>CM056733.1:0-600000 GCA_029844215.1 Przewalskia tangutica
AAAACTTGAACCCTAATAGTTACATCCCTTTTACAATTCTCGCCACAACAAGATTACATGCACTTCTAAGATTTTTACAACAACTATGACGGACAGGGCCCCGCCATACCCCTCGAATGTACAAGAACTTACAAACTTGGAAAATCACACGACCCGAACCTCGGCCCGTGGATCGTGCCTACCCCGGCACCCTAGTGATACAACATCGAGAAAATCAATGGAAATAAAAACATGAACATGAATTAAGAGAAAAGATAAATAAACAGCCAACCAAAACAATACTTTTCATCATATATACATAAATACCCGAACGCTTATCCTTTTACAAACCCCGCCCACAACAAGCATGCACTTAAGATTCTACAACAGCTATGACGGGACAGGGCCCCGCCATACCCCTGAATGTATAAGCATCTACAGATTCAGGGTAACATACCAAAAGTGTTATACCCCGTATTTCCAGAGTATGTACGCGAGGACGTACGTAGGAAATTTTGAACTTCAAATAGGCTTGGCCGATTTAATTTTGTGCACAACACCCGGTTAGAGTCGTTTTTGGTAAACGCTTTCACGCCTTTCGTAGGGAATTTCCGCCATGTCCTTTCTAATTTTTATGGATTTTTCCGAGAGACGAACGTGTTGGATCAACAAGAGGCGCCACTTGGCACCCTCTCATTGGTGGACTTCAATCGTCCATTTGGACGAAATGGATAGCAAAGGCACGCTTTTGTTGCCTTGACAAAGTCAAGGGTAGGTAGGATATTTGTGTTTCGTAAATCCTAGCCCTACACTTGCCTAACACATGGATTGATCTTCGCCATTGGTTGGCTTTCACTTGGCCTATAAATACCCACCCCTTTGATGAACTTATTCATCCACAAATTTGCCTAAGTCTTGAAAGCTCTCCTTCTCCTCCCTTTGTGTCGAAGTTCGCCAAGAGGCCTCCCCTCCTAGAGGCCTTGGCCGAGTGGGTACACCCCCTCCTAGTCATGGCCGTAGGGTACCCCCTAGCCTAGTTGCTTTCAGATAATACCCCTCTTTGTAGAATACTCTCAAAAGTATTGTTATAATGCCCAAATTACCTTAGCCTATACCTTGTAGTATTCTAAGGTTATACTTGTACAAAAAGCCCGTAAATACTATTATACTTCCCGCTACCACAAACCGAAACCCTAGGGAAATCTCCATAGTCCGTTGAGTATTGTGTAGTTGGTTAGAACTTCTAAGGGTGGTTTAGAGCAGTTGAGCGCCTGAGTCGAGCTAAACGATTGCCCAGATCGACTTTAAGCTAGGATAATTATGGGCTTATCGAGGTAATTATCGTGTCCTCTATTGTAATTGGAAATTACATAATTGCTTGAATATATAGTTGAAGTATACTATATAATGGAACTGAACGTAGTTATCGCAATGTCTTTTGACTTAAGCTCGAATAATACTTACGCAATGTCTTGCGACTTAAGCCCAATTTAAAGAAGAGTACCGAATCAGAATTACATAGGGTTGTATTACGCAGACTTGTGTAGTAGTACCGGAGTAGAATTGTACCCGCTTGTTAGATATATAACCCCTCGGTTGGCTTCGTAGCCGCCTCGATAGAGGAGAGATTTACGCCGCTGCGGGGGAGGTGCCGAATTTTCAGAGAATGTTCTACGAAGAGACCTAATGTTAATAAGCGCCTGTGGCCTTATAGGTCAAGTACTACGCGCGCGATCTACGCGGCTTAAGGAGTGGCCGATTGGAAGTACTTGGAGCGCTTTTGCTATTAGTCGATACTCGTCGCGAGGTATGTGGACTCTTCCTATCTCTTCTAGCATGATATGTGTGAACTATGTAGTACCAGACGTACGTGCTAAATGTATTTGATTATGTAAACATAAAGTGTTATAACGGCTTTATGGGAAGTTGGTTATAACACTTTATGTTGGTTAGAAAATACATGTGGTTTTAAAAGGTAAATCGATTTGAACTATAATCGCTTGTTATGTGTTAATAAAGAACTTGAAGTATTTCAAAAGATTTTGAATCATTTTGTTAAGAAGTAATATTTGGTTTTTGAAAACTTAAGAGTTATACTAGCTTTATGGGAAGTTAGGTATAACGCTTAAGAATGTTTTATCGATTTCTAAATCGTAACGTATCGACAAACCATCATAGCAGTTAATAAAAGGAAATGTTTTGACTAATTAAGCATTATTAAAACCAGTAGAAACTTCCATCTGCATAGAAACTAAGATGAGACAAAATGATATTTCCTAGATCATGGCTGCTGTAATAAGATCGTTATAAACAAGAATAACCTACTCACATATAAGGCTTAGGTTTCTCAGATTGTTTAAAGGAGAATTATATTCTTAAATGAATAAGACTATGAACTACGAAACCTTTCTAAAATGAGAAACTTGAACATTGGAAATTAGGCAAACTTGAACATTGGAAAAGAATGTTGCTACTTGATTTTACAAAGAGAAGTAATTGATTTACTTTAAAAAGATAATCACTCTATGTTCATATACTACGGGTATTGTGTGGTTTTTTTTTGGGAAGTAACGTATCTTTTAAAGATTTAATGTATGAAGTACTTTGGGGATAGGTACCCGAACTTGTTAGTAGAAAGTACCTTGTGTGAATAACTTGATTGTATTGGTTTGTGATAGCCTTGTAATACTTTCTTGTTGACTTGATAAGTAAGCATGTTAGGATGCTACGTGTGTTAGTATCTTGTGATTATTATGTGAGGGGGTCACTCCTGTTGTGCTTACGTTGTTAAACGTTAAGCCCGTTGTACTATTATTGTATCACATACCCCCTTGACTTATTATACCGAGGGCTTGCCACCCTTGATGCGGGTCTTTACGGCCTATGCGGTCCTCGTGACTATGCGGAGTGCGGTAGCTCCAGGATTTGATCATTCCGGGTGTTTAGCCTGATGCGGGGGATTCCCTATGCGGTCCGCTGAGACTATGCGGTCTTTTGAGACTACGCGGGTCGGAGCCCAGCGGATACCGAGGTTGGTCGCCTTCGACGCGTGGTATACCTCAGCGGTCTGGGACCACGATTCGAGGAATACCTCACGCGGGTCCGTGGTGACCTATGCGCGAGTCGCGAGAGTTCCAGAATAGACGCGACATTGATATTGCGGGCGGTGGCCGCCGATTATGTGGCGTCTAGAAAGACCTCGGATACAGCAGGTGGTATTTTTGGTATGCTGGTCTTAGTAGCGGCTATGCCTTCGCACTTGCCCTGCACGTTTATCAGGATAACTTTGGCGCGCGAGTCCCCGACTTGACATGATCGCTTATTTGTTATGGATCGTAGCTTGCTTATCATACATGCCTCCCGCTTTATAGACTATTATGATTTCATTTACGATTTTTAGTTTCACATACTGCACTTGTAATCGACCTCCTTGGGCCGCGCTCATGCCGCAGTCGAGGTACACCACCGTTGATCCTAGCTCTCGTGGTCACATTCAACAGATGGAAAGCTCCGCTTCTCCGAGGCTTATCATGGTAAAGTCCCCGTCAGATAGGTGTTTACATTCGTGGGTTTATGGCCCCGTCCCGCCATTGTTGTCGTATCATTCTTAGAGGTCCAGAAGTAATCACAGGCGTGGTTTGTAAAAGGATTAAACTGTTCATTTGTAATGTTGTTATTTATATACGCCAAAGGCGAGTTTTCCTCGACATCGCTTTGTACTTCCGCCATTTCATGTATGTGTTTTATGTTCCACTGACACTCGATGTTGTGTCACTAGGGTGCCCGGTAAGGCACCATCACGCCCGCCGGTCGTGACAAAAGTGGTATCGCAGCGCTTAATCCTGAAAGTGTCTATGCATCGTATCCAGAGAGTCTTGATTATCGGTGTGTTGTGCACCACACCAATAATCGTGAGGCTATAGGATATTTAGGAGTGGTTTCTATTCTTCACTCGAGATCGTGCCTTAGAGTCGTGTTGTAAGTTGGACCTCCGACGAAATTCTTTCCTTATCGCTATGCCTCCGCGTAGGCAACCCGAGCCCAGAGGGCAAGGCACCGAGGAGCCGCGAGCAGTTCGAGGGTGGCGAGGGCCTGTGCCCAATCTTTACCTAGGGTAGTGCTTCATTCGGGAGTTCGCGACATCACTAGCCCCAGCAGAGTTTAGCACTGCGGCGGCAGCTCCATCGCGCCATGACATTTGAACCTTCGCCCACGACCGGAACAGAGAATTTAGATCGCAAAGAGGCGACCACGTTACTAGTTATAGATTTGGCTACGAGAGTATACCGATGTACTGCGAATCTTGAGGACTATCTAAAAGAGGGTTGTGCGCAGTAATTCTTCATTGGGCTTGAGCGGCACGTATGCGGGCTTATGCGCAGCAGCCGAGAAAACATAGAGATCGACGTTAACGGGGACAAATGTAGAGGGCCGAGCAGAAGGTCCTTTAGTAACTTTCGAGGCGAGTCGCCACCACAGATTTGATATGCACCTCCGCCGCGCAGCAGTGGTCTTCCACGGTTCGGGACGTTCGAGTATGCAGAGTTCGTCGTAACCTGTGGCTTCCTGCTCATTACGATGCACGCCATCCCGGAATGTCGCCTTTAGTCGGGTACTTGTTGTACTCCACGACCGTCGTGGTCCGATGTCGATAGAGTGTCCTTGTAGGAGGACTTAGTCTTCGTGATCGGTGGGTAGTTCGTCATCTTCCCTACTAGCGCGCCTACGGGCGTGTTTGATTAGAACGACTAAGGGGAGTGAAGCAGTGGGTATAGATATATCTTTAACCCTCTAGAGATCAGTATGTGTGATAAGGTGAGTATACCTTAGGTGCTATGTTCCGATAGCGGTGTGTTAGTTGTGTTTAGAAATCTTGGTTGTTTAACCGAGTAAGATTTTGGGGGATAGATAAGGTGTGAACCTTAGAATGTTTTACGTTGAGACCTTAGAGGTGAGGCCATCTCGAGAAAAGGTGTAGTGTTATGTTTGACCCTTATCTAAGTGCATAGTGCACGTGAGTTATGTTTGGGATAGGTCCCTAGTAGTGTGGAATGAAAGGGGGTAGTTGAGCTAAGAAGACCGCTAGGTTTTCGAAACATGATTAGTGAGATTGTTCCGGATCGGGGAGCTAGTATTGTGCGCGTTGCCGGGTCGGGTTGAGGCCTCGTTGCGGGTCAACCCGCGGTAGATTTGGTGGTGGGGTCAGGTTGTGGTGGTCCCGCCTTGTGTTAGGGTTGTGAGGGTGTTAGGCCCAAGTTTAGTTAACCAAACAGACGAGTTCGTGGATACGCTCGACCGATGGTCGCCGATGGGGGCAGCCCATCGTGTTCTTCGTCGACCGCTCACTCGGCAGGTTGAATTATCGTAAGGTTGTAAGGTCGCACGGTGCCTACCTTCACCTTATGACAGATGTGGAGCCCAGGTAGAGTTGTTGTTTCCGAAGTTTTTCCAAGCATGTGTTAAGAACTCAAAGTAGTCTCGACCGCATTCGCCTGCCGGGCGTGGATTTGCGGTAGTTGTGGAGATTGTTGTCTCCTCGTGGAGGAGTGTTTAAGCTACCATTTCGTGTTCGGACGTCACCTTTGAAGCCTCAGGGCGAAGTGTAAGTCGCGGCCGATTGGTTCGATGTTGGCAAGATTCAGATAGTTGGTTCGTGCTTGTTCCAGCAGATCGTGGATAGTGCGGCTTGTCTGAAGAAGTTCGCACTCGGAGGAATTGTGCGGATAATCGGCGACGACGCTTAGAGTTCAAAGCCGACGGTCGGTCTTCATGTACCACCCCTGGGTGTGACGAGTTTTGGAATACAGAGAGAACTTAGCCCGAGTTACTTGGGCCCTTTGAGTTCATGTGAAGAATAGGTCGGTTGCCTATATGTTAGCATTTGCCGTCCGACCTGGGAGGCAAGACGTCCGGCCTTCGCTTTGTTATGATCGGAAAGTATCGGAGAATCCATCCAGAGTGTTCCCGCTAATGATGACCAAGTCAAGATGATAACCCCGAAGTTTTGGAGATCAAGCAAGATTTAAATGTGGTAAGAGTTCGAGTGTACGACACCTCGTGGATCGCACGTAGTCCTGGCACCATTTGTTGGGTCGCCGAGTGACACTAGAACCTCGCGCAAGGTGACAAAAGTGGTGTCGGAAGAAGCGAGCATGTATGGCGAGCATAGATGTGACCATTTCTTTTGTTTGGAAAAAGTGTGGAGGAGTATATTTTAGACCCCTGAGAGAGGTGTTTGTGGTGATGTTAGAGGTGATTCTCGTGGACTTGGATGTAAGTATTTTGGCGCATTGTTTCGTGGCCATTGTGGCGTGATTGTTTCGTAAGTATGGTAGTAAAGACTATCTCGCGCGCGTTGTTTTGAGATTGAAGGAACATTCGGACGAATGTTTCTAAGGAGGAGAATGTTATACCTCGTATTTCCGCAGTATGTACGCGAGGACGACGTAGGAAATTTTGAACTTCAAATAGGCTTCGCCGATTTAATTTTGTGCACAACACCCTGCTAGAGTCGCTTTTGGCAAACGCTTTCACGCTTTCGTAGGGGAATTTCCGCTATGTCCTTTCTAATTTTTGCGGATTTTTCCGAGAGACGAACGCGTGTTGGATCAACAAGAGGGCGCCACTTGGCACCCTCTCATCAGGACTTCAATCGTCCATTTGGACGAAATGGATAGCAAAGGCACGTTTGTTGCCTTGACAAAGTCGGCGGTAGGTAGGATATTTGTGTTTGGTAAATCCTAGCCCTACACTTGCCTAACACATGGATTGATCTTCGCCATTGGTTGGCTTTCACTTGGCCTATAAATACCCACCCCTTTGATGAACTTATTCATCCACAAATTTGCCTAAGTCTTGAAAGCTCTCCTTCTCCCTCCCCTTTGTGTTGAAGTTCGCCAAGAGGCCTCCCTCTCCTAGAGGCCTTGGCCGAGGTACACCCCCTCCTAGTTGTGGCCGTGGGTACCCCCTAGCCTAGTTGCTTTGATAATACCCCCTCTTGGTAGAATACTCTCAAAAGTATTGTTATAATGCCCAAATTACCTTAGCCTATACCTTGTAGTATTCTAAGGTTATACTTGTACAAAAAGCCCGTAAATACTATTATACTTCCCGTCACCACAAAACCGAAACCCTAGAAATCTCCATAGTCCGTTGAGTATTGTGTAAGTTGGTTAGAACTTCTAAGGGTGGTTTAGAGCGGGTCGAGCGCTCGAGTTGAGCTAAACGATTGCCCAGATCGACTTTAAGCCAGGATAATTATGGGCTTATCGAGGTAATTATCGTGTCCTCATTGTAATTGGAAATTACATAATTGTGAATATATAGTTGAAGTATACTATATAATGGAACTGAACGTAGTTATCGGCAATGTCTTTTGACTTAAGCCTGAATAATACTTACGGCAATGTCTTGCGACTTAAGCCTGAATTTAAAGAAGAGTACTGAACTATAATTACATAGGGTTGTATTACAAAGAGACTTGTGTAGTAGTACCGTGGAGTAGAATTGTACCCGCTTGGGTTAGATATATAACCCCCGGTTGGCTTGGTAGCCTACTCGATAGAGGAGGAGATTTACGCCATGTGGGGGAGTCTTCGAATTTTCTCGTAGAATGTTCTACGAAGAGACCTAATGTTAATAAGCGCCTTGTGGCCTTATAGGTTGAAGTACTACGTGTGGTGCGATCTACGTGGCTTAAGGAGTAGCCATACTGGAAGTACTTGAGCGCTTTGCTATTAGTCGATACTGTCGCGAGGTATGTGGACCTCTTCCTATCTCTTCTAGCATGATATGTGTGAACTATGTAGTACGGTAGACGATACGTGCTAAATGTATTTGATTGGTGTAAACATAAAGTGTTATAACGGCTTTATGGGAAGTTGGTTATAACACTTTATGTTGGTTAGAAAATACATGTGGTTTTTAAAAGGTAATCGATTTGAACTATAATCGCTTGTTATGTGTTAATAAAGAACTTGAAGTATTTCAAAAGATTTTTGAATCATTTTGAAAGAAGAAGTAATATTTGGTTTTGAAAACTTAAGAGTTATACTAGCTTTATGGGAAGTTAGGTATAACGGCTTAAGAATGTTTTATCGATTTCGAAATCGAATGTGTATCGACAAACCATCGCATAAGTTAATAAAAGGAAATGTTTTGACTAATTAAGCATTATTAAAACCAGAGAAACTTCCATCCGCATAGAAACTAAGATGAGACAAAATGATATTTCCTAGATCATGGTCAGTAATAAGATCGTTATAAACAAGAATAACCTACTCACATATAAGGCTTAGGTTTCTCGATTGTTTAAAGGAGAATTATATTCTTAAATGAATAAGACTATGAACTACTAAACCTTTCTAAAATGAGAAACTTGAACATTGGAAATTAGGCAAACTTGAACATTGGAAAAGAATGTTGCTACTTGATTTTACAAAGAAAAGTAATTGATTTACTTTAAAAAGATAATCACTCTATGTTCATATACTACGGGTATTGTGTGGTTTTTTTGGGAGGTAACGATCTTTTAAAGATTTAATGTATGAAGTACTTTGGGGATAAAATTCGAACTTGTTAGTAGAAAGTACCTTGTGTGAATAACTTGATTGTATTGGTCTGTGATAGCCTTGTAATACTTTCTTGTTGACTTGATAAGTAAGCATGTTAGGATGCTACGTGTGTTAGTATCTTGTGATTATTATGTGAGGGGGTCACTCCTGTTGTGCTTACGTTGTTAAACGTTAAGCCCGTTGAACTATTATTGTATCACATACCCTCGACTTATTATACCGAGGGCTTGCCACCCTCGATGCGGTCTTACGCCTATCGCGGTCCTCGTGACTATCGCGGAGCGGTAGCTCCGTGGATTTGATCATTCCGGTGTTTAGCCCGACGCGGGGATTCCTATGCGGTCCGCTGAGACTATGCGGTCTTTTGAGACTATGCGCGGTTGCGGAGCCTAGCAGATACCGAGGGTTGGCCGCCCGACGCGGGTATACCTCGGCGATGCAGGACCATGATTCGAGGAATACCTACGCGGTCCGCGTGTGACCTATGCGAGTCGCGAGTTCCAGAATAGACGCGACATTGATATTGCGGGCGCGTGGCCGCCTTCGATTACGTGGTGCGGTTCAGAAAGACCTCGGATACAAGGTGTGGTATTTTTGGTATCGTGGGTCTTAGTAGCCATGCCTTCGCATTTGCCCCGCACGGGTTTATTGTGATAACTTTGAGGCGCGAGTCCCCGACTTGACATGATCGCTTATTTGTTATGGATCGTAGCTTGCTTATCATACATGTCTCCCGCTTTATAGACTATTATGATTTCATTTACGATTTTTAGTTTCACATCACATACTTGCACTGGCCTCGACTCTTCGGGCCGCTCACGCCGCAGTCGAGGTACACCGCCGATCCTAGCTCGTGGTCACAAAGCGATGGAAAGCTCCGCTTCTCCGAGGCTTATCGCCGTAAAGTCCCCGTCAGATAGGTGTTTACATTCAGGTTTGGCTCGGGGCCCCGCCCCGCCATTGTTGTCGTATCATTCTTAGAGGTCCAGAGTAATCGCTGTAGGCGTGGTTTGTAAAAAGGATTAAACTGCTCATTTGTAATGTTGTTATTTATATATGCCGAAAGGCGAGTTTTCTCGACATCGCTTTGTACTTCGCCATTTCATGTATGTGTTTTATGTTCCGACGATTACTGATGTTGTGTCACTAGGGTGCCCGGTAGGCACCAGCCACGCCCGATTTGGTCGTGACAAAAAGATAAGCCTCCAAGGAACGAGCTTCCCAACACAAAGGTGATCCTAAAGCGGGATCGACACCGATGTACCTTTACTGCGGCATGAACGCAATCAAGGAGGTCAAGACAACAGTACCAAGTATGTGAAATCAGAAATACTGTAAATGAAATCATAATAGTCTTTATAAAGCAGGAGACATGTATGATAACCAAACTACGCTCACAACATAGAAGCGATATGTCAAGTCGTGGACTCACGCCTCAAAGTCATCCTCACGCCCGTGGAACTTCTTCCTCACCGCCGGCCTAGGTACAAATCATGTGATACGATACGTGTCTCGCCCATCTTATGGACCCAATATAGAAACGTGTGGAATACATTCTGATGAACCTAGTCGATGAAATACATTCTGATGAACCCAGAGTCAAGTGATATACATTCCCGGATGAACCGGTAGTCGAGTGAAATACAGTCCCTGATGACCCGGGAATCAACTCAAATACATTCCCGGATGACCCGGAATCAAGTGAAATACATTCCTGATGACCCAGAATCAAGTAAAATACATTCCTGGATTCCCGTAATCAAGTGAAATACATTCCCGGATGACCCGGTAATCAAGTGAAATACATTCCCGGATGACCCGGTAGTCCAGTAGAACACCGTACTTGCACAACAAGGCTATCACACGTAACATGGTCAAGTTTCATAACAACAAGCATAAGCAAGTTACACACGACTCAAGGTACTTTCATTTTATGTCAAAGTCCGGATTTTAACCTTAAAGTACTACGTCCGTTAAATTCCTTTTAAGATCCATTTCTTTTACAAAGGTCACCCGATACCCGTAGTATAAAATTGAGTGACTAATATTGTTAAGTAAACCAAAATGCTTTCCTTTGTAAAATCAAGTAACAACCTTATTTTCCAAACGTTCAAGTTTGCCTAATTTCGAATGCTCAAGTTTCTCATTTTAGAAAAAGGTTTCGTAGTTCATAGTTTTAAATCCTTTAAAACATAATTCTCCTTTAAACGTTTTGAGAAACCTATGTCTTATAAGTGAGTAGGTTATTCTTGTTTATAATCAATCTTATTAAGCAAATGATCTAGGAAATGTAATATCATTTTGTCTCATCTTAGCTTCTATGATGGAGGTTTCTACTGGTTTTAATAATACTTCCATTAGTTAATACATTTTCCTTTTATTAACGCTGCAGTGGTTTGTCGATACACATTCTGATTTCCGAAATCAGTAAAACATTCTTAAGCCGTTATACCTAACTTCCCATAAAGCTAGTATAACTCTTAAGCTTTCAAAACCTAAGTAATACTCATTCTTTCAAAACGATTCATAAATCTTTTGAAATACTTCAAGTTCTTTATTAACACATATCAAGCCGCTTATTATTCAAATCGCTACCTTTTAGAAACCATCAAGTATTTGTTATCCACATAAAGTTGTTATAACCGACTTCCCACAAAGCCGTTATAACACTTTATGTTTTAAACCAATCAAATACATTTAGCACATGACGTCACCGCTCTACATAGTTCACACATATCATGCTAGAAGAGATAGGAAGAGGTTAACATACCTCGCGACGATTATCGACTAATAGCAAAACGCCCAAGTACCTCAAACCGCTTGGCCACACTCTCACCAAGGTGTCACCCACACGTAGTACTACAACCTATGAGGCCACAAAGCGCCTATTAATATCTTTTAGATCCCGACGTAGAATATTCTACGTAAAATTCGGCAAAGACTCTCCCCGCAACAACAGAAATCTCCTCTCTATCGAGGCCGCCACCAAGCCAACTGGGGGTTAACACGCCCGACGGACGTGTACAATTCTACTACACAAAGAATGCTACACAAGTCTATCTGAATACACCCATGTAATTACAGTCGCTTCTCTTATTTAAATTCAGCTTAAGTCGCAAGACATTGCCGTAAGTATTATTCAGCTTAAGTCAAAAGACATTGCCGCACAATTATAATGTTCAGTTCTATATATAGTATACTTCAACTATATATTCCTACAACATGTAATTTCCAATTACAATAGAAGGTCAAGAGTGTTTACCTCGATAAGCCCAAAATTATCCGAGTTTATATGCCGATCCCGAACAACGCTTAGCTCCTACTCCGAAAGCGCCCGACCGCCTCCAAACAACCCTTAGAAGTTCTAACCAACTTCTACTTATAACTTCAACTACGGTGAAGATTTACTTAGGGTTTCGTTTTAGTGATCGAGGGAAAGTATAATAGTATTTTCCTGCTTTTGTAAAAAGTGGTACTTTGGAAAGTACTACAAGGTATTTGGCTAAAGTATTTTGGGCATTATAACAATACTAGAGAGTATTTCTATACCACAACAAGGGGTATTATACGAAACAACTAGGCTAGGGGTAGACCTCTCGCCAAGGCTTCTCATGGGGTAGTGTGGTGGACGAAAGTAAGTAAGAGGAGGGAGTATTTTGAGACTTAGGTAGATTGCTCAAGTTTTGGATGAAGAAAGTTCATCAACTAAGGGGTATTTATAGGTCAAGTGAAGGCCAACCAATGGCCAAGATGAAGACAAGTGCATAGCAAGTGTAAGGCCAAGATTAAGCCATGTGCAACCTTATCCATCTACACAAAATATCCTACCTAACCCTTGACCACAATTCAACACAAAAAACGTGCCAATCCTTGCCCATTTCGTCCGCCAACCTACACCAATTGTGAGGGTGACAAGTGTCGCCCTCTTGTTGGTCCAAAATGTTACGTCTCTCTTAAAAATCCGCAAAAATTATAAATGACATCGCCGGAAATTCCCTACGAAAGTCAGAAAACGCTTTAAAAAACGACTCTAACCGTGTTGTGCACAAAAGAATTCGCCAAGCCTAAAGAAGTTCGAAAATTTCTACGTCGCCCCCACGCATACTGCGAAATACGGGTATAACATTCTCCTCTCCTTAGAAACATTCGTCCGAATGTTCCTTCTCAAGACGGATAACGATAAAGTTCTTCTAATAAGTTGCCAACGCCACAACCGCCACTAAACAACACACGCACGCAAATACTTATATCCAAGTCCACGAGGAAACACCTCTAACATCACAAACTTTTGTCACTTTGCCGCGAGGTTCTAGTGTCACTCCGCGACCCAACAAATGGTGCCGATCGCATGCGATTCCCGAGGTCTAAAATATACATCCTTCGCGCTTCTCCCTTTACAAGAAATGATCATATCTATGCTCGCAATACATGCTCGCCTCTACCCTTACTCGTCAGATTTCTTCTCGAACTCTTGAACTCTTCCAAAGATAATGTACCACACTTCCGCTTATCGCCTAGTTCTCCAAACCTTGGAGTCACCACCTCCAACTTGGTTATCTTACTAGCCTCGATCTTCCTTAAGGCCACTTCCGCCTTCACGATCCGCCTGTGTCGAAAATATCCACGAACTCATACGATAGTCATCTAAACTTGGGCCTAGCACTCGTGACCCTACCGGGCGGACCACCCGTAGCTGACCCCACCTCATTCCGGCCACGGGTTGACACGCAACACGCCCTCAACCCGAGCTCACACGCCGACTCTCTCGTTTCGATCCGAACAACCTTGCTAAATCACATCATGAAAGATACCACTTTCATTTACCCAACCCAGAGACTTATCACACAATATGTTCTAGGCATAAAATGCACTCTGACAAGGATCACTCGCAAAATCTTGTACTCAAGATGGCCTTACATCTAAGGTCTCAACTGTAATATTCTAAGGTTCATCATTTTCTCACCCCCCAGGCTTACCCTTTTTCCCAACTGTGTTCCTAAATCACATTTTAGCACAAAGCTATCTGAACATAACACTTAACACATTAACATAACATCAAAACATACAAGCCTCTAGATGGTTAAGGATATACCTGAAGCTACCGCTCCACTCTAATCATAAGCCTGCCCTGCAGGGCGCATAACTGTAGAAGGCGATGAACCCGCCATCGATCCGCAGGTCGCGCTGCCGCTGCATTCTCCTATAAGCACGCCTCGCCACATGGCCTCGACGACCGCAGTGAAACAAGCACCCGAAAAGACGACATTTACCGGGATGATGTTTGCCACATCGCACACCGAGGGGGACATGAATCTCGCCGCTAGCACTCACGTAAACTCGTGAACTAAGCCACGAGCTCGACCAGCTCGAATATCCCGAACGACCAAGATCGCGGAGGACCACTGCATCGCGGAGGTACATAACTAGATCGCCGAGGCGTCCGCCTCGAAAGTTACCAAAGGACCTCGCTCGCCTCTTCGCTGATCTCGGCCATTCCGCCGACCTCTCCGTGCCTCACATCCTAGTGCATGAGCTTGCATGCGGGCAATGTCCATGCCCTGAAGAGCTACACCTGCAAGCTCGCCAAGTAATCGCCCAGCCCGGACGTAGCGGTGTACTCGCCCTCCATATCCGCTACAATGGGAACATACCGAAGCTAATGAGTCGAACTCACATTGTACTCTCTAACCGCCCGCCCGCCCCGCCTCAATGTCAAAAATCTGTTACCCGAGCCCTCCTCATCCGCGAGGCAAGAAATGTGCAAGAAATGCCTCGAGAACTGCCCCAAATCACTGGAAGTGCATGCTCTTCCCGGGACAGCTCCTATGAATCAAACCCAATCTGCAGATCACGCACTGATGCGAACCCAATACCACCGACTCGCCTCGAGGCTCGATCACTCATACGATCCGTCAGAGTCGCTTGATAAACTCCCGAGGTCGCCTCGGATCTCGATCCATAGAACACCGAGGGCTACAACTCAGAAGTCCCGTAGCCTCAAACCGCTCGCCGGGGTGAACTACGGTGCCGCTGGGCCGAATCGCCGTGATTCAAATTATCTCATATCTGCCACGACTCGCCGTGAATCGCCATCTCTTGTACTTATCTCATCGGCCTGTGCCGCTGGACCGAGGCTCGTGTATCAGAGTCTCGGCAGCCATTGCCGCGCTCTAAACTCTTTGGCTGGGCGGCGCGCGAAACCCGCCGTGGCATCTTGTACCGATCTTGCCGCTCGCGCTCGCACTCTCTCAGATCTCACTAACGCCTCCTCGATCGCCTTGCCCATCCGGGCTCAAGGTTGCCTTACGCGAGGCATAATCGTAAAGGAAAGGAATACGCCGAGGGGTCCATTTATCACACGCCTCTAAGGCACGATCTCGTAATGAGAAGAATGGAAACTAATCCTAAATGTCTCGCAGCCTCCCGATTATAGATGTGGTGCACAACACACCGATAATCAAGACTCTACTAGACACGGTGCAGACACTTTCCGAGGACTAATCGCTCGATACCACTTTTGTCACGACCGAACCTGCCCGGATCGTGCCTTACCCCGCACCCTAGTGATACAACATCGAGAAAATCAGCGGAAATAAAAACATGAACATGAATTAAGAGAAAAGATAAATAAACAAAGCAACCAAAACAGCTTGCCTTCATCATATATACATAAATACCCGACGCTTATCCTTTTTACAAACCCCGCCACAACAAAGCAAGCATGCACTTAAGATTCTATAATATGACGGACAGTGGCCCGCCATACCCCGAATGTATAAGCATCTACAGATTCTGTGGTAACATACTAAAAGATAAGCCTCCAAGGAACGGAGCTTCCCAATACGAAGGTGATCCTAAAAGTGGATCGACAATGATGTACCTTTTACTCATGCAGATGAACGCAGCTTCAAGGAGGTCGATAACAGTACCAAGTATGTGAAATCAGAAATATCAGAAATGAAATCATAATAGTCTTTATAAAGCAGAGACATGTATGATAACCAAACTACGCTCACAACATAGAAGCCATGTCAAGTCGTGACTCACGCCTCAAAGTCATCCTCACGCCCGTGGAACTTCTTCCTCACCGCCAGCCTAGGTACAAATCATGTGATACGTATAACGTGTCTCGCCCATCTTATGGACCCAATATAGAAACGTGTGAATACATTCCGGATGAACCGTAGTCGGTGAATACATTCCGGATGACCCAGTCAGTGATATACATTCCCTGAAATCCCAGAGTCGAGAAAACATTCGGATTCCGGTAATCAAGTGAAATACATTCCTGATGACCCGGTAATCAAGTGAAATACATTCGGATGACGTTAATCAAGTAAAATACATTCCCGGATGACCCGGTAATCAAGTGAAATACATTCCCGGATGACCCGGTAATCAAGTGAAATACATTCCCGGATGACCCGGTAGTCGAGTAGAACACCGTACTTGCACAACAAGGCTATCACACGTAACATGGTCAAGTTTCATAACAACAAGCATAAGCAAGTTACACACGACTCAAGGTACTTTCATTTTATGTCAAAGTCCGGATTTTAACCTTAAAGTACTACGTCCGTTAAATTCCTTTTAAGATCCATTTCTTTTACAAAGGTCACCCGATACCCGTAGTATAAAATTGAGTGACTAATATTGTTAAGTAAACCAAAATGCTTTCCTTTGTAAAATCAAGTAACAACCTTATTTTCCAAACGTTCAAGTTTGCCTAATTTCGAATGCTCAAGTTTCTCATTTTAGAAAAAGGTTTCGTAGTTCATAGTTTTAAATCCTTTAAAACATAATTCTCCTTTAAACGTTTTGAGAAACCTATGTCTTATAAGTGAGTAGGTTATTCTTGTTTATAATCAATCTTATTAAGCAGCCATGATCTAGGAAATGTAATATCATTTTGTCTCATCTTAGCTTCTATGCAGATGGAGGTTTCTACTGGTTTTAATAATACTTCCATTAGTTAATACATTTTCCTTTTATTAACGCTGCAGTGGTTTGTCGATACACATTCTGATTTCCGAAATCAGTAAAACATTCTTAAGCCGTTATACCTAACTTCCCATAAAGCTAGTATAACTCTTAAGCTTTCAAAACCCAAGTACTACTCATTCTTTCAAAACGATTCATAAATCTTTTGAAATACTTCAAGTTCTTTATTAACACATATCAAGCCAGTTATTATTCAAATCAGTTACCTTTTAGAAACCATCAAGTATTTGCTTATCCACATAAAGCTGTTATAACCGACTTCCCATAAAGCCGTTATAACACTTTATGTTTTAAACCAATCAAATACATTTAGCACATGTACGTCTACCGTTCTACATAGTTCACACATATCATGCTAGAAGAGATAGGAAGAGGTTAACATACCTCGCGACGATTATCGACTAATAGCAAAACGCTCCAAGTACCTCAAACCGTCGGCTACACTCTCGCCAAGCAGTCACCCACACGTAGTACTACAACCTATAGAGGCCACAAAGCCTATTAATATCTTTTAGATCCCGACGTAGAATATTCTACGTAAAATTCGGCGACTCTCCCCGCAACAACGTAAATCTCCTCCTCTATCGAGGCCGGCTACCAAGCCAACCAGGGGGGGGGGGTAACACGTCTGACCGGACGTGTACAATTCTAATACACATAAATGCTACACAAGTTCATCAGAATACACCCATGTAATTACTGATTCGCTTCTCTTATTTAAATTCAGGCTTAAGTCGCAAGACATTGCCGTAAGTATTATTCAGGCTTAAGTCAAAAGACATTGCCGCACAATTATAATGTTCAGTTCTATATATAGTATACTTCAACTATATATTCCTACAACATGTAATTTCCAATTACAATAGAAGGTCAAGAGTGTTTACCTCGATAAGCCCAAAATTATCCGAGTTTATATGTCGATCCTGAACAACGTTTAGCTCCTACTCCGAGCGCTCCGACCCGCTCCAAACAACCCTTAGAAGTTCTAACCAACTTCTACTTATAACTTCAACTACGGGTGAAGATTTACTTAGGGTTTCGTTTTAGTGACTGAGGGAAAGTATAATAGTATTTTCCGGGCTTTTGTAAAAAGGGTACTTTGGAAAGTACTACAAGGTATTTGGCTAAAGTATTTTGGGCATTATAACAATACTAGGAGAGTATTTCTATACCACAACAAGGGGTATTATACGAAAACAACTAGGCTAGGGGGGGTAGACCTCTCGCCAAGGCTTCTGCCGGGGTAGTGTGGTGACGAAGTAAGTAAGAGGGAGGGAGTATTTTGAGACTTAGGTAGATTGCTCAAGTTTTGGATGAAGAAAGTTCATCAACTAAGGGGGTATTTATAGGTCAAGTGAAGGCCAACCAATGGCCAAGATGAAGACAAGTGCATAGCAAGTGTAAGGCCAAGATTAAGCCATGTGCAACCTTATCCATCTACACAAAATATCCTACCTAACCCTTGACCACAATTCAACACAAAAAACGTGCCAATCCTTGCCCATTTCGTCCGCCAACCTTCACCAATTAGAGGGTGACAAGTGTCGCCCTCTTGTTGGTCCAAAATGTTACGTCTCTCGGAAAAATCCGCAAAAATTATAAATGACATAGCCGGAAATTCCCTACGAAAGTCGTGGAAAACGCTTTCGAAAAACGACTCTAACCGGGTGTTGTGCACAAAAAGAATTCGGCCAAGCCTAAAGAAGTTCGAAAATTTCTACGTACGTCCCCCACGTACATACTCTGGAAATACGGGGTATAACAAAAACATACCAAAAGATAAGCCTCCGGAGAAAACGGAGCTTCCCAATACGATGAACTGTGATCCTAAGAGTGAGGATCAACCGATGTACCTCTACCTGCGGCATGAACGCAACCTCCCGAAGGAGGTCAGTACAACAGGTACCAAGTATGTGAAACTGGAAATACTGTAAACGAAATCATAACAGTCTAAAATAAAATAGGAGACATGTATGATAACAAACTACAGTTCACAACATAAAAGCAGTCATGTCAAGTCAGGGACTCACGCCCTCAAGTCATCCCTCATGCCCGTGGAACTCCTTCCTCACTGCCGGCAGTCTAGGTATAAATCGTGTGATACGTATAACATGTCTCGGCCCACCCCATGGGACTCGAGGTGGAATCGCATGGTCACATTCCCGGTCCATCTCATGGACTCGGTGCCGGATCGTATGGAATACATTCCCGGTCCATCTCATGGACTCGGTATCAAAACGTGTGGAATACATTCCCGGTCCATCCCATGGACTCGGTATCAAAACGTGTGGAATACATTCCCGGTCCATCCCATGGACTCGGTATCAAAACGTGTGGAATACATTCCCGGTCCATCCCATGGACTCGGTATCAAATCGTGTGGAATACATTCCCGGTCCATCCCATGGACTCGGTATCAAATCGTGTGGAATACATTCCCGGTCCATCCCATGGACTCGGTATCAAATCGTGTGGAATACATTCCCGGTCCATCCCATGGACTCGGTATCAAAACGTGTGGAATACATTCCCGGTCCATCCCATGGACTCGGTATCAAATCGTGTGGAATACATTCCCGGTCCATCCCATGGACTCGGTGTCAAATTGGCCATAACATTTAAACTCTCTTTTAAGACAGATTAAGATAATACCATACTTTTCTTTTAAATCACAAACACTTTCCTTTTTTAAAATCAAGTAACAACATTCTTTTCCAAAAGTTCAAGTTGCCTAATTAAAATATACTCAAGTCATTTACTTCTGAAAGATTTCATAGTTCATAGTCTTAATCAAATAACGCAATCTCTTTTTAAAACAATTGAGTAGCATATACCTTATGTGTGAGTAGTTATTCTTGTTTATAACAATCTTATTAAAGCAGCCATGATCTAGAAAATGTAATACAATTTTGTCTTATCTTAGCTTCTATGCAGATGGAGGTTTCTACTGGTTTTAATATAGTTAATTAGTCAATACATTTTCCTTTATTAACGCTGCAGTGGTTTGTTCGATACTTATTCTCATTTCCAAATCAAGAAACATTATTCTTTAAAAGCCAAGTACTCATTACTCACGAATGAGGTTTCACAACTTTTTAACAAAATTCATAGTCCTTAACATTTCATAAAACGTCATTTATAAGTTAAGTCTCTTATCTTTTAAGATCAAGTCTCTTAACTTCTAAAATCAATAAACCATTCTTTTACCTACATAAAGTCGTTATAACTAACTTCCCATAAAGCTATTATAACACCTTATGTTTTAAACCAACCAAAACTCATTTAGCACATTTACGTCTACCGTACTACATAGTTTACAAAACATCATGCTAGAAAGGATAGGAAGAGGTTCACATACCTCGCGACGATTATCGACAAATAGCAAAACGCTCCACCGTACTATAACCCTGCTAGCCTTGTCCACCCTTCAAGTAGAACACGCTACTCGCAGAACTTCAACCTATAATGGCCATATATGTCTATCAACGTCTAGACTACTCAGAGAATATTCTAAGCGAAGGTTCTCTATTCTATGGAAATTTGGGCGATTTCCCTACCCACAACTACACAAGTCTCATCAGAATACACCCTATGTAAGTACAGTTCAATACTCTTCTCTTATACCATCCTTCTATATATCTTATACTCATTTCTATACTACTACAGTATGTAATTTCCAATTACAATAGAAGGACAAAGATATTTACCTCGATAAGCCCAAAATTATCCAAGTTTTAAATGTCGATCCTGAACAACGTTGAGCTCCTAATTTGCACGCTCCGATAGCTCCAAGAAACCCTTAGAAGTTTCTAAACAACTTCTACCTAAAACTTCAACCAACTATGAAGATTTTCCCTAGGGTTTCGTTTGCGACTAATGGATATAAAGTAGTATTTCTGGGCTTTTAGTATAGAGGTAACTTTGGAATACTACAAGGTATAAGGCTAAGGTATTTTGGCATAGTAACAATACTAGAAGACAACTTTTCTACCAAGGCGGGGTACTTTGATGAGACAACTACGAAGGGGGGGGGGGGGAGAGGGTGCTTCGGACGAAAGCTTCCAAAGGGGGGGCTTGGACGAAAGCTTTACCACAAAGGGGGAAGGATTTTAAGACTTGGAAATTGTTTTGTGGATGAAGAAGTCTTGCACAAGAGGGGGGTATTTATAGAACCACCAAGGGCCAAGATTAAAACAAATGGAGGGTGAAGATTTGGATCCATGTGAAGAGTGAGGTCTTCCAACCAAGTGTCCACCACAAAGTTGGGACATATGTCCACCACAACCTTGGGACATATGTCCCCCACAACAAAGAGCCATGTGGCCTTCCACTAGGCACAAAAAACGTCCCTACCTACCCCCACTCACCCAAAGAAATATCTTCCAAGACTTGACCATTTGACCTTGTCCACTTGGCCAACATTTTCGTCCAACCCATGCCAACTAAGGGTGACACATGTCGCCCTCCTATTGGTCCAAAATATTTCGTCTCTCGGAAAAACTGTCGGTTAAAATATTAAAAACGTAGAATTTCCTTCACAAGGTTCGGAATCTTTTCCGTCGAAAGTTCACAATTTCATCCTTAACCTAATTAGGGCTTGAATATATTCGTACGTACGTCCTCGCATACATACTCTGGAAATACGGGGTACAACAAAGGATGTGGATTCCGTCAAGGTATTGTGGCAGAACGATAATAGGGAAGAAATAACGTGGGAAGCGGAAGATGAGATGGAGAGGAAGTATCATCACTTGTTCCCGATGCCTATAGGTAATTCCGATCCCTATTTGACTATTTTGATTGATGCATGAGACTATGTGTTATGTTATGGCCGTGTGAGGCATCTTTGTGTTTGCTAAGTATAGATTGGTAGGTATAGTTAAAGGAGACTATGTCGGTATTTGTATAGCTTGAGACCTTATGAACATTCGGGACGAATGTTTCTAAGGGGGGGACAATGTTACACCCCATAATTCCATGGCTACTAAGTGAGAACGTAAGTTAGAATATAAGATTTGAACATTGGAAGGAAAGTATATTACATTTTCTAGATGGAATAATTTCGGATATAATGAATGTGACGTCGAAAATTATT
This sequence comes from Przewalskia tangutica, assembly GCA_029844215.1. Lineage (NCBI taxonomy): Eukaryota > Viridiplantae > Streptophyta > Magnoliopsida > Solanales > Solanaceae > Przewalskia > Przewalskia tangutica. Next base: position 21,649 of record CM056733.1, read on the forward strand.
AACTTGTAATTGGATTATTTCCAATAGAGATATGGACTTAGTGTGGATTAATTAAGTCTTGACATTGATAAAGTGCGGCCCACAAAAATTTCACAATTTTGGGTAGGGCTGGCCAGTGGGCCGGGACGACCCGGTCCCGACCCGGTCCCGACCTGGTCCCGTCCCGGCCCCGATTAAATAAAAAAAAAAAATTAGCAGGTCCGGGGCTCGAACCAGGACGGGACATGGTATGGTCTCGCCAGACCCGGTCTCGCTAGGACCCGACCCGTCCCGTCCCGTCCCGGTCCCGCCCCCAGTCCCGCCATTTGCCAAAAATAGTCGTCGACCCGACCCGTCCCGTCCCGACCCGACCCGTCCCGTCCCGTCCCATCCCAACCAACTGCCCACCGGACCGGTGATCGGACGGACACGATCGCCCCACCGATCGTCCCACCGACCCGCCACCCGACCCCGCCCCTCCTCTCCGTCCCGACCCCGTCCCAACCCCGCCTATCCCGATCCCAGTGGGCCTGGCCCACTGGCCAGCCCTAATTTTGGGGCATGTTTGGTTCAAAAATTTGAGAAAACATTGCTAAGTGTGGGTGATATTTTGTGAGGTGAAGACAAGTGGACAAGTGGGTCTACTTGGGTCCCCCATCCACTTGTGCTTGTACACCTTGTTATATATCAAGTCTTGCAAGACTTGAGCTCACAAATATCTATGTTCTTCAACCTCTCTTCTCTCTTTACTTAAACCTTGAAGTTCGAAAATTCCATAAGAAAAAGTTAAGAACAATTGTAACTTATTTTCCAAGATTAAGCTCCCTAATCAAGTCCTAAGCCAAGTTAACTCTCCAAGTTTAGTGCTCTCGATTTTGGACCAAAATCCATCTTGAAACCCTAAGCTTGTTATGAACTTCTTGGAAGTAAAACATGAAAGTAACATGGATACAAGCTTGTAGAGGATACGTGTGTGTGATTGGAACTTGAAGAAGTGGTGTGAAAAATGTGAGGAAGGGCCAAAACTGTGGACTGTTTTGTGCAAAGATTAAGGTAAGATTTCTTCTTCCTCTTGAATTAATTGGAAGTTATATGATGTTGTAATTGATAGATGAACTTATGTGAAGTAAAAAGGAGAATAAGAAATACATGTCGTAGTTTTTGGCATGATAGCCGAAACTGGACAGTTTTAGTGATTGTCAGATTCGTTGGTTATTGTTGTTATTATCATCACCTATTGCATGTTAAAATGAAGGATCTTGTTGTTACAAGTGGATATAGTTTGTATATAAGTGTTGGAATACGAATTGGATTATAAGGAGTTATAAAAAGGACTTTGGTTGTAGTAGTTGGTCGAAAAACTGCATGAAACTGTGAAACGTTGTTGTGCTGTTTTGGGGACTGTTTTATACGTGTTATATAATGGAAATTTAGCTACCAATATGCATGTTTAAATGTGGTAATTTCTAATGCATGTCCTAAAGGAATAAGGGTGTAGAAAGGTGTAGAAAGGCTTCATATTCTACCCTCATTGTTGATGAATTATGGACTGTTTTCGTGGACTGTTTTAGTAGGGATTAAGGGGTTGTTTTACGTGAGAAATAGGTGTGTGAATCACCTTGGTTGCTATTTTGGTTGTGCCCTTAATTGGTGCTTGATTATTAATGTTATTGGCCTTATTTATAAGGTGGAAAAGTATGTATAAATAGGGGAAGTGCTGCCCAAATTTTAATAAGAAAGGAGATTCATTACGTGGTATATGTGTATACTAATATCATGAAGTTGATATATATGCTAGTGTCATTATAAGTTGACGTATTCTAGTTGTCAAGTTGGTAGAGCCAATAATGTGAACTATCTTTTCTTCTTTGGCATATATTTGGTTTTCTAAAATGAAACTCCATTGTATCATTAGTTATATAAAGTAAGTGTACGGCGGACGTACATGGTTTTATTGGATCTTAATACTAAAATGGAAGGCATATTATTGTCTTGGTTATCCTAAAATGGAAGGCATAGTATTGTCGTGGTTTTTCTAAGATGGAAGGCATAGTATTGTCTTGGTTTTTCTAAAATGGGAGGCATGGTATTGTCTCGGTAAATCCTAAAATGAAAGGCACGAGCTTGCCTTGGTTATTTCCAAAATGAAAGGTATGATAATGCCTTGGTTTTTCTAAAATGAAAGTTCATTTTAAAGATGATTTAATGAGAGTCAAAAGATGATTTAAAAAGTGCATATGGTTACTCATGCGTTATATAGGTATTATGATTCCACGGACATGTATCCGTGATGCGGGTACGAGTTACCCATGCAGTATATATTTGATTCTATGGACTTGCTCCCCATGATGCGGGTATAGATACCCATGCAATTTCTATATATATATATGATTCCATGGACATGTATCCGTCATGCGGGTACGAGATACCCATGCAGTATATTCATGATTTTGAAATGACTCTCATTATTTTTAAAAGGTATAGTTGGCTCTTATTTTATATGGCACGGTTTGATATGATATAAGGTTTTCATACTTGTCCCTGTCATATTTTGGCCAGTTACGATTTTATTTACTGTACTTTATGTTTACATACTTAGTACTTGTTGTACTGGCCCCCTTCTCTGGGGGCCTACGTTCATGCCCGCATATGTAGGTACTCAGTTTGGTGATCCGCGTGCTTAGGATCATTGCCCAGCTTTTTTGAGATAGCTCCACTGTTCCGGAGCTTGTCATTTTGGTACAGTCTTTGATTTTAGATTTTTATGTACATTCAGGGTACGGCAGGGCCTTGTCCCGTCACATGTCATTATCAAACTTTTAGAGGTCTTGTAGACAGGTGTGGGTTGGACGTATGTACAGTTGTAGCTCATTTTGGGTTTATGTATATAATGGTGGCCTCGTCGGCTTGCCGGTATTATCACATGAGTTGTTTTATTATATGAGTTTTATTTGCTTCCGTTGGTTATATGGGAGGTACGGGTATAAGGGTGCCCAGGTAGGACACCAGTCGCGGGCCCGGGGTTCGAGTCGTGACAGTCATCCCTCATACGGGAAGGAAAAAAAATGTCATGATAAAGATCCCATTTATGGAATAGATTGGGAAAGATGTCTAACAAAATAAAAACTTCAACCTTCTAGTATAATTGGAGAGGAACCTTCAGAGGAAAGGTCAATTTGTGCATTCCGAATATAACAGGATTACGAGACAAGATTACAACGGAGGTCCATGGTTCACAATATTTCAGTCACCATGAATCTACTAAGATGTATCATGATCCAAAAAGGTATGTATTGGTGGGATGACATGAAAAGGGAGATAACGGAGGTTGTTGCTCAGTGCTCGAATTGTCAATAGGTTAAGGTCGAACACCAGAAGCCTGGTGGATTATTGTAGGAGATAGAGATCCCAACTTGGAAGTGGGAAGTGATTAATATGGGTTATTGTGGTTAGGCTGACAAAATCAGCCCATTTTCTCCTAGTCAGGATGACTTATTTAGCGGAGGACTATGCTAGGCTATACATCAGGGAGAGTGAGACTGCATGGGGTTCCCACATCTATTATATCGGACAGAGGAGCTCCATTTATAGCTAACTTTTGGAGATCGTTCCAGAAGAGATTGGGGACACAAGTGAGTCTCAGCACAACATTACATCCTCAGACTGATGGGCAGGCAGAACGTACTATTCAGACACTAGAGGATATGTTGAGAGTCAGTACTGCTGACTTCAGAGGTAGATGGGATGATCATGTTATACCCCGTATTTTTCCAGAGTATGTACGTGAGGGCGTACGTATAAAAGTTTAAGCCTTAAGTAGGCAAGGGTCGAAATTTTGTTCACAACCCACGAAAAGAATCGTTTTCCGACGAAACGTTTTCCAAAACTTGCGAAGGGAAAATTACGGCTATGTCATTTATAATTTTTGCGGATTTTTCCGAGAGATGAAATATTTTGGACCAACGAGAGGGCGACACTTGTCACCCTCAAGTGGACGTTTTTGTGGGCGTTTTCTTGCACGTTTTGGGCCTTGTTTTTGGTCAAGGGTTAGGTAGGATATTTTGTAGATATTTTGTGTAGTTGATGAAAAAGTGGGACCCACAAACACTTGTCCAAATCTTGACCCTACACTTGTGTAACGCCCCGAACCCGGGCCCGTTACTGGTGCCTTACCCCGGGCACCCTAGTGATACAACATCAGAGAAAACCAGCGGAAAATAAAACATGAATCATGAAACAAGAGATATAAAAAAATAAACAGGCCAACCAAAACAGTTGCCTTTCAAGATATACATAAAACACGAATGCTTTAATCCTTTTACAACCCCGCCCACAACAAGATTTACTGCACTTAAGATTTATACAACAACTATGACGGACAGGGCCCCGCCATACCACGAACGCATAAGAACTTACAGACTGTGGTAACATACCAAAGTTAAGCCTCCTACGGAACGGAGCTTCCCAAAACGCTGAAATGAGGTCCTAAACGCGGGGATCGACAGCCGATGTACTTTTACCTGCGGCATGAACGCAGCCCACCGAAGGAGGTCAGTACAACAGGTACTAAGTATGTGAAATCAGAATATCAGAATGAAATCATAATAGTCTATAAAGCGAGAGACATGTATGATGACCAAACTACGATATAACATATAACCGACATCAAGACAGGACTCACGCTCCAAATTATCACTGCGTGCGTGGAATTTCTTCCTCACCGCCATAGCTTTATGATATAACAATACCAAGGATTATACATGAACACCATGTCCCACGTGTTATAAAAACCGTGACAGACAAGATAACTACCAGATCCGACCGTAACAATCATACAATGCAAACAAAACACGGCCGACACGGCAAGTGCGGCCGATCATCAGGATACCAAGGCCGGCCACGCACTGACCGGGCAAGTACGAGGGTGACCACTGGGACCAAGGTCAGATCACGAAACTTCGTCACTATATCGAACGGGGCAAGTGCGAGGGTGACTACCGATACCAAGGCCGAATCACCACGAGACGGCAAGTACGCGAGCCGACCACCGATACCCAGCCGAACAAGAAGAAACCTCAACGACCAACCGGCCCTCTATCGAGAGACGCGGTAACACAGAAACACCACACTTGCACAACAAAGGCTATCATCACAAGCATAGGCAAGTTTCACAACAACAAGCATAGGCAAGTTTCACACAACTCAAAGTACTTTCATTTTATGCCAAAGTCCGGGTTTTTAACCCCAAAGTACTACATACGTTAAGTTCTTTTAAAAGAGATCCATTACTTTTATAAAAGTCACCCGATACCCGTAGTATTAGAATGACCAACCCACATTCCTTTTCAAAATCAAGTAACAACATTCTTTTCCTAAATTCCAGTTTGCCTAGTTTCAATTACTCAAGCTTCTCATTTTCAAATGGTTTCATAGTTCATAAACTTAATCACTTGATTCCGTTTTAGAACAATTGAGTAATATAAGTCTCACGTGAGAGTAGGTTATTCTTGTTTACAACATTCTTATTACAAAGACCATGATCTAGAAAATGTAATATCATTTTGTCTCATCTTAGTTTCTATGCAGATGGAGGTTTCTACCGGTTTTAATACAATTCATCATTATTCAATACATTTTCCTTTATTAACGCCGCAGGGTCCTGTCGATACACATTCGATTTCAAATCAAAAACATTATCCTTTAAATAAAACCAAGTACTCATTACTCACGAATGAGGTTTCACATAAACATCCACATTAAAACAAATAAGTTAAGTCTCTTATCTTATAAGATCAAGTCTCTTAACTTCTAACATCAGTAAACCATTTTCTTTACCTCTCTTAAGACATTATACCTAACTCCCATCAAGCTAGTATAACTCTTTTAAAACCTTTAAAACCAAGTGTTACTCTCCTTCAAAACGATTTATAAAATCTTTTGAAATACATCAAGTTCTTTATTATAACTAGCCGCTATAATTCACATCAGTTACCTTTTAAAACCACAAAGTATTTTCTTACCTACATAAAGCTGTTATAACCAACTTCCCATAAAGCCGTTATAACACTTTATGTTTTAAGAACCATCAAACACAGTTAACACATGTACGTCTACCGTACTACATAGTTCACACATATCATGCTAGAAGAGATAGGAAGAGGTTCACATACCTCGCGACGATTTATCGACAATAAGCAAAATGCTCCAAGTACTACCACCTTGCTAGCCCTTTCCACTCCTCGAGTAGAATACGCTACTCTTAGTACTTTTACCTATAAAGGTCACAAACGTCTATAAAAATCTTAAACATACGTTCCCATCTTTCTACAGAAAATTCGGCAGCACCTCCCCCCCCCCGCAACAGCGTAAAATCTCCTCCTCTATCGAGGTCGGCTACCAAGCCAACCAGGGGGGGGGGTTAACACGTCTAACCGGACGCGTACAATTCTACTACACAGTAATGCTACATAAGTCTACTGTAATACAACCCTAGGTAATTACAGTTCAGTTCTTCTCTTTATTAACCTTCTACGTGATTACTGTTCAATTCTTCATTCTTCAGGCTTAAGTCAAAAGACATTGCCATAATACTAAGTATAGTTCCATATATAGTATACTTCAACTATATATCCTAACAAACATGTAATTTCCAATTACAATAGAGGGACAAGATAATTACCTCGATAAGCCCAAAATTATCCAAGTTATAATGTCGATCCTGAGCAAGGTTTAGCTCCACTCCGAGCGCTCCAATCCGCTCCAAACAACCCTTAGAAGTTCTAACCAACTTCTACTCAAATACTTCAACCAACTATGAAGATTTCCTGTGGTTTGGTTTTGAGACTAAAAGGACAAAAGGTAGTATTTCCTGCTCTACGTAAAGAGGTAACTTTTGAAATACTACTAGGTAAAGGCTAAGGTATTTTGGGCATTACAACAATACTAGAGAGTATTTCTATACCACAAAAGGGGTATTATACGAAACAACAACTAGCAGGGGTACCCACTCAAAGGCCACTTTCAAGGGGAGAGGAGCTCTTGGACGAGTCAACAAGAGGGAGGAGGGATTCAAGACTTGGAAACATTTGTGGATGAATGAAGTCTTCACAAAGGGGTATTTATAGCAAACCCAAATGCCAACCAATGGCCAAGATCAAGCCACGCAAGGCAAGTGTAAGGCCTTGATCAAGCCAAGTGCACCCTAACCCCTACTCCACAAAACATTGCACCAAACAAGCCACAAAACAAGGCCAAAACAAGGCACAAAACAAGGAACCAATAGGCACAAACGTGAGCCAAAAGATCAAGCCAAAAACGTGAACCATTCGCTCACTGACGCCCACTTGCTTCCAATGTGAGGTGACACATGTCACCCTCCCGTTGGTCCAACATGTTTCGTCTCTAAAAATCCGCAAAAATACAAAACGACATAGCCGAATTTTCCTACGAAAGTCGTGGAAACGTTTCGTCGAAAACGACTCTAGCTGCACTCAGGCCCAAATGAAACTTTGGCCAAGCCTAGGCGGGGTGACACGTGTCACCCTCCTATTGGCCCTCAAAAACGTCTTCGAAAAAAACCACAATGGCCAAAATCTCAAAACAAAGTGGGCCCACAAAACAGAAATTTCTCCCGTGGGCCCCACGTGACCATTTCCAAAATAAAATCTCAAAATTCTAATATAATCTATGAAGTCCAAATACCAAACTGGGAATCCAATTCCCATTAACGAACCTTTTCTTCACAAATAACCGAAACTTTTCCGCAAAACTCACATCTTTCTTTCTTTTCAAAATTTCTGCCGACACTCGCACGCACGCCCTCACATACATACCACGCAACTACGGGTATAACATTCTCCTCCTTAGAAACATTCGTCCCGACTGTTCCGTCTCAAGACGTATATCGATGAAGTTCCTCTAACAAGTTGTCAACGCCACAGCTTGGCCACGCAATAACACACGCTATCTTCCTTCCTTACTCGTCGTGCCCTTCTCAAACACTTGAACTCTCCCGATGTACCATACTTCACCATTACCTGCTCTCGAAAATCTGAGTCACTACCTCCAAACTTGGTCATCTTACTAACCTCAAACTTCCTTAAGGCCATTCCCGCCTTTACGAACCGCTTCGGTCGAACGCGCCCACGAACTCATACGATGATCATACAAACTTGGGCCTAGCGTCCTCGTGACCCTACCACCGGGCGGACCACCAGAACTGGCCCCACCCCAAACCGGGTTACGGTTTGACCCGCAAATGGTCCTAAACCCGACCCTCAACCGCTGACTCTTGTTCCCGATCCGAACAATCTTACTATTTCACATCATGAAAGCTACCACTTCCATCTCACACTACCTGTGGACTTACCCTTTTCACTAACTGTGTTTCTAAATCACATTTTAGCACAAAGCTATCCAAACATAACATTAAACACATCAACATAAACAAAACTCTAGAGGTTAAGGATATACTGGCTAGGCGGTTCAAGGACCGCTAAATCGGAACTCCCACCGCGACCTCTACCGGCCTTCCGGTACGAACATCCCGCCTCAAGCTACGGAAGGTGAAGAACCCGCAATCGCCTAGTAGTCCATGCTATCCTACCAGCTACCACAGTCGGACAGCTCTTGCCGATGGCCTGCTGGGCCGCAAAAATAACAATCTCCCGAGTTAGTACGACACCCTCCCTTATGAAGCTTTCCACAACGGCCACACTGAGACAAGGGCACCTCATCCGCGAGCACTCGCTCTCCCGAAAATCTGAAACACAGGAGCCCCGACCGCTCTGAATATCCCGGTCCCAAAGCCGTGGAGGACCACTCAGACCGACGAGGTACATAACTAGTTCTGGCCGAGGCGGTCCGCCTCGAAAGTCACCAAAGGACCTCGCTGTTCGCCTCTTCGCTGACTTTGGTCATTCCGCCGATTTATCCGCCTCACATCCAAGTGTATACGCACGCGGCAATGTCCATGCCCTACCAAGAGCTACACCAACAACTCTCGCAAGGCAATCATCGAGCCTGTAACATATCGGTGCACTCGATCCTCCATACTAGCTACTAACGCGGGACGCACCGCCAATGAGTCGAACTCACATTGTACTCCCGAACCGCACGCCTGCTCGCCAGAACACCAAAAATCTGCCGCCCGAGCCCTCTCATCCGGGAGGCAAGAAATGTGCAAGAAAGGCCTCTGAGAACTCGTTCCATACCGCTGGAAGTGCATGCTCTCCCCTGGACAGCTCCCAAGAATCAAACCAGTCGACTGCGGTATCACGCAGCCGATGCGAACCTAGGGCCACCGACTCGATCTCCGATGCCTTGATCACTCATGATCCGTCAGAATCGCTTGATGAACTCCTCGCGGATCATCCTCGTGCCTCGACCCATAAAACTCGCGGCCTACAACTCGTAAAATCCGTAGCCTCGAACTATCTCGATCTAGGGTGAACCATCGTGCTCTCGAACCGCCGCCCACTTATCCTCAAGTCCGCCACAACCCCGCCATTAATCGGGCCCACTTTGTAACTCATCTCTCTCGCCTGCATCGCGGATCGAGGCTCGTGTATCGTGGTCTCGCCGCCGCTTTACTCGGGCAGATCCTCTCACGCTTTGCCCTTCTCGGGCCCGGTTGCCTTACGCGAGGCATAACCGTAAAACGGCGTATGTCGGAGGGTCCAATCTTATCACACACTCTAAGGCACGATCTCGTAATGAGAAGAATGGAAACCAATCCTAAATGTCCTATAGCCTCGATTATAGATGTGGTGCACAACACATCGATAATCAAGACTCTACTAGACACGGTCAGACACTTTCCGAGGATTAATCGCTCGATACCACTTTGTAACGCCCAACTCGCTCGCATCGTGCCTTACCCCGCACCCTAGTGATACAACATCGAGAAAACCAGGAAAATAAAACATGAATCATGAAACAAGAGATATAAAAATAAACAAAGCAACCAAAACAAAGCTTGCCTTCGATATACATAAAACACGAATGCTTTAATCCTTTTACAACCCCGCCACAACAAAGACATGCACTTCTAAGATTTATACAACAACTATGACGGACAGGCCCGCCATACCCCGAACGCATAAGAACTTACGGACTGTGGTAACATACCAAAGATAAGCCTCCGACGGAACGAGCTTCCCAAAACGCTGAAATGAGATCCTAAACGCGGATCGACAAGATGTACTTACTGCGGCATGAACGCACTTCAAGGAGGTCAAGATAACAGTACCAAGTATGTGAAATCAGAATATCAGAATGAAATCATAATAGTCTATAAAGCAGAGACATGTATGATGACCAAACTACGATATATAACATATAACCGCTACATCAAGACAGGACTCACGCCCAAATTATCACTCGTGCGTGGAATTTCTTCCTCACCGCTAGCGGTTTATGATATAACAATACCAAGGATTATACATGAACACCATGTCCCACTGTGTTATAAAACCGACAGACAAGATAACTACCGATCCGACCGCATCAATAATACAATGCAACCAAAACACGGCCGATACGGCAAGTGCGAGCCGACCATCGGATACCAAGGCCGGCCACGCACTGACCGGGCAAGTACGTAGGTGACCACCGGGGACCAAGGTCAGATCACGAAACTTCGTCACTATACCGAACGGCAAGCGCGAGGGTGACTACCGATACCAAGGCCGAATCACCACGAGACGGGCAAGTACGAGCCGACCACCGATACCAGTGCCGAACAAGAAGAAACCTCAACTACCAACCGCCTCTATCGAGACGCGGTAACACAGAAACACCACACTTGCACAACAAAGGCTATCATCACAAGCATAGGCAAGTTTCACAACAACAAGCATAGGCAAGTTTCACACAACTCAAAGTACTTTCATTTTATGCCAAAGTCCGGTTTTTAACCCCAAAGTACTACATACGTTAAGTTCTTTAAAAGAGATCCATTACTTTTATAAAAGTCACCCGACAGTAGTATTAGAATGACCAACCCACATTCCTTTTCAAAATCAAGTAACAACATTCTTTTCCTAAATTCCAGGTTGCCTAGTTTCAATTACTCAAGCTTCTCATTTTCAAATGGTTTCATAGTTCATAAACTTAATCACTTGATTCCGCTTTAGAACAATTGAGTAATATAAGTCTCACGTGAGTAGGTTATTCTTGTTTACAACATTCTTATTACAAAGAAATGCATGATCTAGAAAATGTAATATCATTTTGTCTCATCTTAGTTTCTATGCGGATGGAGGTTTCTACCGGTTTTAATACAATTCATCATTATTCAATACATTTTCCTTTATTAACGCCGCAGTTGGTCCTGTCGATACACATTCGATTTCCAAATCAAGAAACATTATCCTTTAAATAAAACCAAGTACTCATTACTCACGAATGAGGTTTCACATAAACATCCACATTAAAACAAATAAGTTAAGTCTCTTATCTTATAAGATCAAGTCTCTTAACTTCTAACATCAGTAAACCATTTTCTTTACCTCTCTTAAGACATTATACCTAACTCCCCATCAAGCTAGTATAACTCTTTTTAAAACCTTTAAAACCAAGTGTTACTCTCCCTTCAAAACGATTTATAAAATCTTTTGAAATACATCAAGTTCTTTATTATAACTAGCCAGTTATAATTCACATCAGTTACCTTTTAAAACCACAAAGTATTTTCTTACCTACATAAAGCTGTTATAACCAACTTCCCATAAAGCCGTTATAACACTTTATGTTTTAAGAACCATCAAACACGCTTAACACATGTACGCTCACCGTACTACATAGTTCACACATATCATGCTAGAAGAGATAGGAAGAGGTTCACATACCTCGCGACGATTTATCGACAATAAGCAAAATGCTCCAAGTACTACCACCTTGCTAGCCCTTTCCACTCCTCGAGTAGAATACGCTACTCTTAGTACTTTTACCTATAAAGGTCACAAACGTCTATAAAAATCTTAAACATACGTTCCCATCTTTCTACAGAAAATTCGGCAGCACCTCCCCCCCCCGCAACAGCGTAAAATCTCCTCCTCTATCGAGGTCGGCTACCAAGCCAACCAGGGGGTTAACACGCCTAACCGGACGCTGCATAATTCTACTACACAAGAATGCTACATAAGTCTCATCAGAATACAACCCTAGGTAATTACAGTTCAGTTCTTCTCTTTATTAACCTTCTACGTGATTACTGTTCAATTCTTCATTCTTCAGGCTTAAGTCAAAAGACATTGCCATAATACTAAGTATAGTTCCATATATAGTATACTTCAACTATATATCCTAACAAACATGTAATTTCCAATTACAATAGAGGGACAAGATAATTACCTCGATAAGCCCAAAATTATCCAAGTTATAATGTCGATCCTGAGCAAGGTTTAGCTCCACTCCGAGCGCTCCAATCCGCTCCAAACAACCCTTAGAAGTTCTAACCAACTTCTACTCAAATACTTCAACCAACTATGAAGATTTCCTTAGGGTTTCGGTTTTGAGACTAAATGTTATACCCCGTATTTCCAGAGTATGTACGCGAGGACGTACGTAGGAAAAATTTGAACTTGTAGCTAAGGCTTGGCCGAATTTCACTTTGTGCACAACACCCGATTAGGGTCGTTTTTCGACGAAACGTTTCCACAGCTTTCGTAGGGGAATTTCCGGCTATGTCATTTCTAATTTTTGCGGATTTTTCCGAGAGACGAAACATTTTGGACCAACGGGAGGGCGACACTTGGCACCCTCCAATTGGTGGCTTGAAATCGTCAACTTGGACGAATTGGGCTAGCAAGGCACGTTTTTTGTGCCTTGTTGGTCAAAGGGAGTTGGTAGGATATTTGTGTTTAGTGATCTTGGCCCTACACTTGCACCACACTTGGCTTGATCTTGGCCATTGGTTGGCCTTGGCTTATACTATAAATACCCCCCTCTTTGAAGACTTTCTTCATCCTAAATTTTTCTAAGTGTTAGAAAACCCTTCCCTCCCTTGTTGTGTTCTCGTTTTCCCCCCCTTTGTGAGGCTTAGCCGAGAGCATCCTTTCCCTTGGCCGAGTACCCCTAGTGGGGTAGGCCGAGGGGTATACACACCCCCCCTCTTGGTAGAAATACTCTCAAAAGTATTGTTATAATGCCCAAAATACCTTAGCCTTATACCTTGTTGTATTCTAAGGTTATACCTATACGAAAAGCCCAGAAATACTATTATACCTTCCTTCAGTCACTAAACGAAACCCTAAGGAAAATCTCCATTGTTGGTTGGAGTATTATTAAGAAGTTGAGTAGAACTTCTAAGGGTTCTTTGGAGCGGTCGAGCACGGAGTAGAGCAAAACATTGCTAAGGATCGACTTTTAACTCGGATAATTATGGGCTTATCGAGGTAATTATCTTGTCCCCCTTTTGTAATTGGATATTACATGTTGTTAGAATATATAGTTGAAGTATACTATATATAGAACTGAACATAGTTAGTTGGCAATGTCTTTTGACTTAAGCCTGAAGAATAAAGACCTGAACTGAACTGTAATTACATAGGGATTCAGACAGTAGACTTGTGTAGTGGTACTGTGGAGTGGAATTGTACACGTCCGGCTAGACGTGTAGAACCCCCCCCTGGTTGGCTTGATAGCCGGCCTCGATAGAGGAGGAGATTTACGCTGTGGCGGGGGGGGGAGGTGCTGCCGAATTTTCTGTAGAGTGATCTACGATAAGATCTAGATATTAATAAGCGCCTTGTGACCTTATAGGTTGAAGTACTACGTGTGGCGCGATCTACTTGGCTTAAGGAGTAGCCGACGTTTGGAAGTACCTGGAGCGTTTTGCTATTAGTCGATACTCGTCGCGAGGTATGTGAACCTCTTCCTATCTCTTCTAGCATGATATGTGTGAACTATGTAGTACGGTAGACGTACATGTGCTAAATGTATTTGATTGATGTAAAACATAAAGTGTTATAACGACTTTATGGGAAGTTGGTTATAATAGCTTTATGTGGATAAGCACATACTTTGTGGTTTTTAAAAGGTAACTGATTCGAATAATAACTGGCTTGATATGTGTTAATAAAGAACTTGAAGCATTTCAAAAGATTTACGAATCGTTTTGAAAGAATGAGTATTACTTGGGTTTTGGAAGCTTAAGAGTTATACTAGCTTTATGGGAAGTTAGGTATAACGCTTAAGAATGTTTTCTCGATTTCGAAATCGAATGTGTATCGACAAACCACTGCAGCGTTAATAAAAGGAAAATGTATTGACTAAAGAAGTATTATTAAAACCAGTAGAAACCTCCATCTGCATAGAAGCTAAGATGAGACAAAATGATATTACATTTCCTAGATCATGGCTGCTTAATAAGATTGATAATAAACAAGAATAACCTACTCACTTATAAGACATAGGTTTCTCAAAACGTTTAAAGGAGAATTATGTTTTAAAGGATTTAAAACTATGAACTACGAAACCTTTTTCTAAAATGAGAAACTTGAGCATTCGAAATTAGGCAAACTTGAACGTTTGGAAAATAAGGTTGTTACTTGATTTTACAAAGGAAAGAATTTTGGTTTACTTAACAATGTTAGTCACTCTATTTTTATACTACGGGTATCGGGTGACCTTTGTAAAAGAAATGGATCTTAAAAGGAATTTAACGGACGTAGTACTTTAAGGTTAAAATCCGGACTTTGATATAAAATGAAAGTACCTTGAGTCGTGTGTAACTTGCTTATACTTGTTGTTATGAAACTTGACCATGTTACGTGTGATAGCCTTGTTGTGTAAGTACTGTGTTCTACTCGACTACCGGTTCATCCGGGAATGTATTTCACTCGACTACCGGTTCATCCGGGAATGTGTTTCACTTGATTACCGGTTCATCCGGGAATGTATTTCACTTGAGGACCGGTTCATCCGGGAATGTATTTCACTCGACTACCGGTTCATCCGGGAATGTGTTTCACTTGATTACCGGTTCATCCGGGAATGTATTTCACTTGAGGACCGGTTCATCCGGGAATGTATATCACTTGAGGACCGGTTCATCCGGGAATGTATTTCACTTGAGGACCGGTTCATCCGGGAATGTATATCACTTGAGGACCGGTTCATCCGGGAATGTATTTCACTTGAGGACCGGTTCATCCGGGAATGTATATCACTTGAGGACCGGTTCATCCGGGAATGTATTTCACTTGAGGACCGGTTCATCCGGGAATGTATTCCACCCTTTTCTATATTGGGTCCATGAGATGGGCCGAGACCTGTTATACGTATCACATGATTTGTACCTAGACTGCCGGCAGTGAGGAAGGAGTTCCACGTACGGTGAGGATGACTTTTAGGGCGTGAGTCCCTGACTTGACATGACTGCTTCTATGTTGTGAACTGTAGTTTGGTTATCATACATGTCTCCTGCTTTATATAGACTATTATGATTTCATTTACAGTATTTTTAGTTTCACATACTCGGTACCTGTTGTACTGACCTCCTTCGGGGGGCTGCGTTCATGCCGCAGGTTGAGGTACACCAGTCGTTGATCCTAGCTCTCAGGGTCACGTCAGCTGGGAAGCTCCGTTTCTCCGAGGCTTATCCGGTGGTATAGTCCCCGTCGTAGTAAGTGTTTACATTCGGGGTTTTGGCGGGCCCGTCCCGCCATTGTTGTCGATCATTCTTAGAGGTCTCAGAGTATCACAAGCGTGGTTTGAAAAAAAGAGGATTAAACTGTTCATTTGTAAAAGTGGTTATTTATATATGCCGAAAGGCAATTTTCACAGATTACTGTTTGTACTTCACTTGTGTCATGTATATGTTTTATGTTCCGCTGATTACTCTGATGTTGTGTCACTAGGGTGCCCGGGGTAAGGCACCAACACGCCCGATTTGGTCGTGACAAAAGTGGTATCGTGAGCGATTAATCCTCGGAAAGTGTCTACGCATCGCGTGTCCGTAGAGTCTTGATTATCGGTGTGTTGTGCACCACGCCAATAATCAGGAGGCTATAGGATATTTAGGATTGGTTTCTATTCTTCTCACTCTGAGATCGTGCCTTAGAGCTGAGTTGTAAGTTGGACCTCTCGATGAAATTCTTTCCTTATCATTATGCCTCCGCGCTGGGCAACCCGCCCCTGAGGCGTAGCGGAGTCTGCGAGTAGAGTTCGTGAGGGTTACGGGCACGTGCCAATCATTACCTAGGTAATTCTTCATTCGGGATTTCGCGACGTCACTAGCCCCAAGAGTTTAAGACGGCGACGGCGGTTCCTCTGCGCCATGACATTTGAACCTTTAGTTCCACGATCGAACAATGAAATTAGATTGCAAGCGCGACCACATTAGCTATGGATTTGGCTATCAGAGAGTATACCGATGTATCGCGAGTCTTGATGACTACCTAAGAGAGGGGTGTGCAAGAGTAATCCTTCAGTTAGGCTTGAGCATGGCCTGTGTACGGGCTTATGCGCAGCAGGCCGAGAAACATAGAGATCGACGGTTAACCAAGGACAAATGTAGAGGCCGAGAGCAAGAAGGTCCTTTGGTAACTTTCGAGGCGAGTCGCCTCACCAAAGAGATTAGATTATGCACCTCCACCGCAGCAGTGGTCTTCCACGGATTTCGGGGCGTTCGAGTATGCAAGAGTTGGTCGAACTCCGTGGCTTCCGTTCACGATGATGCACGCCATCCCGGGAATGTCGCCTTTAGTTGGTACTTGTTGTACTGCGCCGCCGTGGGCCATGTGTCGAGAGTGACCTAGTAGGAGGATTTTGCCTTCGATCGCTGGTAGTTCGTCACCTTCCTTGCTATGCGCCTACGGGCGAGTTTGATTAGAACGACTAAGGGGAATGAAACAGTAGTTACAGATAGATCTTTAACCCTCTAGAGTTCAGTATGTGTGTTAAGGTGAGTATACCTTAAGTGCTATGTTCTGATAGCAGTGTGTTGGTTAGTTAACCAAGTAAGATTCGGGGGAATAGAGAAGGTGTGAACCTTAGAGTTTTGTTACGTAGGGACCTTAGAGGTAAGGTCATCTAGAGTAAAAGACGTATGGGTATGTTGGTCCTTATCGGGGTGCCTAGTGCACGTGAACGATGGTTGTGAGATAAGTCCCTGAGTAGTGTGGGATGAAAGAGGGTAGTTGAGCTAAGAAGACCGCTAGGTTTTCGTAACGTGTTTAGTGAGATTGTTCCTTCGGGGAGCTAGTATTGTGCGCGTTGCCGGGTCGGGTTGGGGCCCCGTTGCGGGTCAACCCGCGGTAGGTTTGGGTGGGTCAGGTTGTGGTGGTCCCGCCTTGTGTTAGGGTTACGAGGGTGTTAGGCCCAAGTTTAGTTAACCAGCGTACGAGTTCGTGGATGCGTTCGACCAGTGGTCGGGCCGATGGGGGCAGCCCATCGTGTTCTTCGGTCGGGACCGTTCACTCGGCAGTGTTGATTTATCAGAAGAGGTTGTAAGGTTGCACGGGGTGCCTACCTTTACCTTATGGCGCATGGAGCCCGTGTTACTACTGTTTTGTTTGAAGTTTTACCAAGCATGTGCTAAGAACTCAAGTGAGTATCGACCGCATTCGCCGCCAAGCAGTGGACTTCGTGGGTAGTTGTGGACCGTTGTCTCGTAGAGGAGCGTTTAAGCTACCATTTCGGTGTTCGGATGTCGCCTTATGAAGCCTGTAGGCGGAAGTGTAAGCACGGCCGATTGGTTCGATGTTGGCAAGGTTCGCATGGTGCGAGCTTGTTCCACAGATCGTGGTTAGTGAGCTTGTCTAGAAGAGGTTCCGCAGCCGTAGATATCGTGGATAATCGGCGACGACGCCAGAGTTCAGTTGCCGATCGATCTTCAAAGTACCACCCGGGTCAGTGTGACGAGTTTGGAATACAGAGGGAACTTAGCCCGAGTTACTTTGGGCCCTTTTGAGTTCATGTAAAGGATAGGCCAGGTTGCCTATATGATAGCTTTTGCCGTCCGACTTAGGAGGCAATACGTCCGGTCTTTCGTATTGTTATGATCGGAAAAGTATCGGAGAACCCATCCAGAGTGTTCCCAGTTAATGATGACCACGTTAGAGATAGTAACCCCGAGTTTTGGATACCGGCGAGATCGTAATTATGGTAAGAGTTCGAGTCACGATACCTCGTGGATCGCGTGCAGCCGGCATTGTTGGGTCGTCGCGCAAGGCTCGCGACAAAGTGACAAAGTGGTATCATTTGGTGATGTTAGAGGTGTTTCCTCGTGGACTTGGATGTAAGTTTTTATGTGCGCGGATGTTTCTGTGGCCAGATGTGGCAGGTTGGTTCTCGTAAGTATAGTAGTGAAGACTATACTGGCGCGCGTTGTTTTGAGACTTAGAAGGAACATTCGGGACGAATGTTTCTAAGGAGGGGAGAATGTTATACCCCGTATTTCCAGAGTATGTACGCGAGGACGTACGTAGGAAAAATTTGAACTTGTAGCTAAGGCTTGGCCGAATTTCACTTTGTGCACAACACCCGATTAGGGTCGTTTTTCGACGAAACGTTTCCACAGCTTTCGTAGGGGAATTTCCGGCTATGTCATTTCTAATTTTTGCGGATTTTTCCGAGAGACGAAACATTTTGGACCAACGGGAGGGCGACACTTGGCACCCTCCAATTGGTGGCTTGAAATCGTCAACTTGGACGAATTGGGCTAGCAAGGCACGTTTTTTGTGCCTTGTTGGTCAAAGGGAGTTGGTAGGATATTTGTGTTTAGTGATCTTGGCCCTACACTTGCACCACACTTGGCTTGATCTTGGCCATTGGTTGGCCTTGGCTTATACTATAAATACCCCCCTCTTTGAAGACTTTCTTCATCCTAAATTTTTCTAAGTGTTAGAAAACCCTTCCCTCCCTTGTTGTGTTCTCGTTTTCCCCCCCTTTGTGAGGCTTAGCCGAGAGCATCCTTTCCCCCCTTGGCCGAGAGTACCCCCCCCCCCCTAGTGGGGTAGGCCGAGGGGTATACACACCCCCCCTCTTGGTAGAAATACTCTCAAAAGTATTGTTATAATGCCCAAAATACCTTAGCCTTATACCTTGTTGTATTCTAAGGTTATACCTATACGAAAAGCCCAGAAATACTATTATACCTTCCTTCAGTCACTAAACGAAACCCTAAGGAAAATCTCCATTGTTGGTTGGAGTATTATTAAGAAGTTGAGTAGAACTTCTAAGGGTTATTTGGAGCGGTTGGAGCACTTGAGTAGGAGCAAAACATTGCTAAGGATCGACTTTTAACTCGGATAATTATGGGCTTATCGAGGTAATTATCTTGTCCCCCTTTTGTAATTGGATATTACATGTTGTTAGAATATATAGTTGAAGTATACTATATATAGAACTGAACATAGTTAGTTGGCAATGTCTTTTGACTTAAGACTGAAGAATAAAGACTGAATCGAATCAGAATTACATAGATCAGTATTACGCAGACTTGTGTAAGGTACTGCGTGAGTGGAATTGTACACGTCCGCTAGACGTGTAGAACCCCTCGGTTGGCTTGATGGCAGCCTCGATAGAGGAGGAGATTTACGCGTGGCGGGGAGGTGCGCCGAATTTTCAGAGAGTGATCTACGATAAGATCTAGATATTAATAAGCGCGTGACCTTATAGGTTGAAGTACTACGTGGCGCGATCTACTTGGCTTAAGGAGTAGCCGACGTTTGGAAGTACTGAGCGTTTTGCTATTAGTCGATACTCGTCGCGAGGTATGTGAACCTCTTCCTATCTCTTCTAGCATGATATGTGTGAACTATGTAGTGCGGTGACGCATACGTGCTAAATGTATTTGATTGATATAAAACATAAAGTGTTATAACGACTTTATGGGAAGTTGGTTATAATAGCTTTATGTGGATAAGCACATACTTTGTGGTTTTTAAAAGGTAACTGATTCGAATAATAACTGGCTTGATATGTGTTAATAAAGAACTTGAAGCATTTCAAAAGATTTACGAATCGTTTTGAAAGAATGAGTATTACTTGGGTTTTGGAAGCTTAAGAGTTATACTAGCTTTATGGGAAGTTAGGTATAACGGCTTAAGAATGTTTTACTGATTTCGGAAATCAGAATGTGTATCGACAAACCACTGCAGCGTTAATAAAAGGAAAATGTATTGACTAAAGAAGTATTATTAAAACCAGTAGAAACCTCCATCCGCATAAGCTAAGATGAGACAAAATGATATTACATTTCCTAGATCATGGCTGCTTAATAAGATTGATAATAAACAAGAATAACCTACTCACTTATAAGACATAGGTTTCTCAAAACGTTTAAAGGAGAATTATGTTTTAAAGGATTTAAAACTATGAACTACGAAACCTTTTTCTAAAATGAGAAACTTGAGCATTCGAAATTAGGCAAACTTGAACGTTTGGAAAATAAGGTTGTTACTTGATTTTACAAAGGAAAGAATTTTGGTTTACTTAACAATGTTAGTCACTCTATTTTTATACTACGGGTATCGGGTGACCTTTGTAAAAGAAATGGATCTTAAAAGGAATTTAACGGACGTAGTACTTTAAGGTTAAAATCCGGACTTTGATATAAAATGAAAGTACCTTGAGTCGTGTGTAACTTGCTTATACTTGTTGTTATGAAACTTGACCATGTTACGTGTGATAGCCTTGTTGTGTAAGTACTGTGTTCTACTCGACTACCGGTTCATCCGGGAATGTATTTCACTCGACTACCGGTTCATCCGGGAATGTGTTTCACTTGATTACCGGTTCATCCGGGAATGTATTTCACTTGAGGACCGGTTCATCCGGGAATGTATTTCACTCGACTACCGGTTCATCCGGGAATGTGTTTCACTTGATTACCGGTTCATCCGGGAATGTATTTCACTTGAGGACCGGTTCATCCGGGAATGTATATCACTTGAGGACCGGTTCATCCGGGAATGTATTTCACTTGAGGACCGGTTCATCCGGGAATGTATATCACTTCGAGGACCGTTCATCCGGAATGTATTTCACTTGAGGACCGGTTCATCCGGGAATGTATTTCACTTGAGGACCGGTTCATCCGGGAATGTATTTCACTTGAGGACCGGTTCAACCGGGAATGTATTCCACCATTTTCTATATTGGGTCCATAAGACGGGCCGAGACCTGTTATACGTATCACATGATTTGTACCTAGACTGCCGGCAGTGAGGAAGGAGTTCCACGGGCATGAGGGATGACTTTTAGGGCGTGAGTCCCTGACTTGACATGACTGCTTCTATGTTGTGAACTGTAGTTTGGTTATCATACATGTCTCCTGCTTTATATAGACTATTATGATTTCATTTACAGTATTTTTAGTTTCACATACTGCACTCAGATCGACCTCCTTCGGGGCCGTTCATGCCGCAGTTGAGGTACACCGCCGTTGATCCTAGCTCTCGTGGTCACAAGCTCATTGGGAAGCTCCGTTTCTCCGGAGGCTTATCAGTGGTATAGTCCCCTGTCGTAGTAAGTGTTTACATTCAGGGGTTTGGCGGGGCCCTGTCCCGCCATTGTTGTCGTATCATTCTTAGAGGTCTGTAGTACTGTTGTGGGCAGGGTTTGTAAAAAAGGATTAAACTGTTCATTTGTAAAAGTGGTTATTTATATATGCCGAAAGGCAATTTTCACAGATTACTGTTTGTACTTCACTTGTGTCATGTTTATGTTTTATGTTCCGCTGATTACTCTGATGTTGTGTCACTAGGGTGCCCGGGGTAAGGCACCAGTCACGGGCCCAGTTTCGGGTCGTGACACTAAAAGGACAAAAGGTAGTATTTCCGGGCTCTACGTAAAGAGGTAACTTTTGAAATACTACTAGGTAAAGGCTAAGGTATTTTGGGCATTATAACAATACTAGGAGAGTATTTCTATACCACAAAAGGGGGGTATTATACGAAAACAACTAGGCTAGGGGGGGGGGTACCCCACGGCCAAAGGCCACTTTCAAGGGGGGGAGAGGAGCTCTTGGACGAGAGTCAACAAGAGGGAGGGGAGGGATTCAAGACTTGGAAACATTTGTGGATGAATGAAGTCTTCACAAAGTGGTATTTATAAGAAACCCAATGCCAACCAATGGCCAAGATCAAGCCATGTGCAAGGCAAGTGTAAGGCCTTGATCAAGCCAAGTGCACCCTAACCCCTACTCCACAAAACATTGCACCAAACAAGCCACAAAACAAGGCCAAAACAAGGCACAAAACAAGGAACCAATAGGCACAAAACGTGAGCCAAAAAGATCAAGCCAAAAACGTGAACCATTCGTTCACTTGGACGCCCACTTGCTTCCAATGTGAGGGTGACACATGTCACCCTCCCGTTGGTCCAACATGTTTCGTCTCTCGGAAAAATCCGCAAAAATACAAAACGACATAGCCGGAATTTTCCCTACGAAAGCTGTGGAAACGCTTTAAAAACGACTTAGCAGACTCAGGCCAAAATGTAACTTTGGCCAAGCCACCTAGGCGGGGGTGACACGTGTCACCCTCCTATTGGCCCTCAAAAACGTCTTTCGAAAAAAAAAACCACAATGGCCAAAATCTCGAAAACAAAGTGGGCCCCACAAAACCGTAAATTTCTCCCGTGGGCCCCACGTGACCATTTCCGAAAAATAAAATCTCAAAATTCTAATATAATCTATGAAGTCCAAATACCAAATCTGGGAATCCAATTCCCATTAACGAACCTTTTTCTTCACAAATAACCGGAAACTTTTCCGTCGAAAACTCACATCTTTCTTTCTTTTCAAAATTTCTGCCGTACACTCGTACGTACGTCCTCACATACATACCCTGCAACTACGGGGTATAACAACTTGCCCACCACTTGTCTTAATCTTGGCCATTGATTGGCCTATAAATACCCCTTTGTCAAGACTTCTTCATCCACAAAAATTTCCTAAGTCTTGAAAACCCTTTCTCCCCCCTTTTGGAGAGGCTCTCGTCCAAAGAGCCCCTGTTACACCCCGTGTGTACAGGACGTGTTTTAAGAACGTACGTAAGAACTCACAAGTGTTAAGAATTGAGACTTGTAAAAATTTATCGGAAATTTTGGGAATTGTCGGAAAAATGAATTATTATGACGAATGGGAGGGCGACACGTGTCACCCCCCCTTAGTATGCCTTGGTCGAATTGGGCATGTCCCTAATGGTCATTTACCATAAGTCTTGGATGAACAAGTCTTGCCATGTAGTGAGCTTGACAATATTGACCAAGTCAATGGGTCCACTTTAGTCTTGATATTTGTTAAGACCTCATCCAAGCCTCACATTTGTATGAATCTTGACCCTCCATGTCCCTTTATAATACTAGTAGTAGTAGCAAGACTTTGTCCAAACACTTAGAAAAATATTACAACACTTAGAGAAGGGGGGGAAGCTCTCGGCTTTAGTGAGCTCAAGGAGGAAAATTTTCGTTGATTGTTCTTTAAGCTCCAAACTTTAAACCAAGGTTCATGAGTGTTATGTAAGTGTATCTCAATAGAAAAATTCCGGAAAAAGATAGTTCTCGGGTTAGTCGCAAAGTAAAAACCTAATGGTCTTTCTAGGTTTTGGATTGGAAGTTGAAGGAAAGTTGTTGGTGTTGTTCTAAGGGTCTCAACAAGCGGATTGAAGTGTCTTGAAGAGGTTCTAAACTACTAAGGAGCGACTTCGGATTTGGAAGTTAGATTGAGATTCATGAGGTATAATCTTGTTCTCTTAAGTGTTACAAGATTATGTATTTGTTGTTAGCCTTACATTTTACTAGCATGAAGTATATGTGTTGAAGTTTTATAAGTATTATGGATTGTAGTAGCCTAAATCCGAAATGACATGTAAGCCATGATTAAGTTGGATTACAATTTAATTGTTGTTAGAATCGTCGCATGTAATTGACTTATAGATTATGGTTGTTTTAATCAAATGCGACGTGATATCATGTGAGGCTACCAATTTGGATTGAAATGGAAATTGGATAAGAATTGGTATTGTTGTATTCATTATGGCCGAAAATTGGACTAGTAGTTTGTTAGTCATTTGTATTGTACTACCTTATAGATTGTGTGAGCCAATTGGGGCTGTTTGGTTATTGTATTCGGCCTTGAAAAAGGTGGCAAAGTTAGTAAAAACAAAGGAGGTCTTTGTCCGATTTTCCGTAGAATTTAGTGACTTGGCACTTGGGATATTCTACGTTTAAAGTAAGAGGTTAATGGACGTATTGTGGCCATGATAGGTTGAAGTACTAAGTCTAGCGTATCCTACTTGAAGAATGGAATAGCTCAAGGTTGAAGTACTTTGGAGCATTTTGCTACTTGTCGACAATCGTCGCGAGGTATGTGAACCTCTACTTTCTTTGGCATGATCCTACGTATGAAATATCCATGTGATAGTATTTCAAGATTCCTTCTACTCTTAGAAGTTAAGAAGTATTTACATTGTTGAATCTAAGTTAAGAGTATGTTTAAATTGTCCTAAGTCCTTACTAGGTCTTATGGGAGACGTTGGTAAGGATGGTTAGGAAATTATGAGATTTGATTTAAGGGCTATGTATCTTGATTTATTTAAAGTAAGTATGTAAGTTGATTTTTATGTTTGAAAATGACTTGAATTTATATGTGAAAAGGGGACTTGATTTCTAAAGTATAAGCGACATGATTTGAAAGAGTGTATGCTACGAGGTGTTAAGGCTATAAGCCTTGATTTTATAAGTGGAAATGACTTAATTTTACAAAGTATGGCTTCTTAATTTATTTCAACAGATAAGAAGATGGCTTCCAAAAGAGTATGTGACTTGAGTTTTAAAAAGAAAGGAGTTCTATGATTCTTTTTAAGTATGTATGTACGTAGTATTTTTGGATCTAGTTTTCCTAATGTAGTAAGAATAAAAGTGTCTTAAGTTCTCTAAAATGAAAGGTTGTTATAATAGCTTTATGGGAAGTTGTTATGACGACTTAAGAAGAAGTGAAAAGATGGTTTGAAAATGTTATGTAAGGAAAATCACACCGAGCCTACGAATAGGCCGGATTACGTTATGAAATACACCGAGCCTACGAATAGGCCGGATTACGTTATGAAATACACCGATCCTACGAATAGGCCGGATTACGTTATGAAATACACCGAGCCTACAAATAGGCCGGATTACGTTATGAGATACACCGAGCCTACACATAGGCCGGATTACGCCATATTACCCCGAGCCTACACATAGGCCGGGTTATGTCATCTTACACCGAGCTCCACAGGCGGGCCGGATTATGCTACATGATTCCACAGTACACCGAGCCCCACAGGCGGGCCGGATTATGTTATATGATTCCACAGTACACCGAGCCCCACAGGCGGGCCGGATTATGTTATATGATTCCACAGTACACCGAGCCCCACAGGCGGGCCGGATTATGTTATATGATTCCACAGTACACCGAGCCCCACAGGCGGGCCGGATTATGTTATATGATTCCACAGTACACCGAGCCCCACAGGCGGGCCGGATTATGTCACATGATTCATCAGTACACCGTGTCCCGCAAATGGGCCGGATTATGTTATGTAAGATATGTAAGTTATGTGAAAAAGACTGGATTAAACTCTTAAGTAAGTATGTAAGAATATGTTGTTAAATCTTATCGAAAGAAGGAAAGGAACGGTAAATATATGATTGGTTTCAGGAGTTAAAAGGACATTCTTTTATACAGATATGATTTGGTTATTGCATTTTATTTACTCCATATTCGGCACTGTTGCATCGACTTCTTTGGGGCTGCGTTCATGCCCGCAGTGTTAGGTACATGTTGGTGATCCTTGCTTTAGGATCTCTGTTCGCTTTGGAAAGAAGCTCCTTTCACTCCGAGGCTTATCTTTTGGTACGGTTTCCGATGTGGTAGACTTATGTACATTCAGGTATGGCGGCCCCCCGCCGCAGCTTGTAATTCCTAGGTCCAGTAGTCACATGTTGTGGGTCGGTTTGTAAAAAGAAAGGGATGTAATCGCATGTTATGTATATGTATATGTGTCCGAAGGTAGCCTTATCGGCTAGCTCGTGGTTTAATTTCTCGTTATTTTATTTTAAAAGTTTCATGTATGTTCACGCTATTCTCTCGACGATATCAACAGGGTGTGCCCAAGTAGGGCACGACCGCGCCCTGGTCGGTCGTGACAAAAGTGGTATCAGAGCAGTTAGTCCTCGGAAAGTGTCTACAGACCGTGTCTAGTAGAGTCTTGATTATCGGTGTGTTGTGCACCACATCTATAATCAGGAGGCTGCAGGACATTTAGGATTGATTTCCATTCTTCTCACTCGAGATCGCGATAGAGCCGTGTTGTTAGGTCGCTCTCCTAACGAGTTATGTTGATTGCAGCCACGGCGAAAGCGTGATGACCCGAAGGACTAAGTGGATTGCGTATCCAGGTTGGTAATGATATTAGTATAGTTGGTATTGTGACATATATCTATACGGAGTTATGTACGAGGGTCAGACGCGTGTTGCCTAGAATGATTTTAGATTACCAGGAATTGGTAAAGACTAACTAGATACCGGGAAGGTATGGAATAGTTAATGAATTCTCGCCAAGATCTTATGTTTTATTTGAGATAATTGGGAAAGGATGAGCTTTCTGATAGGGTAGTGAACCCTTAAGAAGCCATGTTAAGGAACCTAACGGAATGTCATGTTAATAGATTAAGCTGCGTAGTAGGCTTAAGAGAATTGTACGGATGAGGTCCGCATAGAGTGAGTAATGGGTGTTGTGATGGAGACAACATGGTTTTGGTTTTATGAGAAGTTTTGTACCCGCTTATTGGGGATCGTAAGGTAGGCTTGGAGCATGGAAATTGCGAGCCTAAGAATATTGATTACTGCCGAGACCTTAGGTATATAAGGCTTCCTCTGGCAATAAGATTTTAAGTCAGACCAAGGATAAGAGTTAAGTGCGACACGAGTGGTGGAGGACTCTGCGGGTCTCCCCATGGCCTGGAATGGAGAGTGATCAGATGGTAGTAGTTCCTCTACGTGACAGGGTCACGAGGTCTCCAGGCCAAAGTCTAGTTAGTTGTTTTACGGGTTCGTGGACACGTTCCACCGAACCAGCCGTGGCGGAAATGGCCGATATTGTTTTATAGAATGACTCCAAAGATTTGAGGCCAGAATTGATATGGAAGTTATGTATGTATGTTAGAAGGAGTTGGAAGTATGAAAAGGTAATCTCTTTTGGGCTAGTGATGGACAGTTATGCGTGTGCGAGGTATTAGTGCCATGTGTGGCATTGTTGGTATGTCGATTGTGACAGAAACTATGTCGGTAATTTTAAGTTTGACTCAAAGAACATTCGAGGACGAATGTTTCTAAGGGGAAGAATGTTACACCCCGTGTGTATGCAGGGCGTGTTTTAAGAACGCACGTAAGAACTCACAAGTGTTAAGAATTGAGACTTGTAAAATTTATCGGAAATTTTGGGAATTGTCGGAAAAATGAATTATTATGACGAATGGGAGGGCGACACGTGTCACCCCCCCTTAGTATGCCTTGGTCGAATTGGGCATGTCCCTAATGGTCATTTACCATAAGTCTTGGATGAACAAGTCTTGCCAAGTGAGCTTGACAATATTGACCAAGTCAATGGGTCCACTTTAGTCTTGATATTTGTTAAGACCTCATCCAAGCCTCACATTTGTATGAATCTTGACCCTCCATGTCCCTTTATAATACTAGTAGTAGTAGCAAGACTTTGTCCAAACACTTAGAAAAATATTACAACACTTAGAGAAGGGGGGGAAGCTCTCGGCTTTAGTGAGCTCAAGGAGGAAAATTTTCGTTGATTGTTCTTTAAGCTCCAAACTTTAACCCAAGGTTCATGAGTGTTATGTAAGTGTATCTCAATAGAAAAATTCCGGAAAAAGATAGTTCTCGGGTTAGTCGCAAAGTAAAAACCTAATGGTCTTTCTAGGTTTTGGATTGGAAGTTGAAGGAAAGTTGTTGGTGTTGTTCTACTGTCTCAATGCGGATTGAAGTGTCTTGAAGAGGTTCTAAACTACTAAGGAGCGACTTCGGATTTGGAAGTTAGATTGAGATTCGTGGAGGTATAATCTTGTTCTCTTTAAGTGTTACAAGATTATGTATTTGTTGTTAGCCTTACATTTTACTAGCATGAAGTATATGTGTTGAAGTTTTATAAGTATTATGGATTGTAGTAGCCTAAATCCGAAATGACATGTAAGCCATGATTAAGTTGGATTACAATTTAATCGTTGTTAGAATCGTCGCATGTAATTGACTTATAGATTATGGTTGTTTTAATCAAATGCGACGTGATATCATGTGAGGCTACCAATTTGGATTGAAATGGAAATTGGATAAGAATTGGTATTGTTGTATTCATTATGGCCGAAAATTGGACTAGTAGTTTGTTAGTCATTTGTATTGTACTACCTTATAGATTGTGTGAGCCAATTGGGGCTGTTTGGTTATTGTATTCGGCCTTGAAAAAGGTGGCAAAGTTAGTAAAAACAAAGGAGGTGCTGTCCGATTTTCCGTAGAATTTAGTGACTTGGCACTTGGGATATTCTACGTTTAAAGTAAGAGGTTAATGGACGTATTGTGGCCATGATAGGTTGAAGTACTAAGTCTAGCGTATCCTACTTGAAGAATGGAATAGCTCAAGGTTGAAGTACTTTGGAGCATTTTGCTACTTGTCGACAATCGTCGCGAGGTATGTGAACCTCTACTTTCTTTGGCATGATCCTACGTATGAAATATCCATGTGATAGTATTTCAAGATTCCTTCTACTCTTAGAAGTTAAGAAGTATTTACATTGTTGAATCTAAGTTAAGAGTATGTTTAAATTGTCCTAAGTCCTTACTAGGTCTTATGGGAGACGTTGGTAAGGATGGTTAGGAAATTATGAGATTTGATTTAAGGGCTATGTATCTTGATTTATTTAAAGTAAGTATGTAAGTTGATTTTTATGTTTGAAAATGACTTGAATTTATATGTGAAAAGGGGACTTGATTTCTAAAGTATAAGCGACATGATTTGAAAGAGTGTATGCTACGAGGTGTTAAGGCTATAAGCCTTGATTTTATAAGTGGAAATGACTTAATTTTACAAAGTATGGCTTAATTTATTTCAACAGATAAGAAGATGGCTTCCAAAAGAGTATGTGACTTGAGCTTTAAAAGAAAGGAGTTCTATGATTCTTTTAAGTATGTATGTACGTAGTATTTTTGGATCTAGTTTTCCTAATGTTGTAAGAATAAAAGTGTCTTAAGTTCTCTAAAATGAAAGGTTGTTATAATAGCTTTATGGGAAGTTGTTATGACGACTTAAGAAGAAGTGAAAAGATGGTTTGAAAATGTTATGTAAGGAAAATCACACCGAGCCTACGAATAGGCCGGATTACGTTATGAAATACACCGAGCCTACGAATAGGCCGGATTACGTTATGAAATACACCGAGCCTACAAATAGGCCGAATTACGTTATGAAATACACCGAGCCTACAAATAGGCCGGATTACGTTATGAGATACACCGAGCCTACACATAGGCCGGATTACGCCATATTACCCCGAGCCTACACATAGGCCGGGTTATGTCATCTTACACCGAGCTCCACAGGCGGGCCGGATTATGCTACATGATTCCACAGTACACCGAGCCCCACAGGCGGGCCGGATTATGTTATATGATTCCACAGTACACCGAGCCCCACAGGCGGGCCGGATTATGTTATATGATTCCACAGTACACCGAGCCCCACAGGCGGGCCGGATTATGTTATATGATTCCACAGTACACCGAGCCCCACAGGCAGGCCGGATTATGTCACATGATTCATCAGTACACCGTGTCCCGCAAATGGGCCGGATTATGTTATGTAAGATATGTAAGTTATGTGAAAAAGACTGGATTAAACTCTTAAGTAAGTATGTAAGAATATGTTGTTAAATCTTATCGAAAGAAGGAAAGGAACAGTTAATATATGATTGGTTTCAGGAGTTAAAAGGACATTCTTTTATACAGATATGATTTGGTTATTGCATTTTATTTGCTCCATATTCTGCACTGTTGTTATCGAATTCTTCGGGCTGCGTTCATGCCCGCAGGTGTTAGGTACACATGTTGGTGATCCTTGCTTTAGGATCTCTGCTCGCTTTTGGAAAGAAGCTCCTTTCACTCCGAGGCTTATCTTTTGGTACGGTTTCCCAGATGTGGGAGACTGATGTACAGTCAGGGGGACGCCGGGGCCCTGTCCCGCCGCAGTTGTAATTCCTAGAGGTGTAGTCACATGTTGTGGGTCGGTTTGTAAAAAGAAAGGGATGTAATCGCATGTTATGTATATGTATATGTCCGCGAAGGTAGCCTTATCGGCTAGCCTGTGGTTTAATTTCTCGTTATTTTATTTTAAAAGTTTCATGTATGTTCCGCTGCTATTCTCTCGACGATATGCACAGGGTGCCCGTGTAGGGCACCGGGCCATGCCCGGTCGGGTCGTGACACTCCTCCTGAGAGGCCTTTTGGCCGAGAGGTACCCCTCCCCTTCCTAGTAGTGCTAGCCGAGGGTACCCCCGCCCGACCTTGAAGCTCTCGTAAAATACCCCCCCCCCTTTGGTAGAAAAGTATTCTCCAAGTATTGTTACTATTCCAAAATACCTTGGCCCAAATACCTTGTAGTATTCCAAGGTTACCCCTATACTAAAAGCCCAGAAATACTATTATACTTCCCTTCAGTCACAAAACGAAACCCTAAGGAAAATCTTCATAGTCGGTTGAAGTATTAAGAAGAAGTTGCGTAGAACTTCTAAGGGTTGTTTGGAGCGGGTTGGAGCGCCCAGAGTAGGAGCTAAACGTTGCTCAGGATCGACATTAAAACTTGGATAATTTTGGGCTTACCGAGGTAAATACTCTTGTCTAACTATTGTAATTGGAAATTACATACTGTAGTAGTATAGAAATGAGTATAAGATATAGAAGGATGGTATAAGAGAAGAGAATTGAACTGAAATCACATCAGAAGAATATTAAAGAAGAAGATTAAACTGTACTTACATAGGACTGTATTTACAGTAGACTTGTGTAGTTTGACGGGTAGGGAGTGCTGCCCAATTTTCCGTAGAATCTTGTATCTAGATTTATTCTACCGAGTAGTCTAGACATTGATAGACTTGTATAACCGTTATAGGTTGAAGTACTGCGAGTAGCGTATTCTACTCGAAGGGTGGAAAAGGCTAGCAGGATTACAGTACTTTGGAGCTATTTGCTAATAGTCGATAAATCGTCGCGAGGTATGTGATTCTTCCTATCCTCTTGAGCATGATATTTTAAAAGAATGTATATATAGTACGGTAGACGTACGTGTGTTAACTGAACGTGGTTTTACTCCGATGTCTTTAGACTTGAGTTTTAAATAATAAGAATCTTGAAGTATTTCAAAAGAGTTAAGAAACCTTTTTGAAAGAAGAGTAATACTTGGTTTTAAAAGCTTAAGAGTTATACTAGCTTTATGGGAAGTTAGGTATAACGACTTAAGAGAAATAAAAAGAATGGTTTATTGATTTTAGAAGTTAAGAGACTTGATCTTAAAAGATAAGAGACTTGACTTAATTAAATTAATATGAATTTTGTTAAAAAGTGTGAAACCTCATTCGTGAGTAATGAGTACTTGGTTTTCAAAAGGGATAATGTTTCTTGATTTGGAAATCGAATAAGTATCGAACGAACCATCAGCGTTAATAAAGGGAAATGTATTGACTAATTAAGTATTATTAAAACCAGTAGAAACCTCCATCTGCATAGAAGCTAAGATGAGACAAAATTATATTACATTTCCTAGATCATGGCTGCTTTAATAAGATTGTTATAAACAAGAATAACCTACTCACACATAAGGCATATGTTTCTCAAATTGTTTAAAAGAGAATTATCTTATTACGTGATTAAGACTATGAACTACGAAACCTTTCGAAAATGAGAAACTTGAGTATTTGAAATTAGGCAAACTTGAACGTTTGGAAAAGAATGTTGTTACTTGATTTTACAAAGAGAAGTGTTTTGGTTTACTTAAAAAGATAGTCACTCTATTTTTATACTACGGGTTTTGTGTGACTTCTGTGAAAGAAACGGATCTTTTAAAGAGTTAATGTGTGAAGTACTTTGGGGATAAAAACCCGAACTTGTTAACATAAAGTAGAAAGTACCTTGTGTGAATAACTTGATTGTGTTGGTTTGTGATAGCCTTGAAATACTTTCTTGTTGATTTGATAAGTAAACATGTTAGGATGTTACGTGTGTTAGTATCTTGTGATGTTTGTGTAAAGGGGTTTCCCTTGTTGTGCTTATGTTGTTTAACGATAAGCTGTTGTGTTAGTATTATATCACTCACCTCTTGACATGATACCGGGGTTAGGCGCCTCCGGCGGGTAGACTCAGCGATGCAGGACCATGTTTCGAGAATACCTCATGCGGGTCCAGGGGACCTATGCGGAGCTACGAGAGTTCCAGGTTAGTGTGCGGCCTTTGTGGTCATGCGGTCTATGTGGCCATGCGGACTGCGAGTCCAGGACGATGCCGGGGAGTAGCTACCCTCGATGCGGGGTTATACCTCATGCGTGCCTATGTGAGTGGCCTATCGCGAGTCGCGGAAGTTCGAGATTAGACGCGCGACATTTGATATCGCGGCGAGTGGCGGCCGATCATGTGGCGGTCTAGATGCACTCGTGATACGCTTTATGACCTGTTGGTACGGTGGTTGTTAGTAGTCGGGTATGCCTTTGTACTTACCCCAGACGGTTTTATTATGACACAGCGGACCGGTGTTCATGTGTATTCCTTGGTGCTTTTATATCATAGATGGCGGAAGGTATTCCACGCATGATTGATGTTGTGGGCGTGAGACCCATAGTTATATTTGAGTGATGACTTTGAGGCGTGAGTCCACGACTTGACATGATCGCTATTTATCAGTGAATTGTAGTTTGGTTATCATACATGTCCCCGCTTTATATAGCCTACTATGATTTCATTTACGATTTTCGCCACATACTTGGTACATGCCAGATCGACTCCTTCGGGCCGTTCATGCCGCATGTAGAGGTACACCAGTTGTTGATCCTCGCTCATAGGGTCACAGTTCAGCGTTTGGGAAGCTCCGTTTCTCCGGAGGCTTATCAGTGGTATAGTCTCATGTCGTTGTAGGTACTTACATTCAGGGGTATGGCGGGGCCCTGTCCTGCCATTGTTGTCATATCATTCTTAGAGGTCTGTAGTACTGTTGTGGGCAGAGTTGTAAAAGGGATGTAACTGTTCGGATTTAAGTTTTTATATATATATGCCGAAAGGCAACTTTTCTCAGATAACTGTTTCATATTTCATGTCTTGTTTTATATTCCGCTGATTACTCTGATGTATGTCTACTTGGGTGCCCGGGGTAAGGCACCAGTCACGGGCCCGGGTTCGGGTTGTGACAGATCATTTACCACTCGTTGAGTTTGCCTATAACAACAACTACCATTCCAGTATCCAGATGGCCCCATACGAGGCCTCATATGGGAGGAATTGTAGGTCACCTATTGATTGGTTTGAGGTAGGCGAGACCAAGTTACTTGGCCAAGACATGATTCAGCAAGATGTGGATAAGGTGAAGCTTATCCAAGAGAGATTATTAGCAGCCTAGAGTCAACAGAAGTCGTATGCAGATAATCGACGTCGACACTTAGAGTTTCAGCTTGATGATTGAGTATTTTTGAAGGTATCACCCATGAAGGGTGTGATGAGGTTCGGTAAGAAAGGGAAGCTCAGCCTGAGATACATTGGGCCTTACCATATATTCGCAGGGTAGGCAAGGTTGCCTATGAGTTGGATCTACCATCTGATTTGGAAGCGGTACATCCAGTTTTTCATGTATCGTTGTTGCGTAAGTGTATTGGTGATCCTTCTAGAGTATTCCCTACAGATGATGTTCAGGTGACAGAGGAGTTAACATATGAGGATAGTCCTATAGCTATACTTGATCATCAGGTGAGAAGGTTACGCACTAAGGATGTGTCTTCCGTCAAGGTGTTATGGCGAAACAATAATAGGGAAGATATGACATGGGAAACAGAAAATGAGATGAAGAAGAAGTATCCCCACTTGTTCCCTATGCCTACAGGTAATTCGATTCCTTATTTGGCTACATTGATTGGTGAATAATACTTGTGTTATATTATGGCCATGTGAGGCATCTTTGGGTTTGCTGTGTATTGTTGGAACTTGTAGAAGAAGAAGAGTTTAAGTGAAAAATGTGTGTTGTGAATTTCAACCACAGCGCCGCGGTGCCAAAAAACAGGACCGCGGTGCAGAAACTTCAGTGAGCTACAAGAATTACGGTACCGCGGCGCCGACGTGCAGGACCGCGACGCTGACACTAACAAGTATAGGTTGATAGGTTTAGTTAAAGGAGAATATGCCGAAACTTGTATAGCTTGAGACCATTATGAACATTCGGGACAAATGTTTCTAAGGGGGGAAGAATTTTACACCCCGTAATTCCAGGGCATTTAATTGAGAACATGATTATGAAAATAAGATTTGAATGTTGGAAGGAAAGTATATTTACATATTAAAATTTTGGATACAACAAATGTGACGATGAAAATTAATATTAGTGGTTGAATTATGTCCAAATGGAGTTATGGACTTAGGATTGTATTATTAAATCTTGGCATTAAGAATATGAGCCAATCGAAAATTTCACAATTTTTGGCTAAGTATGAAATTATTTTTGTGAAGAGAATTATGGGCGAATAAGAGGGTGACACGTGTCCCCCCTCCACTTGTGTTATAAACTCCACTTGTATAGATATGTATTGTAAGACTTGTTGATTCATAAATAGCGTCTCCTTCAAAACCTCTCTTGTCTCTACCTTCTCCTACAAGTTTCGAAATTTCCATAGCCAAGTGAAGAACAAGATTAAGTTATTTTCCAAGATTAAGTTCCTTAACTAAGTTCTAAGCCAAGTTTAATACTCAAAACAGTGGGTCATGGTGTTGGCCGATTCTGCCCAAGAAAAACCTCAAACTTGGAGATGAACTTTTTGGAAGAAAAACATGAAAGCAAGATGGTTACAAGCTTGTACAGGATACATGTGTGTTATTGTAACTTGAAGAATTGGTGCAAAAGTGAAGCAGTTTGGCCGAAACTTAGGGAATGTTTTGACTAAAAATAAGGTAAGATTTATTCTTCCTCTTTAAGAATAATGGAAGTTAAATGATGTTATAGTAAAGGGATGAACTTGTGTTAAGTTAAATGGAGAATAAGAAGTGTATGCGACAGTTTTGGTAAGTTAGCCGATTTATGGACTTTTTTATTATATTGGATTCGTTTGTTGTTATTGTTATTATCTTCACTAAGTGCATGTTATATTGAAGGAAATCTTGTTATTGAAGGTTGAAATGGTTTATATAAAAGTGTTGAAACATGTATCGGATTTTAAGGAATTATGAAAAGGGCTTTGGTATATTGGTTGTTGGCCGAGATTATCAAGAAACTGTTTGATATTGTGGTTCTATTTTAGGGGCTATTTTTATGCGTGTATAATGCTGGAAATTTAGTTACAATTATGCATGTTTAATGTGGTAAATTGCTAACGTATGTCCTAAGGAAATAAGGGTATAGAAAGGTGTAGAAAGCTTCACATTTTACCCTCGTTGTTGTTGAAGTATGGACTGTTTTAGTGGACTATTCTTATATGGATTAAGAGGCCGGATTAACATGTGAAGTAGGTGTGTCGATCGCCTTGGTTGTTGTTTTGGTTATGACCTTAATTGGTACTTGGTTATTGATGTTATTGGCTTTGTTTGTAAGTTGTGGAAGTATGTATATATAGGGGAAGTGCTGCCCAAATTGTTATGTGAAAAGAGAACCATTATTTGGTATATGACCTACACTAGTAAGCATGAAGTTGATAGACGTGTTATTGTTGTCACGACCCGACCTCGGGCCCGCGACTGGTGCCTTACCTCGGGCACCCTAGTGATAATACATCAGAGAAAAACCAGCGGAAATAAAAACTCAAACATGAAACAATATAAAATAAGAAACAGGCTAACCAAAACGGTCACCTTTCTGCATATATATAAAAATTTGAACAGTTACATCCTTTACAAACCCTGCCCACAACAGTACTACAGACCTCTAAGAGTTTTATAACAACAACGACGGGACAGGGCCCTGCCATACCCCTGAATGTATAAGAACCTACAATCTCAGGGAATCATACCACAAGATAAGCCTCCGGAGAAACGGAGCTTCCCAAAATGCTGAACTGTGATCCTATGAGCAAGGATCAACAACTGGTGTACCTCTACCTGCGGCATGAACGCAGCCCCCCGAAGGAGGTCAGTACAACAGGTACCAAGTATGTGAAACTGAAAATACTGTAAATGAAATCATAGTAGGCTATATAAAGCAGGGGACATGTATGATAACCAAACTACAGTACATAATATATAAGCAGTCATGTCAAGTCAGGGACTCACTGTTACACCCCGTAACTCCAGGACATGTTTAAGAGAATGTACGTAAGGAACTCAAGACTTGAAAAGTGTACGAAAGGAAGAATTGTTTTTCCGACGAAAAATCTTCCGAACGTCGGAAAGGAAAAATGTTCGTTGAGGAGAATAGGATTCTCAAAATGCATTAATTGAGGATTATGGAATGTATTTTCATTATGGAAATTTATTTTACGGATTTGGTCATGTGGGGCCCACCTAAGGAATTTTACGTTTTGTGGGGCCCACGAGGGTTACGGAATTTTATGGACGAATGGTAGGGCGACACGTGGCACCCCTCCCACATGGCTTGGTCGAAATAATGCAAGGGCAAAAGGGTCATTTGACCATTGTAAAGATGAGAAAGTCTTGCTAATTATAGAGCTTGATATTGTTGACTTGTCAAAGGGCCACATGGGCTTGATCCTAGTGAAACTCATCTTAGCCACCCATTTGTTTAATTCTTGACCCTCCATAGTGTTATAAATGCATAACTAGTGCAAGACTAGCTCATTTAACACTTAGAAAAATTTAGAGACCTTGTGTGTGTGCAATGGAGCTCTCGGCTTTAGGCCTATTTTGAAGACAAAATTTTGCAATTGTGGATGATAATTCACAAGACTTAAACCCAAGGTTCCTAAGAGTATTGTAAGGTTATCTCAATAGAAAGATCTCGGAAAAAGATAGTTTTCGGGTTAGTCGCAAGGTGAAAACCTAGTGGCTTTTCTAGGTTTTGGTTGGAAGTTTGAAGGAAATTGGTTGGTGTTGTTCTAAGGGTCTCAAGTAGCGGATTGAAGTGTCTCGAAGAGTCTCTAAGTTGCTAAGGAGCGACTTCGGATTTGGAGTTGGATTGAGATTCGTTGAGGTATAATCTTGTCTCTTAATTAGTGTTACAAGATTATATATATATTGTTGTTGTTAGCTTTACGTGTTGCTAGCATGAAGTTGATATGTTGAAGTTCATAAGTATTATGGATTGCTTGTAGCTTAAATCCGAAATGTTATATTAGCCACTTGAAGTTGGATTACTAATTGGTCGTTTATTAGAAATCGTCGCATGTTACTTACTTGAAGATTATAGTAGTTATAATCGATTGCGACTTGATATCATGTTATGCTAACAATTTGGATTGAAATGGAAATTGGATAAGAATTGGTATTGTCGTACTCAATATGGCCGAAATTGGACTAGTAGTTGTATTAGTTTGATATCAATTGTGGGGCGGAATTTTACACGTCTAGTAGACGTGTAATCCCCTATTATTAATTGCTTTGATTGGGCCTTAAATGTGGCGTGTTTGGTTATTGTATTCGGCCTTGAAAAAGGTGGCAAAGTGAGTAGAAACAAAGGAGGTGCTGTCCGATTTTCCGTAGAATTTAGTGACTTAGCACTTAGAATAATATACGGTTGAAGTAAGAGATTAATGGACGTATTGTGACCATTATAGGTTGAAGTACTAAGTATAGCGTATCCTACTTGAAGGATGGAATAGCTATCAAGGTTGAAGTACTTTGGAGCATTTTGCTACTTGTCGATAATCGTCGCGAGGTATGTGAACCTCTTCCTTCCTTTGGCATGATTCTATGTATGGAATATACCTGTGGTATCATTTCATGTTTCCTCCTACTCTTAGAAGTTAAGAGGTAGTTGTGTGAATTGCTCTATGTAGAACTTTTCCTATCTTTTGAGCATGACTAGTTGCACGTATGTAGTACGGTAGACGTACAACACCTTGATATCCTTTACTAGTTGTATAAATAGCCAAGTCAGGTGAGTTAGGAGATTAACTCATTTCTTTGAAAGAATAAAGGATGTCTTAAGTTTTATTAAGTTAAGGGACTTGAAGAGTTTTAAAGTATGTGATACTTGTTCCATTTTAAACGTATAAGTCCCTCGGATAGGAAATTATATTTTGGCTAAGGTATAAAGTGAATATAACGACTTTATGGGGAGTTGGTTATATTTGCTTTATGGAAGGATAATGACTTGATTTTAAGGCATCAATTGCCTAAGGTATTATAATAAAAGGAGTCACTTGATTTCTAAAGGTTAAGAGACTAATTGTATTTTTGAAGTTAAGAGAATCGATTTGAAAGTATACAATACTTGTTTTTTTTTAAAAGTAGAAGTCTCTTGGTTATAAAAGGAATGAGTTTGTCTAAAACCATAAAGGGTTATAACGGCTTTATGGGAAGTTGGTTATAACGGCTTCATGGAAGGTTAAGAGAATGGTTTTCTCTAATAATAGTAATCAAAGAATTAACTTGAATTAAGGAAGGGCAATGTGATTTAAAGGTATCACTTGCTTAAAAGCTTTAAAGTATGGGTCACTTGATTTAGAAGCCGAGACATGTATTTCTAAAAGTATCGTGACTTATGTGAAATGTACACAAGCCTGGATACTACGGGTGTTAGTATCTTGGGGTTAAATTCCCGGATTTTGATGTGTAAAACGAAGGTGCCATGAGTTTATAAAAATGGAAGTCTAATGGTTTAATGAACTTGCCTAGGTTTGCTTGTGATAGCTTTGAGTGCAAGTATTATATGTCTACGTTGTCGTGTCTCGGTTGGAGGGTCATGTCTTGTTATAAGTTTACTTGGGCGTCGAAGCGGTGATGTGGGATTCCATGGGTATGCTTCCATCATGATTGATCCTTGGACATGCTTATACGATGTGGGATTCCGGGGCATGTGACCAGGATGCGGGTTAGATGTCCGGACATTTTATTGGACGTACCGGCAGTGACGGGGGATACCACGGGTATGTTTCCATTGTGATTGATCTTGGCCATGCTTATACGATGAGGGATGCCGGGGCATGCGGCCGTGACGCGTTAGATGCCCGCGCGTTTTATTACTCCATGGCCATGCTTATACGATGTGGGATTCCGGGGCATGCGACCATGTTATATTATTACTCCATGGGCTAGCTCCCCATGAAGACCTGCACCTACGATGAGGGATGCCGAGGGAACGTTATGGCCATGCTTATACGATGTGGGATTCCGGGGCATTCGGCCGCGTTTTATATAGATATATATATATATATGTGTTGTGTATGTGTACGCCGACAGTGAGGTGGGATGCCACGGGCGCGTCACATGGTTATATTTTACACTTATAGCTGTCGGCAGTGATGTGGGATTCCACGGGCAGGAGATCTATTTATGTGTTGTGTATGTGTACGCCGACAGTGAGGTGGGATGCCACGGGTGCGTCACATGGTTATATTTTACACTTATAGATGTCGGCAGTGATGTGGGATTCCACGGGCAGGAGATCTATTTATGTGTTGTGTATGTGTACGCCGACAGTGAGGTGGGATGCCACGGGCGCGTCACATGGTTATATTTTACACTTATAGCTGTCGGCAGTGATGTGGGATTCCACGGGCAGGAGATCTATTTATGTGTTGTGTATGTGTACGTCGACAGTGAGGTGGGATGCCACGGGCGCGTCACATGGTTATATTTTACACTTATAGTTGTCGGCAGTGATGGGGGATTCCACGGGCACGCTTTGATATTTGTGTGACTTGATCGCGTCCCAGATTTGGGCCGGGTAGTTTAGGCGCCCCTCTTTAAAGGGCCGGATTATACTTATGGAAGATAAGTAAGTTATACAGTAATGAACTTAATGATTTTTCCTAATCATGTACATAAGAATGTGACCATAACTTTTATTGAAAATGGGAAAAGATAATAAGGTGCGATTAAGTTCATAAGTGGTAATGACACGGCAGGATCTGGTATGTATTTTTATACTTGTCCCTGTCATTCTTTTGTACAGTTATGATCTGCATCAGACGTTATTTCGTTCCATATTCGCACTGTTGTTATCGACTTCTTCGGCCGCGTTAAATGTCCGCAGGTTTAGGTACACAGTTGTGGATCCGCGAGCTTAGGATCCTGGTTCAGCATTTTGAGATGGCTCCAATGTTCCGGAGTTGTCATGGCTATGTATATTCAGGGGTACGGCGGGGCCTTGTCCCGTCATAGTATGTGTTCAAATCTTAGAGGTCTATATTCACATGTGGGCTGGACTGGTTAGAGTTATAATTACAGTTGTTTGATAGTGTAAGCCCTTTTTGGGTGATTTATATTATGGCAGCTTCATCGGCTTTGCCTTGGTTTTAAAAATAAAAATGTGTTACTTATTTTCCGCAGTTGTTTTGGTGTTGTATGTTTGGAAGGGTGCCCAGGTAGGGCACCAGTCGCGGCCGGGGTCGGGTCGTGACAAAAGTGGTATCAGAGCAGTTAGTCCTCAGAAAGTGTCTACAGACCGTGTCTAAGTAGAGTCTTGATTATCGGTGTGTCGTGCACCACATCTATAATCAGGAGGCTACAGGACATTTAGGATTGGTTTCCATTCTTCTCACTCTGAGATCGTGCGATAGAGCTGTGTCGTTAGGGTCGTCTCTCCCTAACGAGTTATGTTGATTGCAGCAGTGACCCAGGAAGGACTATGTGGATTGCGTATCCAGGTTGGTAATGATTATAGTATAATTGGTATTGTGACATACATCTATACGGAGTTATGTATGAGGGTCAGACGCGTGTTGCCTAGAATGATTTTAAATTTCCAAGAGTTGGTAAAGACTAACAAGATACCGGGAAGGTATGGAACAGTTAATGAATTCTCGCCAAGGTCTTATGTTTTATTTTGAGATGATTGGGAAAGGATGAGCTGTCTGATAGGGTAGTGAACCCTTAAGAAGCCATGTTAAGGACCTTAACGGAATGTCATGTTAATAGATTAAGCTACGTGGTAGGCTTAAGAGAATTGTACGGATGAGGTCCGTATAGAGTAAGTAATGGTTGTTGTGATCAAGACGACACGATCGTGGTATTATGAGAAGTTTTTGTACCCGTTTACTGGGGGACTGGTAAGGTAGGCTTGGAGCATGGAAATTGCGAGCCTAAGAATATTGATAACTGCCGAGACCTTAGATATATAAGGCTCTCTCGGGCCATAAGATTTTAAGTCAGACCAAGGATAAAAGTTAAGTGCGGCGGGTCGTGAGGACTGTTATGGTCGCCCATAGCCTGAAATAGAGTGGGATCGGTTGGTAGTAGTTAAAGCCACGTGACAGGGTCACGAGGGTGCAAGGCCCAAGTCTGGTTAATTGTTTTACGGGTTCGTGGACACGTTCCACCGGAACCAGGTTGAGAGAGCCAGAAATGGCCTTATGTTGTTTAAAAGAGTGTTTGGGGTGGTAGCTGATCGGGAATATGAGGTTTTCCCGGTGATGATACAGTCGTCAGACCCAAGTAGACCTAGTAGAGA
Organism: Przewalskia tangutica; assembly: GCA_029844215.1. Taxonomy (NCBI): domain Eukaryota; kingdom Viridiplantae; phylum Streptophyta; class Magnoliopsida; order Solanales; family Solanaceae; genus Przewalskia; species Przewalskia tangutica. The sequence goes on from CM056733.1 coordinate 63,429, forward strand.
TGATTATGACGGGCTTTGGGGTCATTATGAGTATGGACTAGTTGGCTTCGTGAGTGCCAAGGTAGACATTTTAGTATAAGTATTGTTGTGTGGCCATGGGTGGCATATGTTGTATAAAGGTTGTTGTAAAAGGAGACTATGTCGCTATCTATTTAGATTGGACTCCGAAAGAACATTCGGGGACGAATGTTTCTAAGGGGGGAAGAATGTTACACCCCGTAACTCCAGGACATGTTTAAGAGAATGTACGTAAGGAACTCAAGACTTGAAAAGTGTATGAAAGGAAGAATTGTTTTTCCGACGAAAAATCTTCCGAACGTCGGAAAGGAAAAATGTTCGTTGAGGAGAATTGGATTCTCAAAATGCATTAATTGAGGATTATGGAATGTATTTTCATTATGGAAATTTATTTTACGGATTTGGTCGTGTGGGGCCCACCCGAGGAATTTTACGTTTTGTGGGGCCCACGAGGGTTACGGAATTTTATGGACGAATGGGAGGGCGACACGTGGAACCCCTCCCACATGGCTTGGTCGAAATAATGCAAGGGCAAAAGGGTCATTTGACCATTTTAAAGATGAGAAAGTCTTGCTAATTATAGAGCTTGATATTGTTGACTTGTCAAAGGGCCACATGGGCTTGATCCTAGTGAAACTCATCTTAGCCACCCATTTGCTTAAGTCTTGACCCTCCATAGTGTTATAAATGCATAACTAGTGCAAGACTAGCTCATTTAACACTTAGAAAAATTTAGAGACCTCAGTGTGTGCAATGGAGCTCTCGGCTTTAGGCCTATTTTGAAGACAAAATTTTGCAATTGTGGATGATAATTCACAAGACTTAAACCCAAGGTTCCTAAGAGTATTGTAAGGTTATCTCAATAGAAAGATCTCGGAAAAAGATAGTTTTCGGGTTAGTCGCAAGGTGAAAACCTAGTGGCTTTTCTAGGTTTTGGTTGGAAGTTTGAAGGAAATTGGTTGGTGTTGTTCTAAGGGTCTCAAGTAGCGGATTGAAGTGTCTCAAAGAGTCTCTAAGTTTCTAAGGAGCGACTTCGGATTTGGAGTTGGATTGAGATTCGTTGAGGTATAATCTTGTCTCTTAATTAGTGTTACAAGATTATATATATATTGTTGTTGTTAGCTTTACGTGTTGCTAGCATGAAGTTGATATGTTGAAGTTCATAAGTATTATGGATTGCTTGTAGCTTAAATCCGAAATGTTATATTAGCCACTTGAAGTTGGATTACTAATTGGTCGTTTATTAGAAATCGTCGCATGTTACTTACTTGAAGATTATAGTAGTTATAATCGATTGCGACTTGATATCATGTTATGCTAACAATTTGGATTGAAATGGAAATTGGATAAGAATTGGTATTGTCGTACTCAATATGGCCGAAATTGGACTAGTAGTTGTATTAGTTTGATATCAATTGTGGGGCGGAATTTTACACGTCTAGTAAACGTGTAATCCCCTATTGTTAATTGCTTTGATTGGGCCTTAAATGTGGCGTGTTTGGTTATTGTATTCGGCCTTGAAAATGGTGGCAAAGTGAGTAGAAACAAAGGAGGTGCTGTCCGATTTTCCGTAGAATTTAGTGACTTAGCACTTAGAATACTATACGGTTCAAGTAAGAGATTAATGGACGTATTGTGACCATTATAGGTTGAAGTACTAAGTATAGTGTATCCTACTTGAAGGATGGAATAGCTATCAAGGTTGAAGTACTTTGGAGCATTTTGCTACTTGTCGATAATCGTCGCGAGGTATGTGAACCTCTTCCTTCCTTTGGCATGATTCTATGTATGGAATATACATGTGGTATCATTTCATGTTTCCTCCTACTCTTAGAAGTTAAGAGGTAGTTGTGTGAATTGCTCTATGTAGAACTTTTCCTATCTTTTGAGCATGACTAGTTGCACGTATGTAGTACGGTAGACGTACAACACCTTGATATCCTTTACTAGTTGTATAAATAGCCAAGTCAGGTGAGTTAGGAGATTAACCCATTTCTTTGAAAGAATAAAGGATGTCTTAAGTTTTATTAAGTTAAGGGACTTGAAGAGTTTTAAAGTATGTGATACTTGTTCCGTTTTAAACGTATAAGTCCCTCGGATAGGAAATTATATTTTGGCTAAGGTATAAAGTGAATATAACGACTTTATAGGGAGTTGGTTATATTTGCTTTATGGAAGGATAATGACTTGATTTTAAGGCATCAATTGCCTAAGGTATTATAATAAAAGGAGTCACTTGATTTCTAAAGGTTAAGAGACTAATTGTATTTTTGAAGTTAAGAGAATCGATTTGAAAGTATACAATACTTGGTTTTTTTTTAAAGTAGAAGTCTCTTGGTTATAAAAGGAATGAGTTTGTCTAAAACCATAAAGGGTTATAACGGCTTTATGGGAAGTTGGTTATAACTGCTTCATGGAAGGCTAAGAGAATGGTTTTCTCTAATAATAGTAATCAAAGAATTAACTTGAATTAAGGAAGGGCAATGTGATTTAAAGGTATCACTTGCTTAAAAGCTTTAAAGTATGGGTCACTTGATTTAGAAGCCGATACATGTATTTCTAAAAGTATCGTGACTTATGTGAAATGTACACAAGCCTGGATACTACGGGTGTTAGTATCTTGGGGTTAAATTCCCGGATTTTGATGTGTAAAATGAAGGTGCCATGAGTTTATAAAAATGGAAGTCTAATGGTTTAATGAACTTGCCTAGGTTTGCTTGTGATAGCTTTGAGTGCAAGTATTATATGTCTACGTTGTCGTGTCTCTCAGTTGGAGGGTCGGCTGTCTTGTTATAAGTTTACTTGACGCATCGAAGCGGTGATGGGATTCCACGTATGATTCCATCATGATTGATCCTTGGACATGCTTATACGATGTGGGATTAGGCACGTGACAGATGCGGGTTAGATGCCGGACATTTTATCGACGCACGGCGGTGGACGGGGATACCACGGGTATGCTTCCATTATGATTGATCTTGGCCATGCTTATACGATGAGGGATGTCGGGGCATGCAGCCAGGATGCGGGTTAGATGCCCGCGCGTTTTATTACTCCATGGCCATGCTTATACGATGTGGGATTCCGGGGCATGCGACCGTGTTATATTATTACTCCATGGGCTAGCTCCCCATGAAGACATGCACCTACGATGAAGGATGCCGAGGGCACGTTATGGCCATGCTTATACGATGTGGATTCCGGGGCATGCGGCCGCGTTTTATATAGATATATATATATGTGGTGTGTATGTGTACGCCGACAGTGAGGTGGGATTCCACGGGCGCGTCACGTGGTTATATTTTACACTTATAGCTGTCGGCAGTGATGTGGGATTCCACGGGCAGGAGATCTATTTATGTGTTGTGTATGTACGCCCGCGGTGAGGTGGGATGCCACGGGCGCGTCACATGGTTATATTTTACACTTATAGCTGTCGGCAGTGATGTGGGATTCCACGGGCAGGAGATCTATTTATGTGTTGTGTATGTGTACGCCGACAATGAGGTGGGATGCCATGGGCGCGTCACATGGTTATATTTTACACTTACAGCTGTCGGCAGTGATGTGGGATTCCACGGGCAGGGGATCTATTTATGTGTTGTGTATGTGTACGCCGACAGTGAGGTGGGATGCCACGGGCGCGTCACATGGTTATATTTTACACTTATAGTTGTCGGCAGTGATGGGGGATTCCACGGGCACGCTTTGATATTTGTGTGACTTGATCGCGTCCCAGATTTGGGCCGGGTAGTATAGGCGCCCCTCTTTAAAGGGCCGGATTATACTTATGGAAGATAAGTAAGTTATACAGTAATGAACTTAATGATTTTTCCTAATCATGTACATAAGAATGTGACCATAACTTTTATTGAAAATGGGAAAAGATAATAAGGTGCGATTAAGTTCATAAGTGGTAATGACACGGCAGGATCTGGTATGTATTTTTATACTTGTCCCTGTCATTCTTTTGTACAGTTATGATCTGTTTACTGTACGTTATTTCTGTTCCATATTCGGTACCTGTTGTACTGACCCCCTTCGGGGGGCTGCGTTCATGTCCGCAGGTTTAGGTACACAGTTGTGGATCCGCGAGCTTAGGATCCTGGTTCAGCATTTTGAGATGGCTCCAATGTTCCGGAGTTGTCATGGCTATGTATATTCAGGGGTACGGCGGGGCCTTGTCCCGTCATAGTATGTGTTCAAATCTTAGAGGTCTGTATTCACATGTGGGCTGGACTGGTTAGAGTTGTAATTACAGTTGTTTGATAGTGTAAGCCCTTTTTGGGTGATTTATATTATGGCAGCTTCATCGGCTTTGCCTTGGTTTTAAAAAAAATGTGTTACTTATTTTCCGCAGTTGTTTTGGTGTTGTATGTTTGGAAGGGTGCCCAGGTAGGGCACCAGTCGCGGCCGGGGTCGGGTCGTGACACTCACGCCCTCAAAGTCATCACCCAAATATAACCATGGGTCTCATGCCCACAATATCAATCATGCCCGTAGAATTCCTTCCTCATCACGTGATCCGATATAATAACACCAAGGAATACACATGAACACCAGGTCCTACCTGTGTCATAAAAACCGTACGGGGCAAGTACGAAGGCATAGCCAACTACCAGAACCTACCGTACCAACAATGCTATAAAACTGTATCGCGAGGTCTTTCTAGACCGCCAAATGATCGAAGCTGGGCCATTCGCCCTCAGTATCATTGTGCGCGTCTAACCCTGGAACTCCCGCAGTTCCGCATAGGCCACCTGGGCCCGCATGAGGTACTCCTCGCATCGGGGGTAGCTAACCCGCGGCATCTTCCTGGACTCCCGCAATCCGCATGGCCACTTGGACCGCATGAGGTATTCCTCGCATCGGCGTAACACACCCGGAGTGATTCCTGGACTACCGTAGCCCGCATAGGTCACTTGGACCCGCATGAGGTATTCCTCGCATCGGTGTAACACACCCGGAGTGATTCCTGGACTACCGTAGCCCGCATAGGTCACATGGACCCGCATGAGGTATTCCTCGCATCGGGGGTAGCTAACCCGCGGCAACATAACAAGTCAGGGGGGTATGTGATGTAATACAAGCGCAACCGGCTTATCGTAAACAACATAAGCACAACAAGAAAACCCCTTCACATAAAAGTCCAAAGATACTAACGCCCGTAGTATCCTAGCATGTTTACTTATCAAACCAACAAGAAATTATTACAAGGCTATCACAAGCAAAACATAGGCAAGTTACTCACACAAGGTACTTTCATTTCATGTCAACAAATTCGGGTTTTAACCCCAAAGTACTACATACTTCAACTCTCTTAAAAAGAACCCTTTTTAAGTACAAAATCATGCGATACTAAAACCCGTAGTATCATTCATAGAGTAACTATCATTTTAAGTAAATCAAAACAACATCATGCCTTCTTTTTAAACCAAAACAAGACAATATCATGTCTTCCTTTAAAACAAAGACACTTCTCCTTTTTAAAGTCAAGTAGTAATATACTTTTTAAACCAAGTGTCTTACTCTTTTCAAAACAAGTAACCTATACCTTTTAATCAAGTTACTTCTCCTTTACAAAATCAAGTTGTTTATAAGTCAAGTCTCTTTACTTTCAAAAATTAGTCTCATAATTTTTAAATCAAATCTCATATCTTTTAAGGAAACCAACCTCCAACTTTTAAAATGTCAAGTTATCATTTTAAATCCAATAATAAAACCATTCTTTTGTTTTCATAAAGTCGTTATAACTAACTTCCCATAAAGCTATTATAACACTTTATGTTTTAAACCAACCAAGGACAACTATTCTCATTTCCGAAATCAAGATAACTTTATTCTTTAAAAGACCAAGCACCCATTACTCACGAATGAGGTTTTACAACTTTTTAACATAATTCAAGTCCTTAATATTTCATAACAAGTCACTTAACTTTAGAATCAAGTCAAGGACACAAAAGGAACATCAAACTCCTTTAACACACGTGCGTCTACCGCACTATATATATTTCACAAATATCATGCTCAAGAGAATAGGAAGAATCACATACCTGTTATACCCCGTATTTCCAGAGTATGTACGTAAGGACGTACGTAGAAAATTTGAAACTTTTAATATTGGCTTGGCCGAAAATTATTTGTGCACAACACCCGTTTAGAGTCGTTTTTCGACGAAACGTTTTCACAGCTTTCGTAGGGGAATTTCCGGCTATGTCATTTTTAATTTTTGCGGATTTTTCCGAGAGACGAAACGTGTTGGGCCAACAAGAGGGCGCCACTTGGCACCCTCCCATTGGCGGACGTGAGGCTCGGTTGTGGCCGATTGGAATGGCTTTAGTTGGTAGGATATTTGTGTGTTAGTTGGTTAGGGGGCACTTGGCAAGATCTTGGCCCTACACTTGCTAGGCACTTGGCTAGATCTTGGCCATTGGTTGGCCTTGGCTTGTGCTATAAATACCCCTCTAAGGTTGAAGACTTCTTCATCCAAAATGCCTAAGTCTTGAGAGCCTTCCTCCCCATTTCGTGAGGCCCTCGTCGAGAGTTTCCCCCCCTAGTGGGGTAGGCCGAGGGGTAGCCACCCCCCCCCCTCCTTTGTGGTGTGGCCGTGGGGTACCCCCCCTAGCCTAGTTTGTTTTCATATAATACCCCCCCCCCTCTTGGTAGAAATACTCTCAAAAGTATTGTTATAATGCCCAAATTACCTTAGCCATATACCTTGTTGTATTCTAAGGTTATACCTATACGAAAAGCCCAGAAAATACTATTATACTCCACAATCACAAAACCGAAACCCTAGGAAAATCTCCATAGTCCGTTGAGTATTGTGTAGAAGTTGGTTAGAACTTCTAAGGTTGGTTTAGAGCGGGTTGAGCGCTGAGTTGAGCTAAACGATTTCCAGATCGACTTTAACTAGGATAATTATGGGCTTATCGAGGTAATTATCTTGTCCTCTATTGTAATTGGATATTACATATTGTTAGAATATATAGTTGAAGTATACTATATATAGAACTGAGCGTAGTATCGCAATGTCTTTTGACTTAAGCTGAATAATACTTACGGAATGTCTTGCGACTTAAGCCCGAATTGAAAGAAGAATCTTGAATCGTAATTACATAGGGTCAGACATGAGACTTGTGTAGTAGTACCGTGAAGTAGAATTGTACCCGTTAGGGTTAGATGTATAACCCCCCCCTGGTTGGCTTGGTAGCCGGCCTCGATAGAGGAGGAGATTTACGCTGTTGCGGGGGGGGGAGGTGCTGCCGAATTTTCGGTAGAATATTCTGCGATGAGATCTAAATGTTAATAAGCGCCTTGTGGCCTTATAGGTTGATGTACTACGTGTGGCGCGATCTACTTGGCTTAAGGAGTAGCCGACGGTTGGAAGTACTTGGAGCGTTTTCTATTAGTCGATACTCGTCGCGAGGTATGTGAACCTCTTCCTATCTCTTCTAGCATGATATGTGTGAACTATGTAGTACGGTAGACGTACATGTGCTAAACGTATTTGGTTGATTTAAAACATAAAGTGTTATAACGGCTTTATGGGAAGTTGGTTATAACAGCTTTATGTTGGTAAGAAAATACTTGTGGTCTTTAAAAGGTAACTGATTTGAACTATAACTGGCTTGTTATGTGTTAATAAAGAACTTGAAGTATTTCAAAAGATTTTTGAATCATTTTGAAAGAAGAAGTAATATACTTGGTTTTTGAAAAACTTAAGAGTTATACTAGCTTTATGGGAAGTTAGGTATAACGGCTTAAGAATGTTTTCTTGATTTGAAATCGAATGTGTATCGACAAACCACCGGCGTTAATAAAAGGAAATGTTTTGACTAATTAAGTATTATTAAAACCAGAAGCTTCCATCTGCATGAAGCTAAGATGAGGCAAAATGATATTTCCTAGATCATGGTCAGTAATAAGATTGTAATAAACAAGAATATCCTACTCACATATAAGGCTTAGGTTTCTCAGATTGTTTAAAGGAGAATTATATTCTTAAATGAATAAGACTATGAACTACGAAACCTTTCTAAAAAAAATGAGAAACTTTAACATTGGAAATTAGGCAAACTTGAACATTGTAAAAGAATGTTGCTACTTGATTTTACAAAGAGACTTAATTGATTTACTTTATAAAGATAATCTCTCTATTGTTATATAATACTACGTATTGCGTGACTTTTGTGAAAGTAACGTATCTTTTAAAGAGTTAATGTATGAAGTACTTTGGGGATAAAAACCCGATCTTGTTGATCATATAGTAGGAAGTACCTTGTGTGAACAACTTGATTGTATTGGTTTGTGATAGCCTTGTAATACTTTCTTGTTGCTTTGATAAGTAAACGTGTTAGGATGCTACGTGTGTTAGTATCTTGTGATGTTTGTGTAAAGGGGTTTCTTGATTGTGCTTATTAACTATCGTTATGATAGTATTGTGGCATTCATCTCTTGAGATGATTCCGGTTAAGCGCCTCCGACGGGGTAGACTCAGCGATGCAGGACCATGATTCGAGAATACCTACATGCGGGTCCCGGGGCCTATCGCGAGCTACGAGAGTTCCGTGTTAGCGTCGCCCTTATGGGCATGCGTCCTCGCGCCACGCGGACTCGGAAGTCCGTGACGATGCCGGAGTAGCTACCTCGATGCGGGAATACCTCATGCGGGCGATGAGATTGGCCTATGCGGAGTGCGGGAGTTCGAGGTTAGACGCGACATCGATATCTGCGGCAAGTGGCGGCTTTGATCATGTGACGGTCTAGACTGATCTCATGATACAGTTACGATCTTGTTGTACTGGGGGTTTTTAGTAGTCGGCTATGCCTTCGTACTTACCCCGTACGGTTTTATGATGACAGGTGGGACCCGGTGTTCATGTGTTCCTTGGTGCTTTTATATCATAGATCGCGGCGGTGAGGAAGGTATTCCACGCATGATTGATGTTGTGGGCCCGAGACCCCGTTATACTTGAGTGATGACTTGAGGCGTGAGTCCACGACTTGACATGATCGCTTTGTTGTAAAGCGTAGTTTGGTTATCATACATGTCTCCCGCTTTATATGACTACTATGATTTCATTTACGATTTATTTTCGCCACATACTCGTACTGTTAGATCGACCTCTTCGGGCCGTTCATGCCGCAGTAAAAGGTACACCGCCGTTGATCCTCGCTCTTAGGGTCACGTTCACTTTGGGAAGCTCCGTTTCTCCGAGGCTTATCTTCGTATAGTCCCTGCTGTTGTAAGTGCTTACATTCGGGGTATGACGGCCCCGCCCCGTTGTTGTCGTATCTTTTCTTAGAGGTCCATGTAATGTTGTGTGGTTTGTAAAAAGGATTAAAGCGTTCTTTTGTAAAAGTGGTTATTTATATACGCCAAAGGCAAGCTTTCCTCGATTGCTTTGTACTTCAATTGTTTCATGTATGTGTTTTATGTTCACGATTACTGATGTTGTGTCACTAGGGTGCCCGGTAAGGCACCACCACGCCCGGTTTGGGTCGTGACAAAAGTGGTATCGAGCGATTAATCTCGGAAAGTGTCTACGCATCAGATCCAAGAAGTCTTGATTATCGGTGTGTTGTGCACCACACCAATAATCGTGAGGCTATAGGATATTTAGGATTGGTTTCTATTCTTCTCACTCAAATCGTGCCTTAGAGTCGTGTTGTAAGTTGGACCTCCGACGAAATTCTTTCCTTATCGTTATGCCTCGCGTAGGCAACCCGCCCAGAGGGCAAGCGCGGCGGAGCTGCGAGTAGAGTACTGAGGGTTACGTGGGCACAGGCCCAATTATCACCTTGGGTGGTGCTTCATTCGGGGAGTTCTGCGACGTCACTAGCCCCAGCAGAGTTTGGCACGGCGCAGCCTCATCGCGACCATGATATTTGAACCTTCAGTTCCACGACCGGGAACGGTGAATATAGATTGCAAAGAGGCAACCCTGTTACTAGCTATAGATTTGGCTACCAGAGAGTATACCGATGTACCGCGAGTCTTGAGGACTATCTAAAAGAGGGTTGTGCAAGAGTAATTCTTCAGTTAGGCTTGAGCATGGCACGTATGCGGGCTTATGCGCAGCAAGCCGAGACGCAGAGATCGACGTTAACGGGCGAAGAAAGAAGAGAGCGGCAAGGTCCTTTGGTAACTTTCGAGGCGAGTCGCCTCCCAAAGAGTTAGATATGCACCTCCGCCCGGCGAGTGGTCTTCTACAAATTTCGGGGCGTTCGGGTGTGCGGAGTTGGTCGAACTCCGGGGCTTCCGGTCATGTAGTGATGACGTCATCCCGGGAATGTCATCTTTTAGGTTGGTACTTGTTGTACCTATGGCGACCGCCGTGCAGTGTCGAAGAGTGTCCTCAGGAGGACTTAGCCTTCGAGATCGGTGGGTAGTTTGTCATCTCCTCACTATGCGCCTACGGGCGGGTTTGATTAGAACGACTAAGAGGAGTGAAGCATGAGATATAGATATATCTTTAACCTCTGAGTTTTGTTTATGTGATAAGGTGAGTATACCTTAAGTGTTATGTTCTGATAGCAGTGTGTTAGTTGTGATTAGAAATCTTGGTTAGTTAACCGAGTAAGATTTTGGGGGGATAGATAAGGTGTGAGCCTTAGAATGTTTTACGTAAAGACCTTAGAGGTAAGGCCATCACGAGTAAAGGTGTAGTGTTATGTTTGATCCTTATAGGAGTGCATAGTGCACGTGAGCTACGTTTGTGGGATAAGTCCCTGAGTAGTGTGAAATGAAAGAGGGTAGTTGAGCTATGAAGGCCGCTAGGTTTTCGTAACGTGATTAGTGAGAGTTTTCCTTCGGGGAACTAGTGTTGTGCTCGTTGACGGGTCGGATTGAGGCCATGATGCGGGTCAACCCGCGGCCTGTTTGGTGGGGTCGGTTGTGGTGGTCCCGCCTTGTGGTAGGTCACGAGGGTGTTAGGCCCAAGTTTAGTTAACCACAGACGAGTTCGTGGATGCGTTCGACCGATGGTCGGGCGATGGGCAGCCCATCGTGTCCTTCGGTCAGGACCGTTTACTCGGCTGTGTTGTTTTATCAGAAAGGTTGTAAGGCTGCACGGGGTGCCTACCTTCACCTTATGGCAGACAGTGGAGCCCAGGTTACGGCTGTTTTTGTTTCTGGAAGTTTTGCCAAGCATGTGTTAAGAACTCAGGTGAGTCTCAGAATCGCATTCGCCGTCGGGCCAGTGTTTGGATTTCAGGGATAGTTGTGGGGATTGTTGTCTCTGTGGAGGTAGTGTTTAAGCTACCATTTCGGTGTTCGGATATTGCCTTATGAAGCCTTGTAAGGCGGAAGTGTAAGATGCCTCGATTGGTTCGATGTTAACAAGGTTCGCATACTGGTTCAGCTTGTTCCGATCGTGTGGATAGTGAAGCTTGTCTAGAAGAAGTTACGGCACTCGGAGGAATCGTATGGATAATCGGCGACGACGCCAGAGTTCAGTTGCCGACGCCGGTCTTCTTGAAAGTACCACCCCGGGGTGGGTGTGACGAGTTTTGGAAGACAGAGGGAACTTAACCCGAGTTACTTTGGGCCTTTTGAGTTCATGTGAAGAATAGGCCAGGTTGCCTATATGATTAGCTTTTGCCGTCCGACTTGGAGGTCATGCGTCCGGCTTTTCGTATTGTTATGATCGGGAAAAGTATCGGAGCTCCATCCAGAATGTTCCCACTTAATGATGACCACGTTAGAGATAGTAACCCCGAGTTTTGGAAACTGAAGCAGTATCAGAAATGTGGAAAGAGTTCGAGTATACGACATCCTCAGGGATCGCATGCAGTGGTACCATTTGTTGGGTCGCCTGAGAAGGTTAATGCCTCAGGCAAAGTGACAAAGTGGTATCTACGACGAGTAAAGAGAGAAGCGAGCATGTATGGCGAGCATTGATGTGATCATTTCTTTTGTAAAGAGGGTCGGGCGAGGTATATTTTAAACCCCGTGAGAAGTGTTTTATGGTGATGTTAGAGGTGTTTCCTCGTGGACTTGGATGTAAGCTTTTTGCGCAAGTTGTTTCTGTGGCCATGTGTGGCAAGGATTGTTCTCGTAAGTATAGTAGTGAACACTATACTGGCGCATGTTTGTTTTGAGACTTAGAAGGAACATTCGGGACGAATGTTTCTAAGGAGGGGAGAATGTTATACCCCGTATTTCCAGTATGTGCGTGGGGCGTGCGTAGAAAATTTGAAACTTTTAATATTGGCTTGGCGAAAATTATTTGTGCACAACACCCGTTTAGAGTCGTTTTTCGACTAAACGTTTTCACGACTTCGTAGGGAATTTCCGCTATGTCATTTTTAATTTTTGCGGATTTTTCCGAGAGACGAACGTGTTGGGCCAACAAGAGGCGCCACTGGCACCTCCCATCAGCGGACGTGAGGCTCGGTTGTGGCCGATTGGAATGGCTTTAGTTGGTAGGATATTTGTGTGTTAGTTGGTTGGGGGCACTTGGCAAGATGTTGGCCCTACACTTGCTAGCACTGGCTAGATCTTGGCCATTGGTTGGCCTTGGCTTGTGCTATAAATACCCTCTCCGGTTGAAGACTTCTTCCTGCAAAAGGCCTACGTCTTGAGAGCCTTCCCCCTCCCCATTTCGTGAGGGCCCCTTGGCCGAGAGTTTCCCCCCCTAGTGGGGTAGTAGAGGCAGCCACCCCTCCTGTGGTGTGGCAGGGTACCCCTAGCCTAGTTTGTTTTCATATAATACCCCTCTTGGTAGAAATACTCTCAAAAGTATTGTTATAATGCCCAAATTACCTTAGCCATATACCTTGTTGTATTCTAAGGTTATACCTATCTGAAAAGCCAGAAAATACTATTATACTTAGTCACCACAAACCGAAACCCTAGGAAAATCTCCATAGTCCGTTGAGTATTGTGTAGAAGTTGGTTAGAACTTCTAAGGGTGGTTTAGAGCGGGTTGGGCGCTCGGAGTTGAGCTAAACGATTTCCCGGGATCGACTTTAACTAGGATAATTATGGGCTTATCGAGGTAATTATCTTGTCCTCTATTGTAATTGGATATTACATATTGTTATAATATATAGTTGAAGTATACTATATATAGAATCAACGTAGTATCGCAATGTCTTTTTACTTAAGCCTGAATAATTCTTACGGCAATGTATTGCGACTTACTCCTGAATTGAAAGAAGAATACCGAATCAGAATTACATAGGGTGTATTACATGAGACTTGTGTAGTAGTACCGTGAAGTAGAATTGTACCGTTAGGTTAGATGTATAACCCCCGGTTGGCTTGGTAGCCACTCGATAGAGAGAGAGATTTACGCTGCCATGGGGAGTCTTTGCCAATTTTCGGTAGAATATTCTGCGATGAGATCTAAATGTTAATAAGCGCCTTGTGGCCTTATAGGTTGATGTACTACGTGTGGCGCGATCTACTTGGCTTAAGGAGTAGCCGACGGTTGGAAGTACTTGGAGCGTTTTGCTATTAGTCGATACTCGTCGCGAGGTATGTGAACCTCTTCCTATCTCTTCTAGCATGATATGTGTGAACTATGTAGTACGGTAGACGTACATGTGCTAAACGTATTTGGTTGATTTAAAACATAAAGTGTTATAACGGCTTTATGGGAAGTTGGTTATAACAGCTTTATGTTGGTAAGAAAATACTTGTGGTCTTTAAAAGGTAACTGATTTGAACTATAACTGGCTTGTTATGTGTTAATAAAGAACTTGAAGTATTTCAAAAGATTTTTGAATCATTTTGAAAGAAGAAGTAATATACTTGGTTTTTGAAAAACTTAAGAGTTATACTAGCTTTATGGGAAGTTAGGTATAACGGTTAAGAATGTTTTACTGATTTCGGAAATCAGAATGTGTATCGGCAAACCATCGAGCGTTAATAAAAGGAAATGTTTTGACTAATTAAGTATTATTAAAACCAGTAGAAGCTTCCATCTGCATAGAAGCTAAGATGAGGCAAAATGATATTTCCTAGATCATGGCTGCTGTAATAAGATTGTAATAAACAAGAATATCCTACTCACATATAAGGCTTAGGTTTCTCAGATTGTTTAAAGGAGAATTATATTCTTAAATGAATAAGACTATGAACTACGAAACCTTTCTAAAAAAAATGAGAAACTTTAACATTGGAAATTAGGCAAACTTGAACATTGTAAAAGAATGTTGCTACTTGATTTTTACAAAGAGAAGTAATTGATTTGCTTTAAAAAGATAATCACTCTATTTTCATATACTACGGGTATTGCGTGACTTTTGTGAAAGTAACGTATCTTTTAAAGAGTTAATGTATGAAGTACTTTGGGGATAAAAACCCGATCTTGTTGATCATATAGTAGGAAGTACCTTGTGTGAACAACTTGATTGTATTGGTTTGTGATAGCCTTGTAATACTTTCTTGTTGCTTTGATAAGTAAACGTGTTAGGATGCTACGTGTGTTAGTATCTTGTGATGTTTGTGTAAAGGGGTTTCCCTTGATTGTGCTTATTAACTATCAGTCGTTATGATAGTATTGTGGCATTCATCTCTTGAGATGATTCCGGGGGTTAAGCTGCCCTCCGTCTGCGGGTAGACTCAGCGATGCAGGACCATGATTCGAGAATACCTACGCGGTCCCGGGGCCTATGCGGAGCTACGAGAGTTCCGTGTTAGCGTCGTCCTTTATGGGCATGCGGTCCTTGCGCTACGCGACTCGGAAGTCGTGACGATGCCGGAGTAGCTACCGATGCGGGAATACCTCATGCGGCCGATGAGATTGGCCTACGCGGAGTCGCGGAGTTCGAGGTTAGACGCAGCGTATCGATATCTGCGGGCAAGTGGCCGCCTTTGATCATGTGACGGTGCAGACAGATCTTATGATACGATTCATGACCTTGTTGGTACTGCGTGGGTTTTTAGTAGTCGGCTATGCCTTCGTACTTACCCCGTGCAGTTTTATTATGACACGCGTGGGACACGTGTTCATGTGTGTTCCTTGGTGCTTTTATATCATGATCGCCAGCGAGGAAGGTATTCCACGCATGATTGATGTTGTGGGCCCGAGACCCTCGTTATACTTGAGTGATGACTGAGGCGTGAGTCCACGACTTGACATGATCGCTTTGTAAATCGTAGTTTGGTTATCATACATGTCTCCCGCTTTATATGACTACTATGATTTCATTTACGATTTATTTTCGATTTCACATACTGTACTGCCAGATCGACCTCCTTCGGGCTGCGTTCATGCCGCAGTAAAAGGTACACGATCGTTGATCCTCGCTCTTAGGTCACAGCTTTGGGAAGCTCCGTTTCTCCGAGGCTTATTCGTATAGTCCCCGTTGTTGTAAGTGCTTACATTCGGGGTATGGCCCCGTCCGTCGTTGTTGTCGATCTTTTCTTAGAGGTGCAGTAATCTTGTTGTGGCGGGGTTTGTAAAAAGGATTAAACCGTTCTTTTGTAAAAGTGGTTATTTATATATGCCGAAAGGCAAGCTTTCCTCGATTGCTTTGTACTTCAATTGTTTCATGTATGTGTTTTATGTTCCGCTGATTACTCTGATGTTGTGTCACTAGGGTGCCCGGGGTAAGGCACCAGTCACGGGCCCGGGTTTGGGTCGTGACAATACCTCTTCGGCTTAATCCACAAGCCAAGTCGAGTATGCCGCGCGCAGAATATCCACCTATAACAATCACAATACATCTATCAACTTCTAGACTTCTTCGTAGAATATTCTAAGTATACAGTTCCTAATTCTACGGAAAATTGGGCAGCACCTCCCCAGTAACCACGTAAATATCCTCATATAACAAGACCCGCTACCAAGCCAACAACTCCAAGGGAATTACACGCCTACCCGGACGTGTATAATTTCTGCCCCACAATAATACTACATAAGTCTACTGTAAATACAGTCCAATGTAAATACAGTTCAATTCTTTTTTAATCATTCCATATATCTTACTCAATATAAACTACTACAATATGTAATTTCCAATTACAATAGAAGGACATAGATCATTACCTCGATAAGCCCAAAATTATCCAAGATTTATAAGTCGATCCTTCGCAACGTTTAGCTACAAATCCTCACGTTCCAACCCACTCCAAGCAACCCTTAGAAGCTCCTAACCAACTTCTCTTCAAGATCCAACTCCAAAAAAAAAGTGAAGAACACCCTAGGCTCAAACTAGGAAATGTTTCGGCCAAGGGGGGTGTATTATAGGCTAGGGGTGTGAAATCTTTTCTAACACTTGGTTCACAATCTTCCTAACACCTTAAGGAAGAACACTTAAAAGTTTAAGAATTTTTGGACAACCTTTGGTCAAGGGGGTGGGCTATTGCCGAAATACACAAGGGAAGGGAGGGAGCATTTTGCCTTGGAATAACTCTAAGTGTGGATGAATAAAGTCTTGCAACAAGGGGGGGGGGGGTATTTATAGGACATTCAATGTCCAAGATTCAAGCATGTGTATGGTGTAGATTGGGGACATGTGTGTGTGGATTCTACCAACCATATGTCCACCACAAATTTGAGACATGTGGCTAGCCACATGTCTCCAAGAAAACGCCCAAGGTGCCAAGTGCCACCCTATTTCGGCCATAGGGCCACATGGGGGTGCCATGTGTCGCCCTCCTACTCGTTCAAAATATTTCATCTTCCGAAAATATCCGTAATGCCAAAAATCTCGAAAATAAAGTGGGCCCCACAAAACCGTAAATTTCTCCCGTGGGCCCCACGTGACCAATTCCGGAAAATAAAATCCATAATTCTTATAAATTCTTATAAATTCTTAAAGTCTTAAATACCAAAGTTGAGAATCCAATTCTCAATAATAAACTTTTTTCCTTCATGAAGTTCGGAAACTTTTCCGTCGAAAAATCACATCTTTCTTCCTTTCCAATTTTAATGTCGTATTCTCGTACGTACGTCCTCATATACATTCCCTGGAACTCCGGGGTGTAACATTCTTCCCCCCTTAGAAACATTCGTCCTGAATGTTCTTTCTAAGTCTCAAAACATACATGCGCCGGTATAGTCTTCACTACTATACTTACAAAACCAATTATGCCACACCTGGCCATAATATAACACATGCGCAAAACTTCAATCCAAGCCAACGAGGAATCACCTCTAACGTGTATACAACACTAAAGCCTCCACCCATGGTCTAAAGGATACTTTCTTCACCTCGTTACTTCACAAAATGATCACTTCCCTTCTCTTAACACATGCTCACTTCTTCCCTTACTCGTCGTACCCTTTTCGAACACACGAACTCTTTCTGGTACACGTACCATACTTCCGTCATTGCTTCAGTTTTCAATACCTTGGAGTTACCACCTCCAAAATTGGTCATCTTACTAGCCTCAAATTCCTTGAAGGCCATTCCCGCCCTTCACAATCCGATTCTGGTCGAACACATCCGCGAACTCGTACGACAGTTACATAAACCTGGGCCTAGCACCCTCGTGACCCTAACACCTAGCGGGACCACCTCAAACTGACCTTACCTCATTCCGGGTTGCGGGTTGACACGTGATCTTGCCTCAACCCGACCCATCTCGTACCAAACTCTTGTTCCTGGTCCGGAACAATCTCACTATAAAAGTCACGAAAAACCTAGTGGTCTCCTTAGCTTAACTACCCACTTACATTTCACACCACTCATAGACTTATCACACAAATACACTCCACGTATATTATGTACCTCGACAGAGATCACCCACAAAAATCTTTTACTCAAGACGGGCTTACATCTAATGTCTCCACGGTTATCTATATTCTAAGGCTCACAATTCCCCTGTCTCCAAACTTACCTTATCACTCTAAACCAGGTGTCTTAAACACAAATTACACAATGCTATCCGAACGTAACACTTAATCATAAAATCATCATATCACGCCTACTAATCTCTAGAGGGTTAAGAATATACCTGTAACTACTGCTTCACTTTCCCCTTTGTCGCTCTAAGCATAATCCTGCCCTGTTGGGCGCATAGCTATAGAAGTCTATGAACTAGCCACTGATCCCGAAAGCTGAGTCCTAATATTCGTGCTACCTCTGATCGGACAATCCTTCGCAAAGCGGCCTTGTCGGCCGCAAGTATAACAATCTGCCAAACTAGCACGACACTCCCCATAATGGGTTCTACCACATCGACCATACTGAGGTAGGGGTGGTCTCTGTTACACCCCGTAGTTCCAGGGTATGTATACGAGGACGTACGTATGAGAATACGACAGTAAAATTGGAAAGGAAGAAAGATGTGATTTTTCGACGGAAAAGTTTCCGGATTTTGTGAAGGAAAAATGTTCGTTAAAGGGAATTGGATTCCCAGATTTGGTATTTGGACTTTTTGGAATATTTGAGAATTATGAAATTTTATTTCCGAAATTGGTCACGTGGCCCACTGAAAATTTACGGTTTTGTGGGGCCCACTTTATTTTCGGATTTTGGCATTACGGATATTTTCGGAAGATGAAATATTTTGGACGAGTAGGGGGGCGACACGTGTCACCCCCGTGTGGCCATGTTGGCCGAATTGGAGAAGGACAAGTGGCACGTTTTTTTGGTGGACAAGTGGCCCATTTTTGTGGTGGCCACTTGTCCCATTTTTGTGGTAGCCAAATGGTTGGCCAACTACCCACACACATGTACCCCATCCTCACCATCCACTTGCCTAGATCTTGGCCATTTATTTCCCTATAAATACCCCTTGTGTGCAAGACTTTATTTCATCCACATTAGAAAGTTTCCAAGGCAAAAAAATTCCCCTCCCTCCCTTAGTGAGTTCTCGTCCAAACACCCCCCCACCTTGAGTAGAATTCTTCAAGTATTGTTGTTATTCCAAATACTTTAGCCTAAATCCCTGGTGGTATTCCAAAAAAATCCCAACATAAGAGCCCGGAAATACTACTTTTTTTCCATAGTCGCAAAATGAAGCCCTAGAAAAATCTTCATAGCTTAGATGAAGTGTTAAGAGAAGTTGTTTAGAAACTTCTAAGGGTTGCTTGGAGCGGGTTGGAGCGTAAGGAATTGGAGCTAAACGTTGCTCAGGATCGACTTATATCTTGGATAATTTTGGGCTTATCGAGGTAATTACCTATGTCCCCCTATTGTAATTGGAGATTACATGTTGTAGTAGTTTAGAATTGAGTATAAGATATATTGGAAGGATGATTATAAAGGATTGAACTGTATTTACATTGGACTGTATTTACAGTAGACTTGTGTAGTATTACTGTGGAGTAGAATTGAACACGTCCGGTTAGACGTGTAACCCCCTCGTAGTTGTTGGCTTGGTAGCAGGCCTTGTTAGAGGAGGAGATTTATGTGGTTGCGGGGGGGAGGTGCTGCCGAATTTTCCGTAGAATAAGGGGACTTGTACTTAGAAATATTCTACGAAGAGATCTAGAGATTGATAGACGTTTTTGTGACCTTAATAGGTTGAAGTTCTACGACTAGCGTATTCTGCTTGAAGGGTGGAAAAGGCGAGCAAGGTTAGAGTACGTGGAGCGTTTTGTTAATTGTCGATAATCGTCGCGAGGTATGTGAACCTCTTCCTATCTTTTCTAGCATGATTGTTGTGAACTATGTAGTACGGTAGACGTACATGTGCTAAATGAATTTGGTTGGTTTAAAACATAAAGTGTTATAATGGCTTTATGGGAAGTTTGCTATAACAACTTTATGTAGGTAAATAAATGGTTTGTGGTTTTTAAAAGATAAGAGACTTGACTTATAAATGACTTGATGTGAAATATTAAGGAACTTGATTTCTAAAAGAAAAGAGACTTGAGGAATTGAAGAGTTTTTGGTTTAAAAGAAAGACATGGTTTTGTCTTAAATTGGTTTAAAACATAAAGTGTTATAACAGCTTTATGGGAAGTTAGTTATAACGACTTTATGAAAACAAAAGAATGGTTTTATCATTAGTTTTAAAATGGTAACTTGACTTTAAAAGGAGAAGTGTTTTGGTCTAAAAAGAAGGCATAGTATTGTCTTAATTTGGTTTAAAAAGGAAAGTATGGAAGTTGTTTTGGTTTACTTAAAATGTTAGTCACTCTATTTTGATAATACGGGCATCGGGTGACCTTTGTAAAAGAAATGGATCTTTTAAAAAGAATTTAACGTACGTAGTACTTTGGGGTTAAAACCTGGACTTTGGCATAAAATGAAAGTACCTTGAGTTGTGTGTAACTTGCCTATGTTTGCGTGTGATAGCCTTGTCGTGCTAGTATTGTATTTCTATACCACCGCTCTCTCACGAGGGCGGCTGATTTGTTATGATCTTACTTGGACGCGTCGGCGGTGACGAAGCATTCCACGCACGCTCGTGATTATTATTCCATGGACTAGCTCTCCACGAGGTTTTACCGATTCGGCTTGGTATCCGTAGTTGGCTCGTACTTGCCCCGAGGTCGTGGGCTGATTCGCTTGGTATCCGTAGTTAGCCTTCAGACTTGCCCCGTTCGGTTTTGTGACGGTCTCGTGATTCCGCCAGTATCCGTAGTTAGTTCGTGATTGCCCCGCCACTACGCGCGCGGTGGTATCTGGTAGTTGGCTTCTTTGCCACAGGTCACCGTGGTATGGTTATATAGATTTGTTAGTGCGGCTTTGGTATCGGTAGTTGGATTTCGTACTTGCCCGGTCGATTGATGATGCGGCTTTGGTATCGGTAGTTAGCCGTACTTGCCTCGCACGGTTTTATGACACGTGGGACACGGTGTTCATGTGTACTCCTTGGTGTGGTTATCGTAGATCGCCAGCTGAGAAGGTGTTCCACGGGCATGATTGATGTTGCGGGCATGAGACCCATAGTTATATTTGAGTGATGACTTTGAGGCGTGAGTCCACGACTTGACGCGTATCACATATTATGTAATCGTAGTTTGGTTATCATATATGTCTCCTGCTTTATATAGACTACTATGATTTCATTTACGATTTTCGTTTCACATACTTGGTACTGTTAGATTGACCTCTTCGGGCTGCGTTCATGCCGCAGTAGAGGTACACCGATTGTTGATCCTCGCTCATAGGATCACGCCAAAGATTTTAGGAAGCTCCGTTTCTCCGAGGCTTATCTTTGGTATAGTCCCATGCGTTGTAGGTACTTACATTCGTGGTATGGCGGGCCCCCGTCGTTGTTGTTATAACATTCTTAGAGGTCTATAGTACTGTTGTGGACAGAGTTTGTAAAAGGGATGTAACTGTTCGGGTTCAAGTTTTATTTATATATTCAGAAAGGTAACCGTTTTGGTTAGCCTGTTTTCTTATTTCATTATTGTATATCTTGTTTCATGTGTAAGTTTTCATTTCCGCTGATTTTCTCTGATGTTGTATCACTAGGGTGTCCGGGGTAAGGCACCAGTCGCGGGCCCGTGGTCGGGTCGTGACAGTCTCATCTGACTAACACCCCTTCTCCTCCGAACAACTGAACCCGCAACTAACCCGGTAGGCTGAGTCATCCCACCTGTATCCCTCTTACTAGGACATTCTCTCATCACATGGCCCTGACGGACGCAAGTAAAACAAGCACCAGTAAAAAGATGACATTTCCCGGAATGACGTCTGCCACATCGTGAACACTGAGGGAAAAATGAATCTGGCTGGCTAGAACCTATATATATCTGTGAACCAGAAACCATGGAGCTCTGACCAACTCCTGAATATCCCAAACGTCCTGATGACCGTGGAGGAGCACTCTGTACCGGTTGAGGTACATATCGATCACCGAGATCGCTTCGCCTCAAAAGTTACCAAAGGACCCTGCTTGTCTGGCCCTCTTCTGCTGATCTTGGTTAATCCGTCGATCTCTACGCTCGATCACCGCGCATAAGCACTGCGGGCAATGTCCATGCCCGACTGAAGAGCTACTCTTGTACAACCCTTTACTAGATAATTATCTAGACCCGTGACATATTGGTGCACTTTATCCTCCATGTCCGCCACTAGAGTGGGGGCATACCGAGCTAATGAGTCGAATTCTATGTTGTATTCTCGAACTGTCCGCCCATTGTGTCTCGACATTAAAGACCTATCCACTCGGGCTCTCCTCATCTGCGAAGGCAAGAAGTGTATAAGAAATGCCCCTGAGAACTCGTCTCAACCAGCTGGAAGCGCATGCTCCCCGGCGGTTCATGAATCAAACCACGATCATGCGGATCACGCAGCCGATGTGAACCAAATACTACCGGCTCTGTCTCTAAGGCCTTGATCACTTTCATGATCCGCTGCAACTGTCGAATAAACTCCTGAGGATCATCCTCCGCTCTCGACCCATAGAACTCTGGTGGGCTGCAACTCAAAAAGTCCTGAAGTCTCAAACTATCGTATCTAGGGTGAACTACTGGTACTGCCGGAACCACCGGCTCCTGTCTGTCCTCATACCTCGCCACGATCCTAGCTAGTAACTGGGCAATCTCCTTGTAATCCATATTCTCTGCTCCCGGTCGTGGAACTGAAGGCTCCGATATCATGGTCGTTGTAGGAACTGCTGTCGGTGTGCTAAACTCTGCTGGGGCTGGCGACGTCGCAGAACTCCCCAAATGAAGCACTATCTCAGGTAATGATTGGGCATGTGCCCTTGTAACCATCTGTATTCTACTTGCCCTTCTGGGCTCTGGTTGCCTTGCGTAGAGGCATAACTAGTACATATGAATACGCCAGAGGGAGTCCAACTTATAACATAGCTCTAAGACACGATCTCATAGTGAGAAGAATGGAAACCAATCTTAAATATCCTGCAGCCTCCTGATTATAGGTGTAGTGCACAACACGCCGATAATCAAGACTCTACTAGATACGGTCTGTAGACACTTTCCGAGGATTAACTGCTCTGATACCACTTTTGTCACGACCCGACCTCGGGCCCGTGACTGGTGCCTTACCCCGGGCACCCTAGTGATAATACATCAGAGAAAAACCAGCGGAAATAAAAACTCAAACATGAAACAATATAAAATAATAAATAGGCTAATCAAAACGGTCACCTTTCTGCATATATATAAAAACTTGAACAGTTACATCCTTTACAAACCCTGCCCACAACAGTACTACAGACCTCTAAGAGTTTTATAACAACAACGACGGGACAGGGCCCCGCCATACCCCTGAATGTATAAGAACCTACAATCTCAGGGAATCATACCACAAGATAAGCCTCCGGAGAAACGGAGCCTCCCAAAATGCTGAACTATGATCCTATGAGCGAGGATCAACAATCGTGTACTCTACTGCAGATGAACGCACCCGGCCGAGGTCGAGATAACAGTACCAAGTATGTGAAACTGAAAGTACTAAAATGAAATCATAATAGTCTGTATAAAAACAGGAGACATGTATGATAACCAAACTACAGTACACAATATATAAGCAGTCATGTCAAGTCAGGGACTCACGCCCTCAAAGTCATCACCCAAATATAACCATGGGTCTCATGCCCACAATATCCATCATGCCCGTGGAATTCCTTCCTCACTGCCGGCAGTCCATGATATAATAACACCAAGGAATACACATGAACACCAGGTCCTACTTGTGTCATAAAAATCGTACGGGGCAAGTACGAAGGCATAGCCAACTACCAGAACCTACCGTACCAACAATGCTATAAAACTGTATCGCGAGGTCTTTCTAGACCGCCAAATGATCGAAGCTGGGCCATTCTCCCTCAGTATCATTGTGCGCGTCTAACCCTGGAACTCCCGCAGTTCCGCATAGGCCACCTGTGCCCGCATGAGGTACTCCTCGCATCGGGGGTAGCTAACCCGCGGCATCTTCCTGGACTCCCGCAATCCGGATGGCCACTTGGACCGCATGAGGTATTCCTCGCATCGGCGTAACACACCCGGAGTGATTCCTGGACTACCGTAGCCCGCATAGGTCACTTGGACCCGCATGAGGTATTCCTCGCATCGGGGGTAGCTAACCCGCGACAACATAACAAATCAGGGGGGTATGTGATGTAATACAAGCGCAACCGGCTTATCGTAAACAACATAAGCACAACAAGAAAACCCCCTTCACATAAAAGTCCCAAGATACTAACGCCCGTAGTATCCTAGCATGTTTACTTATCAAACCAACAAGAAATTATTACAAGGCTATCACAAGCAAAACATAGGCAAGTTACTCACACAAGGTACTTTCATTTCATGTCAACAAATTCGGGTTTTAACCCCAAAGTACTACATACTTCAACTCTCTTAAAAAGAACCCCTTTTAAGTACAAAATCACGCGATACTAAAACCCGTAGTATCATTCATAGAGTAACTATAATTTTAAGTAAATCAAAACAACATCATGCCTTCTTTTTAAACCAAAACAAGACAATACCATGCCTTCCTTTAAAACAAAGACACTTCTCCTTTTTAAAGTCAAGTAGCAATATACTTTTTAAACCAAGTGTCTTACTCTTTTCAAAACAAGTAACCTATACCTTTAAATCAAGTTACTTCTCCTTTCCAAAATCAAGTTGTTTATAAGTCAAGTCTCTTTACTTTCAAAAATTAGTCTCATAATCTTTAAATCAAATCTCATATCTTTTAAGGAAACCAACCTCCAACTTTTAAAATGTCAAGTTATCATTTTAAATCCAATAATAAAACCATTCTTTTATTTTCATAAAGTCGGTATAACTAACTTCCCATAAAGCTATTATAACACTTTATGTTTTAAACCAACCAAGGACAACTATTCTCATTTCCGAAATCAAGATAACTTTATTCTTTAAAAGACCAAGCACCCATTACTCACGAATGAGGTTTTACAACTTTTTAACATAATTCAAGTCCTTAATATTTCATAACAAGTCACTTAACTTTAGAATCAAGTCAAGGACACAAAAGGAAAATCAAACTCCTTTAACACACGTGCGTCTACCGCACTATATATATTTCACAAATATCATGCTCA
Source organism: Przewalskia tangutica (assembly GCA_029844215.1). Taxonomy (NCBI): domain Eukaryota; kingdom Viridiplantae; phylum Streptophyta; class Magnoliopsida; order Solanales; family Solanaceae; genus Przewalskia; species Przewalskia tangutica. The sequence continues at coordinate 88,351 of CM056733.1, forward strand.
AGAGAATAGGAAGAATCACATACCTCTTCGGCTTAATCCACAAGCCAAGTCGAGTATGCCGCGCGCAGAATATCCACCTATAACAATCACAATACATCTATCAACTTCTAGACTTCTTCGTAGAATATTCTAAGTATACAGTTCCTAATTCTACGGAAAATTGGGTAGCACCTCCCCCCCCCCTCGTAACCACGTAAATATCCTCATATAGCAAGACCCTCTACCAAGCCAACAACTCCAAGGGAATTACACGCCTACCCGGACGTGTACAATTTCTGCCCCACAATAATACTACATAAGTCTACTGCAAATACTGTCCAATGTAAATACAGTTCAATTCTTTTTTAATCATCCTTCCATATATCTTACTCAATATAAACTACTACAATATGTAATTTCCAATTACAATAGAAGGACATAGATCATTACCTCGATAAGCCCAAAATTATCCAAGATTTATAAGTCGATCCTTAGCAACGTTTAGCTCCAAATCCTCACGCTCCAACCCACTCCAAGCAACCCTTAGAAGCTCCTAACCAACTTCTCTTCAAGATCCAACTCCAAAAAAAAAGTGAAGAACACCCTAGGCTCAAACTAGGCAATGTTTTGGCCAAGGGGGGTGTATTATAGGCTAGAGGTGTGAAATCTTTTCTAACACTTGGTTCACAATCTTCCTAACACCTTAAGGAAGAACACTTAAAAGTTTAAGAATTTTTGGACAACCTTTGGTCAAGGGGGTGGGCTATTGCCGAAATACACAAGGGAAGGGAGGGAGCATTTTGCCTTAGAATAACTCTAAGTGTGGATGAATAAAGTATTGCAACAAGGGGGGGGGGGGGGGTATTTATAGGACATTCAATGGCCAAGATTCAAGCATGTGTATGGTGTAGATTGGGGACATGTGTGTGTGGATTCTACCAACCATATGTCCACCACAAATTTGAGACATGTGGCTAGCCACATGTCTCCAAGAAAAACGCCCAAGGTGCCAAGTGCCACCCTATTTCGGCCATAGGGCCACATGGGGGTGCCATGTGTCGCCCTCCTACTCGTCCAAAATATTTCATCTTCCGAAAATATCCGTAATGCCAAAAATCTCGAAAATAAAGTGGGCCCCACAAAACCGTAAATTTCTCCCGTGGGCCCCACGTGACCAATTCCGGAAAATTAAATCCATAATTCTTATAAATTCTTAAAGTCTTAAATACCAAAGTTGAGAATCCAATTCTCAATAATAAACATTTTTCCTTTATGAAGTTCGGAAACTTTTCCGTCGAAAAATCACAGTTTTCTTCCTTTCCAATTTTAATGTCGTATTCTCGTACGTACGTCCTCATATACATACCCTGGAACTACGGGGTGTAACAATTGTTGTTATAGGTTGAAGTGCTAATTGAGACGTATTCAACTTATCGTGTTGGTATAGCCGATAAGGTATGTGAAACTGTCCTTTCTTCTTTTGGCATGTTTGTTATAAAGTGAGTGTACGGCGGACGTACATAGTTCTATTGGATCATAATCCTTAATGATACATGATATGATAGTGCCTTGGTTTTTCTAAAATGAAAGTTCATTTTAAAGATTTTATTGAGAGTCAAAAGATGATTTAAATTGCACAAGGTTGCTCATGATAGCTATTGTGCAAGTGTTATTGTTCCATCTACCGAGTCCCATAATGGGTCGACAATGTTCACCGAGTCCCTCACTAGAGGGCCGATAATGTTATATGTATTATGATTCCATGGACATGCAATCCTTGATGCGAGTATATATACTCATGACAGTCGTGCGCAGATCTTTGCACTTGTTCACCGAGTCCCTCGCTAGAGGGCCGGCAATGTTTATATGTATATGATTCCATGGACATGTATCTATGATGCGAGTATGAATACTCATGACAGTATATGACTCTCACTTTTTAAAAAGGCACAGTTGACCCTCTATTTTTACAAGGTACAGTTGACTCTTGTAGTTTTCGTCTTCTTCTTCATATATTCATCTCCGGTTGACCGCACCTTTTCTGCTCCGCTCATATCCAATCTCTAAATAATACTGCAATCTCCAAACTGTCTCCGGCTAATGAGTATATGTACTCTCCTATTTGAAATTTGCCGGCAGAAAAAGCATTTTCAGACGCCGTTTATAACGCTTGAATGTTCAAAACATCTCGGGCCATCATTAAAAGTGTCGGAAATGTCTTCTCATTCTCCCTCCAGTATTTCAGCAAGTCTTCATATCCTTCTTCATTTACAACTGCTTGGTACGGTAAAGCACCCTGCAAAACAAGAACATCAAACTCGCTAATTTGGTTAGTAGTGTTAGCACCGCACATTTTATTTCAGAGGCTTTCAATACTAGCCGCAGAAACAACATGTCTTTTTTGAGGTTGTGTTAAAGAAGAAGAAGAAGACGGTACGAAAGTCGGTTGGTTGCTAGCACTTTCTTGTTGGTATTACTTATATACTTTTTTGCATTCATCTTGTATGTTAGACAACACTTCTTCTTTTATTTGTTCAATAGGTGGTGGATCATTTGGATTTTTGGGAGTTGGAGGTGGTAGTACTGATATACAATCATAAATAGTTTCATTAAGTGATTTACATCTGTCTATTTTAATAGTCGGATTTAATACAACATCAATAATATAAATAGTGGGAATAGGAATGAAATATTTTTTAGTTTGATAAACATTTTTTTAATAGATGCATTATATGCTGGTTTAGTCATATATTCATTAAGTAATAAAAATATGATAGCTATATAAAACAACATAGTTGAAATAGTAGGATAATATATACCGAAAAAATCTTTTGTTGCTTGAAAAAAATTCTCTACAAATACAATAAGTTCTCTTTAATAAGGGCTTCTGACTATAGGCGTTGGAGTCAGCCTGTCTGAGTATGTAAACTATGTGGTGGATACGATAACAAATAAGCCTTCTACATCAGCCAATTCTTCTTCCATGAGGGACTTCAATGAAGCAACATTTTTGGATTTTCCGTTCATCGTATCGACCGACCCAGACCCCGTACATGTCCCCGATGAAAGTCAGGATGAAACCAGCTTTCATTCAAAACCAACTCACTCTAAGGAAATGAGAGCTTTGCGAAAGTTTCAAAAGGAATTGAGTGAGCTCAATTTTATCTCAATCGCTATCTACAAGCATATAAGCTGGATTTTGATTATGGACGTTAAAAAATAAAGTTATTGGTCTTCTATAGTCATAAGCAACAAATAGTTGCTGGTACAAAGAATTCCACCTAGTGGGTACTTCTTCGGAAATTTTTCTATAAGGTAGTTGACAATCATGACAAGTTTTTTTATATTATTTTTTCGTTGTATTCTATTATTTTTAAAAATATAGTTTATAGCAAATTGTATTTTATCAAGAATGTCTGTAAAAAGTGATAGATCATCCTTTACAACTAATTTATATATATGACACGCACATCTTATATGAAAATGATTTTTAAAAGATGGAGTTAAACTACCTTTTAAAATATTAAAAACATAATTATTAGAAGAAACATTATCTAATGTAATAGTCATAATTTTATCAGTTTTGTCATAATAATGGCAAACAGAATAAATATTTTCTGCAATAAAAATACTAGTGTGTCTATCATCTATATATCTATACGCTAAAATATATTTTTGCATAGACCATGTATAATTTATCCAATGACAGGTTACCGTTAATTAATCATGACCGTTAGTACTACGGCCTATATCAGACGTAATAGATACTTTGCCAGGAAAATGATATAACGAATAACGTAAATATTGTTGATATTCGTGTGCAAATTTAAATACATCTCCCTTAATAGTTGATCTAGGAAAACCTTTATAAGCAGGATTATACATTTCTCTAATGTAATGAATAAAACCAGGAGATTCACGAAAGGTAAAAGACAAACCCTCCACAACAACTAATTTTGTTAGTGCTTCCCTATCTCTATGTTTATCGTATTTAGAGCCTATAATTACCCCGGTCACAGGGTTAATTTGACCCTGTACTTGGTCCGGGACAGTATGTGAACCTTGTCCCGATGGAGATGGTGCTTGCGCACCCTTTTTTTAGCATCATATTGGGCATACCTAGCTGGGTATTTTTATTTTATGTGTCTCATTAACCCACCCCCCACTCCCGTTCCACCATGACCTTGTCCAGTTTTAAAACTATAAACCCCTTTACAAATTTTACATATAGCTACTTGATTCGCTACGTCAATAAAAATTGACATGCATCTAATTTTAATGATCGTTTTGCTGGACCTCGTCTCATACTAGGGGGAATAGGAGACATTTCAGTTGAAGTCGCATTAGTGGGTGTGTCATCTACATTAGTGGGTGTGTCATCTACATTTTTGGGTGTGTCATCATCTAGATCATCTTCTAAATTAAAGTTTTCTTGAGTTCCAGGAAAAATATCTCATCGTCTAAATTATATGGTATTTCAGAAAAATATTCAGTATCAACAAAATTGTTACACCCCGTAGTTCCAGGGTATGTATACAAAGACGTTCGTACGAGAATACGACACAAAAATTGGAAAGGAAGAAAGATGTGATTTTTCGACGGAAAAGTTTCCGGATCTTGTGAAGGAAAAAGGTTCGTTAATGGGAATTGGATTCCCAGATTTGGTATTCGGACTTTTTGGAATATTTGAGAATTATGAAATTTTATTTCCGGAATTGGTCAGGTGGGGCCACGGGGAAAAATTTACGGTTTTGTGGGGCCCACTTTATTTTCGGATTTTTGGCATTCCGGATATTTTCGGAAGATGAAATATTTTGGACGATTAGGGGGGCGACACGTGTCACCCCCATGTGGCCCTATGGCCGAAATTGATGGCCACTTGGACGTTTTTTGTGGGGGACAAGTGGCAAGCCACTTGTCCCATTTTTGTGGTGGACATATGGTTGGCAAATTACCCACACACATGTCCCCAATCCTCACCTTACACTTGCTTAAATCCTAGCCATTGGTTGGCCTATAAATACCCCCTTGTTTGCAAGACTTCTTCATCCACTTAAATATTTCTAAGTCACAAAATCCCCCTCTTTGAAGCTCTCGTCCAAATCCCCTTTGTAGAAAACAATTCTTCAAGTGTTGGTATAGTCCCAAATACCTTAGCCTAAATCTCTTGTAGTATTCCAAAGTTATCCCAACATAAGAGCCCGGAAATACTACTTTATTCCATTAGTCGCAAAAGTGAAACCCTAGGGAAATCTTCATAGATGGTTGAAGTGTTTAAGAGAAGTTGTTAGAAACTTCTAAGGGTTGCTTGGAGCGGTTTGGAGCGTACAGAATAGGAGCTAAACGTTGCTCAGGATCGACTTATAATCTTGGATAATTTTGGGCTTATCGAGGTAATGATCTTTATCCCCCTATTGTAATTGGAGATTACATGTTGTAGTAATATATAATTGAGTATATGATTTATGGAAGGATGATTATAAAGAATTAAACTGTATTTACATTGGACTGTATTTCTGATGAGACTTGTAGTATTATTGTGGGGCAGTGTTGTACACGTCCGGTTAGACGTGTAACCCCCCATAGGAGTTGTTGGCTTGGTAGCAGGCCTTGTTAGAGGAGGAGATTTATGTGGTTGCGGGGGGGGGAGGTGCTGCCTAATTTTCCGTAGAATAAGGAACCTTGTACTTAGAATTGTTCTACGAAGAGATCTAGAGGTTGATAGACGTTTTGTGACCTTTATAGGTTGAAGTTCTACGAGTAGCGTATTCTACTTGAAGGGTGGAAAAGGCTAGCAGGGTTATAATACTTTGGAGCGTTTTGCTAATTGTCGATAATCGTCGCGAGGTATGTGAACCTCTTCCTATCCTTTCTAGCATGATTTTTGTGAACTATGTAGTACGGTAGACGTACGTGTGCTAAACGAATTTGGTCGGTTTAAAACATAAAGTGTTATAATAGCTTTATGGGAAGTTAGTTATAACGACTTTATGTAGGTAAAAGAATGGTTTGTTGATTTTAGAAGTTAAGAGACTTGATCTTAAAAGATAAGAGACTTAACTTATAAATGACGTTTTATGAAATGTTAAGGACTTGAATTATTAATAAGTTGTGCAACCGCATTCATGAGTAATGGGTACTTGATCTTAAAAAGGATAATGTTATGTTGATTTCGGAAATGAGAATAAGTAGCGAACAAACCACTGCAGCGTTAATAAAGGAAAATGTATTGACAAATAAATTATATTAAAACCAGTAGAATCCTCCATCTGCATAGAAACTAAGATAAGACAAAATTGTATTACATTTTCTAGATCATGGCTGCTTTAATAAGATTGTTATAAACAAGAATAAACTACTCACACATAAGATATATGTTACTCAATTTTGTTAAAAGAAGAGATTACGTTATTAAGTGATTAAGACTATGAACTATGAAATCTTTCGAAAATAAGAGACTTGAGTATTTGAAATTTATGCAACTTGAACTTTTGGAAAAGAATGTTGTTACTTGACTTTAAAAAGGGAAAATGTTTTGGTTTAAAATGAAGGCATGGTATTGTCTTAATCTGTCTTAAAAGAGGGTTTAAATGTTATGGACGATTTCACCTCGAGTCCCATGAGATGGGCCGAGATATGTATACCACACGATCCGACACCGAGTCCCATGAGATGGGCTGGGACATGTGACCATACGATCTGACACCGAGTCCCATGAGATGGGCCGGGACATGTGACCATACGATCCGATACCGAGTCCCATGAGATGGGCCGGGACATGTGACCATACGATTTTACACCGAGTCCCATGAGATGGGCCGGGACATGTGACCATGCGATTTTACATCGAGTCCCATGAGATGGGCCGAGACATGTATTCCACACGACTTTACATCGAGTCCCATGGGATGGGCCGAGACATGTATACCATACGATTCCACCTCGAGTCCCACGGGATGGGCCGAGACATGTTATACGTATCATACGATTTATATATAGACTGCCGGCAGTGAGGAAGGGTTCCACGGGCATGAGGGATGACTTGAGGGCGTGAGTCCCTGACATGACATGACTGCTTTTATGTTGTGAACTGTAGTCTGGTTATCATACATGTCTCCTGTTTTATATAGACTGTTATGATTTCATTTACAGTATTTTCAGTTTCACATACTTGGTACCTGTTGTACTGACCTCCTTCGGGGGGCTGCGTTCATGCCGCAGGTAGAGGTACATCGGTTATTGATCCTCGCTCTTAGGATCATAGTTCAGCGTATTGGGAAGCTCTGTTTCTCCGGAGGCTTATCTTTTGGTATGTTTCCCTGAGTTTGTAGGTTCTTGTACATTCAGGGGTATGGCGGGGCCCTGTCCCGTCATAGTTGTTATAAAAACTCTTAGAGGTCTGTAGTACTGTCGTGGGCAGGGTTTGTAAAAAGGATGTAACTGTTCAGGTTTAATCATTTTTATATATACGCAGAAAGGTGACCGTTTTGGTTAGCCTATTTTCTTATTGTATATCTTGTTTCATGTGTAAGTTTTTATTTCCGCTGATTTTCTCTGATGTTGTATCACTAGGGTGCCCGGGGTAAGGCACCAGTCACGGGCCCGGGGTCGGGTCGTGACAAAAGTGGTATCAGAGCAGTTAATCCTCGGAAAGTATCTACAGACCGTATCTAGTAGAGTCTTGATTATCGGCGTGTTGTGCACCACACCTATAATCAGGAGGCTGCAGGATATTTAGGATTGGTTTCCATTCTTCTCATTCTGAGATCGTGCCTTAGATATGTGTTATGAGTTGGACTCCCTCTGACGTATTCTTATGTGCCAGTTATGCCTCCACGCAAGGCAATCAGGGCCCGTGGCGGCAAGGCAAAGCAGAGGAGCTGCGAGTACAAAGAAATGCAGCGATCTACAGAGACCACAGTACCTGAGCCTCCAGTCCCACGGCCAGGAGCAGAGGATATGGGTTACAAGGAGATGGCCCAGTTATTGGCCAGGATCGTGGCACGGCACGAGGATAGGCTGGATGCAGCAGTCCCAGTAGTACCCGTAGTTCACCCCAGGTCGGATAGTTTGAGACTTCGGGACTTTCTGAGTTGCAGCCCACCAGAGTTTTATGGGTCGAGGCCTGAGGATGATCCGCAGGAGTTCATCCGACAGTTACAGCGGATCATGAGAGTGATCAAGGCTTCGGAGACCGAGTCGGTGGTCTTAGGTTCGCATCGGCTGCGTGATACTGCGATGATCGTTTGATTCGCGAGCTGTCGGGAGAGCATGCACTTCACCGTATGGGACGAGTTCTCAGAGGCATTTCTTGCACATTTCTTGCCTCCACAGATGAGGAGGGCTCGGGCCGACAGATTTTTGATGTTGAGGCAGAACGGGCGTACGGTTCGGGAGTACAACGTAGAGTTTGACTCGTTGGCTCGGTATGTCCCCGCTTTAGTGGCAGACATAGAGGATAGAGTGAACCGATATGTCACAGGGCTCGATGATTACCTAGCAGAGAGTTTCTCAGGTGTAGCTCTTCAGCCGGGCATGGACATTGCCCGCATGCAGGCTTATGCACTTGGATGTGAGCAGCGGAGGGTCGGCGAATGGCCGAGATCAGCGAAGAGGGCTGAACAGCAATGGTCCTTTGGTAACTTTCGAGCGGACCGCCTCAAGAAGCAGACTAGTTATGCACCTCCGCCAAGATGAGTGGTCCTCCGCGCCTTCGGGGCGTTCGGTATTCGTGAGCTGGTCGAGCTCGGGGCTTCGTTCACGATATACGGGTTCTAGCCACCGGGTTCATGTCTCCTCGGTGCGCGATGTGGCGACGTCATCCCGAGAATGTCGTCTTTATCGGGTGCTTGTTTCACTGCGCCGTCGAGGCCATGTGACGAGAGACTGTCCTAGTAGGAGGGATACAGGTAGAATGACGCAGCCCACCGGGTCAGTGGCAGGTTCATCACCTTCTATAGCTATGCGCCCGGCAGGGAGGGATTATGATTAGAGCGACGAAGGGAAAGTGAAGCAGTTGATACAGGTATATTCTTACCCCTCTAGAGATTAGTATGCTTGATATATGATCTTGATTGAGTGCTATGTATGGGTAGCATTGTGTTAATTATGATATAGAAAACATGGGTAGTTAAAAAGGGTAAGTTTGAGGCCATGGAGATTGTGAGCCATAGAATACAGATAACCATGGAGACCTTAGATGCAAGGCTGTCTTGAGTAAAGGATTGTACGTTTGATCGTTGTCGGGGTACATTGTATACGTGAAATATATTCAGGTGATAAGTCCACGAGCGGTGTGAAATGAAAGTGGGTAGTTGGGCTTAGAAGACCACTAGGTTCTCATGACTTGAATAGTGAGATTGTTCCGGACCGGGAACAAGAGTTTGGTACGAAGTGGGTCGGGTTTTGGACTCATTTTGGGTCAACCGATAGTATGGAATGGGGTGATGTCAGTTGGTATTGGTCCCGCTATGTGATAGGGTCTCAAGGATGCAAGGCCCAAGTTTAGTTAATCGCCGTACGAGTTCGTAGATGCGTTCGACCAGTAGTCGGGACGATGAGGTCAGCCCATCTTGTCTTTCAGTCAGGACTGTTTACTCGGCGGAGGGTTATGCGGGATGTTATTTATCAGGAAGATTGTAAGGCGGCACGAGGTTCCTACTTTTATTTTATGACAGGCAGTGGAGCCCAGTTTACGGCTATTTCTTTTTTTTTCTGGAGGTTTTACCAGGCGGGGTTAGGCACTCAGGTGAGTCTTAGTGTTATACCCCGTAGTTCCAGGGTATGTATGCGAGGACGTACGTACGAGAATACGACAGAAAGATTGGAAAGGAAGAAAGAGGTGATTTTTCCACGGAAAAATTTCCGGTTTTTGTGAAGGAAAAAGGTTCGTTAATGGGAATTGGATTCCCAGATTTGGTATTTGGACTTCTTAGATTATATTAGAATTTTGGGATTTTATTTTCGGAAATGGTCACGTGGGGCCCACGGGAGAAATTTACGGTTTTGTGGGGCCCGCTTTGATTTTGAGATTTTGGCCGTTATGGATATTTTCGGAAGACGAAATATTTTGGACGAATCGGGGGGCGACACGTGTCACCCCCATGTGGCACCCTTGGCCGAAATATGTTTGTACACAACACCCGGTTAGAGTCGTTTTTCGACGAAACGTTCTACCTAACTTGCGAAGGGTAAATTACGGCTATGTCATTTAGTATTTTTGCGGATTTTTCCGAGAGACGAAACGTTTTGGACCAACGAGAGGGCAACACTTGGCACCCTCTCGTTGGTGGACTTGAGGGGCGGCTTAGGGCCGAATGGATGAGCAAGTGTTGGTTGATATTTGTGTAGATATTTGTGAGGGTTTTAAGGAGTAGGGTCTAGGGGCACTTGGGCATATCTTGCCCTCCACTTGCCCCCACTTGGCTAGATCTTGGCCATTGGTTGGCCTTTGCTTGGCCTATAAATACCTCCCCTTGAAGACTTCTTCATCAATTCCATAATTTCCAAGTCTTGAAAACCTCCCTCCCTCCTTGTTGGTTTCGTCCCTCCCCTCTTCCTTTGTGAAGCCTTGGCCGAGGGGTGCACCCCCCCTCCTAGAGGCCTTGGCCGAGGGGTACACCCCCCCTCCTAGTGGTGTGCCGTGAGGTACCCCCCCCCTCTTGGTAGAAATACTCTCAAAAGTATTGTTACTATACCCAAATTACCTTAGCCGTATACCTTGTAGTATTCCAAAGAAACCTCTATACGTAGAGCTAAATACTACCGTATGTCCTTTTTGTCTCAAACCGAAACCCTAAGGAAATCTTCATTGATTGATTGAAGTATTTAAGTAGAAGTTGGTTAGAACTTCTAAGGGTTGTTTGGAGCGGGTTGGAGCACCCGGAGTAGGAGCTAAGCGTTGCTAAGGATCGACATTTATACTTGGATAATTATGGGCTTATCGAGGTAAATATCTTGTCCCTCTATTGTAATTGGAAATTACATGATTGTTAGACTATAGTTGAAGTATACTATATATAGAACGTTGTTATCGGCAATGTCTTTTGACTTAAGCCTGAATAATAAGAAACCTTTTCGAAAGAAGAGTACTGAACTGTTTTTACATAGGACTGTATTACAGTAGACTTGTGTAGCTTTTCTGTGAGGTAGAATTGTGCACGTCCGGTTAGATGTATGAACCCCCCCTGGTTGGCTTGATAGCCGGCCCCGATAGAGGAGGAGATTTACGCTGTTGCGGGGGGGGGAGGTGCTGCCGAATTTTCTGTAGAATGTTCTACGAAGGGATCTAAATGTTAATAAGCGCCTTGTGGCCTTATAGGTTGAAGTACTACGTATGGCGCGATCTACTGGCTAAGGAGTAGCCGACGGTTTGAAGTACTTGGAGCGTTTTGCTATTAGTCGATACTCGTCGCGAGGTATGTGAACCTCTTCCTATCTCTTCTAGCATGATATGTGTGAACTATGTAGTACGGTAGACGTACATGTGCTAAATGTATTTGATTGGTGTAAAACATAAAGTGTTATAACGGCTTTATGGGAAGTTGGTTATAACAGCTTTATGTTGGTAAGAAAATACATGTGGTTTTTTTTTAAGGTAACTGGTTTGAACTATAACTGGCTTGTTATGTGTTAATAAAGAACTTGAAGTATTTCAAAAGATTTTTGAATCATTTTTAAATAATATGTAATAGTTGGTTTTGAAAACTTAAGAGTTATACTAGCTTTATGGGAAGTTAGGTATAAACGGCTTAAAGGTTTTATTGATTTGGAAATCGAATGTGTATCGACAAACCATCGCAGTTAATAAAAGGAAATGTTTTAACAGATTAAGTATTATTAAAAACCAGTAGAAACTTCCATCTGCATAGAAGCTAAGATGAGACAAAATGATATTTCCTAGATCATGACTGCTGTAATAAGATTGTTATAAACGAGAATATCCTACTCACATATAAGGCTTATGTTCTCAGATAGTTTAAAAGAGAGAATTATATTCTTAAATGAATAAGACTATGAACTACGAAACCTTTCTAAAATAAGAAACGTGAACATTTGAAATAAGGCAAACTTGGACGTTTGGATAATAATGTTGTTACTTGATTTTACAAAGATAAGTGTTTTGATTCACTTCAAAAGATAATCACTCTATTTTCATATACTACGGGTATTGTGTGACTTTTGTGAAAGTAACGTATCTTTTAAAAAAGTTAATGTATGAAGTACTTTGGGGATAGAAACCCGAACATGTTGACACATAGTAGAAAGTACCTTATGTGTGAATAACTTGATTGTATTGGTTTGTGATAGCCTTGTAATACTTTCTTGTTGATTTGATAAGTAAACATGTTAGGATGCTACGTGTGTTAGTATCTTGTGATGTTAGTGTAAAGGGGTTTTCCCCTCGACTGCGCTTAAAGTTGTTTGACTATCAGCCGTTATGTTGGTATTGTACCACTTACCTTGACTTGTGTCCGGAGGTTAAGGCGCCTCCACGCGGGTAGACTTCAGCGTGATGCAGGACCATGATTCGAGAATACCTCATGCGGGTCCGGGGATCCATGCGGAACTACGGAGTTCGTGTTAGTTTACGGCCCTTGTGGTCATGCGGTCTTTGTGGCCATGCGGACTGCGAGTCCAGGACGATGCCGGGGAGTAGCTACCCTCGATGCGGGGTTATACCTCATGCGGGCCTATGAGGTTGGCCTATGCGGGGCTACGGAAAGTTCCAGGGCTAGACGCGCACATTTGATACTGCGGGCGAGTGACCAGCTTTTATCATGTGACGGTCTAGACAGATATCATGACACAGTTTATGACCTTGTTGGTACTGTGGGTGTTAGTAGTCGGCTATGCCTTCGTACTTACCCTGTACTGTTTTATTAGGACACAGGTGGGACCTGGTGTTCATGTGTGTTCCTTGGTGCTTGTATATCATAAATTGCCGTCAGTGAGGAAGGTATTCCACGGGCACGATTGATGTTGTGGGCGTGAGACCCATTGTTAAATTTGAGTGATGACTTGAGGGCGTGAGTCCCTGACTTGGAATGACTGCTTATTTATGCTGAACTGTAGTTTGGTTATCATACATGTCTCTGCCAGATAGACTACTATGATTTCATTTACAGTAGTTATTTTCGGTTTCACATACTTGGTACCTGTTGTACTGACCTCCTTCGGGGGGCTGCGTTCATGCCGCAGGTAAAGGTACACCAGTCGTTGATCCTCGCTCTTAGGGTCACAATTCAGCGTTTGGGAAAGCTCCGTGTCTCCGGAGGCTTATCTTGGTATAGTCCCCTGTTGTTGTAGGTGCTACATTCGTGGTATGACGGGGCCCTGTCCCGTCGTTGTTGTCATTTCATTCATAGAGGTCTGTAGTACTGATGTGGGCAGGGTTGTAAAAAGGATTAAACTGTTCGCTTTAAAAGATTGTTTATATATGCCGAAAGGCAAGTTTTCACAGATTATTGTTTTATACTTCTTGTTATTTCACGTTATTGTTTATATTCCGCTGATTACTCTGATGTTGTATCACTAGGGTGCCCGGGGTAAGGCACCAGTCACGGGCCCGGGTTTGGGTCGTGACACTTAGTATTGTATTCACCCTCGGGCCGGTGTTTTGATTTCAGGGGTAGCTGTGAGGATTATTTGCCTCTTGTTGAGTGAGTATTATCCTAGCTACCATTTCAATATTCGGATGGTGCCTTATGAAGCCTTGTATGGGCGGAAGTGTAGGTTGCCGGTCGATTGGTTCGATGTTGGCAAGGTTCAGATAGTTGGTCCATACTTGATTCAGCAGGATGTGGATAAGGTGAAGCTTATCCAGAAGAGGTTATTAGCAGCTCAGAGTCAACAGAAGTAGTGTGGATAATCGGCGTCGACACTTGGAGTTCAGGTTGACGGTGGGTCTTCTTGAAGGTACCACCCCGGAAGGGTGTGACGAGATTTGGAAAGCAGGAGAAACTTAGTCCGAGGTACTTTGAGCATTTTCAGATCGTTGGTAGAATAGGCCAGGTTGCCTATAAGTTAGCACCGCCGTCCGACTTAGGAGGCAGTACGTCCGTTCTTCCATGATGCTAGGTTTCGGAAGAGTTCGAGTGTACGAGGAAGGTACGACGAGTAAGAAAAGAGGCGAAGATGTGTTAAGAAGATGGAAGTGTCCTTTTTATAAGTAAAGATGGGAAGAAAGTATCCTTTGGACCATGGGTGGAAGCTTTAGTGTTGTTATACACATTAGAGGTGATTCTTCGCTCGGATGTGAGTTTCATACGTATGTTGTATTATGGCCATGTGTGGCATAATTGGTTTTCGTAAGCATAGTAGGGAAGACTATACCGACAGTTATGTTTGGAGACTTAGAAGGAACATTCGGGACGAATGTTTCTAAGGGGGAAGAATGTTACACCCCGTAGTTCCAGGGTATGTATACAAAGACGTTCGTACGAGAATACGACACAAATATTGGAAAGGAAGAAAGATGTGATTTTTCGACGGAAAAGTTTCCGGATCTTGTGAAGGAAAAAGGTTCGTTAATGGGAATTGGATTCCCAGATTTGGTATTCGGACTTTTTGGAATATTTGAGAATTATGAAATTTTATTTCCGGAATTGGTCACGTGGGGCCCACGGGGAAAAATTTACGGTTTTGTGGGGCCCACTTTATTTTCGGATTTTTGGCATTCCGGATATTTTCGGAAGATGAAATATTTTGGACGAGTAGGGGGGCGACACGTGTCACCCCCATGTGGCCCTATGGCCGAAATTGATGGCCACTTGGACGTTTTTTGTGGGGGACAAGTGGCAAGCCACTTGTCCCATTTTTGTGGTGGACATATGGTTGGCAAATTACCCACACACATGTCCCCAATCCTCACCTTACACTTGCTTAAATCCTAGCCATTGGTTGGCCTATAAATACCCCCTTGTTTGCAAGACTTCTTCATCCACTTAAATATTTCTAAGTCACAAAAATCCCCCCCCCCCCCTCTTGTTGAAGCTCTCGTCCGAAATCCCCCCCCCCCCCCTTTGTAAAAATAATTCTTCAAGTGTTGGTATAGTCCCAAATACCTTAGCCTAAATTCCTTGTAGTATTCTAAAGTTATCCCAACATAAGAGCCCGGAAATACTACTTTATTCCATTAGTCGCAAAAGTGAAACCCTAGGAAAATCTTCATAGATGGTTGAAGTGTTTAAGAGAAGTTGTTAGAAACTTCTAAGGGTTGCTTGGAGCGGTTTGGAGCGTACAGAATAGGAGCTAAACGTTGCTCAGGATCGACTTATAATCTTGGATAATTTTGGGCTTATCGAGGTAATGATCTTTATCCCCCTATTGTAATTGGAGATTACATGTTGTAGTAATATATAATTGAGTATATGATTTATGGAAGGATGATTATAAAGAATTAAACTGTATTTACATTGGACTGTATTTACAGTAGACTTGTAGTATTATTGTGGCGGTTGTACACGCCCTCAGGTTAGACGTGTAACCCCCTTGGAGTTGTTGGCTTGGTAGCAGGCCTTGTTAGAGGAGGAGATTTATGTGGTTGCGGGGGGGGAGGTGCTGCCTAATTTTCCGTAGAATAAGGAACCTTGTACTTAGAATTGTTCTACGAAGAGATCTAGAGGTTGATAGACGTTTTGTGACCTTTATAGGTTGAAGTTTTACGAGTAGCGTATTCTACTTGAAGGGTGGAAAAGGCTAGCAGGGTTATAATACTTTGGAGCGTTTTGCTAATTGTCGATAATCGTCGCGAGGTATGTGAACCTCTTCCTATCCTTTCTAGCATGATTTTTGTGAACTATGTAGTACGGTAGACGTACGTGTGCTAAACGAATTTGGTCGGTTTAAAACATAAAGTGTTATAATAGCTTTATGGGAAGTTAGTTATAACGACTTTATGTAGGTAAAAGAATGGTTTGTTGATTTTAGAAGTTAAGAGACTTGATCTTAAAAGATAAGAGACTTAACTTATAAATGACGTTTTATGAAATGTTAAGGACTTGAATTATTAATAAGTTGTGCAACCGCATTCATGAGTAATGGGTACTTGATCTTAAAAAGGATAATGTTATGTTGATTTCGGAAATGAGAATAAGTAGCGAACAAACCACTGCAGCGTTAATAAAGGAAAATGTATTGACAAATAAATTATATTAAAACCAGTAGAATCCTCCATCTGCATAGAAACTAAGATAAGACAAAATTGTATTACATTTTCTAGATCATGGCTGCTTTAATAAGATTGTTATAAACAAGAATAAACTACTCACACATAAGATATATGTTACTCAATTTTGTTAAAAGAAGAGATTACGTTATTAAGTGATTAAGACTATGAACTATGAAATCTTTCGAAAATAAGAGACTTGAGTATTTGAAATTTATGCAACTTGAACTTTTGGAAAAGAATGTTGTTACTTGACTTTAAAAGGGAAAGTGTTTTGGTTTAAAATGAAGGCATGGTATTGTCTTAATCTGTCTTAAAAGAGGGTTTAAATGTTATGGACGATTTCACCTCGAGTCCCATGAGATGGGCCGAGATATGTATACCACACGATCCGACACCGAGTCCCATGAGATGGGCCGGGACATGTGACCATACGATCCGACACCGAGTCCCATGAGACGGGCCGACACATGTGACCATACGATCCGACACCGAGTCCCATGAGATGGGCCGGTACATGTGACCATACGATTTTACACCGAGTCCCATGAGATGGGCCGGGACATGTGACCATGCGATTTTACATCGAGTCCCATGAGATGGGCCGAGACATGTATTCCACACGACTTTACATCGAGTCCCATGGGATGGGCCGAGACATGTATACCATACGATTCCACCTCGAGTCCCACGGGATGGGCCGAGACATGTTATACGTATCATACGATTTATATATAGACTGCCGGCAGTGAGGAAGGGTTCCACGGGCATGAGGGATGACTTGAGGGCGTGAGTCCCTGACATGACATGACTGCTTTTATGTTGTGAACTGTAGTCTGGTTATCATACATGTCTCATGTTTTATATAGACTGTTATGATTTCATTTACTGATTTTCGCCACATACTTGGTACCAGATCGACCTCCTTCGGGGGGCTGCGTTCATGCCGCAGGTAGAGGTACATCGGTTGTTGATCCTCGCTCTTAGGATCACAGTTCAGCGTATTGGGAAGCTCTGTTTCTCCGGAGGCTTATCTTTTGGTATGTTTCCCTGAGTTTGTAGGTTCTTGTACATTCAGGGGTATGGCGGGGCCCTGTCCCGTCATAGTTGTTATAAAAACTCTTAGAGGTCTGTAGTACTGTCGTGGGCAGGGTTTGTAAAAAGGATGTAACTGTTCAGGTTTAATCATTTTTATATATACGCAGAAAGGTGACCGTTTTGGTTAGCCTATTTTCTTATCAGATATCTTGTTTCATGTAAGTTTTTATTTCACGATTTTCTCTCGATGTTGTATCACTAGGGTGCCCGGTTAAGGCACGATCCACGCCCGGTCGGGTCGTGACAAAAGTGGTATCAGAGCAGTTAATCCTCGGAAAGTATCTACAGACCGTATCTAGTAGAGTCTTGATTATCGGCGTGTTGTGCACCACACCTATAATCAGGAGGCTGCAGGATATTAAGGATTGGTTTCCATTCTTCTCATTCTGAGATCATGCCTTAGATATGTGTTATGAGTTGGACTCCCTCTGACGTATTCTTATGTGCCAGTTATGCCTCCACGCAAGGCAATCAGGGCCCGAGGCGGCAAGGCAAAGAGGAGCGAGTACAAAGGCAATGCGATCTCTACAGAGACCACAAGACTGAGCCTCGATCCACGGCCAGAGCAGAGGATATAGGTTAAGGAGATGGCGATTATTGGCCAGGATCGTGGCACGGCACGAGGATAGGCTGGATGCAGCAGTCCCAGTAGTACCCATAGTTCACCCCAGGTCGGATAGTTTGAGACTTCGGGACTTTCTGAGTTGCAGCCCACCAGAGTTTTATGGGTCGAGGCCTGAGGATGATCCGCAGGAGTTCATCCGACAGTTACAGCGGATCATGAGAGTGATCAAGGCTTCGGAGACCGAGTCGGTGGTCTTAGGTTCGCATCGGCTGCGTGATACTGCAGTCGACTGGTTTGATTCGTGGGAGCTGTCCCGGGGAGAGCATGCACTTCCAGCTGTATGGGACGAGTTCTCAGAGGCATTTCTTGCACATTTCTTGCCTCCACAGATGAGGAGGGCTCGCCGGCAGTTTTTCATGTTGAGGCAGAACGGGCGTACGGTTCGGGAGTACAACGTAGAGTTTGACTCGTTGGCTCGGTATGTCCCTGCTTTAGTGGCAGACATGGAGGATAGAGTGAACCGATATGTCACAGGGCTCGATGATTACCTAGCAGAGAGTTTCTCAGGTGTAGCTCTTCAGCCGGGCATGGACATTTCCGTGCGAGCTTATGCACTGGATGTGAGGAGCGGAGGGGTCGGAATGGCCGAGATCGTAAGAGGCCGAGCAGCAGGTCCTTTGGTAACTTTCGAGGCGGACCGCCTCAGCAGACTAGTTATGCACCTCCGCCAAGATGCAGTGGTCCTCCGCGCCTTGGGACGTTCGGGGTATTCAGGAGCTGGTCAGAGCTCCAGGGCTTCTGGTTCACAGATATACATGGGTTCTAGCCAGCCGGGTTCATGTCTCCCTCAGTGTGCACGATGTGGCAGGCGTCATCCCGGAGAATGTCGTCTTTTTACTGGTGCTTGTTTCACCTGCGGCCGTCAGGGCCATGTGATGAGAGACTGTCCTAGTAGGAGGGATACAGGTAGAATGACGCAGCCCACCGGGTCAGTGGCAGGTTCATCGCCTTCTATAGCTATGCGCCCGGCAGGGAGGGATTATGATTAGAGCGACGAAGGGAAAGTGAAGCAGTTGATACAGGTATATTCTTACCCCTCTAGAGATTAGTATGCTTGATATGATGATCTTGATTGAGTGCTATGTATGGGTAGCATTGTGTTAATTATGATATAGAAAACATGGGTAGTTGAAAAGGGTAAGTTTAAGGCCATGGAGATTGTGAGCCATAGAATACAGATAACCATGGAGACCTTAGATGCAAGGCTGTCTTGAGTAAAGGATTGTACGTTTGATCGTTGTCGGGGTACATTGTATACGTGAAATATATTCAGGTGATAAGTCCACGAGCGGTGTGAAATGAAAGTGGGTAGTTGGGCTTAGAAGACCACTAGGTTCTCATGACTTGAATAGTGAGATTGTTCCGGACCGGGAACAAGAGTTTGGTACGGTTGGGTTTTTGGACTCATTTGGGTCAACCGATAGTATGGAATGGGGTGATGTCAGTTGGTATTGGTCCCGCTATGTGATAGGGTCTCAAGGATGCAAGGCCCAAGTTTAGTTAATCGCCGTACGAGTTCGTAGATGCGTTCGACCAGTAGTCGGGACGATGAGGTCAGCCCATCTTGTCTTTCATCGGATCATTTACTCGGAGGGTTATGCGAGATGTTATTTATCAGGAAGATTGTAAGGCGGCACGAGGTTCCTACTTTTATTTTATGACAGGCAGTGGAGCCCAGTTTACGGCTATTTCTTTTTTTTTCTGGAGGTTTTACCAGGCGGGGTTAGGCACTCAGGTGAGTCTTAGTATTGCATTCACCCTCGGGCCGGTGTTTTGATTTCAGGGGTAGCTGTGAGGATTATTTGCCTCTTGTTGAGTGAGTATTATCCTAGCTACCATTTCAATATTCGGATGGTGCCTTATGAAGCCTTGTATGGGCGGAAGTGTAGGTTGCCGGTCGATTGGTTCGATGTTGGCAAGGTTCAGATAGTTGGTCCATACTTGATTCAGCAGGATGTGGATAAGGTGAAGCTTATCCAGAAGAGGTTATTAGCAGCTCAGAGTCAACAGAAGTAGTGTGGATAATCGGCGTCGACACTTGGAGTTCAGGTTGACGGTGGGTCTTCTTGAAGGTACCACCCCGGAAGGGTGTGACGAGATTTGGAAAGCAGGAGAAACTTAGCCCGAGGTACTTTGAGCATTTTCAGATCGTTGGTAGAATAGGCCAGGTTGCCTATAAGTTAGCACCGCCGTCCGACTTAGGAGGCAGTACGTCCGGTCTTCCATGATGCTAGGTTTCGGAAGAGTTCGAGTGTACGAGGAAGGTACGACGAGTAAGAAAAGAGGCGAAGATGTGTTAAGAAGATGGAAGTGTCCTTTTTATAAGTAAAGATGGGAAGAAAGTATCCTTTGGACCATGGGTGGAAGCTTTAGTGTTGTTATACACATTAGAGGTGATTCTTCGTTGGCTCGGATGTGAGTTTTGCGCGTATGTTGTATTATGGCCATGTGTGGCATAATTGGTTTTCGTAAGCATAGTAGGGAAGACTATACCGACAGTTATGTTTGGAGACTTAGAAGGAACATTCGGGACGAATGTTTCTAAGGGGGAAGAATGTTACACCCCGTAGTTCCAGGGTATGTATACAAAGACGTTCGTACGAGAATACGACACAAAAATTGGAAAGGAAGAAAGATGTGATTTTTCGACGGAAAAGTTTCCGGATCTTGTGAAGGAAAAAGGTTCGTTAATGGGAATTGGATTCCCAGATTTGGTATTCGGACTTTTTGGAATATTTGAGAATTATGGAATTTTATTTCCGGAATTGGTCACGTGGGGCCCACGGGGAAAATTTACGGTTTTGTGGGGCCCAGTTTATTTTCGAATTTTTGGCATTCCGAATATTTTCGGAAGATGAAATATTTTGGACGAGTAGGGGGGCGACACGTGTCACCCCCATGTGGCCCTATGGCCGAAATTGATGGGCACTTGGACGTTTTTTGTGGGGGACAAGTGGCAAGCCACTTGTCCCATTTTTGTGGTGGACATATGGTTGGCAAATTACCCACACACATGTCCCCAATCCTCACCTTACACTTGCTTAAATCCTAGCCATTGGTTGGCCTATAAATACCCCCTTGTTTGCAAGACTTCTTCATCCACTTAAATATTTCTAAGTCGCAAAAATCACCCCCCCTCTTGTTGAAGCTCTCGTCCAAATCCCCTTTGTAAAAAAAATTCTTCAAGTGTTGGTATAGTCCCAAATACCTTAGCCTAAATCCCTTGTAGTATTCCAAAGTTATCCCAACATAAGAGCCCGGAAATACTACTTTATTCCATTAGTCGCAAAAGTGAAACCCTAGGGAAATCTTCATAGATGGTTGAAGTGTTTAAGAGAAGTTGTTAGAAACTTCTAAGGGTTGCTTGGAGCGGTTTGGATCGTACAGAATAGGACCTAAACGTTGCTCAGGATCGACTTATAATCTTGGATAATTTTGGGCTTATCGAGGTAATGATCTTTATCCCCCTATTGTAATTGGAGATTACATGTTGTAGTAATATATAATTGAGTATATGATTTATGGAAGGATGATTACAAAGAATTGAACTGTATTTACATTGACCGTATTCTGATGAGACTTGTAGTATTATTGTGGCGAGGTTGTACACGTCAGGTTAGACGTGTAACCCCCATGGAGTTGTTGGCTTAGTGCAGCCTTGTTAGAGGAGGAGATTTATGTGGTTGCGCGGGAGGTCTTTGCGAATTTTCCGTAGAATAAGGAACCTTGTACTTAGAATTGTTCTACGAAGAGATCTAGAGGTTGATAGACGTTTTGTGACCTTTATAGGTTGAAGTTCTACGAGTAGCGTATTCTACTTGAAGGGTGGAAAAGGCTAGCAGGGTTATAATACTTTGGAGCGTTTTGCTAATTGTCGATAATCTTCGCGAGGTATGTGAACCTCTTCCTATCATTTCTAACATGATTTTTGTGAACTATGTAGTACGGTAGACGTACGTGTGCTAAACGAATTTGGTCGGTTTAAAACATAAAGTGTTATAATAGCTTTATGGGAAGTTAGTTATAACGACTTTATGTAGGTAAAAGAATGGTTTGTTGATTTTAGAAGTTAAGAGACTTGATCTTAAAAGATAAGAGACTTAACTTATAAATGACGTTTTATGAAATGTTAAGGACTTGAATTATTAATAAGTTGTGCAACCGCATTCATGAGTAATGGGTACTTGATCTTAAAAAGGATAATATTATGTTGATTTCGGAAATGAGAATAAGTAGCGAACAAACCACTGCAGCGTTAATAAAGGAAAATGTATTGACAAATAAATTATATTAAAACCAGTAGAATCCTCCATCTGCATAGAAACTAAGATAAGACAAAATTGTATTACATTTTCTAGATCATGGCTGCTTTAATAAGATTGTTATAAACAAGAATAAACTACTCACACATAAGATATATGTTACTCAATTTTGTTAAAAGAAGAGATTACGTTATTAAGTGATTAAGACTATGAACTATGAAATCTTTCGAAAATAAGAGACTTGAGTATTTGAAATTTATGCAACTTGAACTTTTGGAAAAGAATGTTGTTACTTGACTTTAAAAAGGGAAAATGTTTTGGTTTAAAATGAAGGCATGGTATTGTCTTAATCTGTCTTAAAAGAGGGTTTAAATGTTATGGACGATTTCACCTCGAGTCCCATGAGATGGGCCGAGATATGTATACCACACGATCCGACACCGAGTCCCATGAGATGGGCCGGGACATGTGACCATACGATCCGACACCGAGTCCCATGAGATGGGCCGGGACATGTGACCATACGATCCGACACCGAGTCCCATGAGATGGGCCGGGACATGTGACCATACGATTTTACACCGAGTCCCATGAGATGGGCCGGGACATGTGACCATGCGATTTTACATCGAGTCCCATGAGATGGGCCGAGACATGTATTCCACACGACTTTACATCGAGTCCCATGGGATGGGCCGAGACATGTATACCAGATGATTCCACCTCGAGTCCCACGGGATGGGCCGTGACATGTTATACGTATCATACGATTTATATATAGACTGCCGGCAGTGAGGAAGGTTTCCACGGGCATGAGGGATGACTTGAGGGCGTGAGTCCCTGACATGACATGACTGTTTTTATGTTGTGAACTGTAGTCTGGTTATCATACATGTCTCCTGTTTTATATAGACTGTTATGATTTCATTTACAGTATTTTCAGTTTCACATACTTGGTACCTGTTGTACTGACCTCCTTCGGGGGGCTGCGTTCATGCCGCAGGTAGAGGTACATCGGTTGTTGATCCTCGCTCTTAGGATCACAGTTCAGCGTATTGGGAAGCTCCGTTTCTCCGGAGGCTTATCTTTTGGTATGTTTCCCCGAGTTTGTAGGTTCTTGTACATTCAGGGGTATGGCGGGGCCCTGTCCCGTCATAGTTGTTATAAAAACTCTTAGAGGTCTGTAGTACTGTTGTGGGCAGGGTTTGTAAAAAGGATGTAACTGTTCAGGTTTAATCATTTTTATATATATGCAGAAAGGTGACCGTTTTGGTTAGCCTATTTTCTTATTGTATATCTTGTTTCATGTGTAAGTTTTTATTTCCGCTGATTTTCTCTGATGTTGTATCACTAGGGTGCCCGGGGTAAGGCACCAGTCACGGGCCCGGGGTCGGGTCGTGACAAAAGTGGTATCAGAGCAGTTAATCCTCGGAAAGTATCTACAGACCGTATCTAGTAGAGTCTTGATTATCGGCGTGTTGTGCACCACACCTATAATCAGGAGGTTGCAGGATATTTAGGATTGGTTTCCATTCTTATCATTCTGAGATCGTGCCTTAAATCTGTGTTATGAGTTGGACTCCCTCTGACGTATTCTTATGTGCCAGTTATGCCTCCACGCAAGGCAATCAGGGCCCGTGGCGGCAAGGCAAAGCGGCGGTGCTGCGAGTACAAGGCAGCGGCTCTACAGACCACAAGACTGAGCCTCCAGTCCACGACCGGAGCAGAGGATATGGTTACAAGGAGATGGCCCGATTATTGGCCGAGATCGTGGCACGACGAGGATAGCCGGATCAGCGATCCAGATAGTACCCGTAGTTCACCCCAGGTCGGATAGTTTGAGACTTCGGGACTTTCTGAGTTGCAGCCCACCAGAGTTTTATGGGTCGAGGCCTGAGGATGATCCGCAGGAGTTCATCCGAAGCGATTCTGGCTTCGAGAGTGATCAAGGCTTCGGAGACCGAGTCGGTGGTCTTAGGTTCGCATCGGCTGCGTGATACTGCAGTCGACTGGTTTGATTCGTGGGAGCTGTCCCGGGGAGAGCGTGCACTTCCAGCTGTATGGAACGAGTTCTCAGAGGCATTTCTTGCACATTTCTTGCCTCCATGAGGCGAGGGCTCGCCGGCGATTTTTCATGTTGAGGCGAGCGGGCGTCTGGTTCGAGTACAACGTAGAGTTTGACTCGTTGGCTCGGTATGTCCCTGCTTTAGTGGCAGACATGGAGGATAGAGTGAACCGATATGTCACAGGGCTCGATGATTACCTAGCAGAGAGTTTCTCAGGTGTAGCTCTTCAGCCGGGCATGGACATTGCCCGCATGCAGGCTTATGCACTTGGATGTGAGCGGAGGGTCGGCGAATGGCCGAGATCGCAGAAGAGGCGAGCAGCAGGTCCTTTGGTAATTTTCGAGGCGGACCGCCTCAGAAGAGCTAGTTATGCACCTCCGCACAAGATGCAGTGGTCCTCCACGCCTTGGGGCGTTCGGTATTCGGAGCTGGTCGAGCTCCGTGGCTTCAGTTCACAGATATACATGGGTTCTAGCCAGCCGGGTTCATGTCTCCCTCAGTGTGCACGATGTGGCAGGCGTCATGCCGGGGAATGTCGTCGTTTTACTGGTGCTTGTTTCACCTGCGGCCGTCAGGGCCATGTGACGAGAGATTGTCCTAGTAGGAGGGATACAGGTAGAATGACGCAGCCCACTGGGTCAGTGTGCATAATCGGCGTCGACACTTGGAGTTCAGGTTGACGGTGGGTCTTCTTGAAGGTACCACCCCGGAAGGGTGTGACGAGATTTGGAAAGCAGGGGAAACTTAGCCCGAGGTACTTTGGGCATTTTCAGATCGTTGGTAGAATAGGCCAGGTTGCCTATAAGTTAGCACCGCCGTCCGACTTAGGAGGCAGTACGTCCGGTCTTCCATGATGCTAGGTTTCGGAAGAGTTCGAGTGTACGAGGAAGGTACGACGAGTAAGAAAAGAGGCGAAGATGTGTTAAGAAGATGGAAGTGTCCTTTTTATAAGTAAAGATGGGAAGAAAGTATCCTTTGGACCATGGGTGGAAGCTTTAGTGTTGTTATACACATTAGAGGTGATTCTTCGTTGGCTCGGATGTGAGTTTTGCGCGTATGTTGTATTATGGCCATGTGTGGCATAATTGGTTTTCGTAAGCATAGTAGGGAAGACTATACCGATAGTTATGTTTGGAGACTTAGAAGGAACATTCGGGATGAATGTTTCTAAGGGGGGAAGAATGTTACACCCCGTAGTTCCAGGGTATGTATACAAAGACGTTCGTACGAGAATACGACACAAAGATTGGAAAGGAAGAAAGATGTGATTTTTCGACGGAAAAGTTTCCGGATCTTGTGAAGGAAAAAGGTTCGTTAATGGGAATTGGATTCCCAGATTTGGTATTCGGACTTTTTGGAATATTTGAGAATTATGAAATTTTATTTCCAGAATTGGTCACGTGGGGCCCACGGGGAAAAATTTACGGTTTTGTGGGGCCCACTTTATTTTCGGATTTTTGGCATTCCGGATATTTTCGGAAGATGAAATATTTTGGACGAGTAGGGGGCGACACGTGTCACCCCCATGTGGCCCTATGGCCGAAATTGATGGGCACTTGGACGTTTTTTGTAGGGGACAAGTGGCAAGCCACTTGTCCCATTTTTGTGGTGGACATATGGTTGGCAAATTACCCACACACATGTCCCCTGTTATACCCCGTATTTACAGAGTATGTACGTAAGGGAATACGTACAAAAAGTTTGGCCTTAAAGTTAGCCTTGGACGTTTTTATTTGTACACAACTCACTAAAAGAATCGTTTTCCGACGAAACGTTTCCACAGCTTTCGTAGGGAAAATTCCGGCTATGCCATTACTAATTTTTGCGGATTTTTCCGAGAGACGAAACATTTTGGACCAACGGGAGGGCGACACTTGGCACCCTCCAATTTGTGGACTTGAAATCGTCCATTTGGACGAATTGGACTAGAAGTGCACGTTTTTTGTGCCTTGTGCACAAGTCAAGGAGTTGGTAGGATATTTGTGTGGAGTAAATCTTCACCCTACACTTGCCTTGCACTTGTCTTAATCTTGGCCATTGGTTGGCCACTTCTTGACCTATAAATACCCCCTTAGAGATGAAGAGTTCTTCATCCACAAAGTTATCTTCCAAGTCTTGAAAAAAATCCTCTCCTCTCCCTTAGCCTTTCGTCCAACACCTCCCCCCCCCTTTGAGTGAGTTTGGCCGAGGGCCTACCCCCCCTAGCCTAGCCGAAATCTACCCCCCTCCCTTGGTAGAAAAG
This sequence comes from Przewalskia tangutica, assembly GCA_029844215.1. Classification (NCBI taxonomy): domain Eukaryota; kingdom Viridiplantae; phylum Streptophyta; class Magnoliopsida; order Solanales; family Solanaceae; genus Przewalskia; species Przewalskia tangutica. The sequence goes on from CM056733.1 coordinate 114,791, forward strand.
TTGTCTTCTAGTATTGTTATAATGCCCAAAATACCCTAGCCCAAATCCCTTAGTCCTTTGTAGAAGTTGTGAAGAACTTCTAAGGTTTCTTGGAGCTACCGGAGCGTACAACTTAGGAGCTAAACCTTGCTCAGGCGCGACTTTATCTAGGATATTATTGGGCTTACCGAGGTAACTAATCCTAACCCTCTTTTGAATTAGAGAATACTTACTGTAGTAGTATAAGAATATCACAGAATAGAATTGAACTGTTATCACAGTAGAAGAGTTTAAAAGAAGAATAATCAAACTGTACTTACATAGGACTGTTTCATGATGAACTTATATAGCTCACCGGGTAGGAAGTCTGCCCGACTTTCCGTAGAATTGTGAACCCTCTGTTTAGAATGACCTTGAGTAGTCTTTGATAGATGTCCGTGACTATTATGAGGTGACTCTGCGCGCGACATATTCAACTCGGTGGTTTTACGAGAAGGTATGTGATTCTTCCTAACGCATGATATTTTACAATATATATGTAGTACGGTAGACGTATACGTGTTAAGCGAATAATAAATACGGCAATGTCTTTGACTTAAGCTGAATAATACTTACGAATGCCTCACTGCTTAAGCTGAATAATACTTACGAATGCCTCACGGCTTAAGCTGAATAATAAAGAATCGAAAGCATTTCAAAAGAATATGAATCATTTTTTTAACAGAAGATAAATATTTGGTTTTAAAACAAAAGCTTAAGAGTTATACTAGCTTTATGGGAAGTTAGGTATAACAACTTAAGAAAGATAAGAAGGAATCATTTACTTGTTTGTTTATAAAAGCCTTGTATTGATTTCTAAGTGTAATAAGATTTGTGTGATAAGTAGACCTATTATGATGCTACAGGTTATTGTCTTGAAATCTTTGTGTAAGGGGGTCATTCTTGTGCTTACGTTGCTAACCTAAGTCCATTGTATCGTTATTGTATCACCTACCCTCGATCGTTATACCGGGGCTTGCCTCGATCGCGGTCTATACGGCCTATGCGGTCTGTGAGACTATGCGGAGCAGCGGTATGCTCGGATTGATCATTCCGTGTTCTAGCTCGATGCGGGGATTCCTATGCGGTCTGTTGAGACTATCGCGGCTTTTGAGGCTATGCGGCTGCGGAGCCTAGGCGGATGCCGGGGTTAGCTGCCCCGTCTGAGTAATACCTCGCGGTCTGTGTGACCTATGCGGATCGGAAGTCCGGGACTAGGCACGCAGAATGATACTATGGGCGATTCGCCTTGCTTCGATCATTCGCGCCTAGAATAGACTGCTTACGCTTTTCCTATTATCGTTGTTGTTTGTGATGTGGCACTATGTGCAATTGAAGCGATTGTATTTGTGAAAAGGTTTTAAATACTTTGATTTCATTTCGCTTTATTGTTTCACATACTTGGTACTGCTTTCTTGACCTCCTTGGCTGCGTTCATGCCGCAGTAAAGGCAAGCGGTGCTAGATCCACATCCTTAGGATCTTTGCGTTGGTGTCGAGCTCCATCTTCTCCGAGGCTCTACTTTTGGGTATGATCTCCTGTATTGTAGATAGTTTTGCGATCGGTGGTATGGCGGGGCCCTGTCCCGCCATAGTTGTTTACTTCCTTAGAGGTCTGTAGTACTATTGTACAGTTGGGATGTAACTGCAAAACTTGAGTTATTTATATTATGCCGTAAGGCAAGCTTTTCATCAGATAAACTGTTTCTGTTTTTACTATGTTTCCTGTCTTGTTTTATATTTCCGCTGGTTACTCTGATGTATGACTACTTGGGTGCCCCGGTAAGGCACCAGTCACGGGCCCCGGAACGGGTCGTGACAAAAGTGGTATCAGAGCAGTTAATCCTCGGAAAGTGTCTACAGACCGTATCTAGTAGAGTCTTGATTATCGGTGTGTTGTGCACCACACCAATAATCAGGAGGCTATAGGATATTTAGGATTGGTTTCCATTCTTCATTCTGAGATCGTGCTTTAGAGCTGTGTTATAGGTTGGACCTCTAACGTATTCCTTTCTATGATTATGCCTCCACGTAAGGCAACCCGGGCCCAGAAGGGCAAGGCAGCCGAGGGAGCTGCTAGCAGGACACCCAGAGTCACGAGGGCTCAGGCCCAGTCTATACCAGAGACGGCGAGTTCTATGACGCCGCCGGCCCCAGCAGAGACCACAGTACCCACACCTCCTGTCCCACAGCCTGGGGCGGAGGAGTTAGGGTACAAGGAGATGGCCCAGCTATTGGCTAGAGTTGTGGCCCGATACGAGGAGAGGCTGGATGCGGCAGCCTGGTTCGACTCAGCTCGACCGCGGTGCACCCGAAGCGAATAGTTTGAGGCTACGGGATTTCCTGAGTTGTATCCCGCTAGAGTTTTACGGGTAGAGGCCTTAGGATGATTCGCAGGAGTTCATCCGTCAGGTACAGAGGATCATGCGGTTGATCAAGGCCTCGAGAGACAGAGTCCGTGACGCGTTCAGACGGGCCGCGCGTGATACCGCAGTCGATTGGTTTGATTCATGGGAGCTTTCCCGGGGAGAGCATGCACCTCCAGCAGTATGGGATGAGTTTTCAGAGGCTTTTCTCACACACTTCTTGCCTCCGCAGATGAGGAGGGCACGAGCTGATAGATTCTTGTTGCTGAGACAGGGAGGACGCATAGTGAGGGAGTACAATGTCGAGTTTGATTCTTTGGCTCGATATGTCCCTCGTGACCGTAGCAGATGGAGGACCGGGTGCATCGCTATGTCACTGGGCTAGATGATTACATGGCCGAGTCTTGTGCGGGTGTGTCCCTTCAGCCAGGCATGGACATAACCCGTATGCAGGCTCATGCACTAGGATCACGAGGCGTAGACCGCCGGTTGGCGATATCGCCAGCAGAAGGTCAAGACGGCCGGTTCTTTTGGTGGTCCTCGTGGTGGGCGTCGCCAGAAGTCCGGATTTGCACCACGGCCCGCAGAGCGCTCCTACCTCATTTTCTGGCCAGAGCGATCGGGGGCGAGGCCCCAGACTTGATTTCGGGGTAGCGAGGTGCTAACCGTTGAGTCTGCTCGGTGTGCCCGTTGTGGTAGATACCATTCGAGTCAGACTCGAGCTGCTATACTTGTGGCCAGCAGGGTCATTTCGCGAGAGTTTGTCCGACCGGGGCGGCGGTAGTAGGGCCCGGGCCATGCGTGCATTGCCGCTTCATCCCCGACAGCTACTCGCCCTGGAGGGCAAGGTACTCATGGACCAGCAGGTCGCGGCAGAGGTCGTGGCGCGGGTCCCAGTTCTAGCGGTCCTCAGAACCGCATTTATGCTTTGTCCAGCCGACAGGATCAGGAGGCCTCACCTGATGTCGTCACAGGTACCTTATCAGTTTCTGGGTTTGATGTGTATGCTTTGATAGATCGGGTTCTACTGTCCTATATATCTCCCTTGTTGCTAGCGGGGCAGGATAGAGCCTGAGTCCATAGACCCTTTCGAGGTAGCTACGCCAGTGGGTGATTCGGTGGTAGCTCGGCGGGTATATAGAGCTTGTCCTGTGACCATTTACAGTCGTCGGACCCTAGCCGACTTGATAGAGTTGGAGATGATTGACTTCGGCGTGATCATGGGGATGGATTGGCAAGCTTCTTGCTACGCCAATGTAGACCGCAGAGAGAAAGTAATGTTCCAGCTTCTGAGGAGCCGGTTGTTGAGTGGGAGGAGCACGGTATCGCCGGCGGTAGGTTTATTTCCTACCTCAAGGCTAGGAAGATGGTGCGAAGGGGTATATCTACCATCTCGTTCGGGTGTTTGATCACGAAGTTGCGGTACCAGATTTTGACAGATTCGGTGGTCGAGAATTCCCGCACGTGTTTCAGCACGACCTCGGGTATCCTCCCGAGGAGATTGAGTTTTGTATTGACATATTGCGGACACTCGGCCTATTTCCATTCCGCCATACGTAATGGCACTGCCGAGTTGAGAGAGTTGAAGGATCGGCTTAGGGATTTCTTTGGAGAAGGGCTTCATCGGGCCTAGTGTTTCTCGGGAGCGCGGTATTGTTCGTGAAGAAGAAGGGCGGGGCACGCTGCGCATGTGTGTTGATTACTGGCGGTGAACAAGGTGACCATTAAACGAATACCCCTTCCCGTGATTGATGATTTGTTCGACCCGATTTGCGGCGCGAGATGTTTCTCCAAGATTGATCTGCGTTGGGCTATCATCGGATCTGAGTCGAGAGGTGGATGTCCCTAGATCGCATTCGGACGTGCGGGCATTATGAGTTCAGGGTCATGTCTTTTGGGTTGACCAATGCTCCGGCGGTATTCATGGATTTGATGAACCGAGTGTTCAAACCATTTTTGGACACGTTTGTGATAGTGTTCATTGATGATATCTTGGTTTATTCTCGCCTCGAGCGGGAGCACGCGAGCATTTGAGGGCTATCTTGTGATTCTCCGACTGCCATGCGCCAAGTTTTCCAAATGTGAGTTTTGGTTAACTTCGGTGGCTTTTCTTGGGCACATTGTCGGGGCCGATGGTATTCAGGTAGATACGGCCAAGATCGAGGCAGTCCGGAGTTGGCCTAGACCTACTACTCCGACAGAGGTTCGCAGTTTTCTGGGCCTTGCAGGATATTATCGGCGGTTCGTAGAGAAGTTTGCTTCTATCTCTGCACCTTTGACTAGGCTGACTCAGAAGGCAGCCAAGTTTGATGGGTGATGCTTGTGGCGGGGTTTCCGATTCTTTGAAAGAGAGACTGACGACCGCCCCCGTTCTTACTCTTCCAGAGGGTCCAGACGGTTATGTTGTGTATTGTGATGCGTCAGGCATCGGGCTGGGATGTGTGTTGATGCAGCATGGTAGAGTTATAGCGTACGCATCCCGACAGCTTAAGAAACACGAGAGGAACTACCCCACCCATGATTTGGAATTGGCAGCAGTGATTCACGCTTTGAAGATCTGGAGGCACTATTTGTATGGGGTTCACGTGGATATTTATACAGACCACAAGAGCCTCCAGTATATCTTCAACCAGAGGGAGCTGAACTTACGACAGAGACGGTGGTTAGAGTTGCTTAAGGATTACGATGTTGATATCCTGTACCACCCGGGGAAGGCCAATGTTGTGGCTGATGCTCTTAGTCGTAGGTCGATGGGGAGCCTATCAGATGTGCAGCTAGAGAGGAGGGACATGGTTCGTGATTTGCATCAGTTAGCGAGCCTTGGTGTCCGTTTGATTGATTACGATAGCGGTGGGGTTAGAGTTCGTGAGGTTGCCGAGTCTTCCATCGTCGAGGAGGTGAAGAGGCAACGATTCGAGATCGATTTTGACACGTTATCGTGATACTGACTCTTCGTGAGGGCAAGGGTCCTTTGAGGTAGCACGATGGGGTGCTAAGGTTTGAGGCAGGTTGTGTGTTCCGGATGTTTGGGACTTGGCGAGAGTTCTTGGGAAGCACGGCGCGCGTTACTCTATCCATCCGGGTCGACCAAGATGTACCACGACCTTAGATCCGTGTATTGGTGGGATGGCTTGAAGAGGGCGTTGCGAGTTCGTAGCTCGTGCCCGTGTTGTCGGTGAAGGTAGAGCACGAGGCACGGTGGTTTATTACGACGATTGAGATCCCGACCGGAAGTGGGAGGTAATCAACATGGACTTCATCACGATTACCTCGCACTCGAGGAGACACGATTCTATATGGGTTATCGTCGACAGTGGCGAAATCAGCCCACTTTCTTCCCGTCAGGCGACTTTTTCTGAGGATTATGCGGACTTTACATCCGAGAGATCGTCGGTGCGCATGGAGTCCCTACTTCGATCATATCGCATGCAGGAGCCCGGTTCTGCCTAACTTACGGAGGTCCTTCCAGAGGTTTAGGGGCGGTGAGCACGAAATCGCATTTCATCCACGTAGCACGGACAGCGAGCGCACTATCCGGACTGCGAGGATATCTGCGAGCTGTGTTATTGACTTCGATGGTAGTTGGGAGGATCATTTGCCTCTAGTTGAGTTCGCGTATAATAATAGCTACCACTCCAGATTCGGATGGCGCCTTATGAGGCCTTGTATGGGAGAAGTGCGATCGCCTATAGGTTGGTTCGATGTGGGCGAGGTGCGCTAGTGGGACCAGATTTGGTGCGTGAGCGATGGATAAGGTGAAGCTTATCCGAGGCGGCTATTGACGGCCGAGTCGATGTGTCGATGCAGATCATCGTCGTCGGCATCTTGAGTTCGAGGTTCATGATTGGGTTTTCTAAAGGTGTACACCCATGAAGGGTGTGATGAGATTTGGGAAGAAGGAAACTTCGGCCAAGGTACATTGGGCCGTTCGCATTGTCCGCAGGTAGGAAAGGTTGCCTATGAGTTGGATCTCGCCGTCCGATCCGGAGGCGATGCATCCGGTTTTCACGTATCTACTTTGAGGAGATGTATCGGGATCCATCTAGGGTACACCGATTGACGATGTCCAGTGGCCGGGGTTATCGTATGAGGAGATTCCCATAGCGATAATCGATCGTCGAGTTAGGCGTCTGCGGACCAAGGGCGTGGCTTCCAAAGTCTTGTGGCGGAACGAGCTTAGGGAGGAGATGACGTGGGAAGCTGAGGAGGACATGAGGCAGAGGTACCCTCACCTATTCCCCACACCTCCAGGTAATTCACTTTCCTACTTGTAAATTTTCGTTATCGTTTTTGCCTAAGTGTTGTTTTGTGGCCGTGTGTGGCTTTTGCAAACTGTTTAAGTTATGAAGAACCTTATCGTTATCTGTCTTGGGAAGGAACATTCGGGACGAATGTTTCTAAGGAGGGGAGAATGTTATACCCCGTATTTCCAGAGTATGTACGTAAGGGAATACGTACAAAAAGTTTGGCCTTAAAGTTAGCCTTGGACGTTTTTATTTGTACACAACTCACTAAAAGAATCGTTTTCCGACGAAACGTTTCCACAGCTTTCGTAGGGAAAATTCCGGCTATGCCATTACTAATTTTTGCGGATTTTTCCGAGAGACGAAACATTTTGGACCAACGGGAGGGCGACACTTGGCACCCTCCAATTTGTGGACTTGAAATCGTCCATTTGGACGAATTGGACTAGAAGTGCACGTTTTTTGTGCCTTGTGCACAAGTCAAGGAGTTGGTAGGATATTTGTGTGGAGTAAATCTTCACCCTACACTTGCCTTGCACTTGTCTTAATCTTGGCCATTGGTTGGCCACTTCTTGACCTATAAATACCCCCTTAGAGATGAAGAGTTCTTCATCCACAAAGTTATCTTCCAAGTCTTGAAAAAAATCCTCTCCTCTCCCTTAGCCTTTCGTCCAACACCTCCCCCCCCTTTTGAGTGAGTTTGGCCGAGGGCCTACCCCCTAGCCTAGCCGAAATCTACCCCCCCTCCCTTGGTAGAAAAGTTGTCTTCTAGTATTGTTATAATGCCCAAAATACCCTAGCCCAAATCCCTTAGTCCTTTGTAGAAGTTGTGAAGAACTTCTAAGGTTTCTTGGAGCTACCGGAGCGTACAACTTAGGAGCTAAACCTTGCTCAGGCGCGACTTTATCTAGGATATTATTGGGCTTACCGAGGTAACTAATCCTAACCCTCTTTTGAATTAGAGAATACTTACTGTAGTAGTATAAGAATAAGTATAAATACTTAGAAGAATATCACGAGAATAGAATTGAACTATTATCACAATAGAAGGGTTTAAAGAAGAATAATCAAACTACTTACATAGAATTTGTTTCCATGATGAACTTATATAGCTCACCGGGTAGGGAAGTGCTGCCCGACTTTCCGTAGAATTGTGAACCCTCTGTTTAGAATGACCTTCAGAGTAGTCTTTGATAGATGTCTGTGACTATTATAGGCTGACTCTCTGCGCGCGACATATTGACTTGGCGGTGGTTTATTTGAGAAGGTATGTGATTCTTCCTAAAGCATGATATTTTACAATATATATATAGTACGGTAGACGTACATGTGTTAACTGAATAATAACTACGGCAATGTCTTTGACTTAAGCCTGAATAATACTTACGGCAATGCCTCACGGCTTAAGCCTGAATAATACTAAGAATGCCTCACGGCTTAAGCCTGAATAATAAAGAACTGAAAGCATTTCAAAAGAATACTGAATCATTTTTTTAACAGAAGATAAATATTTGGTTTTTAAAAACAAAAGCTTAAGAGTTATACTAGCTTTATGGGAAGTTAGGTATAACAACTTAAGAAAGATAAGAAGGAACTGTTTACTTGTTTGTTTATAAAAGCCTTGTATTGATTTCTGTTAAGTGTAGTAAGATTTGTGTGATAAGTAGACCTATTATGATGCTACCTGGGTTATTGTCTTGAAATGCTGTGTAAGGGGGTCATTCTTGCTGTGCTTACGTTGCTAACCGTAAGTCCGTTGTCTTGTTATTGTATCACCTACCCTCGATTGTTATCGGTGGCTTGCCCCTCTGACGCGTCTATACGGCTATGCAGTCTGTGAGACTATGCGAGCAGCGGTATGCTCGAGATTGATCATTCCGGTGTTTTAGCACGATGCGGGATTCTATGCGTCTGTTGAGACTACGCGGTCTTTTGAGGCTATGCGGGCTGCGGGAGCCTAGGCGGATCCGGGGTTAGCTGCCCCGACGAGGAATATCTCATGCGGGTGCATGTGTGACCTATGCGGTGCGGAAGTCGAGGACTAGGCACGCAGAATGATACTATAGGCGATTGGCCTTGCTTGATCATTCGCGCCTAGAATAGACTCATTCGCTTTTCCTATTATTTGTTGTTTGTGATGTGGCACTATGTGCAATTGAACTGATTGTATTTGTGAAAAGGTTTTAAATACTTTGATTTCATTTCGATTCTTTATAGTTTCACATACTTGGTACTGTTATCTTGACCTCCTTGGGCTGCGTTAAATGCCGCAGTAAAGGCAAGAGTGCTAGATCCACATCCTTAGGATCTTTGCGTTGGTGTCGTGAGCTCCATCTTCTCCGAGGCTCTACTTTTGGGTATGATCTCCTGTATTGTAGATAGTTTTATACTGATCGGTATGGCGGGCCCTGTCCCGCCATAGTTGTTTACTTCCTTAGAGGTCTGTAGTACTATTGTACAGTTGGGATGTAACTGCAAAACTTGAGTTATTTATATTATGCCGTAAGGCAAGCTTTTCATCAGATAAACTGTTTCTGTTTTTACTATGTTTCCTGTCTTGTTTTATATTTCCGCTGGTTACTCTGATGTATGACTACTTGGGTGCCCCGGTAAGGCACCAGTCACGGGCCCCGGAACGGGTCGTGACATCCCCAATCCTCACCTTACACTTGCTTAAATCCTAGCCATTGGTTGGCCTATAAATACCCCCTTGTTTGCAAGACTTCTTCATCCACTTAAATATTTGTAAGTCACAAAATCCCCCTCTCTTGTTAAGCTCGTCCAAATCCCCCTTTGTAAAAAAATTCTTCAATTGTTGGTATAGTCCCAAATACCTTAGCCTAAATCCCTTGTAGTATTCCAAAGTTGTCCCAACATAAGAGCCCGGAAATACTACTTTATTCCATTAGTCGCAAAAGTGAAACCCTAGGGAAATCTTCATAGATGGTTGAAGTGTTTAAGAGAAGTTGTTAGAAACTTCTAAGGGTTGCTTGGAGCGGTTTGGAGCCTACAGAATAGGAGCTAAACGTTGCTCAGGATCGACTTATAATCTTGGATAATTTTGGGCTTATCGAGGTAATGATCTTTATCCCCCTATTGTAATTGGAGATTACATGTTGTAGTAAGATATAATTGAGTATATGATTTATGGAAGGATGATTATAAAGAATTGAACTGTATTTACATTGGACTGTATTTACAGTAGACTTGTAGTATTATTGTGGGGGAGTGTTGTACACGTCCGGTTAGACGTGTAACCCCCCATAGGAGTTGTTGGCTTGGTAGCAGGCCTTGTTAGAGGAGGAGATTTGTGTGGTTGCCGGGGGGGAGGTGCTGCCGAATTTTCCGTAGAATAAGGAACCTTGTACTTAGAATTGTTCTACGAAGAGATCTAGAGGTTGATAGACGTTTTGTGACCTTTATAGGTTGAAGTTCTACGAGTAGCGTATTCTACTTGAAGGGTGGAAAAGGCTAGCAGGGTTATAATACTTTGGAGCGTTTTGCTAATTGTCGATAATCTTCGCGAGGTATGTGAACCTCTTCCTATCCTTTCTAGCATGATTTTTATGAACTATGTAGTACGGTAGACGTACGTGTGCTAAACGAATTTGGTCGGTTTAAAACATAAAGTGTTATAATAGCTTTTTTGGAAGTTAGTTATAACGACTTTATGTAGGTAAAAGAATGGTTTGTTGATTTTAGAAGTTACGAGACTTGATCTTAAAAGATAAGAGACTTAACTTATAAATGACGTTTTATGAAATGTTAAGGACTTGAATTATTAATAAGTTGTGCAACCGCATTCATGAGTAATGGGTACTTGATCTTAAAAAGGATAATGTTATGTTGATTTCGGAAATGAGAATAAGTAGCGAACAAACCACTGCAGCGTTAATAAAGGAAAATGTATTGACAAATAAATTATATTAAAACCAGTAGAATCCTCCATCTGCATAGAAGCTAAGATAAGACAAAATTGTATTACATTTTCTAGATCATGGCTGTTTTAATAAGATTGTTATAAACAAGAATAAACTACTCACACATAAGATATATGTTACTCAATTTTGTTAAAAGAAGAGATTACGTTATTAAGTGATTAAGACTATGAACTATGAAATCTTTCGAAAATAAGAGACTTGAGTATTTGAAATTTATGCAACTTGAACTTTTGGAAAAGAATGTTGTTACTTGACTTTAAAAAGGGAAAATGTTTTGGTTTAAAATGAAGGCATGATATTGTCTTAATCTGTCTTAAAAGAGGGTTTAAATGTTATGGACGATTTCACCTCGAGTCCCATGAGATGGGCCGAGATATGTATACCACACTATCCGACACCGAGTCCCATGAGATGGGCCGGGACATGTGACCATACGATCCGACACCGAGTCCCATGCGATGGGCCGGTACATGTGACCATACGATCCGACACCGAGTCCCATGAGATGGGCCGGGACATGTGACCATACGATTTTACACCGAGTCTCATGAGATGGGCCGGGACATGTGACCATGCGATTTTACATCGAGTCCCATGAGATGGGCCGAGACATGTATTCCACACGACTTTACATCGAGTCCCATGGGATGGGCCGAGACATGTATACCATACGATTCCACCTCGAGTCCCACGGGATGGGCCGAGACATGTTATACGTATCATACGATTTATATATAGACTGCCGGCAGTGAGGAAGGGTTCCACGGGCATGAGGGATGACTTGAGGGCGTGAGTCACGACATGGCTAACATCGCTTATGTTGTGAATCGTAGTCCGTTATCATACATGTCTCTGTTTTATATAGTATTATGATTTCATTTCTGATATTTTCGTTTCACTTACTTGGTACTGTTATGCGACCTCCTTGAAGTGCGTTCATGCCGCAGGTAGAGGTACATCGTTTGTTGATCCTCGCTCTTAGGATCACAGTTCAGCGTATTGGGAAGCTCCGTTTCTCCGGAGGCTTATCTTTTGGTATGTTTCCCTGAGTTTGTAGGTTCTTGTACATTCAGGGGTATGGCGGGGCCCTGTCCCGTCATAGTTGTTATAAAAACTCTTAGAGGTCTGTAGTACTGTCGTGGGCATGGTTTGTAAAAAGGATGTAATTGTTCAGTCATTGTTGTTATAACACTCTTAGAGGTCTGTAGTACCGTCTGTAGCACCACCTCGGGTAAAGACTGGGCCTCTGTCCTGGTAACCCTCCGTGCTCTACTCGCAGCTCCCTCTGCTGCCTTGCCCTTCTGGGCTCTGGTTGCCTTGCGTAGAGGCAGAACTTGTTATACCCCGTATTTCAGAGTATGTACGTGAGGGCGTACGTATTATAATTTGAGCCTTAAAGTTAGGCAAGTTTCGAATTTGTGCATAACTACCTAAAGGAGTCGTTTTTCGACGAAACGTTTCCACAGCTTTCGTAGGGAAAATTCCGGCTCTGTCATTAATATTTTTTGCGGATTTTTCCGAGAGACGAAACATTTTGGACCAACGGGAGGGTGACATGTGTCACCCTCACATTGGAAGAAGGTGGACGGCCAAAGGGAAGGGTGAGCACGTTTTTTGTGCAAAAAAATGTGGTCAAGGGTTAGGTAGGATATTTTGTGTAGTTGATGAGCAAGTGGGACCCACAAACACATGGCTTCATCTTGACCTTACACTTGCCTTACACTTGGATAGATCTTGGCCATTGGTTGGCCATTTCTTGACCTATAAATACCCTCTAAGTTGATGAACTTTTTCATCCAAAAATTGTCTAAGTCTTGAAATCCTTTCCTCCCTCTTGCTTGCTCTCGCCCTATAGCCCCTCTCCCCTTTGAGAAGGCCTTGGCCGAAACCCCTCCCCCTTTGTGGTGCCCTGCCAGGGTACCCACCTGCCTAGTGGTTTCGTATAATACCCTTTTTGTGGTATAGAAATACTCTCCTAGTATTGTTATAATGCCCAAAATACTTTAGCCAAATACCTTGTAGTACTTTCCAAAGTACCCTTTTACAAAAGCCCAGACAATACTATTATACTTTCCCTCAGTCACTAAAACGAAACCCTAAGTAAATCTTCACCCGTTGTTGAAGTTATTAGTAGAAGTTGGTTAGAACTTCTAAGGGTTGGTTGGAGCGGGTCGGAGCGCACGGAGTAGGAGCTAAACCTTGCTCGGGATCGACATATAAACTACGATAATTTTGGGCTTATCGAGGTAAACATTCTTGACCTTACATTGTAATTGGAAATTACATGTTGTAGGAGTATATGGTTAAGTATACTATATATATAACTGAACATAGTTGTGCGGCAATGTCTTTCGACTTAAGCCTGAATAATACTTACGGCAATGTCTTGCGACTTAAGCCTGAATTTTAAGAAGTGAGCTGAACTGTAATTACATAGGATTGTATTACTGAGACTCATGTAGCATTCTTTGTGTAGTAGAATTGTACACGTCCGGTCAGACGTGTTAACCCACTGGTTGGCTTGGTAGCGGCACCGATAGTGGAGGAGATTTACGGTGTTGCGGGGAGTCTTCCAATTTTCTGTAGGATATTCTCCATTAAGATCTAAATGTTAATAGGCGCATTGTGGCCTCTATAGGTTGAAGTACTACGTATGGCTTGGTCTACTTAGCTTAAGGAGTAGCCGACGGTTTGAGGTACTTGGAGCTTTTTGCTATTAGTCGATAATCTTCGCGAGGTATGTGAACCTCTTCCTATCTCTTCTAGCATGATATGTGTGAACTATCTAGTACGGTAGACGTACATGTGCTAAATGTATTTGATTGGTTTAAAACATAAAGTGTTATAACGGCTTTTTGGGAAGTGGGTTATAACAGCTTTATGTAGGTAAGAAAACACTTGTGGTTTTTAAGAGGTAACTGATTTGAACTATAACTGGCTGGCTATGTGATAATAAAGAACTTGAAGTATTTCAAAAGATTTTTGAATCATTTTGAGAAAAGAAGTAATACTTGGTTTTGGAAACTTAAGAGTTATACTAGCTTTATGGGAAGTTAGGTATAACGGCTTAAAATGTTTTCTTGATTTGAAATCGAATGTGTATCGACAAACCACTGCGGCGTTAATAAAAGGAAATGTTCGACAGATTTAGTATTATTAAAACCAAGAGAAACTTCCATCCGCATAGAAGCTAAGATGAGACAAAATGACATTTCCTAGATCATGGCTGCTTAATAAGATTGATTATAAACAAGAATAACCTACTCACTTATAAGACATAGGTGTCTCAAAACGTTTAAAGGAGAATTATGTTTTAAAGGATTTAAAACTATGAACTCTGAAACCTTTTTCTAAAATGAGAAACTTGAGCATTCGAAATTAGGCAAACTTGAACGTTTGGAAAATAAGGTTGTTACTTGATTTTACAAAGGAAAGCATTTTGGTTTACTTAACAATGTTAGTCACTCAAATTTTATACTACGGGTATCGGGTGACCTTTGTAAAAGAAATGGATCTTAAAAGGAATTTAACGGACGTAGTACCTTAAGGTTAAAATCCGGACTTTGATATAAAATGAAAGTACCTTGAGTCGTGTGTAACTTGCTTATACTTGTTGTTATGAAACTTGACCATGTTACGTGTGATAGCCTTGTTGTGTAAGTACTGTGTCCTACTCGACTACCGGTTCATCCGGAAATGTATATCACTTGACTACCGGGTCATCCGGGAATGTATTTCACTCGACTACCGGTTCATCCGGGAATGTGTCCTACTCGACTACCGGTTCATCCGGGAATGTATTTCACTTGAGGACCGGTTCATCCGGGAATGTATTTCACTTGACTACCGGTTCATCCGGGAATGTATTCCACCCTTTTCTATATTGGGTCCATAAGATGGGCGAGACACATTATACGTATCACATGATTTGTACCTAGGCTGGCGGTGAGGAAGGAGTTCCACGGGCATGAGGATGACTTTTAGGCGTGAGTCACGACTTGACATGATCGCTCTTATGTTGTGAATCGTAGTTTGGTTATCATATATGTCTCTGCTTTATAGACTATTATGATTTCATTCTGATATTTCTGATTTCACATACTTGGTACTGTTATGCGACCTCGCCCTTGAAGTGCGTTCATCGCCGCAGTAAAAGGTACATCGGTATCGATCCCCGCTTTAGGATCACCTTTCGGCGTATTGGGAAGCTCCGTTCCTTGGAGGCTTATCTTTTGGTATGTTACCACGAGTGCAGATTCTTATACATTCGTGGTATGGCGGGCCCCTGTCCGTCATAGCATTGTAAAATCTAAGTGCATGCCTTTGTTGTGGCGGGGTTTGTAAAAGGATAAGCGTTCGGTATTTATGTATATATGATGAAGGCAAGCTGTTTTGGTTGGCTTTGTTTATTTATCTTTTCTCTTAATTCATGTTCATGTTTTTATTTCGCTGATTTTCTCGATGTTGTATCACTAGGGTGCGGGGTAGGCACGATCCAGGCCCGTTCGGTCGTGACAAAAGTGGTATCGAGCGATTAGTCCTCGGAAAGTGTCTACGACCGTGTCTAGTAGAGTCTTGATTATCGGTGTGTTGTGCACCACATCTATAATCGGAGGCTGCAGGACATTTAGGATTAGTTTCCATTCTTCTCATTCGAGATCGTGCCTTGAGCGTGTGATAAATTGGACCCTCCGACGTATTCCTTTCCTTTACGATTATGCCTCGCGTAAGGCAACCTGAGCCCGGATGGGCAAAGCGATCGAGGAGGTTAGTGAGATCTGAGAGTGCGAGCGCAGCCCGGCCAAGACTGAGACAAGATTCGACGGCGGGTTTCGCGCCGCCAAAGACCAGCGAAGTTTAGAGCGCAGCGATGGCTGCTGAGACTCTGATACACGAGCCTCGGTCCACGGCGTGGAGCCGATGAGATGGGTACAAGGAGATGGCCCGATTCGGCGAGTCGTGGCCGATATGAGATAAGTGGATACGCAGCGATTCCGGCCAAAGCGGACCGTAGTTCACCCCCGGCGAGCGATTTGAGGCTACGGACTTCACGAGTTGTAGCCCTCGGTGTTCTATGGATCGAGGCGAGGGCGACCCTCGAGTTTATCCGACCTACGGCGGATCATGAGAGTGATCGAGCCTCGAGGCGAGTCGGTGGTATTGGGTTCGCATCACCGTGCGTGATCTGTGATTGGTAGTTTGATTCGTGAGCTGTCGGGAAGAGCATGCACTTCCAGTTTGGGACGAGTTCTCGAGGCATTTCTTGCACATTTCTTGCCTCCACGGATGAGAGGGCTCGGGGCAGATTTTTGACGTTGAGGCGGGGCGGGCGGACGGTTAGAGAGTACAATGTGAGTTCGACTCATTAGCTCGGTATGTTCCCGGTAGTAATGCGGATATGGAGGGCGAGTACACCGCTACGCCACCGGGCTGGGCGATTACTTGGCGAGGCTTATGCAGGTGTAGCTCTTCACCGCATGGACATTGTCCGCATGCAAGCTCATGCACTAGGATGTGAGGCACGGAGGTCGACGGAATGGCCGAGATCGCAGAAGAGGCGAGCAGCAGGTCCTTTGGTAACTTTCGAGGCGGACCGCCTCGGCTGATCTAGTTATGTACCTCCGCCAAGATGCAGTGGTCCTCCGCGCCTTGGTCGTTCGGTATTCGAGTTGGTCGAGCTCGGGGCTTAGTTCACGAGTTTACGTGAGTGCTAGCGCCAGGATTCATGTCCCTCGGTGTGCGATGTGGCAAACATCATCCCGAGAATGTCGTCTTTTTATCGGTGCTTGTTTCACTGCGGCCGTCGGCCATGTGACGAGCGTGCTTATAGGAGAGGTACCGGCAGCTTGGCGCAGCCTACCGGATCAGTGGCAGGTTCATCGCCTTCTACAGTTATGCGCCCTGCAGGGCAGACTTATGATTAGAGTGGAGCGGTAGCTTCAGGTATATCCTTAACCATCTAGAGGCTTGTATGTTTTGATGTTATGTTAGTGTGTTAAGTGTTATGTTCGGATAGCTTTATGCTAGAATGTGATTTAGGAACCTGGTTGGGGAAAAAGGGTAAGCCTGGGGGTGAGAAAATGATGAACCTTAGAATATTACAGTTGAGACCTTAGATGTAAGGCCGTCTTGAGTATAAGATTTTGCGAGTGACCCTTGTCAGAGTGCATTTTATGCCTAGAATGTATTGTGTGATAAGTCCCTGGGTTGGGTAAATGAAAGTGGTATCTTTCATGATGTGATTTAGCAAGGTTGTTCCGGATCGAGAAACAAGAGAGTTGGCGTGACGGAGGGTCGGGTTGAGGGCGTGTTGCGTGTCAACCCGTAGCCCGGAATGAGGTGGGGTCAGCTCTGGGTGGTCCCGCCAGGTGTTAGGGTCACCAGGGTGCTAGGCCCAAGTTTTGATGACCATCGTATGAGTTCGTGGATATGTTCGACCTGAAGCGGGTCGTGAAGGCCGGAAGTGGCCTTAAGGAAGATTGAGGCTAGTAAGATAACCAAGTTGGAGGTGGTGACTCCAAGGTTTGGAGAACTGAAGCGATAACTGAAGTGTGGTACGTATACTGGAAGAGTTCAAGAGTTCGAGAAGAGTACGACGAGTAAGGGTAGAGGCGAGCATGTATTGCGAGCATAGATATGATCATTTCTTGTAAAGGGAGAAGGTGCGAAGGATGTATATTTTAGACCTCAGGAATCGCATGCAGTCCGGCACCATTTGTTGGGTCGCCGGAGTGACACTAGAACCTCGCGGCAAAGTGACAAAAGTTTGTGATGTTAGAGGTGTTTCCTCGTGGACTTGGATATAAGTATTTGCGTGCATGTGTTGTTTCGTGGCGATTGTGGCGTTGGCAACTTATTAGAAGACCTTTATCTTTATCCGTCTTGAGAAGGAACATTCGGGACGAATGTTTCTAAGGAGGGGAGAATGTTATACCCCGTATTTCAGAGTATGTAAGTGAGGGCGTACGTATTATAATTTGAGCCTTAAACTTAGGCAAGTTTCGAATTTGTGCATAACTACCTAAAGTGAGTTTTCGACTAAGCGTTTCCACGACTTTCGTAGGGAAAATTCGGCTCTGTCATTAATATTTTTGCGGATTTTTCCGAGAGGCGAAACATTTTGGACCAACGGGAGGGTTACGTGTCACCCTCACATTGGAAGAAGGTGGGCGGCCAAAGGGAAGGGTGAGCACGTTTTTGTGCAAAAAATGTGGTCAAGGGTTAGGTAGGATATTTTGTGTAGTTGATGAGCAAGTGGGACCCACAAACACATGGCTTCATCTTGACCTTACACTTGCCTTACACTTGGATAGATCTTGGCCATTGGTTGGCCATTTCTTGACCTATAAATACCCTCTAAGTTGATGAACTTATTCATCCAAAAATTGTCTAAGTCTTGAAAACCTTTCGCCCTCCCTCTTGCTTGCTCTGGTCCTATAGCCCCTCTCCCCTTTGAGAAGGCCTTGGCGAAACCCCTCCCCCTTTGTGGTGCCTAAGTAGAGGTACCCCTAGCCTAGTGGTTATCGTATAATACCATTTTTATCTGGTATAGAAATACTCTCATAGTATTGTAATAATGCCCAAAATACATTAGCCAAAAAACTTTAATTACTTTCCAAAGTACCACTTTTACAAAAGCCAGAAAATACTATTATACTTTCCTCACTACTAAAACGAAACCCTAAGTAAATCTTCACCCGTTGTTGAAGTTATTAGTAGAAGTTGGTTAGAACTTCTAAGGGTTGGTTGGAGCGGGTCGGAGCGCACGGAGTAGGAGCTAAACCTTGCTCAGGATCGACATATAAACTCGGATAATTTTGGGCTTATCGAGGTAAACATTCTTGACCTTCTGTTGTAATTGGAAATTACATGTTGTAGGAGTATATGGTTAAGTATACTATATATATAACTGAACATAGTTGTGCGGCAATGTCTTTCGACTTAAGCCTGAATAATACTTACGGCAATGTCTTGCGACTTAAGCCTGAATTTTAAGAAGTGAACTGAACTGTAATTACATAGGATTGTATTACAGTAGACTTGTGTAGCATTGCTGTGTAGTAGAATTGTACACGTCCGGTCAGACGTGTTAACCCCCCCCCCTGGTTGGCTTGGTAGCCGGCCTCGATAGAGGAGGAGATTTACGCTGTTGCGGGGGGGGGGGAGGTGCTGCCGAATTTTCTGTAGGATATTCTCCATTGAGATCTAAATGTTAATAGGCGCATTGTGGCCTCTATAGGTTGAAGTACTACGTATGGCTTGGTCTACTTAGCTTAAGGAGTAGCCGACGGTTTGAGGTACTTGGAGCTTTTTGCTATTAGTCGATAATCTTCGCGAGGTATGTGAACCTCTTCCTATCTCTTCTAGCATGATATGTGTGAACTATCTAGTACGGTAGACGTACATGTGCTAAATGTATTTGATTGGTTTAAAACATAAAGTGTTATAACGGCTTTATGGGAAGTGGGTTATAACAGCTTTATGTAGGTAAGAAAACACTTGTGGTTTTTAAGAGGTAACTGATTTGAACTATAACTGGCTGGCTATGTGATAATAAAGAACTTGAAGTATTTCAAAAGATTTTTGAATCATTTTGAGAAAAGAAGTAATACTTGGTTTTTGGAAACTTAAGAGTTATACTAGCTTTATGGGAAGTTAGGTATAACGGCTTAAAAATGTTTCTTGATTTGAAATCAGAATGTGTATCGACAAACCACTGCAGCGTTAATAAAAGGAAATGTTCTGGACAGATTTAGTATTATTAAAACCAGTAGAAACTTCCATCTGCATAGAAGCTAAGATGAGACAAAATGACATTTCCTAGATCATGGCTGCTTAATAAGATTGATTATAAACAAGAATAACCTACTCACTTATAAGACATAGGTGTCTCAAAACGTTTAAAGGAGAATTATGTTTTAAAGGATTTAAAACTATGAACTACGAAACCTTTTTCTAAAATGAGAAACTTGAGCATTCGAAATTAGGCAAACTTGAACGTTTGGAAAATAAGGTTGTTACTTGATTTTACAAAGGAAAGCATTTTGGTTTACTTAACAATGTTAGTCACTCAAATTTTATACTACGGGTATCGGGTGACCTTTGTAAAAGAAATGGATCTTAAAAGGAATTTAACGGACGTAGTACCTTAAGGTTAAAATCCGGACTTTGATATAAAATGAAAGTACCTTGAGTCGTGTGTAACTTGCTTATACTTGTTGTTATGAAACTTGACCATGTTACGTGTGATAGCCTTGTTGTGTAAGTACTGTGTCCTACTCGACTACCGGTTCATCCGGGAATGTATATCACTTGACTACCGGGTCATCCGGGAATGTATTTCACTCGACTACCGGTTCATCCGGGAATGTGTCCTACTCGACTACCGGTTCATCCGGGAATGTATTTCACTTGAGGACCGGTTCATCCGGGAATGTATTTCACTTGACTACCGGTTCATCCGGGAATGTATTCCACCCTTTTCTATATTGGGTCCATAAGATGGGCCGAGACCTGTTATACGTATCACATGATTTGTACCTAGGCTGGCGGAGGAAGGAGTTCCACGCATGAGGATGACTTTTAGGCGTGAGTCACGACTTGACATGATCGCTCTTATGTTGTGAATCGTAGTTTGGTTATCAGATATGTCTCCTGCTTTATAGACTAGTATGATTTCATTTACAGTATTTTACAGTTTCACATACTTGGTTGTATCGACCTCCTTGAGGCCGTTCATCTGCAGTAAAAGGTACATCGGCCGTCGATCCGCTTTAGGATCACCTTTCAGATTGGGAAGCTCCGTTCCTTGGAGGCTTATCTTTTGGTATGTTACCACAGTCAGCAGATTCTTATACATTGTGGGTATGGCGGCCCTGTCCGTCATAGCCGTTGTAAAATCCTAGAGTGCAGAGTTGTTGTGGCGGGGTTTGTAAAAGGATAAGCTGTCGTATTTATGTATATATGATGAAGGCAACTGTTTTGGTTGACCTGTTTATTTATCTTTTCTCTTAATTCATGTTCATGTTTTTATTTCCGCTGATTTTCTCTGATGTTGTATCACTAGGGTGCCCGGGGTAAGGCACCAGTCACGGGCCCGGGTTCGGGTCGTGACAGAACTGGTACAAACGAAATACGTCAGAGGGGTCCAACTTATAACACAACTCTAAGGCACGATCTTAGAGTGAAAAGAATGAAAACCAATCCTAAATGTCTGTGACCTCACGATTATAGATGTGGTGCACAACACACCGATAATCAAGACTCTACTGACACTCTGCTCAGACACTTTCCGAGGACTAATCGCTTCGATACCCTTTTTGTCACGACCCGACTCGGGCGTGGATCGTGCCTTACCGGGCACCCTGGTGATACAACATCGAGAAAATCAGCGGAAATAAAAACTTAAACATGAAACAAGAGATATGATAATAAAGCAAAGCAACCAAAACGGTTGTCTTCTTGCATATATACAGAAATTGAACAGTTACAACCTTTACAACCCTGCCCACAACAGTACTACAGACCTCTAAGAGTGTTATAACAATAAAGACGGGACAGGGCCCCGCCATACCCCTGAATGTAAGTACCTACAACGACAGGACTATACCAAAGATAAGCCTCCGAGAAACGGAGCTTCCCAAAACGCTGAATCGTGATCCTATGGCGAGATCAACAACGGTGTATTTCACCGCGGCATGAATGCAGCCCCAAGGAGGTCGAGACAACATGTACCAAGTATGTGAAACGAAAAATATCAGAAACGAAATCATAACCTAAATAAAGCAGAGACATGTATGACAACCAAACTACGATCACGACATAAAAGCGATCATGTCAAGCGAGGACTCACGCCTCAAAGTCATCACTCAAATATAACCAAGGTCTCACGCCCACAATATCAATCATGCCCGCATCACGGCCACACGCCCGGAATTCTCCATCGGTGTAGACATGTCCAGATGCAATAACGATATATCGGGTAATCAACCACGCCGTAGCCACATGCCCCTAATTCTTCATCTGCGCACATGTCCATGTAACAACAATAACAATATATCGGTAATCAACCCCGCCGCACGCCACATGCCCGAGTGCATTGGTGCGAGCATGTCCATGTAACAACAATAACAATATATCGGGTAATCAACCCCGCCAACGCCACATGCCCCGAATGCTCGTGCGGAGCATGTTCATGTAACAACAATAACAATATATCGGGTAATCAACCCGCCGCACGCCACATGCCCCGCAGTGCATCGGTGCGAGCATGTCCACGCAACAACAATAACAATATATCGTAATCAACCCCGCCGCACGGCCACATGCCTGCACTCGCAGACGGCGAGCGTGTCCACGTAACAACAATAACAATATATCGTAATCAACCCCGCCGCACGCCACATGCCCCTAATTATGCGTGCGGCAGCATGTCCATGTAACAACAATAACAATATATCGGGTGATTAACCCGCCAGACGTACCGCATGCCCCTAATTCTTCATCTGCGCATACGTCCATGTAACAACAATAACAATATACCGGGTGATTAACCCGCCGCATGGCCGCATGCCCCCGGAATTCTTCATCGGTGCAGACATGTCCATGTAACAACAATAACAATATACCGGCCCTCCATCGAGAGACGCGGTAGCATAGGAATACCACTTTTCACACAACAAGGCTATCACAAGCAAGCACAAGCAAATTACCATACTTCAATTCCCTTACAAATATCCATTCTTTCACAAGAAGTCACCTGATACCAACACTCGTAGTATCTAAAACAGAGTAACTATTATCTTAAGTAAACCAAAATAGTTTCCCCTTTTTAAAGACAAGTAACAACCTTCTTTTCCAAAAGTTCAAGTTTTGCCTAAGTTCAAATACTCAAGTCTCTTATTTTCGAAAGGTTTCGTAGTTCATAGTCTTAATCACTTAATAACATAATTCTCTTTTAAAACAATTTGAGTAACATATGCCTTATGTGTGAGTAGGTTATTCTTGTTTATAACAATCTTATTAAAGCAGCCATGATCTAGAAAATGTAATACAATTTTGTCTTATCTTAGCTTCTATGCAGATGGAGGTTTCTACTGGTTTTAATAATAATTAATTAGTCAATACATTTTCCTTTATTAACGCTGCAGTGATTTGTTCGATACTTGTTCTCATTTCCGAAATCAATATAACATTATTTCTTTTAAAACCCAATTACTCATTTCTCATTAAAACGGTTTCACAACGTTTTAACACAACCCAAGTCCTTATTAATTCACATCCAGTCTTTTATCTTTTAAAAACCACAAACCATTTCTTTGCCCACATAAAGTTGTTATAACCAACTTCTCATAAAGCCGTTATAACACTTTATGTTTTAAACCAACCAATTTCATTTAACACATGTACGTCTACCGTACTACATAGTTCACAACATATCATGCTAGAAAAGATAGGAAGAGGTTCACATACCTCGCGACGATTATCGACAAATAGCAAAAAGCTCCAAAGTACTGTAATCCTGCTAGCCTTTTCCACCCTTCAAGTAGAATACGCTACTCGCGATTTCAACCTATAACGGTCATATAAGTCTATCAACGTCTAGACTACTGCAGAACATTCTAGCGAGAAGGTTCTTAATTCTACTGAAAATTGGGCAAGACTTCCCTGCCCACAAACTACACAAGTCATCAGAAATACGATTCTATGTAAGTACAGTTCAATTCTCTTCTTTACCAACCTTCTATATATCTTATACTTAATTCTAAACTACTACGATATGTAATCTCCAATTACAATAGAAGGATAAAGATATTTACCTCGACAAGCCCAAAATTATTCAAGTTTTAATGTCGATCCTGAGCAACGTTTAGCTCTTACTCCGTGCGCTCCAACCCGCTCCAAGCAACCCTTATACGCTCCTAACCAACCCCTCTTTAAGAACCAACCTAAACAAGTGAAGAACACTAAGGTTCTTGTCCTCACAACTCTCGGCCAAGGTGAGGCTTTAGGGGCTAGGGTGTGAGATATTTTCTAACTTTTGGTTAACAATCTTCCTAATACACTAAGGAAGAACACTTAAGAGTTTAAGAATTTTTGGACAAAGTTTGGTTAAGGGAGAGGGGTGTGGGACGAGAACTTCATCAAAGGGAGGGAGTATTTTAAGACTTGGAATTTGTTTTGTGGATGAAGAAGTCTTGCACTTAGGGGGGTATTTATAGAACAATGAAGGGCCAAGATTCAAGCAAGTGTGTGGTGGAGATTTGGACAAGTGTTGTGTGGGTCCCACCTTATCTATCTACTCCACAAATATCTACAAAACATTGACCAAATGTTTAAGCCCTTTAAAACATTAAAAACGTGCCAAACATTAACCACCAAACCGTCCACTTGAGGGTGACACATGTCGCCCTCCCATTGGTCCAAAATATTTCATTTTCCGAAAATATCCGTAATGCCAAAAATCTGAAAATAAAGTGGGCCTCACAAAACCGTAAATTCTCTCGTGGGCCCCACGTGACCAATTCCGGAATTTAAAATTTCAATACTTCTAAAATATTCCAAAAAGTCCGAATACCAAATCTGGGAATCCAATTCCCATTAACGAACTTTTACTTCACAAAAACCGGAAACTTTTCCGTCGAAAAAAATCACATCTTTCTTCCTTTCCAAAATTACTGTCGTATTCTCGTACGTACGTCCTCACATACATACTCTGGAACTACGGGGTGTAACAAAAATCATCTAGTCTAGGAAGAGGATCATGTCGAGGAATAGGATAACTAGAACTAGAAGAAGTACCCTTACCTTTATTACCCCTACTAGTAGAAGTACTGTTACCCTTACCCGTAATCATACGTTTAAATCATTTATGCAAATAAATAATTAAAGATAATAAAATTAAGTGCGCTAAATAAAATGGAAAAACAATAATAATTTAATGAAGGAACGAATGTACCAAACGACGACGTTACGTCGACGTGTAATCGAGAGGTTGAAAATTGAAATTTTTCTCGATGGATGATCCTTAAACTAGTTGTCAACTTCACTCCCAAATGAATAAATAAAATTGAATATTTAGTAGATAATGTAGACTTATAGAGAGATTGATTGAGAGATTAGAAAGATTGTATGAAGATTTGTGAGAAAGATGAAGAGAAAATGAGGTATTAATAGTTGAAAATTGGGTTAAAGTGTAAATATAATAACTTAGGGGTTAAAATAAATATAAAGGGGGTAGGAGGTTGGGGGAGGCCAAAAATGACCGTTGCACAACGGCCAAATATAAAATGATCGTTGGTGCAACGGGTTATTTTTGCAAAGGGGAGGTTTCGGGCTGGGTCGGCACTTGGCGGGCCTGGTACGGGACGGGCCTGGCGGGACGAGGTCATGTCCCGTCCCGATACCGAATTTTATTTTTTTTAAAACGGGGTCGGGGTGGGATCTGGGCGGGTCCGGGCCGGGACCGGGTCATCCCGGCCCACTGGCCAGCCATAGTAATAAATAACATTATATCCCAAATAGTACATAAGTGTATATAAGATTTCCTCTTGTGGCAACATGTGGGTTGGAGTGTGCAGAAACATTGTTAAACTGCAGCGCAGTTGAAAGCTCCCAGCTTTAGATAAATATGAGATAATCAAGCCTTGCTATGCTAGTTTTAATTGGAACAAGCTTAAGCAGCTTTCACTGGTCTATCATCTTCCTCTGATTTTCATTACTTATCACCAAACAAATAGAAGATGTGCTACCACTTAAAGGTCTGGCCTAGTAGTCAATAAAATGGGTTGGGAACCAGTTTTAGGTTCAAATCCACCGGAGGCAAACACTAAGTGTGATTTTTTTCCTATGTTTAAGTCTTGGTGGACAGAGTTACCCGGTATCTGTGCTGGTGGGAAGGACAGATACCTATGGAATTAGTCGAGGTGCATGCAAGTTGGCCCGGATACTACTCTTATTAAAAAAAAGATAAAGGGTCAAAAACACACCTCAAGTATCACTCTTTTTTTATTTTCCTACTTGAACTATCAAATGTGAGAGTTTCTTACCTGAACTATCAAATGTGAGAGTTTCCTACCTAAACTATCACCAACTAGGTTAGCAAAACACACCTAAACTATCATTTGTTCACTTTTCCTATCTTAACTATCAGGTTGGAAAAGTGAACAAATGATAATTTAGGTGTGTTTTGCTAACCTAATTGGTGTTAGTTTAGGTAGGAAACTCAAAAAGAGTGATACTTGAGGTGTGTTTTTTGACCTTAACTCTTAAAAAAAAGGGAAGGTGTGCTACTTAAATTATCAAGCACATGGCTTAATTTGAGGTTTTCTATTATGCTTATTGTTTGTGTTGCTAAGTAATTATTGTACTACACAATTTTACAGTGTACTGCTTGGTTAGTATTGAACCTCTATATGGTTGAATCTAATATGTGTTATACCTTCATACGTTTCAGATATGGTCACATGATTGAAAATGTTGTATTAATTGTGACTGAAACTTTACATGAGAGAGATGTTCAAGAACTGCTGGAGAAATGCCATCCTTTGGGCATGTTTGACAGATAAAGTTCTTAATATCTATCTGGCTGTTAAATAGCTAAAGCTAATCAGTTCGTGTTTATTAACTTTTTCTGAGTTATTTCCACAGTATTGCTTCCCTGGCAGTTTCACAGAATATGAGGGAGCTTTACAGGCTGGTGCTTGTTGACACACCCTTGGCTCCATACTCTCTGAGTGCATTACTTCAGAGGTACCAAATTCTTTCCTTTCTTTCTTATACTTTTAGTTTCTATTGAGTATGGACTTTTGCTATACATGCAGTTCTCGTCTAGTAGGATGGTGCACTTTTAAGTAGTTAATCAGTGTCTCCTGTCCACTTCGGTGGGTCCTTATAATTTGTTCATTATTTTCGTGCAGCTTTTAAGGATGTACTTAATAGTTATTATATCAGTTTTTGTTCATTCTAAGTAGAATGGCTCTAAATATATAGAGTACTTTTATTCGTAACCAACTGTCTTGCATCAGCTGCTCTTGTCAGTCTGTCAATCAATTGTCTTGCATCAGTTGCTCGTGTCAGTCTGCCTTCTGCCATGCCCATGCATAAATCTTTCCTTTGTCAATGGAACTTGTTTCATGCAGGACTTGGATGACATGGACATTGAGATTATGAGGAATACTCTATATACGGCATACCTTGAAGATTTCTACAGATTTTGCCAGGTGACCATTTGTTGTACAATTTTATACCATTTTCTTACTGTATACTTTTAATAAAAACAGATCCTATTCATCAAAAATTAAAATCACACATTCCTTTTGCTCGTCTGATATGAATTTTCCAAGTAGAAACTAGGTGGTGCTACTGCAGAAATCATGTCTGACTTGCTCGCTTTTGAGGTAGACAGGAGAGCAGTTAACATCACCATAAACAGGTGTGTCACAGGTTTAGGATTTCTCTTGACTATTTGCTTGGTACTACTGATTGTACATCAAGTTATTATTTCTCAACTTCTAACTGGGGAATGTTTTGATGCAGCATTGGCACTGAACTAACACGTGATGACCGCAGGAAGTTGTACTCTAATTTTGGCTTACTGTAAGTTTATGTCCTTAGTTTTAATGTTGTTGAGTCATATGCGCCATCGGTACCTTCTTTTTTCTGACACTATTTATGTTAAATAGTTATCCTTATGGTCATGAGGAACTTTCCATCTGTGAACATATAGATCAGGTATTCTACTAGTAACTTTTGTTTTCCTTTTCTAGCATCATTTTGTATATTGAAAATGTTTTTCTCCATTTTTTTGCACCTTTGAAATATCGAAAAGGTTTTTGATGTTAAAATTGATATTAGCAAGCAGATAATGAACTTCTATATTGTTAGATGAGTGCTAATAACTATTGCATGAAGTTCTACTTTATTACCATGCCCCCTCAAAAACTGAAAGGATGAAGTATCATTTAGCACTGTGATGACAGATAAGCGAAGCAAAGAGAGAGAATTATTGAATTCGTTATAGAATAATGGTGCAAACGATTGATACATTTTCTCATGCCTACAACTTTAGTGGCTAAACTGGAAGTTGAGGCTTATCCTCTATGTTTCATCATGCTTGTAGGTCTGTGGTGTCATGGAACAGTACCCTCCTTATCAATCCATATTCTCCAAGTTGGCTTATGGGAAGAGCAAGATGCTCGACAAGGCGTTCTATGAAGAGGAAGTCAAGCGCCTTTGCCTGGCATTTGAACAACAGGTTCTGTGGAAATTACTTAATTGCATTTATGTAGCATCTCCGTGAACATTTTCTTGCTTGTTATTGGTATCCACAAATATTTTTCTAAAAAATCTATTCAAAATCTCCTTCAAAAGTTGTCCAAACAGCTTAGAATCTCCTAATTATGCAGCAGCTTCTACCCTGTACAGTGGCGGATCCAGGCAATAAAATCTGGTGGTGCAAACATACGAAGTAATAATTGTTTGCGTAGCAAATTATTTATTATTTTTTATGCCTAGAAAGCAAAGAAAATTAAAAATTCTGGCAGTGGATCCGCCGGTGACCCGTAGCCCTCCCAAATTAAACTAGAGGGAAAAGGAATTATAGATATTACAATTTGTGTACTTTCCTCACTGATTCCCTCAAACCATTTATTGCAGTTCCACTATGGTGTATTTTTTGCATATATAAGGCTGAGAGAGCAGGAGATTAGGAACTTAATGTGGATATCTGAATGTGTGGCTCAGAACCAGAAATCCAAAGTCCATGATAGTGTTTTCTTCATATTTTAATGATCTGGTGTTTCAGATCATGGTGCTCTCCGTACTCTTTCTGTAAATCTTTCTGCGCTGCAGTTTGTTGTTATTTTCAAGGTATGAGGGCTAACCCCAGCCGTGCTACGGGATCGTGCTTCGAGAAGTTATCTCCAGGGAGCTTGTCATTCCTCCTGCGCCCTTGCGGAGTTGATTACTGCGAGTTGTGAAGAGATATTATTAGCCTGTTCATTGTGTATCTTCTCTAATAAATTTTCTGTGTATGCGTGGTTAAATATCATTGGAAGTGATTATTGGATTGATGTGTATTGGTCAATCTCTATTTATTGAACTTTATCATAACAAAATTCTGCTGTTGTCTTGAATACACAACTCTCTTTGTATGAAGTCATGCTTTTTGTTGATTATGTACAGTAAAGCCTTCAAAGTATTGTTATCCGCTATGTGAAGGCTTACAAAACAGAAATAGAGGACGCATATTGAAATATGTAGAAACTAGTGCAAAGGACACAGATACTCCTATCTTATCATCAATCCAAAACAAAAAGTTATTGCTTTTGTCCTTCCATTTCTTCTGCGTGGTCTCCTTTCTTTCGATTAAGACATCCATTTGCATCATGAAATTGAGCAAAAACTTCAAAATTGTTGAGGTGGGACTTTATTATATTTCAAATCCAAAAGAAATGAAGTTGTCAGGCAACAAAAGTACTATATGAATTTTCTCTGTTTTCATTTTCTATTTTGTGTCTAGCTGAATCAATGAGTTTATTTGTGTAAGCTTCAATTCAAGTTGGTACAGAATGAAAACCGGATTGATCTCCGATGTCCGGTAGAGTTTCATATATTTCTGTTGGTAAGCATATAATATATCGTAAGTAGTTGAGCAAATAATATAATGAAAGAGACTAGTAGGAGGGGATAGGGTCGGTATAGTCATTTCTCTTTTTAATATCGTTCTCCCTGTAGGGTAGAAGTTTCAGACTCCTTTGGTTTTTTTTATTTCACTTCTAATCATACCAAATAACATTAGATAAACGAGAATGCTTAATCGCTGATTCAAGTAAGAGGGCAAAACAATTAATTCAGAAATTATTATAAAGTGTAATTTTCTTCCCATCGAGTATAGCACAAATACAAAATTACATAAAAAACAAGGAGTTAGAGAGAAGTTTCTCTCACTAAGGAAAACGCTCTCAACGTTTTCCCTTAGTTGCTCCTTCGACTTTTCTCATCTCCCCCCCTAAAATTACCATTGTTTCCCCACGGTTTTAAACTTAATGTTCACAACATGAAAAAGACTAAACGTTACACACGTTCCAGCAATGATTCAGGAGGTTCAGGAAGTTCGACGAAGGCTAGAACAAAGAAAAAGAAAAAGAATGGCGGTAGTCCAACCATTGTTGAAGAAAATCTAATTCCGGCAATTTCAGATCCAACGGTGTTAGTTCATGTCACGCCAGATATGCGTATCCCACTCGAGAATGTAGTAGATGATTCTATGCTGCAAAGGATACATGAATGGGGCAAAAATATAGAAACTGAGAGCTTGGATATTAGTGAATTTGAAGGCGGAAAAATTCATGGTCCATCAGTAACCAATCCAGAAATACTCTCTCCTATTACTCCTCCTGAAGTGACCACAGTTGAAGACCATGACACTGACCACATGCCTCCTGGGAAGAACCCTCTTGAAACCCCGTGCAGAGGCTTAATCCGATAGCCATTGACACCCCTTATGCTACTAGGGTGGTCGATCCTATCACGGGTCAACTGAAAGACAAAGGGAACATTACGGAAGAGCAGGACAACCACGGCATCTCTAGTACCTCCACAAGACAGAAATTTACTCGTGCAATGGAAAAGGGAAAAATGCGGGTCGAATTGCAATCGATGAAACTAAGCGTGATGGCATACTCGTCAAACCGGTCCGGGCGCGGTCGAGGTTCAGGCGTCGGACGGTGTCCATGGGTCTAAGTACATTCCCGTTTTGCATGAATCAATATCAGTTGGGAGCATTGAAGAAACTCATATTCTCAAGGAGTCTATCGCGGGTGCCAAGGTATCAAACTTTAATGTCACGGGAACCAAAGAGCCTCCTCCTATTCCGGGTCGGGGCATGGGTCAGAATGCTAAGGCGGGTCAGGCGGGAGCCCATGAGAATATGAATATTCCCATTATGCAAGAATCAAGGTCAGTTGGTAGGAACGAAGAGATATCTATCCCCAAGGAGTCTAACATTAATGTCGCGGGAGCCGAGGCGTCACACTTTAATGTTGCGGGTACCAAGGAGCCTTCTTCAATAACGGGTCAATGCACTGGTCAGAATGCCAAGACGGGTGAGGCGGAAGTCCATGGGTTGATGAATATTCCCGTTATGCAAAGACCAAGGTCAGTTGTGAGAAACGAATTGACTTCTATTTCCAAGGAGCCTAGGTACTCTATGAACATTAATAACGCAAGAGCCAATGTGACAGACTTAAATGCCGCGGAAACCAATGAGTCATCTAACTTAATGGGACAACAACCTCTGAATTATTTAAGTGTCACTAATGAATCCTTCCCTACTTTAGCAAGTTTGCTTAGTGGAACCCATCACAGAACACTCAACAACCCCTTCGCCTTTAATTCTACCTTGGGCACGGGTATAGTCAACAACAACACCCCTCTCTCATCCAATACCTCTTCATTACTTCCTGAAATTTATAATACCTCACCCCTTCTATCCTCCCTACCATCTATTCTTACCGGAATCCATGATAAATTCCGTACCCTCCCAAATGGCACGCGAATCCTCTCCCCCAAAGCGGGCCCAAGTTCTTTTCCATCTACCCATCCCCCTCTGTCTATACCTCCAGAAATACCTTCTTATGACTTACCCACAAATGCATCTTCAGAACAACATGAAACTCCACCCATTGGTACAACATATAATACTTTACCCCCGAATCATGGCAAAGGTCCCATTCCTCCTAAGAAGACTTATGCTGGAGTCTTTGCGGGCACTAGGCTTGAAGCAAAGGGTATGAAGTTACAATTCATTGAACAACAAGGAGAGGAAGTCGAAATAGAAGGTGAGGACGAAGTTCCATTCATTGAAACATGGGGAAGAGAGGCATTGAATACCATTGTGAAGGGATGGGGAGTGAAGTGCCGTATTATACCATATGGCAAAGGATGGATTGTTTTCAAATTCATGACGGAGGAAGAACGCACAAATGTACTCCATGGCGGCCCTTATATGATCTTCGGGAAAACTATGATGCTTAAGCCTATTGATAAAGGAGTTCTAATAACAGATGATTTATTCATGGACATTCCAATTTGGGTCACCTTCCCTGACATTCCCCTTTCTATTTGGAGTGCAACGGGCCTTAGCAAGATTGTTTCACGTGTAGGAAAACCTCTATACACTGATCAATTTACTAAGGAAAGGTCAAAAATGAACTATGCAAGAGTATTAGTGGAAGTGGATGTTAGCAAAAAACCGGTTATGGAATTTGGTGTCAAACTCCCCGACAATAGAAGGTTTACTCAAAGGGTGAACTATGAAAATTACCCGGACTTTTGCTATCATTGTGCGGCTTTTGGACATAATCACTTGAAGTGTAGAAAGCTGAGGGATGATGCCAACACTGAAGAAGCTCCTATTAAACGCAATCCAGTGGTACCCCTGAAAGAGGAGTTTACTGTCCGAATGCCAACAGAGGTACGGGTGGAACCAACCCTCCTACCCCTTATCCACCACCTTCTCAACATCCCACAGATGATGGAAACTTGATGGATACTGAAGACAGTGAGCACGCACCACCTCTTGTTCCCGGAAGTATGGGAAATGCTACGCATACTGCGGGTCCTCCGGTTATGGGTCATCATGGTTCATCAAGCTTGCGGGATTCTCAAATAGGGTCCTCAAGATCTCAACCACATCCTGGCATTGCGCAACATGATAGGATGAGAAATGAGGCAAGACAGACTGACTCTGAAGGACCAACGAACCCGCAACCTTCATTGGATGGGGGGACCTACATGTATGCTACGGAGAATTCTAATCTTGCTTCTCGGTGCATTAATTTTGAACGCGGAGAACATAGCTTGGCTGAGACACATGTTATGGCTTCCAACAACAAAGAAGAGGGATGGAAAGAAGTGATCTAAAAGAAAAACACGCCAAAAGGCAGTGGAAAGGCAAAGGCAGCAAAGCGCGGAGGTGCTAACAAAACCTCCTTTGTTTCCTAATGAAAGTACTTTGTTGGAATGTCCGTGGTCTTTGCGGACAAAGGGATAGGGCAGCCACACAAACTCTTGTGTGTAGGCTCACAAAACAGCATGATGTGGCAATGGTTTGTCTATTGGAAACTAAATTCTCTCGGGCAAGGATAGAATCTTTTTCTACTCAAAGATTCAAAGCTTGGAATCTTTGCTCAAATTTGGAATTCATTGAAGGCGGAAGAATGCTATTACTTTGGGATCCCTCCAGAGTTTGTTGTGAAGTGCTTGGAATGGATTCTCAACATATTCATGTCCAGGCTAGATGTAATATAACACAAGTGTCCTTCCTTGTCACATTTGTGTACCCGGTTTATAGCATCCCGGATAGAAGGAAGTTTTGGCATCACCTTACTCACTTGGGCATTGGCATTGTTAAGCCTTGGATGATTATGGGAGATTTCAACACTTATTGCTACCCACATGATAAGCGGGTCCTCCTCTCACGCCTTATGCACTTAGGGATCTTGGAGAATTCAGGAATGCTCATGGACTAGAAGACACTCCTTCTTCCGGTTCCTTCTACACTTGGACGAATGGTTCTATTTGGTCTAAGCTTGATAGAGTAATGATGAATCAACATTGGAGTGATTTGACCCTAGAATGCACGGCCAATTACTTGCCTATGGAACCTGTCTCGGACCACTGTCCCGTGATAGCTACGGTTATTGCATCCTATAATGTTGGGAAACGGTCTTTCAAGTTCATGAATATGTGGCTCTCTCACCCCGCCTTTGAGAATATTTTGGCATCATGCTGGAGACAAGACATATTGGGAACTGCTCAATTCGCTCTAGCCTCAAAATTGAAAGCCTTGAAGCAACCATTGCGGGAATTGAACATAAGTGATTTTGGAAGCATTGAACAAAGAGCAAATGGGGCAAACATTGAGTTTAAGGAGGCTATCAATGCACATATGGAAGATCCCTTTGATGAGGAACTAAAAGCCAAGGTTAAGTCCTCAAGAGCTAGAGCAAACACCTTACTGGAAGCCGAGAGACACTTCATAAGACAAAAGTCGAGGCAGAAACACTTGATTGGAAGTGATAAATTCTCCAAATACTTCCACAGCTTGATCAAGAGGAGTAATGTCAGGAACTCTATCAACTACCTTGTCAAGGCCAATGACACTATCACAACATCTCCCGGGGAAGTTAGAGAATTGCTTGTGGAATTTTACAAGGACCTTTTAGGCACATCCCGATCCACTACCTACTTTGATCCCGAAGTGCTCAACTATGGCCCAAAGCTAAGTGAAGAGGATGGATTACATCTTTTGCATTTTATCTCCCCAAAGGAGATTTGGGAAGCTCTTTTCGATATAGGCAATGACAAGGCATCTGGCCCGGATGGTTTTTCGGATGCGTTCTTCAAGAATAGATGGAGAGATGTGGGACAAGACGTAGTAAGAAGTGTTCAAGAATTCTTCCCATCCGGAGTTCTTTTGAAGCAAGTGAATCACACCATCATTACCCTCCTGCCCAAGACCTATCGGGATCCCAAGGTAAATGATTTTAGGCCTATTGGATTGACTAATGTGGTCTATAAGATCATAACAAAGATTTTAGCTAACAGAATGGCAATGGTTCTTCCTACTCTTGTTGACAAATCTCAAGGGGCTTTTGTGAAAGGAAGAAACATGATGGATAATGTCTTTGTTGCACAAGAGCTTGTGAGAGGTTTTAATAGAGCTAGAGTCTCACCAAGGTGTATGCTTATGGTGGATCTTCGAAAAACATTTGATACGGTATCTTGGAGCTTCCTTGAGTCGGTACTAAGAGGTCTCAAATTTCCTGACAGATTTGTAAGATGGATCATGGAATATGTTAGCTCAACTTCTTTCTCTCTTTCAATCAACGGGGAGCTACATGGTTACTTGCGGTAAGAGGCCTAAGACAAGGTGATCCTATGTCTCCTTCGCTCTTTATCTTGTGCATGGAATATCTTTCAAGGATGCTAAAACTAAAGGCTGCGACAAGAGCTTTCTCCTATTATCCAAAGTGTAAGAAATTGGGCATTACTCACCTTGCATTCGCAGATGACCTTATGCTTTTTGCCAAAGGAGATGTATCTTCAGTTGGGGTTCTTATGGAATGTCTTGAAGAGTTGGAGGCTGTCTCAGGATTAACTCTTAACCCTTCTAAATCCTCCGTCTACATAGCAGGAGTGCATGATACTGTTCGTGGCTTGATCTTGTCCAGAGTAGGATTCGGCATTGGTAACTTTCCGGTAAGGTACTTGGGGATCCCTTTGTCTCCAATTTCAGTCTCGGTGGATCAGTTTGCTCCATTCACTAGTGCAATATCGGATTACATTCAGAAATGGGGGCATCACTCGCTATCTTATGCGGGAAAGCTGAAACTAATCAGGTCGGTCATTCAAGGTGTTGAGAGATTTTGGTTCCGGGCACTTCCTATTCCCGCCACAGTCCTCAACAAGGTACGGTCTGCATGTATTCAGTTCTTATGGGGAGGTAAACCACCGAGAGTCGCTTGGGATGTCATTTGTTTGCCCCAATCCGAAGGAGGCTTGGGTCTTATGAACATCAAAGAATGGAATCATGCCTTGCTATCCCGGACCATTTGGCAAACTCACACTGATGCGGATTCCTTATGGGTCCAATGGATCAATAGCTTCTATTTGAGGGGCCTATCTTTTTGGGATTATGAGGTGCGCCCTGTGGACTCCCTTATTCAAAAAAATTTGTGGGATCCGTGACAAAATTGTTTCCATCTTTGGTAGCCAAGGCAACGCTATTGCCGGTTTGGAAAAGTGTTGTACCAAGGGTAAATTTGATTCTAGCCTCGTGTATGATATCTTGCGCATTCCGCAAGATAAAAAGCTTTGGATGTCACAAATTTGGAAATACTTCATTCCTCCTAAGTTCTCTTTCACAGTGTGGCTAACTTGTAGAAAACGGTTAGCTACAAAAGACACTCTTTCCTATCTAAACTTGGAGGATAAGTCTTGCGGATTCTGCAAGCGAGCTAATGAGACAAGAGAACACCTCTTCTTTGCTTGCCCCTACACACACTTGATTTGGAAGAACATAAGGGAATGGTTGGGTATTAGAAGAGAAATGACAACGGTTGAAAGCTCTCTTAAGTGGATCAAGAAAGACCACCGCGGGACAAGCATCCGAGCCAAATCCATCTTGCTTGCCTTTTGCATAGTGGTCTATGAGATTTGGAGGACAAGAAATACATTGCTCTTTGAAGGCACAAGCTTAGCGGCAGAAAAGGTCATTGCAAAGATTAAAACAACAGTTTATAGAGTTCTCTATGATTTAATCCCCTCTTGTAACGACACCTTTGAGTGACCGTCCCTCCCCTCCACCGTTTCTTGTTTATATTACGTTGAGGATTGAGAACCCTCAATGACTGATTGTAGCCATTTTTCTTTCTGTTATTAGTAATAATATTTGCATTTACCCAAAAAAAAAAATACAAAATTACATAAAAGAAATACTAAGATTACTTTGTTAGAACATCATGTGTAGCTTTAATGGCTAACCAAATATTCAAGTATGAGAGCAATACATCCCAAAACGATATTAATTTCCGTATTTTCTAGTACAAAAGAAAAGTGAAGGAGAAAAATAGGTTCAAAGAGAAGTAGGGATAGATGTTTTGGTAGCTAATGTCACAAGAAAGTCTCTGTAGTCTCCTTGAGGAATACTTTGGCGAATGGCATTTTTCAGGTCTACTCCGTATCTCTTGTTGAAGGCCAGTAGAATATCTTCCATGTCAACCTCTGCCCTACTTACCATAATTCTTATCAATGCTCCTTTATCCCTTGTTGTCCCCTTTAAGCATTCATCCAGCATCTGTACAGTATTTAGTAAACACAGCCAGACACTATTATAAACAATTTCCAAAATGCATCTAAACTAAATTACTGTCATTTTGTTCTCTTATTTTACTTTATATATATAACAATAATTGGTAAACAAGGTGAAGTATCCTAAGAATTTGAGTTTTGGAATTTCGCCATTTAAATAGGGATGACAAATGGGGTAGGGTAGGACAGGTCAAACGTTAAACTGGGCAGGAAAGGGAAATGCTTAAACGGGACAGGGCAGGGCGGGACAGGTCAAAATACATTTTTAGAAAATTCTAAATAAGGCAGGGCAATTAATAGGACAAAGCTTTCTTTGTGCAAATTTAAAGATACAATCTGTTACGCTGGGTTGTACTTGTTATAATTTGATAAAATTTATAGAGTTGTACATATTTCTGTTACGGTCATATTGAGACTTTACGGGGATTAATCCGACTTACGGTTTGAAAGTTACCACTGTTTAAAGTTTCTGCTTCGGATCAACCGAAATCTGGAAGGGC
Source organism: Przewalskia tangutica (assembly GCA_029844215.1). Taxonomy (NCBI): domain Eukaryota; kingdom Viridiplantae; phylum Streptophyta; class Magnoliopsida; order Solanales; family Solanaceae; genus Przewalskia; species Przewalskia tangutica. The sequence goes on from CM056733.1 coordinate 151,734, forward strand.
AGTGTATAACGTAAAAATTGTACAAATCGGTAAAGCATCTGGAAGTTTGTGTTGAATAAAAGTTCTATATTACTCCGTTATCGACAGTTTGAGACTTTACGGGATAAATCCGACTTACGGTTTGAAAGTTATCACTGTTTAAAGTTTCTGCCTCGGATCAACAGAAATCTGAAGGACAGAATGTATAACGTAAAAACTGTACAAATCGGTAAAGAATCTATAAGTTTGTGTTGAATAAAAGTTCTAGTTTTCTCTGTTATCGACAGTTTGATACTTTATGGGGATTAATCTGAATTACGGATAAGAAGTTATGACTGTTTTAAGATTGTATCTTGTTTCATAAAAATTCTGGCGAGACAGTTTTTATAGGGTTGTTCTTGCGTGAATTTGTACTAGTTACACTAAGTATTTCAAGAGTAAACTTGGAATAGTGTTAGGTCTCCGTGTTACCTTCAGCTCGGCATAAGAAATACCTTACTTGGAGTTACGGTTTGAGAGTTGTAACCCTTACAAGTGGAAAAGTGCGAAAGGTTGAAAAAAAGACATTTATAAAATAAACTAAGTTCATAAATTACTTGATATTAAGAAATTATGACAATAAACTGATTGTTCATCCATTTTTTAACAAAATAAATATCAAGTTGAAAGTAAAAAATGAAAAATAATATAAACAGGGCACGACTTAACGGGGCAGGGGTTCACATCTTAGCAGGTTAAGTTTTGTCCTGCCCTAACCCGCCCTAACCTACCCCATTGACACCCGTGCATATAAAACACTAATAGAAAGGAAAATGAAAATGAAGAACCTTTCTATGGAGAGAATGGTATATTCACGCTAATCTGTTAAAAATAGCGGTTTCTACAAATGTCTATCAAAGCAGATGAAAGAGTACCTGAGCAAAATATTTTGTGGGGGTGTAGATGTATTTGACTACTGCTTCCAGTGCTTCCTCAAACTCTCCTTTTCTCAAAGACTACAATAAAGCTTTGTTAGCAAGGAAAACTAGAAGAAAAAAGAAAACAAAAACATTAAACTAACAATGTGAAAGCAAACACAATTATCTTCTTTGAAACAGAAATATAAATCTATCTTCTCATTCCTACCTATTGAGGCAACCTAAAGAAAAGCACAACTGCCTGGACCATTTCTTGCTTCGTATGCAAAATGGAAAAGAAAACAAGATAGAAAGAATCAATATCTCTCTCAAGGACCCACATATTTTTCTCCAAAACAAAAACACTTATTTACCTCCCTTTTCTCTTTTTTATCCAAACACAGGAATTTATTGACGTAGCTCGGGAACTAGGAACGAACAGTCACATTATTGGTCCTTCTATTTCGTTTAGCACTAGAAAAGTAGAAATAGTGATAAATATATCGATATACACGATTTTGGTTAGACTTGTACCATAATTAGAAGTATTAAATTATGTTGTATATTTATCATAATTAGGATTTAGAAGTACAGTACAAATAGAATTTTCCATATTTGAATATTGTAATTTGTATATATACCTATTCATTCAATGACAATAATCAAGAGATTATTTATTTCATGATATCAGAAGTCTATGTTTTCAACCAGTTCATACGAAAATACCTTCCGCTGCCTCGGTTTCCGTGCACTCTTCCTCATCTCTTCCCAATCCCTAATACACTTTTGTTCTTTCATTATGTCTACGTCAAATAATATGTTTCATCCTGCCCTTTCTGTTTCCAACATCAAGAACCAAATCCCTATTGTTTTTAGATGGAAAACGTCCAATACGCGATGTGGGCAGAACTTTTCAAGATTCATGCATGTTCTCATCAAGTTCTTCATCATATCATTCCCTCAGCCGCAGGCAAGGAGCCTGCCCCTGAAGTTGACCCGATATTATAGACTACTCTTGATGCTACCGTTCTGCAGTGGATTTAATTATTCCACTATTTCCACAGACCTCTTGCAAACGATTCTTGAACCCGATGCTACGGCGATGGAAACTTGAAATAGGTTGCGTGACATATTTCAAGATAACAAAAACTCCCGTGTTGTTACTCTTGAGCAGGAACTTTTTCATGTTAATATGGAGGATTTTCCGAATGTCTCAGCCTATTGCAAAAGGCTGAAAAAGTTGGTGGACCAACTCCGCAATGTTGGTGCGCCTGTTACCAATGATCGGCTTGTCCTTCAAATGGTTGCAGGCCTGTCTAAGGCGTATAGTGGAGTCAATACGTTTTTTCATCAGAGCAATCCTGTTCTGCAGTTTTATCTGGCTCGCTCTATGCTCACGTTAGAAGAAGTCGGTTTGGCAAAAAAGGCGGCTACCGGCGCCAATCCCCTGGTCATGATGACGTCTTCCGCTAATTCTCAAGGTTGTGTTGATAATTCGGGCCAAAACTGTGCTCACGGTGGAGGCAAGAAAAATCGGAAAAATAATGACAAAAATCGCGGTGGCAATCGTGGTGGTGGGGGCGGCCAGAATGATGGCAGTGGGCCGCAGGCCAACTGATCCCAGCCATGGGCCGCAGGCCAACTGATCCCAGTCATGGGCCCCCTGGATGTAACATCCCGAAATTTTGGGCAATGACTTGAGCACCTTAACTGTTATACCCCGTATTTCCAGAGTATGTACGTGAGGACGTACGTACAAAAGTTTGAGCCTTAAATTAGGCAAGGGGCGAAATTTTGTTCACAACCCCCGAAAAGAATTGTTTTTCGACGAAACGTTTTCCAAACTTTGCGAAGTGAAAATTACGGTTGCGACATTTATTATTTTTGCGGATTTTTCCGAGAGATGAAATATTTTGGACCAACGAGAGGGCGACACTTGTCACCCTCAAGTGGACGGATGTGGTGGCCGATTGGGTGCACGTTTTGTGCCATGTTTTGTGGCCTAAACCATGGGTCAATGTTTGGAGTGAATTGAGGAGTAGATGGCTAGGGGGAACTTGGGCAAATCTTCACCCTCCACTTGCCCACCACTTTTCTTGATCTTGTCCATTGGTTTCCCTATAAATACCCCCCCTTAGTTGAAGACTTCTTCATCCACTCCACACTTTTCCAAGTCTTGAAAATCCTCCCCCCCTTCTTCTTGTTGCTCTCGTCCAAAGAGCACCCCTCCCCCTTTATGAGGCCTTTTGGCCGAGAAGTACTCCCCCCCTTGGTAGAAAAGTATTCTCCAAGTATTGTTACTATTCCAAAATACCTTGGCCCAAATACCTTGTAGTATTCCAAGGTTACCCCTATACTAATAGCCCAGAAATACTATTATACTTTCCTTCAGTCACAAAACGAAACCCTTAGGAAAATCTTCATAGTTGGTTGAAGTATTAAGAAGAAGTTGCGTAGAACTTCTAAGGGTTGTTCGGAGCGGGTTGGAGCACCCAGAGTTGGAGCTAAACGTTGCTCAGGATCGACATTTAAACTTGGATAATTTTGGGCTTATCGAGGCAAATACTCTTGACCTTCTATTGTAATTGGAAATTACATACTGTAGTAGTATAGAAATGAACATAAGATTCATAGAAGGATATTACAGAAGAGGATTGAACTGTACTTACATAGATCATTTACATGAGACTTGTGTAGTTTAACGCAGGAAGTGCTGCCCGATTTTCCGTAGAATAGAGAACCCTCTGCTTAGAATATTCTACAGAGTATTCTAGACGTTGATAGACGTATATGGCCTTTATAGGTTGAAAGTACTGCGAGTAGCGTGTTCTACTTGAAAGGTGGACAAGGCTAGCCGGGTTATAGCGGTGGAGCGTTTTGCTAATAGTCGATAATCGTCGCAAGGTATGTGATTCTTCCTATCCTCTTGAGCATGATATTTTAAAAGAATATATATATAGTACGGTAGACGTACGTGTGTTAACTGAACGTGGTTTTACTCCGATGTCTTTTGACTTGAGTTTAAATAATAAGAATCTTGAAGTATTTCAAAAGAATTAAGAAACCTTTTTGAAAGAAGAGTAATACTTGGTTTTAAAAGCTTAAGAGTTATACTAGCTTTATGGGAAGTTAGGTCTAACGACTTAAGAGAGATAAAAAGGATGGTTTATTGATTTTAGAAGTTAAGAGACTTGATCTTAAAAGATAAGAGACTTGACTTAATTGAATTAATATGAATTTTGTTAAAAAGTGTGAAACCTCATTCGTGAGTAATGAGTACTTGGTTTGTAAAGGAATAATGTTTTACTGATTTCGGAAATGAGAATAAGTATCGAACAAACCACAGCAGCGCTAATAAAGGGAAATGTATTGACTAATAAAGTATTATGAAGACCAGTAGAAACCTCCATCTGCATAGAAGCTAAGATGAGACAAAATGATATTACATTTCCTAGATCATGGCTGCTTTAATAAGATTGTTATAAACAAGAATAACCTACTCACACATAAGACATATGTTTCTCAAATTGTTTTAAAGGAGAATTATATTATTAAGTGATTAAAACTATGAACTACTGAAACCTTTCAAAATGAGAAACTTGAGCATTTGAAATTAGGCAAACTTGAGCGTTTGGAAAATAATGTTGTTACTTGATTTTACAAAGGAAAGTGTTTTAGTTTACTTAAAAAGATAGTCACTCTATTTTTATACTACGTATTGTGTGACTTTTGTGAAAGAAACGGATTTTTTAAAGAGTTAATGTATGAAGTACTTTGGGGATAAAACCCGAACTTGTTAACATAAAGTAGAAAGTACCTTGTGTGAATAACTTGATTGTGTTGGTTTGTGATAGCCTTGTAATACTTTCTTGTTGCTTTGATAAGTAAACATGTTAGGATGCTACGTGTGTTAGTATCTTGTGATGTTTGTGTAAAGGGTTTCCTTGATTGTGCTTATGTTGTTTAACGATAAGCCGTTATGATAGTATTGTACCACTCACCTCTTGACATGATACTGGGGTTAAGGCGCCCTCCGTCGCGGGTATAGCTCGAGCGATGCAGGACTATGATTCAATAATACCTCGTAGGTCCAGGGGACCTATGCGGAGCTACGAGTTCCAGGTTAGTGCGACCTATATGGTCACGCGATGCATGTGCGTGCGGATCGCGAGTTCGGCGATGCCGGGAGTAGCTACCCTCGATGCGGGGAATACCTCATGCGGGCCTATGTGAGTGGCCTATGCGGAGCTGCGGGAAGTTCCAGGACTAGACGCGCACATTTGATACTGCGGGCGAGTGGCCAGCTTCGATCATGTGGCGGTCTAGACAGACCTCGTGATACAGTTTATGACTTTGTTGATGCGTAGGTTTTAGTAGTCGCTATGCCTTCGTACTTACCCCAGACGGTTTTAGTATGACACAGGTGGGACCTGGTGTTCATGTGTATTCCTTGGTGCTTTTATATCATAGACTGCCGGTAGTGAGGAAGGTATTCCACGGGCATGATTGACATTGTGGGCGTGACACCCATTGTTATATTTGAGTGATGACTTTGAGGGCATGAGTCCCTGACTTGACATGACTGCTTATATGTTGTGTACTGTAGTTTGGTTATCATATATGTCTCTTGCTTTATATAGACTACTATGATTTCATTTACAGTATTTTCGCCACATACTTGGTACTGTTAGATTGACCTCCTTCGGGCCGCGTTCATCCGCAGTAGAGGTACATCGATTGTTGATCCTCGCTCATGGAGTCACGATTCATTTGGGAAGCTCCGTTTCTCGGAGGTTTATCTTGGGTATAGTCCCGTCGTTGTAGGTACTTACATTCGGGGTATGGCGGCCCTGTCCCGCCATTGTTGTTATATCATTCTTAAGTGCAGTAGTAATCTTTGTGGGCAGAGTTTGTAAAAAGGATGTCACTGTTCGGATTTAAGTTTTTATATATATATGCCGAAAGACAACTTTTCTCAGAAGACTGTTTTACACTTCATATTATTTCATGTCTTGTTTTATGTTCCGCTGATTACTCTGATGTATGTCTACTTGGGTGCCCGGGGTAAGGCACGATCCACGCCCGGTTGGTCGTGACAAAAGTGGTATCAGAGCAGTTAATCCTCGGAAAGTGTCTACATACCATATCTAGTAGAGTCTTGATTATCGGTGTGTTGTGCACCACACCAATAATCAGGAGGCTATAGGATATTTAGGATTGGTTTCCATTCTTCTCACTCTGAGATCGTGCTTAGAGCTGTGTTATAAGTTGGACCCCTCTAACGTATTTCTTTCCCTTACCGTTATGCCTCCGCGTAAGGCAACCCGCCCAGGCGGCAAGGCAAATGGCGGAGCTGCGAGTAGAGCACGAGGTTACGAGACACAGCCCAATCATCACCGGGTGGTGCCGTTCGGAGAGTTCTCGCGTCGCCGCCCAGCAGAGTTTAGCACAGGCGATTCCTCTGCGGCCATGATATCTGGACCTTCGCCCACCCGATGCGAAAGAATAGATTGCAAAGAGACGACCTTGTTACTAGCTAGGGAGTTAGCAACCAGAGAGTATATTATGTACCGATTTATCACGGGTCTTGATGACTATCTAAGAGAGGGTTGTGCAAGAGTAGCTCTCCAGTCAGGCATGAGCATGGCTCACAGACGAGCTTATGCGCGCAGCAGCCGAGAAACGTAGATCGGTGATTAATCAAGGGCAGCGAAGAGGCCCGATCGGCGAGATCCTTTGGTAACTTTCGAGGCAAACCGCCTCAGAATGATTAGATATGAACCTCCACCGGTGCGAGTGGTCCTCCGCGGGGTTCGGGCGTTCGGTATGCCGAGTTGGTCGAACTCGGGGCTTCCGCTCACGCTACACGTAGTTCCAAACACCGGATTGATTTTTCCCAGTGTTCACGGTGTATGACGTCGTCCCGAAATGTCATCTTTTGTTGCGTGCCGCCGTGGCCACGTGGTCGAAAGTGGTGTCCTAGTAGGAGGATGCAAGTAAGAGGACTCACCTACCGTGATCGGGCCAGTTGATTGGCTCGGAGAGGAAGGGTGTTAGCAGGAGGCCACCCCACCTCGGTGTGGGCGTTGTGGTAAGTGTCATTGTGAGTGTCGTACTTCTTGACGGCTTGTTATGCTTGCGCACAGGCCATTTTGCGAGAAATTATCCGACCAGAGGTGGCGCGGATGTAAAGACTCAGCCTTCAGGATCAGTGGCTAGTTCGTCACCTTCCCTAGCTATGCGCCCAGCCGGGCAGGATTGATTAGAACGACAAAGGGGAAGTGAAACAGTAGATACAAATATATCTTTAACCCTCTAGAGATTAGTATGTGTGATAAGATGAGTATATCTTAAGTGTTATGATCAGATAGCATTGTGCTAATTGTGATTAGAAATCATGGTTAGTTAACCGGGTAAGATTGGGGGATAGGAAAAGTGTGAGCCTTAGAGTTTTATACGTGGAGACCTTAGAGGTAAGGCCATCTCGAGTAAAAGATGTATTTTTATGTTTGACCCTTATCGGAGTGCATAGTGCACGTGTGATATATTTGTGTGATAAGTCCCTGAGTAGTGTGGAATGAAAGAGGGTAGTTGAGCTAAGAAGACCACTAGGTTTTCGTAACTTGATTAGTGAGATTGTTAGGATCGGAACAAGAGTTTCTTGCGAGCGATGGTCGGGTTGATGACCGATCGCGGGTCAACCCGCGGCCTGCAATGTGGTGGGGTCAGTTCGAGGTGGTCCCGCCAGGTGGTGGGGTCACGAGGGTGTTAGGCCCAAGTTTAGTTAACCATCGTACGAGTTCGTGGATGCGTTCGACCAGTAGTCGGGCCGATGAGGTCAGCCCACCTTGTCTTTTAGTCAAGGCCGTTTACTCGGCAGAGGGTTATGCGAAATGTTATATCAGGGAGGTTGTAAGGCTGCACGAGGTGCCTACTTTCACCTTATGACAGGCAGTGGATCCCAGGTTACGGCTATTTATTTTCTGGAGGTTTTACCAAGCAGGGTTAGGAACTCAGGTGAGTCTCAGAATCGCATTCGCCCTCGGGCCAGTGTTAGGAATTCAGGGGTAGATGTGAGGATTGTTGTCTCCTGTTGAGGGAGTGTTTTATAGCTACCATTTCAGTATTCAGATATCGCCTTATGACGCCTTGTAGGGGCGGAAGTGTAAGTTGCCGGTCGATTGGTTCGATGTTGGCAAGGTTCAGATAGCTGGTTCATTCTTGTTTCAGCAGGATGTGGATAGGGTGAAGCCTATCCGGGAGAGGTTATCGGCACCGAGTCAGCGAAGTCGTGCGGATAATCGGCGGCGACGCTTGGAGTTCGAGTTGGCGGTGGTCTTCAAGGTACCACCGGAAAGGGTGTAACGAGTTTTGGAAAACAGAGAAACTTAGCCGAGGTACTTTGGCGCTTCAGATCATTTGGAAAATAGGCCAAGTTGCCTATGTTAGCATTTCCGTCCGACGTAGGAGGCGAGACATCCGATCTTCGTGTTGTTATGTTCGGAAAAGTATCGAGATCCATCAGTGTTCCCGAATGATGACCGAGTTGGAGGTAGTAACCCCGAGATTTTGGAAAACTGAAGCAGTAGCAAAAATGTGGTAAGTTATGAGAAAGAGTTCGAGTGTACGAGAAGGGTACGACGAGTAAGAGAATAGAAGTGATCATTTCGTTTGTAAAGAAGGCTGCGGCGAGTATCTTTTAGCCCTTGGGTGGGAGCTTTTGTAGTGTTGGAGGTGATTCCTCGTGGACTTGGATTAAGTATTTGCGCGTGTGTTATTTTGTGGCCAGGTGTGGCATATTTGTTTTCGTAAGTATAGTAGTGAAGACTATACTGGCGCAAGTATGTTTTGAGACTTAGAAGGAACATTCGGGACGAATGTTTCTAAGGAGGGGAGAATGTTATACCCCGTATTTCCAGAGTATGTACGTGAGGACGTACGTATAAAAGTTTGAGCCTTAAATTAGGCAAGGGGCGAAATTTTGTTCACAACCCCCGAAAAGAATTGTTTTTCGACGAAACGTTTTCCAAACTTTGCGAAGTGAAAATTACGGTTGCGACATTTATTATTTTTGCGGATTTTTCCGAGAGATGAAATATTTTGGACCAACGAGAGGGCGACACTTGTCACCCTCAAGTGGACGGATGTGGTGGCCGATTGGGTGCACGTTTTGTGCCATGTTTTGTGGCCTAAACCATGGGTCAATGTTTGGAGTGAATTGAGGAGTAGATGGCTAGGGGCACTTGGGCAAATCCTCACCCTCCACTTGCCCACCACTTGTATTGATCTTGTCCATTGGTTTCCCTATAAATACCCCCCCTTAGTTGAAGACTTCTTCATCCACTCCACACTTTTCCAAGTCTTGAAAATCCTCCCCCCCCTTCTTCTTGTTGCTCTCGTCCAAAGAGCACCCCTCCCCCTTTGTGAGGCCTTTTGGCCGAGAAGTACTCCCCCCCCTTGGTAGAAAAGTATTCTCCAAGTATTGTTACTATTTCAAAATACATTGGCCCAAATACCTTGTAGTATTTCAAGGTTACCCCTATACTAAAAGCCCAGAAATACTATTATACTTTCCTTCAGTCACAAAACGAAACCCTTAGGAAAATCTTCATAGTTGGTTGAAGTATTAAGAAGAAGTTGCGTAGAACTTCTAAGGGTTGTTCGAGCGTGGAGCACCCGAGTTGGAGCTAAGCGTTGCTCGGGATCGACATTTAAACTTGGATAATTTTGGGCTTATCGAGGTAAATACTTGACCTTCTATTGTAATTGGAAATTACATCTCGTAGTAGTATAGAAATGAATATAAGATTCATGAAGGATATTACGTAAGAGGATTGAATCAGTACTTACATAGAATTGTATTTACTGTAGACTTGTGTAGTTTAACTGTAGGAAGTGCTGCCCGATTTTCCGTAGAATAGAGAACCATCCGCTTAGAATATTCTGCAGTAGTCTAGGCGTTGATAGGCGTATATGGCCTTTATAGGTTGAAAATCTGCGAGTAGCGTGTTCTACTTGAAGGTGGACAAGGCTAGCCGTTATAGCGGTGAGCGTTTTGCTAATAGTCGATAATAGTCGCGAGGTATGTGATTCTTCCTATCCTCTTGAGCATGATATTTTAAAAGAATATATATATAGTACGGTGACGTCGTGTGTTAAGCGAGCGTGGTTTTACTCCGATGTCTTTTGACTTGAGTTTAAATAATAAGAATCTTGAAGTATTTCAAAAGAATTAAGAAACATTTTTGAAAGAAGAGTAATACTTTGTTTTAAAAGCTTAAGAGTTATACTAGCTTTATGGGAAGTTAGGTATAACGACTTAAGAGAGATAAAAAGGATGGTTTATTGATTTTAGAAGTTAAGAGACTTGATCTTAAAAGATAAGAGACTTGACTTAATTGAATTAATATGAATTTTGTTAAAAAGTGTGAAACCTCATTCGTGAGTAATGAGTACTTGGTTTGTAAAGGAATAATGTTTTACTGATTTCGGAAATGAGAATAAGTATCGAACAAACCACAGCAGCGCTAATAAAGGGAAATGTATTGACTAATAAAGTATTATGAAGACCAGTAGAAACCTCCATCTGCATAGAAGCTAAGATGAGACAAAATGATATTACATTTCCTAGATCATGGCTGCTTTAATAAGATTGTTATAAACAAGAATAACCTACTCACACATAAGGCATATGTTTCTCAAATTGTTTTAAAGGAGAATTATATTATTAAGTGATTAAAACTATGAACTACGAAACCTTTCGAAAATGAGAAACTTGAGCATTTGAAATTAGGCAAACTTGAAAATTGAAAAATAATGTTGTTACTTGATTTTACAAAGGAAAGTGTTTTGGTTTACTTAAAAAGATAGTCACTCTATTTTTATACTACGGGTATTGTGTGACTTTTGTGAAAGAAACGGATTTTTTTAAAGAGTTAATGTATGAAGTACTTTGGGGATAAAAACCCGAACTTGTTAACATAAAGTAGAAAGTACCTTGTGTGAATAACTTGATTGTGTTGGTTTGTGATAGCCTTGTAATACTTTCTTGTTGCTTTGATAAGTAAACATGTTAGGATGCTACGTGTGTTAGTATCTTGTGATGTTTGTGTAAAGGGGTTTCCCTTGATTGTGCTTATGTTGTTTAACGATAAGCCGTTATGATAGTATTGTACCACTCACCTGTTGACATGATACCGGGGGTTAAGCTGCCCTCCAATGCGGGGTATAGCTCAGGCAGTCTGGGACTATGATTCGAGAATACCTTATGCGGGTCCAGGGGACCTATGCGGAGCTACGAGAGTTCCAGGTTAGTGTGCGGCCTATATGGTCATGCGGTGCATGTGGCGTGCGGTGCGAGTCGGGGCGATGCCGGAGTAGCTACCCTCGATGCGGGGAATACCTCATGCGGGCTATGTGAGTGGCCTATGCGGTGCGGGAAGTTCGAGGACTAGGCGCGCATTTGATCTGCGGGCGGTGGCGTGCCATTCGATCATGTGGCGATCTAGACAGACCTCGTGATACGATTTATGACTTTGTTGATGCGTGGGTTTTAGTAGTCGGCTATGCCTTCGTACTTACCGTCTGGTTTTAGTATGACACAGTGGGACACGGTGTTCATGTGTATTCCTTGGTGCTTTTATATCATGCATCGCCGGTGAGGAAGGTATTCCACGGCATGATTGATGTTGTGGGCGTGAGACCCATAGTTATATTTGAGTGATGACTTTGAGGCGTGAGTCACGACTTGACATTATGCTTATTTATTGTGAGCGTAGTTTGGTTATCATATATGTCTCTGCTTTATATAGACTACTATGATTTCATTTCTGATATTTTGATTTCACATACTTGGTACTGTTGTCTTGACCTCCTTGGGGTTGCGTTCATGCCGCGAGTAAGTACATCGATTGTTGATCCTCGCTCATAGGGTCACAGTTCAGCGTTTGGGAAGCTCCGTTTCTCCGGAGGCTTATCTTGGGTATAGTCCTCTGTCGTTGTAGGTACTTACATTCAGGGGTATGGCGGGGTCCTGTCTCGCCATTGTTGTTATATCATTCTTAAGTGCATGAAATCTTGTTGTGGCGAGTTTGTAAAAAGGATGTAACTGTTCGGATTTAAGTTTTTATATATATATGCCGAAAGACAACTTTTCTCAGAAGACTGTTTTACACTTCATATTGTTTCATGTCTTGTTTATGTTCCGCTGATTACTCTGATGTATGTCTACTTGGATGCCCGGGGTAAGGCACCAGTCACGGGCCCGGGTTCGGGTCGTGACATTAACGTAGGATCCGGACCCCGGAAAGTGTATGTTGTATTTACATATGCTAATAAGAAAATTAGTATATAGAAGGATGTGACCCCGGAATAATTTTTGATGTAACACGTATGACGACGGAGATCGACAATAAATTTGGAGTGTGCATAAAAAGGTTATGAAATTGTGTCATATTACAAGAATTATGACATTGGGCATATGAAGGACTTATAAATTATTAGAATTATAAAATTAATTGTATGTATAATTGATTAATTAGGGATTGATTATTAAATTGGGGACAAGATTAGTGGAGTTTTAACGTGTAACATTATAGTGATGACTCCTAAAGTGACTAAGGGAATTACTAATTAGGTGGCAACTTTACGTTAGGAGGTAATTTTAAGTGGGAACATAATTATGAGTTCATTAATTGGTATTTAGGAGTGAGTCAAGACATTTCATTTGGAAAAAAAATAGTACATGGCCTTGGAGAATTCGTGAAGACTAAAACAATATTCATCAGCTCCTTTACCTCTAAAAACAAGCAGATGCAATAATAATATATCAGTTTCTTATGACAAAGTCATGCAATATTACTTGTAACCTCTCCCATCTTCCAAATGCTTCTCTTTCTGTACCTCTCGTGTTACACTATTTTAGGACGGTACTCTTTTGAATGTGATCTCTTAGAATTGGAGGAATATCTTCTGCTTTTAACTATTTGAAATGTGCAAAGCTTTTCATAGTTCACTTGTGAAAATTGTGATGGGGCGGGTTCAGTTATTATTCGAGGTATGCAAGGCTCTTCTTTTCTTTTGGCATATTTTATGTACAAAACATAATCGGAATATTATTTCATAATTATTCTACTCTTAGTAGTTAAGAATGATCATGTTATTGATTCCTATGGTGAACATCATGTCCAAATATGTTCATGAATCCTTATTGAGACATACAGAAAAGGTATATGTTGATGTTCCCAATGTTAGCCGAAAGGGCAAAAAGGTTATGTCATCCGATAAGTTCAAAATGATGTTTCATTGTCATTCATGCATTTTCATTTGCATTGCATTCATGTATTACCCTGGACCACTTGTGCTATGCACACTACTATATGGTAAATATTATATATATGTAGGGGACATAGAAAAAGGGAAAGGCGTTATATACGCACACCATGCAGCTGGTACAGACTATCACAAAAGAACCCTAAGAGGCCAAAATGATTCAAAGCATGTGTGGCTCAAATTGGACATTAGTATATCGCATTTACATCATGCATACATTTATTAACCATTATAAGGTATGATGCCCACATAGGCTGTTATGTAAAGGAAGATGCTTGTGTGACCAATATTATACCGCATTTCTGTTGCATAACATGTAGGCATATGTAATAGGGTCTTAGAGGTATTTACTACTAGTCAACTGTTTCTGTTTCAGATATTATTATATCCCTATTATGTTATTATTCATGTCTGACATACTCAGTACATCAGTCGTACTGACGTCCCTTTTGTCGGGGACGTTGCGTTTCATGCCCGCAGGTTCACATAGGCAAGGCGACAGTCCACGTTAGTAGGTTGCTGATTCAGCTGATGTTGGAGCACTCTATTTGTTTCAAAGTTGCAGTCTGGTCATGATACAATATTTTTGCATACGTATATGGGTATGGCGGGGCCTTGTCCCGACCCTTGGCCTCATGTATTCCTTAGAGGCTTGTAGATGATGTCCTGTGGGTATCGGTCTTGGTATGGGTATGTATATATATAAATTGGTATTCTGGATAAATATTTCACATAGTTTTCTTTCGGCTTAGTCCGTAATTAATTATGATTAGATATTAAATATACGAATAGATGTACCCAGCGAGTGAGATCCGGGTGCCTGTCGCGGCCCTCCGATTTGGGTCGTGACACTGGCAGTGGGCCGGTGGCTAATGGCCCAACGACCCCTATTTTCCAGTTTCATCGGCCCTGGATAGTGGGCTGTCCAGAATTCCTTTCGGCCTAATCCGACATGGTCAAGTGACTTCCGTAATAACACTAGGTCGGGGCAGCAAACTGGTGTGCTTGGTCCTCGGCCTCCACAGGCCATCATGTTGTGGGGCCCACTCTAACCGATATTTAAGCCGCAATGCACACAGTTGGATTGAATCCTCCTGACGCAAATTGGTACATGGACACCGGCGCCACTTCTCACATGACGTCCGACCAAGGTACTCTCTCGTCTTATTCCAATTTGAGGAACAATCGTGGCATTTTTTTGGTGATGGCAAATCAATTCCAATTCGTGGTTACGGTCATAAAATTTGTCTCCCCACATCCACCTCTTGTCTTAAAAAATACCCTTCATGCCGCTAACTTAATTAAAAATTTGGTGTATGTCAGTAAATTCACCACTTCACCACAGTTAATTGGGTTTCAGTTGCTTTTGATCCATTTGGGTTTTCTGTGAAGAATTTCAAGATGGGGATACCTCTAATGAGATGTGATAGTAGGAAAAATCTTTATCCTATCACGCCCGCATCCAGTCTCTCGAGTCACGTCTTGCCATCCACTTTTGCAGTACTTGTTCTTTCCTTGTGGCATGCCCGGTTTGATCACCCTGGGTCATCCATTATTTCTTCCTTGCATAAAAATAATTTTATTTCTTGTAAGCGTCCGCATAGCACTCTAATTTGTCAATTCTGTCCTTTAGGAAAATATGTTAGATTACCATTTGTAGTATCTACTTCTCATACTTCAATGCTATTTAATATTATTCATAGCGATTTATGGACATCTCCTGTTTTAAGTTCTATGGGTCATCGTTATTATGTTTTATTTTTTTATGATTATTCTAATTTTTTATGGATATTTCCGTTAGCGGAAAAAATACAAAAATTTCCACATTCTTAAAATTTAGAGTATTCATCCGTACCCAATTCGATCGGAAAATAAAAAATATTCAATGTGATAATAGAAAAAAATATGATAATGGGGTGTTTCGGGATTTTTGTGATACTAATGGGATAGTTTTTCGTTTTTTTGTCCTCATACGTACTCACGAAATGGGAAAGCCGAACGAAAAATTCATACTATTAATAACATTGTTCGAACTATATTGGTCATGCTTCTGTACCCCTTTTTTTTTGGCATCATGCTCTATAAATGACTACTTATCTTCTTAACATACTTCCTATCAAAGGGTTGACAAATGCGTCTTCTCTCAAAGTCCTCTATAATAAAAATTCTTTGTATTCCCATCTTATGATATTTGGGTGCTTATGTTATCCATTATTTCCGTCAACTATAATTAACAAACTTCAGACACGTTCTATCTCTTGCGTGTTTTTGGGTTATCCGTCTAATCATCGTGGTTACAAATGTTTTGATTTATCAACTAATAAAATCATCATTAGTCGCCATGTTATTTTTTATGTAACTCAATTTCCATTTTCTAAGTGAGTAGCATCATGCCTAGTTCGTATAATTTTTTAGAAGACAGTGTTTCCCCGTATATTATCCACCATTTATCGGACTTGTCCCACACCCGAAATTCGCTAGCGAGCCCATCGCCGTGGCCTACAATATTGTCATCTACGCGATCATCCGATCACGGGTCTAGCGGGCCGCATATCCACCAGTTGCCTCGCTTGTGTTTGCACGCATCGATTCTAGTGTTGGGATAGCAGGTAGTGGCGAGTCCGTCACCACTTCAATTTTGTCCGAAAATTCACCAAATTCTCCTCTGAGTCACAGACCAGTCACTCGTAGTCAACGAAGTATTTTTAAATCAAAAAGACATTTTAATCTAAATTCTAATGTTCTTAAATTCCCCTACCCTGTAATCCAGTGTCTGCATTAAATGGCCCGATTTAGAAGTTGGCTATGAACGATGAATATAATGCTCTTATTGACAATAAAATGCAGGAGTTGGTACCCCGTTCTCCTGGTGTTAATATTATTCGATCTATGTGGATTTTTACTCATAAGGATAATTCTGATGGTTCTTTTGCGAGGCATAAGACTCGTCTTGTAGGTGATGGTAAGACCCAGCAGGTTGACATAGATTGTGGTGAGACGTTTAGTCTGGTGGTCAAACCGTCTACCATTCGCATTGTTCTCAGTCTGATTCTTTCCAAGACTTCACCCATTCATCAGTTAGATGTAAAGACTGCTTTATTACATAGTGATCTTAAGGAGACCGTCTACATACATCAACCATTGGGTTTTCGAGACCCCAAATATCCTCATCATGTTTGTTTATTGAAGAAGTCCTTGTATGGTCTTAAGCAGGCCCATCGGCTTGGTATAAGAGATTTGTACACTATGTTTCATCTATTGGGTTTACTCACAATATGTCTGATAATTTATTGTTCATTTATTGTCGTGGTACCTCCCTGGCTTATATTTTATTATATGTGGATGATATTATCTTGACTGTCTCTTCTGATGTTTTGCGCAAGTCTATCATGACAATGCTCAATTCTGAGTTTGCTATGAAAGTCTTGGGGCCCTTGAGTTACTTTTTTGGGATTGTTGTCACTCGTCATGCAGGTGGTTTATTCTTATCGCAAAGGAAGTATGTCGTTGAGATCATTGAGTGAGCTGGTGTGTCCTCGTGCAAGTTTACTTCCACTTCCATTGTTACTAAACCCAAGTTGGGTGTTGCGACTGGCTCACCTTACGAGCATCTGACCCACTATCGCAGTCTTGCAGTGGCTCTTCTGTATCTTACTTTCACGAGATCGGATATTACCTATGTCGTACAACACGTGTGTCTGTTTATGCATGATCATAGAGTTGAGCATAAAATGCGCTCAAATGCATTATTCGATACATCCAGGGGACACTTGGTTATGACTTATATTTATATCCTTCGTCGCCGTATACACTTGTCTATTATACAGATGATGATTGAGGTGTTTGTCCAAATATCAGACGCTCTACGTCTGGCTATTGTATGTTACTTGGTAATAACTTGGTCTCATGTTCTGTAAAGAGACAATCTACATTGTCACGCTCTAGTGTAGATGCCAAGTATCGAGGAGTAGCCAATGTGGTCTAAATCCTGTTGGTTACATAATCTTCTCTTGGAACTTCATTGTCCCATTCAGAAAGCTACCTTGATTTATTGTGATAATATTAGTGTCGTCTATCTTTATGGTAATCCGGTTCAACACCAGCGCACTAAACAAATCGAGATGGATATTCACTTTGTTCGCGAAAAGGTAGCTCGTAGACAAGTACATGTCTGTTATGTCCCTTTCAGGTATCAAATTGCAGACATCTTTACGAAGGGTCTTCCCTCGGTTTTATTTGAAGATTTTAGGGACAATCTCAGTGTACGAAGACCGCCCGCTATGAGGGCGTGATGAATATACCGTGTATATCACTATGATATACACGGTTTTGGTTAGACTTGTACCATAATTAAAAGTATTAAATTATGTCGTATATTTACCATAATTGTAGAATTCTTGTACAAGTAGAATTAGGAGTTAGAAGTGTAGTAAAATATAATTTTTCATATTTGAAGATTGTAATATGTATATATACATATTCATTCAATGAAAATAATCAAGAGATTATTTTTTTCAAATAGTTAGAAAAAAAACAATAATGTTCAACCTGCTAACTTTTGATTTTGTTCCTTAATTTCCTATTTTCTCTCGTTATAGATCTTGCTTTATCACTCTTTCCTTCCTTACTTACCAAACATAAAAAAAAAAAAATACACTAAGCTTCCGCTATGTGCGGGATCCGAGAAAGATGAGTCGGATCACAAGGGTCTATTGTACGCAGTCTTACCTCACATTCAAATAAATAAATAAGAAGTTTCCTACTAATAACTTTGTTGTTTTAATTTCTTATAAAGACATGAGAGAAATAAGGTAAAAAAATTGGGGAGGGGAAGGGAGCTTACTTTTGCATAACTATGGCCATAGATATGTTTATAGCTGGAAAAGGTAAGTTTGAGTTGTGGAATGCTTCTTTTGCTGAGTATCTCCAAGACAACAGCTTCATCAACAGTGGCCCCTGTTTGGTATAGTCTCCTTGCATCACACTTCGCTATGTGTTGGCTAATATCAGCATTATGTGCTTTATGTGATGCTGATAATGCCATTAGTATCTACCAAATACAATAATCATCAGGAATTTGTAACCATTATAAATTTCTATAAGAAGCTAATTAAAAGTAATAATTGTTAAAGAGTTTGGAATAACCATTTTGTATCACACACTGAGCAATCTGTTAGTTAACATAAGCGATGTGTGCATTGATTTATGCTAATATTGTTATAGCCCCCAACCAATATCCTAAGTTGAAGAAGAAACACGAATATATATTTCCCAACAGAAGAAAGAAAATGGGTTTTTAAAACCAAAATCTGAAAAGAAACAATCATCATAAATTGGAAAGCAACGCCCGGACTTTACCAAAAAGTTTATGTCTGAAAGATTTAGAGCATCACAAATTGATAAACCCGTATGATGTATCGAGAAAAAGAAGGGGATTGGTCTTCTTACTTTTTGACATGGATGAGGAGGTTCAATGGAGGAAATGTGATTGTCCAAATGTCGTCTAAACTTGGTTAAGTAAGCATGTTGTATTAGAGAAACATGGCTTGATTTTCTACAAGTGAATATCTCCATTAAAGCTCTGTTATTCACCACCTCATTCTGCTCTAATGCTTCCCTTGCCACCTCTGCATCTCTCTCGTGTGGATTTTGCAACAACATCCCCAACCCCACACCTGCAATTGACCATGAACTAGTTCTCTTTTGGAAATGGACAAGAGGCTCTTCCCCAAATAACTCCATATATTTTTCTTTGATTTTCTGCCGTTGGCAACTGTTTAGAACAACTAAAACTTTGATCAAATGGTTTAGCTCACAACAACTGTAAAGCTCTTTGCAAATAGTTTCACACATGTGGCTTGATAATGACATTGTTTGTCTAGTGGATATGTGAAAAAGAGTCAACTAAGGAGAATGGCTTTAACATACTTGGACACCACGGAAAAGATAGCAAGCGCTAGAGCTACCTTTATTTTTTCTATGTTTTTTTCGGTGGAACTCCACGTAGCTTGACACTTTGTTTGGATGGTTGTTACCCATGGTTTCATAATGTACAAGTATGGTATTGTATATAATACGGTATTATATTATAGTTTATTATACTAATAAATACAATATTTGAATAGATTATTTCGTTTGTTGTGATTTAATTATATTTTTATTGTTTGGTTTGACGGTGTGTACAAAAGGGTAGGACGTAGTCAATGCGACTAGTTAATTCATGATAAATCATCATAACATAAACTAGTTAATTCATGATAAATCATTGATGCGCGTAATATGCACACACTTTTAAACGCAAGTGCACGTTATCGTATCAAGTAGTATAGTCTTAGATAAGACCGAATATCGTCCTCTGGGATTAGGGTTCAAGTACCAGTTGTCTATTTTCTAGTATCTATTTGGTGAATTAATGAGTGATTGGTTGTTTATGACTAAGAATTATAAAAGCTAATTAAATATAAAGATTTAATTCAGATGTGATGAGAATAGGGCTTCTATGTATCCTTACTATCCGCTTATGTTACTTACTAATGCATTACTTATGGTATTCTTCTTTTGGAGAAAGCAGGTTTCTGTGATCGCTTTATACTCCGTTGAGTTATATAAACACTCAACCCCGTATTGTTCCTTACCTAACTTTCGATAAGGGTAACGCTATAGGAGGATTAAGCACAAAACCTAGTTGGCCGCGCACAATGCGCAAAATTAGGGTTGTTAAGCCTCTCATCAACGCTACAAATCTAATTGAGGTATTTTCATCCCCAATTCAAGACCGTCACCCAACTTACAAAGATATTCACAATCCTCCTTTCGAATCGATTAGAAATCATATAGTGATAACTAGTTGTCGATTAGCTACCAAGAATTCAACTCAATTATTGGATAGATCTCTCAATAAGAATAATAACCATAAGCGTGCATTACTTTATAACATAAGGTTCAAGAATTCAACATAGAAAGCCTATAAGAGAATTAGTTCCTAGCCATGAATATGACAAGAACTAATTCAAAGTTCATCA
The DNA here is from genome assembly GCA_029844215.1 of Przewalskia tangutica. Taxonomy (NCBI): domain Eukaryota; kingdom Viridiplantae; phylum Streptophyta; class Magnoliopsida; order Solanales; family Solanaceae; genus Przewalskia; species Przewalskia tangutica. The sequence goes on from CM056733.1 coordinate 171,961, forward strand.
TGCAAAAACCGAATTAAAGAAAAGAAAAAGAAAAGAAATTACTAATGTTTAGGTCTCGATCTCTAGGCAAGAAAACCTTGTGTTTGGCGAAGGAACCTTGAAAGCGCCTAGGGTTCTCCTTTTATAGGTTTAAAACGTCTCCCTTCTTTTCCTTCCAGGCCTGGCCCAAAAATCCGTCAAAAGACCTAATTTTTTCAGCGTCGGCGCGCGCTGCTGTCGGCGCCGCGGCCTAAAGTTCTCTGTACCGGGTGTTTTGGCGCGCGCCCGATATCTGGCTGCGAGCGCGCGGCCTGCAACTCTGTGGCTTCTCGGATGTTTAGGCGCCGCGGCCATTTCACAGTCTCTGCGGCGTACTGGATCTTCTGCGACTTCTTCGAATAATAGCGCGCATGACCTCGCTTGCGAGGCGCGTATGGCCACGCAGTCTGATTTCACCTTGTTTGCCACTTTCTCGTTTTCACTCTAGTACCTCCTCTTTTCCCTCTTTCGCTCCTTTTCCGCCATTTGGCCACTTCACCACTTTGACTCAAAAGAAAGAAAATCTATCCTAATACGACACTTTGTATGTACAAAAGCGGGACAAAAGACTAACTAGATCGACTCAAAAGGTGTATATAAAATACACCGATCAAATACCCCAAACTTAACCTTTGCTCGCCTCGAGCAAAGATAAAAAGAAAGAAATAAAATGACGACTCAATAAATAAGAAAATCAACAAAGAAAATAAAGCAGACTCCGCCATTGATCACTTTCTTTGCGTGAATGTTAACTAGAAAAACATGAAGGTTAGCGAGAATAATATCGAGGAACATATAGCATGGAATTTCAACACATTGAGCTAGATATTTTCGCAAACTCATACTTATCATGCTTAAATGGAAGTCAGTGTACTCAAGTATGCATATAAATTCAAAAATTCCTATGGCATGCTTACTTGCTATTCTCCACTAATTATGGATATACATAGAAGAGATCTTCAGGACTTTGGGGGTTGTAATGTAGGCTTAGGTAGGGGTTGGTAAAGATAGACATTTAGGCTCATTTTTCTGTACCATAAGCTCTTTGGCTTTTCAATTTTCCCCTTTTTATTTTGATTCTTTACTTCACTTCAATTCTATCCTTCCCCTCTTTTGTTTTGGGAGAATGAAGTATATAATAATGACAAGCACCCCAAACTTAGGCTTTTGCCTATTTCTTATTACTTTTGTATTGGGGTGCAACAGACTTTATTCATTCTTTTTGTTTTCTTTTTAACACAATGTACTCCTACTGTTTCATAATTTCACTTATGGTACACTTTGTGGGAATATAGGGTGTCAAAGAAGAAGTTTCAAATTTTAGGCTCAATGGGGCTAACTAGTGATATTTTTAAAGTACGGGATAGAAAAGAGGTAAGAATTGGCTATCAAAGAAATGCCTGAGTCATCTCCCTAGCATGCATATCCTAATTATTTCGCCTCAAATAGCAAACAATCGTACACATAGGTTTTCAATCATTTAGTATGCACAATTCAAGCATGAAACTCCAAATAGACAGATTTTTGTGAGTTTTTGGCATATCTAACCTAAGTGTTTAGATTAGTTGCTTCAATTCCTTTACATTATTCCACATTACTTCACTAGGTGTTTCTAGCAACTACAGCATACATGATCTTTGACAGGCAATTATGACTCAAGAAAGAAAAAAATTTGGTGACTCAAAATAAACATAAAACAAATAGAAAAATTTAAATAAAACATAACATGACACACAAATAAAACACACCCAAACTGAAATCACACATTGTCCCCAATGTGTGTAGACTCAAACGATGAAAAGAAACGACACTTACAAACTTTGGCTAAAATGGTGGTGGTGGCGGTGGATAATCATCGACCGTTGGTTGAACAAGGCACTCGGCTCGTCGATTTGTTGCCTTGTTTCTTCTTGTCCTTGTACTCTTGTTTGCAAGTCTGCATCATCTCCTTACAGTGTTGGTACAATTGCCCATTGTGGGCTCACGAAGGTTCTGCTCTAGTGGTTGGCGGTGGTGGGTCTGCCTCATTGAGCCCTATTTGTGCTCATCTTCATCCATGGCGGCCTCTGCTGCGGTGGTGCTCTCCGTCATTCTTTGGGGCGAGTGCAGTTTTTAGGCGTTTTAAATTTCTCGATTCCCGCTTGGCGCCGGCACCTTTTAGCCGCGGCTGAACATCTGCGCTCGCCCGGGACTTTACGGCGCGGCCTGCTCGCAGCGGCTGCGGCTAAATTCTGCAAACTTTACGGAATTCTCACGCGGCCTGCTCTCGCCATGGCTTAAATTCTGCGCTGTTCGACTCTTTTAGCGCGCGCCTAACACGGCGCGCCTACACATTTCTCGAAATCGACTTTCTTTCGGTTTTTCGCCTTGATTCATTCCACAGACCTATCAATCACGGCTCAAACACAAGACCCATGACCGTGAGATTGTTCTAGACAAAATAAAATAAACTAAAAGTGAAATTAAAATAACATAATTGAAAGCGTTGGGTTGCCTCCCAACAATATTGTCTTTTACGTCTTTTAGCGGGACGCAATTAACCTACGAGTGCCCGTTGGATACTTACGCGAACCGCTTGCAATCCACAGATTTATTGCTATAGGTCTCAATTTCCCTATAACTATTTGTTCAAACAGGGGCCTTAAACATACAAGTATCCCCCAAGCACACAAGATGAGTTTGTCTTTTAGGCTTCTTATTTTGTAGGAAACCGTGAAATTCTCTACATCTCTTGACTCTGGGGGTTGCCCTTGATGGTATGCAATTCCTAATTGGGAGTCATTCGTGATAGCTAGTGGTGTTTCTTCTGTGATAGGTGCATGAAAAAGAATTTCCACAGAATCCAAGAAGGTGAATAATTGGATTTCTGCAATCTTTTCCTTCTCTACACCAGCTATCTCACCAAATTCCTCAATAGTTGGGTGTGATTCAGGCTCCTCAACTTGCTGTTCGCTGTTGAATATGATCGCGAGTTCTGCTATTTGCGTTTCCAACCTCTTTATACCCAACCTCATTTCGTCCATGAACCGAGTTTGGGACCTCGTGAGACTGAGTAGAGTTTCTCGTAATTCCTCCTCTCTTCCTACATGGTTGGAGCTCGATCATATTGACAGTAGAAATCCATATCTTCAGGATCCCTGAGATGCATCAAAACCAACAAAGAATCACGGCACCCTTGTTTTCACACAATAAATACATAAAATAAACAAAATTAAAAAAAACTATACATAAAACCAAATTAGAAATTAAAAATAGATAAATTTGATATTGAACTATTGCCTAATCCCCGGCAACGGCGCCAAAAACTTGATGCGCGTAATATGCACACACTTTTAAACGCAAGTGCGTTATCGTATCAAGTAGTATAGTCTTAGATAAGACCGAATATCGTCCTCGGGATTAGGGTTCAAGTACCGGTTGTCTATTTTCTAGTATCTATTTGGTGAATTAATAGTGATTGGTTGTTTATGACTAAGAATTATAAAAGCTAATTAAATATAAAGATTTAATTCTGATGTGATGAGAATAGGGCTTCTATGTATCCTTACTATCCGCTTATGTTACTTACTAATGCATTACTTATGGTATTCTTCTTTTGGAGAAAGCGGGTTTCTGAAATCGTTTTATACTCCCGTTAGGTTATATAAACACTCAACCCGGTATTGTTCCTTACCTAACTTTATTTGATAAGGGTACGCTATAGGAGGATTAAGCACAAAAACCTAGTTGACCGTCACGCACAATGCAAAATTAGGGTTGTTAAGCCTCTCATCAACGCTTACAAATCTAATTGAGGTATTTTCATCCCCAATTCAAGACCGTCACCCAACTTACGGATATTCACAATCCTCCTTTTGAATCGATTAGAAATCATATAGTGATAACTAGTTGTCAATTAGCTACCAAGAATTCAACTCAATTATTGGATAGATCTCTCAATAAGAATAATAACCATAAGCATGCATTACTTTATAACATAAGGTTCAAGAATTCAACATAGAAAGCCCTATAAGAGAATTAGTTCCTAGCCATGAATATGACAAGAACTAATTCAAAGTTCATCATGCAAAAACTGAATTAAAGAAAAGAAAAAGAAAAGAAATTACTAATGTTTAGGTCTCCAATCTCCTAGGCAAGAAAACCTTGTGTTTGGAAAGAAGGGGAACCCTTGAAAACTGCCTAGGGTTCTCCTTTTATAGGTTTAAAACGTCTCCATTATTTTCCTTCCAGGCCTGGCCCAAAAATCCGTCAAAAGACCTAATTTTTCCGCGTCGGCGCCGCGGCCCTGCTGTCAGGCGTCGCGGCGCCTAAAGTTCTGCAATACTGCCGGGTGTTTTGGCGCGCGGCCGATATCTGGCATGCAGCGCGCGGCCTGCAACTCTGTGGCTTCGGTGTTTAGCGCGCGCCACATTTACGGTCTCACGAGGCGCGCGGCGCTGGATCTTCTGCGACTTTCTGAATAATAGCGCGCGCTTCCCATTGCGAGGCGCGCGGCCCAGTCTGGATTTCAGCCTTGTTTGCCACTTTCTCCGTTTTCAGCTCTAGTACCTCATCTTTTTCCCTCTTTTCGCTCCTTTTCCGCCATTTGGCCACTTCAGCCACTTTGACTCAAAAGAAAGAAAATCTATCCTAATACGACACTTTGTATGTACAAAACGGGACAAAAGACTAACTAGACTGACTCAAAAGGTGTATATAAAATACACCGATCAATCATCATAACATAAACTAGTTAATTCATGATAAATCATCCTAACATAAACATTTCAAATTATAATAACAAATGAGATGATCAAAGTTAGATAAACTAATAGTATGATTAAAATCCTAAAAAAGAGTGCAATGGCGTAATGTCACGACCCGAACCCGGGCCCGTGACTGGTGCCTTACCCCGGGAACCCAAGTAGACATACATCAGAGTAATCAGCGGAACATAAAGACAATACATGAAACCAGTGTAATAAGACAGTGAAATAAGAAGACAGGCTAACCAAAAACGGTTACCTTCAGTATATATATAAATAGCAACTTTTTCAACATGAACAGTTTAATCCTTTTTACAAACCCTTCCCACAACAGTACTACAGACCTCTAAGAATGATACGACAACAATGGCGGGACAGGGCCCGCCAAACCCCTGAATGTAAACACTTACGACGACAGAGGACTATACCACTGATAAGCCTCCGGAGAAACGGAGCTTCCCAACGCGCTGACCACGAGAGCTAGGATCAACGGCGGTGTACCTCGACTGCGGCGTGAGCGGCCCAGAGGTCGATCAACAGTGCAGGTATGTGAAACTGAAAATACATCACGTAAATGAAATCATAGCGATCATATAAAGCGGAGACATGTATGATAACCAAACTACGATTTACAACAGCGATCATGTCAAGTCGTGACTCGCCCTCAAGTCATCACTCAAGTATAACAATGGGTCTCGGGCCCACAACATCAATCATGCGTGGAATACCTTCCCGCCAGCTGGCGATCTATGATATAAAAACACCGAGAACACACATGAACACGTGTCCCGCTGTGTCATAATAAAAGCGGGGTAAATGCGAAGGCATAACCGACTACTAAAAACCCACAGTACCAACAAGGTCATGAATCGTATCATAAGATCTGTCTAGGCGTCACATGATCAAAGCGACCACTTGCCCGCGATATCGATATGCGCGTCTAACCTCGAACTCCGCGACTCCGCGTAGGCCAATCATCGCCGGCGCATGAGGTATTCCCGCATCGGTAGCTACTCCGGCGTCGCACGGACTTCGCGATCGCGTAGCCCACATGGACGCGTGCCCATAAAGGGCGCGCTAACACGGAACTCTCGTAGCTCGCGTAGGCCCCGGGCTGCGTGAGGTATTCTCGAATCATAGGTCCATCGACGCTTTGAGTCTACCCGCGTCGGAGGCGCTTAACCGGAATCATCTCAAGAGATGAATGCCACAATACTATCATAACGATCGATAGTTAATAAGCACAATCAAGAAACCCTTCACACAAACATCACAAGATACTAACACACGTAGCGTCCCAACACGTTTACTTATCAAAGCAATCAAGAAAGTATTACAAGGCTATCACAAACCAATACAATCAAGTTGTTCACACAAGGTACCTTCTACTATATGATTAACAAGATCGGGTTTTATCCCCAAAGTACTTCATACATTAACTCTTTAAAAGATCGTTACTTTCACAATGTCACACAATACGTAGTATAAAATAGAGTGACTATCCTTTTAAAGTAAATCAATTACTTCTCTTTGTAAAATCAAGTAGCAACATTCTTTTCCAATGATCAAGTTTGCCTAATTTCCAATGTTCAAGTTTCTCATTTTAGAAAGGTTTCGTAGTTCATAGTCTTATTCATTTGAGAATATAATTCTCCTTAAAACTATCTGAGAAACATAAGTCTTATATGTGAGTAGGATATTCTTGTTTATAACAATCTTATTACAGTAGCCATGATCTAGGAGATATCATTTTGTCTCATCTTAGCTTCTATGCAGATGGAAGTTTCTACTGGTTTTAATAATACTTAATTAGTCAAAACATTTCCTTTTATTAACGCTGCAGTGGTTTGTCGATACATTCGATTTCAAATCGAGAAACATTCTTAAGCCGTTATACCTAACTTCCCATAAAGCTAGTATAACTCTTAAGTTTTTCAAAAACCAAGTATTACTTCTTCTTTCAAAATGATTCAAAAATCTTTTGAAATACTTCAAGTTCTTTATTAACACATAACAAGCCAGTTATAGTTCAAATCAGTTACCTTTTTAAAAACCACAAGTATTTTCTTACCAACATAAAGCTGTTATAACCAACTTCCCATAAAGTCATATAACACTTTATGTTTAAACCAATCAAATACATTTAGCACATGTCGTCTACCGTACTACATAGTTCACACATATCATGCTAGAAGAGATAGGAAGAGGTTCACATACCGCGACGAGTATCGACTAATAGCAAAGCGCTCCAAGTACTTCAAACCGTCACTACTCCTTGCCAATGGGATCGCGCCATACGTAGTACTTCAACCTATAAGGCCACAAGGCGCATTAACATTTAGATCCCTTCGTAGAACATTCTACAGAAAATTCGAAGACCTCCTCACACAGCGTAAATCTCCTCTCTATCGAGTGCCTGCAAGCCAACCGGGGGTTATACATCTAACCCTAACAGTACAATTCTACTCCACGGTACTACTCACAAGTCTCTTTGTAATACAGCCCTAAGTAATTACGATTCGAATCTTCTTTAAATTGGGCTTAAGTCGCAAGACATTTCCGTATGTATTTTTCAGGCTTATGTCAAAAGACATTGCCGATAACTACGTTCGATTCTTTATATAGTATACTTCAACTATATATTCTAACAATATGTAATTTCCAATTACGAGAGGACAAGATATTTACCTCAATAAGCCCATAATTATCCAAGTATAAAGTCGATCACGGGCAATCGTTTAGCTCGACTCCGAGCGCTCGACCCGCTCTAAACCACCCTTAGAAGTTCTAACCAACTTCTACACAATACTCCAACGGACTATGGAGATTTTTCCTAGGGTTTCGGTTTTTGTGACGGAAGGAAGTATAATAGTATTTAGGCATTTTTGTATAGGTATAACCTTAGAATACAACAAGGTATATGGCTAAGGTAATTTGGGAATTATAACAATACTTTTGAGAGTATTTATACCAAGAGGGGGAGGTATTATACGAAAACAACTAGGCTAGGGGTACCCAGGCTAGCACCCTGGAGGGGGTGTATACCCTCGCTACTCCCACTGGGGAACTCTCGACGGGAGGGGAAGGCTTTTGGACGAGAACCACAAGAAGGGAGAGGGAGGATTTTAACACTTAAAAGATTTTAGGATGAAGAAAGTCTTCAACATAGGGTGGTATTTATAGGCCAACCAATGGCCAACCAATGGCGAATCTTGCCAAGTGCAAGGCAAGTGTAGGGCGAATCTTGCCAGTGCCCCAACCAACTAACACACAAATATCCTACCAACTAAAGCCATTCCAATCGGCCACAACCGAGCTCTCACGTCCGCCAATGGGAGGGTGCCAAGTGGCGCCCTCTTGTTGGCCCAACACGTTTCGTCTCTCGGAAAAATCCGCAAAAATTAAAAATGACATAGCCGGAAATTCCCCTACGAAAGCTGTGAAAACGTTTCGTCGAAAAACGACTCTAAACGGGTGTTGTGAACAAAATTAATTCGGCCAAGCCTTAGTACAAGTTTCAAATTTTTCTACGTACGTCCTTACGTACATACTCTGGAAATACGGGGTATAACACGTAAATTTAAGGACATTGCATGAGTGAACAAAATCAGTTTGGATTTATGCCCACAGATCTCAATAGACTATATTTTTTATAAGAAGATTGATAAAAATTTATCTAGTTAGAAAAAATCTACACATAGTATTTATTTACCTGAAAAAAGCATAAAATTAAGCATCAAAAAGGTCCTTTGTTGGTTTATGAGAAAAAAAAACTCATATTAAATATATGTATCGTCATAAAAATTATGTACGAAGAAGTTGTCACTAGCGTAATAATATATAGCAGGAGATATTATCTAATAACCATGAGTTTACACCAACAATCAGCATTGAGTACTCACCCTAGTTATGAATGAGATAACCAACACAATATAATATGAGGGCCTTGATGTATTTTGTTTGATGACGATATTGTGTTAATTGACCAAACAAGCGAGGATATCACTCTAAAGCTTAATTTATGGAGAAGCATTCTAGAGAGTAAGGATTTTAGAATAAGTAGAACTACCAATGCTATTTGCATAACAAATACTTTAGTCATCATAAGAAGAGTGAAGTTAAGGTGAGATTAGAGGGAATGTGGTGCCTAAATACCGCTAATTCAGATATCTAGGATTGTTGCTCCAATAGAGTGAAGTGATAGATGTAGATGTTTTACATATTATTAAGATCAAATGATTGAAATGGAGAAGTATCATTGGAGTGTTATGTCACGACCCAAATCGGAGGGCCGCGACGAGCCTCCGGATTCCATCCGTCGGGTACCACTAATCACGTAATCAACACCTAACCACAAATATGCACGGACTAAGCCGAAAAGGTTATGAAAGATTTTAACCAGATTATGAACTTATACATACCCATGCCATGGACGACAAGGCCATACGAAACTACTATATACAGGACACATGTCTACAAGCCTCTAAAGAGTGTACAACAACAACAGGTCGAGACAAGTCTCCGCCATACTCATATAGACACGCAAAAATGTAACATACTAAAGTTACACCGACACCCCGAAAAGAGAGAGTGCTTCCAAAAGTTCGCTGAAATCTGCAACCTATTCACGTGGACCGTCGTCCTGCCTGTGTGAACCTACGGGCATGAAACGTAGCATCTCCCTACAAAAGGAACGTCAGTACGACTGATGTACTGGGTATGTCAGACATAAATACAACATAACAAAGTTATACAATATCTGAAACAGAAACAATAGACCAGCAGTAAATATTTCTGAGGGTCCTAATACATATGCCTAAATGTTATGCACAATACATCATCTGTATATCTCAGCCTGTTCGGGCGTCTTCTTTACCATGGCAACCTCAGTGGGCATCATACCATGCAATGGTCAATGAATGTATGTATGATGCAGATGAGGTATACATATATTGGCCACACAAGGGCTTTTCATGTCCATAATCGCCTATGTGGGCATCTTGTTATATCGACCACACATGGGCACCGATTCATGTTAGCCTCTTCGGGCTCTTTTGTGATAGTTTGTACCATTTGCAGGTGGTGTGCGTATATAACGTCTTCCCTTTCCCCATATACAATATTTACCATATAGTAGGGTGCGTAGCACAAGTGGTGATGGTAATATATGAGTATGATGCAAATGAAAATTCATGAATGGTAACACCATGTTCCAATCTCGACGGGTGACATATGTTACATACCGTAATTCCATAGCTACCAAGTGAGAACATGATTATAGAAATAAGATTGGAATGTCGGAAGGAAATGATTTTTATATTTCCTTATGCTGAAAATTTCCGAGATTAATGTAATAACAAGAATTAATTTCTAGTAGATGAATTCCTTCCAATAGAATTGTGGACTAAGTGTTAATGTCACGACCCGTTCCGGGGCCCGTGACTGGTGCCTTACCGGGGAACCCAAGTAGACATACATCAGAGTAATCAGCGGAATATAAAACAAGACATGAAACAATTGTAACATAAGACACAGTTTATCTGAGAAAAAGGTTGCCTTTTGGCATATATATATAAAGAGTGAACAGTTACATCCCAACTTTACAACATGACTACAGACCTCTAGGAATGTAAACAACTATGGCGGGACAGGGCCCCGCCATACCCTGAATGTACATATATCTACAACATCAGGGAGAACCATACCAAAAGTCGAGCCTCCGGAGAAGATGGAGCTCCTGACACCAAAGTAGAGATCCTAAGGATGCGGATCTAGCACCTGCTTGCCCTTACCTGCGGCATGAACGCAGGCCAGAAGGAGTCGATGCAACAGGTACCAAGTATGCGAAACTGTAAAGTACTTTTAAATGAAATCAAAGTATTTAAAACCATTTGCAAATACAATCAGTTCTGTTATACCCCGTATTTCCAGAGTATGTACGTAAGGACGTACGTAGAAAAGTTTGGGCTTTAAAGTAGCTTGGCCGAAAATTATTTGTTCACAACACCCGATTAGAGTCGTTTTTCGACGAAACGTTTTACATAACTTGCGAAGGGAAAATTCCGGCTATGTCATTTCTAATTTTTGCGGATTTTTCCGAGGGACGAAACGTGTTGGACCAACAAGAGGGCGCCACTTGGCACCCTCTCATTGGTGGAGTGTGGGCGGTAAAGGTGGCCGAAAGTGTGACCATTTTGGTCAAGGGTTAGGTAGGATATTTGTGTGTTAGTTGGTTAAGGACACATGGGTGAATCTTGGCCCTACACTTGCTATGCACTTGGCATGATCTTGGCCATTGGTTGGCCTTGGCTTGTCCTATAAATACCCCATGGAAGACTTGTTCATCCATTCCTAAACTTTCCTAAAGTCTTGAGAGCTTCCCCGGAGTGGTTGTCTCGTCCTCCCTTGTGAGGCCCTGGCCGGAGCCCTCCCCACGGAGAGTACCCCCCCTAGTGGGGTAGGCCGAGGGGTATACACCCCTCCTTGTGGTGCTAGCCGTGGGGTACCCCCCCTAGCCTAGTTGTTTTCGTATAAATACCCCCCCTCTTGGTAGAAATACTCTCTAAAGAATTGTTACTATGCCCAAATTACCTTAGCCGTATACCTTGTAGTATTCTAAGGTTATACCTATACGAAAAGCCCGAAAAATACTATTATACTTCCCGTCAGTCACAAAACCGAAACCCTAAGGAAAATCTCCATAGTTAGTTGGAGTGTTATGTAGAAGTTGGTTAGAACTTCTAAGGGTGGTTTGGAGCGGGTTGGAGCGCACGGAGTTGGAGCTAAACGTTGCCCAGGATCGACATTATACTTGGATAATTATGGGCTTATCGAGGTAATTATCTTGTCCCCCTATTGTAATTGGAGATTACATGTTGTAGGAATATATAGTTGAAGTATACTATATATAGAACTAAACTTAGTTTTGTGGCAATGTCTTTGGACTTAAGCCTGAATTTAAAGAAGAGAACTGAACTGTAATTACATAGGGTGTATTACGATGAACTTGTGTAGTTTGTGGTAGGGAAGAAGTGCCCAATTTCCGTAGGATCTTGTATCTAGATTTATTCTACCAGTAGTCTAGACCTTCATAGACTTGTGTAACTGTATAGGTTGAATGTTCTGCAGTGGCGTGTCTACTTGAGAAGGTGGACGGGCTAAGCGGGTTATAGCCGTGGAGCGATTTGCTAATAGTCGATAATCGTCGCGAGGTATGTGAACCTCTTCCTATCTCTTCTAGCATGATATGTGTATAACTATGTAGTACGGTAGACGTACGTGTATTAATTGAACGTAGTTGTACGACAATGTCTTTTGACTTAAGCACGAATAATAATAATCTTGAAGTAGTTCAAGAGAATTAAGAACTGTTTTTAAAAGAAGAGGAATACTTGGTTTTAAAAGCTTAAGAGTTATACTAGCTTTATGGGAAGTTAGGTATAACGGCTTAAGAAAGATAAAACGAATGATTTAATTATTTTAGAAGTTAAGAGACTTGATCTTGTAAGCTAAGAGACTTAACTTAACTGAATTATATGAATTTTGTGTGAAACCTCATTCGTGAGTAATGAGTACTTGGTTTTTAAAAGGGTTAATGTTTTACTGATTTCGGAAATCAAAATGTGTATCGACAAACCACTGCAGCGTTAATAAAAGGAAACGATTTGACTAATTAAGTATTATTAAAACCAGTAGAAACCTCCCTCTGCATAGGAGCTAAGATGAGACAAAATGATATTACATTTCCTAGATCACGGCTGCTTTAATCAGATTGATTATGAACAAGAATAACCTACTCACATATAAGGCATATGTTTCTCAGGTTGTTTTAAAAGAGGATTATATTATTACGTGATTAATAATATGAACGACGAAACCTTTCTAAAATAAGAAACGTGAACATTTGAAATTAGGCAAACTTGAACGTTTGGAAAATAATGTTGTTACTTGATTTTACAAAGGTAAGTGTTTTGGTTTTCTTAAAAAGACAGTCACTCTATTTTATACTACGAGTATCATGTGACTTATGTGAAAGCAACGGATCTTTTAAAGATTTAATACTTTGGGGATAGATACCCGAACTTGTTAGTAGAAAGTACCTTGTGTAAATAACTGATTGTATTGATTTGTGATAGCCTTGTAATACTTTCTTGTTGATTTGATAAGTAAACATGTTAGGATGCTACGTGTGTTAGTATCTTGTGATTGTTATGTAAGGGGGTCACTCTTGTTGTGCTTACGTTGTTAAACGTTAAGCCCGTTGTACTGTTATTGTATCACATACCCCCTTGACTTGTTATACCGAGGGCTTGCCACCGCGATGCGGGTCTATACGGCTATCACGATCCTTGTGACTATGCGGAGTTGCGGGAGCTCGGGATTGATCATTCCGGTGTTTAGCCTGATCACGGGGATGCCATGCGGTCTTTGAGGACTATGCGGTCTTTGAGGACTATGCGGGTGCGGGAGCCTGGCGGATACCGAGGTTAAGCCGCCGATGCGGGTATACCTCGGTGATGCAGGACCATGATTCGAGGAATACCTCATGCGGGTGCAATGTGTGACCTATGCGGGCTGCGGGAGTTCAAGGATAGACACGCGCATTGATCTGCGGGCGAGTGGCGGCTTCGATCGTGGTGCGGTCTAGAAAGACCTCGTGATCTGATTTATGACATTTATGGTGCGTGGGTCTTAGTAGTCGGCTATGCCGTACTTACCGTGCGGTTCTATTGTGATGACTTTGAGGCGTGAGTCCACGACTTGACATATTTGCTTATTTAATGTGAGCGTAGTTTGGTTATCAAACATGTCTCCTTTATAGACTACTATGATTTCATTTCTGATATTTATTTTCGATTTCACATACTTGGTACTGTTGTCGACCTCGCTTGGGCTGCGTTCATGCCGCAGTAAAGGTACACGATCGTTGATCCTCGCTCTTAGGGTCACGATTCGGCGTTGGGAAAGCTCCGTTTCTCCGAGGCTTATCGGTGGTATAGTCCCTGTTGTTGTAGGTATTTACATTCGGGGTATGGCGGGCCCTGTCCGCCATTGTTGTCGTATCATTCTTAGAAGTGCAGTAATCTTGTTGTGGGCAGAATTTGTAAGAGGTTGTAATCGCTTCAAATTGCTATTTATATATATCCGAAGGTAACCGTTTTGGTTAGCTTTGTCTTCTTAGTTCACCGTCTTATTACATTGGTTTCATGTATTGTTTTATATTCCGTGATTACTCGATGTTGTATCACTAGGGTGCGGGGTAAGGCACGATCCACGAACCGGAGCAGTCGTGACAAAAGTGGTATCGAGCGATTAATCCTCGGAAAGTGTCTACGATCGTATCCGATGGCGTCTTGATTATCGGTGTGTTGTGCACCACACCAATAATCGTGAGGCTATAGGATATTTAGGATTGGTTTCTATTCTTCTCACTCGAGATCGTGCCTTAGAGGCTGTGTTGTAAGTTGGACCTCTAACGTATTTCTTTCCACCGTTATGCCTCGCGTAGGCAAACCGCCCGGGAGGCAGCGGCGAGGAGGCTGCGAGTAGAGTTCGAGAGGGTTACGAGGGCACATGCCCAATCTTTACCTAGGGTAGTGCTTCATTCGGGAGTTCTGCGACGTCGCTAGCTTGAGTTTAGCACGGCGGCGGTTCCTCGTGGCCATGACATTTGAACCTTCGATTCACGGCCAGGAGCAGAGAATATAGATTGCAAAGAGGCGACCCTGTTACTAGCTATAGATTTGGCTACCAGAGAGTATACCGATGTACCGCGAGTCTTGATGACTACCTAAGAGAGGGTTGTGCGAGAGTAATTCTTCAGTTAGGCTTGAGCATGGCCTGTGTACGAGCTTATGCGCAGCAGGCCGAGAAACGTAGAGATCGACGGGTTAATGAAGGACAGCAGAAGAGGGCCAGAGCAGCAAGGTCCTTTGGTAACTTTCGAGGCGAGTCACCTCACCAGCAGATTAGATTATGCACATCCACCAGTGCAGAGAGGTCCTCCACGGGGTTCAGGACGTTCGGGGTATGCAGGAGTTGGTCAGAACTCCAGGGTTTTCGATTCACAGTGTGACAGACGTCATCCCGGGGAATGTCGTCTTTTTAGTTGGTACTTGTTGTACCTACGACCGTCAGGGTATGATGTTGGAAGAGTGTCCTAGTAGGAGGACTCAGCCTTCAGGATCGGTGGGTAGTTCGTCACCCTCCTTAGATATGCGCCCTACGGGGCAGGTTTGATTAGAACGACTAAGGGGAGTGAAGCAGTAGATGCAGGCATATCTTTAACCCTCTAGAGTTTTGTTTATGTGATAAGGTGAGTATACCTTAAGTGCTATGTTCTGATAGCAGTGTGTTAGTTGTGATTAGAAATCATGGTTGTTTAACCGAGTAAAATTTTGGGGGATAGAGAAAGGGTGAGCCTTAGAGTTTTATACGTAGAGACCTTAGAGGTAAGGCCATCTCGAGTAAAAGACGTATGGTTATGTTTGACCCTTATAGGAGTGCATAGTGCACGTGAGCTATGGTTGTGGGATAAGTCCCTGAGTAGTGTGGGATGAAAGAGGGTAGTTTATCTAAGAAGACCGCTAGGTTTTCGTAACGTGATTAGCGAAATAGTTCCGGATCGGGGAGCTAGTGTTTTGCGCTTTGCCGGGACGGGTTGAGGCCATGTTGCGGGTCAACCCGCGGCATGTGTGGTGGTGGGGTCAGTTCGTGGTGGTCCCGCCTTGTGATAGGGTCACGGGGGTGTTAGGCCCATGTTGAGTTAACCAGCGTACGAGTTCGTGGATGCGTTCAACCAGAAGTCGGGCCGATGGGGGCAGCCCATCGTGTTCTTCGGTCAGGACCGTTTACTCGACTGTTTTTTTGTTTCTGAAAGTTTTACCAGGCAGGGTTAAGAACTCAGGTGAGTCTCAGAATTGCATTCGCCCTCGGGCCAGTGTGTGGATTTCAGGGGTAGTCGTGGGGATTGTTGTCTCCTGTGGAGGGAGCGTTTAAGCTACCATTTCAGTGTTCGGATGTCGCCTTTTGAAGCCTTGTAGGGGCGGAAGTGTAAGTTGCCGGTCGATTGGTTCGATGTTGGCAAGGTTCAGATAGTTGGTTCGAGCTTGTTCCGGTAATGTGGATGGGGTGAAGCTTGTCTAGAAGAGGTTCTGGCAGCTCAGAGAAAATCGTGCGGATAATCGGCGACGACGCTTAGAGTTCAGGTTGACGGTCGGTCTTCTTGAAGGTACCACCCCGGATAGGGTGTGACGAGTTTTGGAAAACAGAGGAAACTTAGCCCGAGTTGCTTTGGGCCTTTTTGAGTTCATGTGAAGAATGGGCCAGTTGCCTATATGTAGCTTTTCTTGGTCCGACTTAGGAGCGATGCGTCCGATCTTTTCGTATTGTTATGTTCGGGGGGCTGAGCGTATAAAGAGGCCAGAGCCTCTACCACGGGAACAGACCCGAACCGTGGCTCTCCGTATGGCACATCCTGAGAAGGGCTGTAGGGCATGCCTCAGGGATCGCATGCAGCCCGGTACCATTTGTTGGGTCGCCTGAGAAGGTTCATGCCTCAGGCAAAGTGACAAAAGTGGTATCAAAGCATATTTTTGACCCCGGAGAGGGGTATTTGTGGTGATGTTAGAGGTGTTTCCTCGTGGACTTGGATGTAAGAATTTGCGCGGGTGTTTCTGTGGCCAGGTGTGGCAGGATCGTTCTCGTAAGTATAGTAGTGAAGACTATACTGGCGCGCGTTTGTTTTGAGACTTAGAAAGAACATTCGGGACGAATGTTTCTAAGGAGGGGAGAATGTTATACCCCGTATTTCCGGTATGTGCGTGGGGCGTGCATTAGAAAAGTTTGGGCTTTAAAGTAGCTTGGCGAAAATTATTTGTTCACAACACGATTAAGTCGTTTTTCGACGAAGCGTTTTATAACTTGCGAAGGAAAATTCGGCTATATCATTTCTAATTTTTGCGGATTTTTAGAGGCGAAGCGTGTTGGACCAACAAGAGGCGCCACTTGGCACCTCTCATTGGTGGAGTGTGGGCGGTAAAGGTGGCGAAAGTGTGACCATTTTGGTCAAGGTTAGTTAGGATTTTTTTGTGTTAGTTGGTTAAGGCAACATGGGTGACTCTTGGCCCTACCCTTGCTATGCACTTGGCATGATCTTGGCCATTGGTTGGCCTTGGCTTGTCCTATAAATACCCCCCCCTTGGAAGACTTGTTCATCCATTCCTTATCTTTCCTAAAGTCTAGAGAGCTTCCACTTGAGGTGGTTGTCTCGTCCCCTTGTGAGGCCCCGGCCGAGAGCCCTCCCCTGGCGAGAGTACCCACAGTGGGGTAGGCCGAGGGTACACCCTCCTTGTGGTGCTAGCTGTGGGGTACCCCCCCCCCTAGCCTAGTTGTTTTCATATATACCCCCCCCTCTTGGTAGAAATACTCTCAAAAGTATTGTTACTATACCCAAATTACCTTAGCCGTATACCTTGTTGTATTCTAAGGTTATACCTATACGAAAAGCCGGAAAATACTATTATACTTTCCGTCAGTCACAAAACCGAAACCCTAAGGAAAATCTCCATAGTTAGTTGGAGTGTTATGTAGAAGTTGGTTAGAACTTCTAAGGGTGGTTTGGAGCGGGTTGGAGCGCACGGAGTTGGAGCTAAACGTTGCCCAGGATCGACATTATACTTGGATAATTATGGGCTTATCGAGGTAATTATCTTGTCCCCCTATTGTAATTGGAGATTACATGTTGTAGGAATATATAGTTGAAGTATACTATATATAGAACTAAACTTAGTTTTGTGGCAATGTCTTTGGACTTAAGCCTGAATTTAAAGAAGAGAACTGAACTGTAATTACATAGGACTGTATTACAGTAGACTTGTGTAGTTTGACGGGTAGGGAAGGGCTGCCCAATTTCCCGTAGGATCTTGTATCTAGATTTATTCTACCGAGTAGTCTAGACCTTGATAGACTTGTGTAACCTGTATAGGTTGAATGTTCTGCGAGTAGCATGTGCTACTTGAGAAGGTGGACCAGGCTAGCCGGGTTATAGCCGTGGAGCGATTTGCTAATAGTCGATAATCGTCGCGAGGTATGTGAACCTCTTCCTATCTCTTCTAGCATGATATGTGTATAACTATGTAGTACGGTAGACGTACGTGTATTAATTGAACGTAGTTGTACGGCAATGTCTTTTGACTTAAGCACGAATAATAATAATCTTGAAGTAGTTCAAGAGAATTAAGAACTGTTTTTAAAAGAAGAGGAATACTTGGTTTTAAAAGCTTAAGAGTTATACTAGCTTTATGGGAAGTTAGGTATAACGGCTTAAGAAAGATAAAACGAATGATTTAATTATTTTAGAAGTTAAGAGACTTGATCTTGTAAGATAAGAGACTTAACTTAACTGAATTATATGAATTTTGTGTGAAACCTCATTCGTGAGTAATGAGTACTTGGTTTTTAAAAGGGTTAATGTTTTACTGATTTCGGAAATCAAAATGTGTATCGACAAACCACTGCAACGTTAATAAAAGGAAACGTTTTGACTAATTAAGTATTATTAAAACCAGTAGAAACCTCCCTCTGCATAGGAGCTAAGATGAGACAAAATGATATTACATTTCCTAGATCACGGCTGCTTTAATCAGATTGATTATGAACAAGAATAACCTACTCACATATAAGGCATATGTTTCTCAGGTTGTTTTAAAAGAGGATTATATTATTACGTGATTAATAATATGAACGACGAAACCTTTCTAAAATAAGAAACGTGAACATTTGAAATTAGGCAAACTTGAACGTTTGGAAAATAATGTTGTTACTTGATTTTACAAAGGTAAGTGTTTTGGTTTTCTTAAAAAGACAGTCACTCTATTTTATACTACGGGTATCATGTGACTTATGTGAAAGCAACGGATCTTTTAAAGATTTAATACTTTGGGGATAGATACCCGAACTTGTTAGTAGAAAGTACCTTGTGTAAATAACTGATTGTATTGGTTTGTGATAGCCTTGTAATACTTTCTTGTTGATTTGATAAGTAAACATGTTAGGATGCTACGTGTGTTAGTATCTTGTGATTGTTATGTAAGGGGGTCACTCTTGTTGTGCTTACGTTGTTAAACGTTAAGCCCGTTGTACTGTTATTGTATCACATACCCCATTGACTTGTTATACCGAGGGCTTGCCACCCTTGATGCGGGTCAATACGGCCTATGCAGTCCTTATGACTATGCGGAGTTGCGGGAGCTCCAGGATTGATCATTCCGGGTGTTTAGCCTGATGCGGGGGATGCCCTATGCGGTCTTTGAGGGACTATGCGGTCTTTGAGGGACTATGCGGGCTGCGGGAGCCTAGGCGGATGCCGAGGGTTTAGCTGCCTTCGATGCGGGGTATACCTCAGGCGGTATGGGACCATGATTCGAGGAATACCTCATGCGGGTCTGTGTGTGACCTATGCGGAGCTGCGGGAGTTCCAAGGATAGACACGCACATTGATACTGCGGGCGAGTGGCCAGCTTCGATCATGTGGTGCGGTCTAGAAAGACCTCGTGATACAGTTTATGACATTTATGGTACTGTGGGTCTTAGTAGTCGGCTATGCCTTCGTACTTACCCCGTACGGTTCTATTGTGATGACTTTGAGGGCGTGAGTCCCTGACTTGACATGACTGCTTATTTAATGTGAACTGTAGTTTGGTTATCATACATGTCTCCTGCTTTATATAGACTACTATGATTTCATTTACGTGATTTATTTTCGATTTCACATACTTGGTACTGTTGTCTTGACCTCGCCCGAAGTGCGTTCATGCCGCAGGTAAAGGTACACCAGTCGTTGATCCTCGCTCTTAGGGTCACAGTTCAGCGTTGGGAAAGCTCCGTTTCTCCGGAGGCTTATCAGTGGTATAGTCCCCTGTTGTTGTAGGTATTTACATTCAGGGGTATGGCGGAGCCCTGTCCCGCCATTGTTGTCGTATCATTCTTAGAGGTCTGTAGTACTGTTGTGGGCAGAATTTGTAAGAGGGTTGTAACTGTTCAAATTGCTATTTATATATATACTGAAGGTAACCATTTTTGGTTAGCCTGTCTTCTTAGTTCACTGTCTTATTACATTGGTTTCATGTATTGTTTTATATTCCGCTGATTACTCTGATGTTGTAACTAGGGTGCCCGGGGTAAGGCACCAGTCACGGGCCCCGGAACGGGTCGTGACAAGTTCAATTGCACATAGTGCCATATCACAAACAAGAGCGATAATAGGTAAGCTGTAACAGGTCTTTTCTAGGCCGCGAATGATCGAAGCAAGGCCAATCGCCCATAGTATCATTATGCGTGCCTAATCCTGGACTCCCGCAGTCCGCATATGTCACACACAGACCCGCATGAGGTATTCCTCGCATCGGGGGTAGCTAACCCCGGTACCCTCCTGGACTCCCGCAGTCCGCATAGTCTCAATAGACCGCATAGTCACACGCGGACCGCATAGGCATCCCGCGTCGGGATAGAACACCGGAATGATCAATCCTCGAACTCCATGACTCGCATAGTCACACAGACCGCATAAAGCCGTATAGACCCGCATCAAGGGTGGCAAGCCCTCGGTATAACAAGTCAAGGGGGTATGTGGTATAACAGTACAACGGTCTTAACGTTTAACAACGTAAGCACAACAAGAATAACATCACAAGACACTAACACACGTAGTATCATAACATGTTTACTTATCAAACCATCTTACTACAATTTGCAGAAGTCAATACAAGATTTTCATAAACAAATAAGTAAAACCGTTCCTTTTATCTTTCTTAAGTCGTTATACCTAACTTCCCATAAAGCTAGTATAACTCTTAAGCTTTCTGTTTAAAAGTCAAGTATTACTCTTCTTTCAAAAATGATTCATAATTCTTTTGAAATACTTCAAGATTCTTATTATTCAGGCTTAAGTCAAAAGACATTGCCGTAAAACTACGTTCAGTTAACACACGTACGTCTACCGTACTATATATATATATATTCTTAAAATATCATGCTCAAGAGTATAGGAAGAATCACATACCTTCTTGGCGAAGACCACCTGCCAAGTCGAATATGTCGCGCGCAGAGTATCGACCTATAACAGTCAAATACGTCTATCAACGTCTAGACTATACTGTATAAAGTTCTAATCAGAGGGTTCTCTATTCTATGGAAAATTGGGCAGCACTTCCCTACCCGTCAAGCTACTCAAGTCTACTGTAAAAACAGTCCTAAGTAAGTACAGTTCAATTATTCTTCTTTTAAACCCTTCTACTGTGATAACAGTTCAATTCTATTCGGTAATATCCTTCAGTGTAATTACAGTTCAATTCTTTCTTTAATACCCTTCTAAGTATCTTATACTCAAGTCTTAACTATTCTTACATGTAATATCCAATTACAATAGAAGGACAAGAGTATTTACCTCGATAAGCCCAAAATTATCCAAGTTAAAAGTCGATCCTGCGCAAGGTTTAGCTCCTAATTGCACGCTCCGATAGCTCCAAGAAACCCTTAGAAGTTCTTCACAACTTCTACTAAGTACTAAACGGGATTTGGGCTAGGGTATTTAGGAATAGTAACTACACTTGGAAGACAACTTTCTACCAAGGGGGTGTACTCGTAGAAGCCACTAGGCTAGAGGGGGGAGGGGTGTTTCGGCTAGGGCTTTCTCAAGGGGGAGGGGGAGTGTTGGACGAAACACTACAAGAGAGGGGGAAAGATTTTCAAGACTTGGAGAAATGATTTTGTGGATGAAGAAAACCTTCAAGTTAGGGGGGTATTTATAGGCCAACCAATGGCCAAGATGAAGCCAAGTGCTATGAAAGTGTAGGGTGAGGATTCATCCATGTGTACCTTATCCAACTACCACACAAAATATCACAAATATCCTACCTACTCCAAGACTTCCAATTCGTCCCATTTCCGCCCACACATCCGCCAATTAGAGGGTGACAAGTGTCGCCCTCTCGTTGGTCCAAAGTATTTCGTCTCTCGGAAAAATCCGCAAAACATATAAATGACATAGCCGTAATTTTCCCTTCGTAAGTTTTGTAAAACGTTTCGTCGAAAAACGATTCTTTTTGATAGGTGTGCACAATATTTTCGTCCAAAGTGTCTAACTAAGGCTAAACTTTTGTACGTACGTCCTCACGTACATACTCTGGAAATACGGGGTATAACATTCTCCCCTCCTTAGAAACATTCGTCCCGAATGTTCCTTCCTAAGACAGTTAACGATAAAGTACCTCACAACTTAACAGTTTGCAAGTGCCACACACGGCCGCAATATAACACTTAAGCAAAATACGATAATTAAAAACCAGCAAATAGGAAAGTAAGTTACCTGGAGGTGTGGGGAATAAGTGAGGATACCTATGCCTCATGTCCTCCTCTGCTTCCCACGTCATCTCCTCCCTGTTCTCGTTCCGCCATAAGACCTTGACGGAAGCCACATCCTTCGTCCGCAACCTCCTAACCTGACGATCGAGTATTGCTATGGGACTCTCCTCATACGATAACCCCTCGGTCACCTGGACATCGTCAATCGGGTGCACCCTAGATGGATCCCCGATACATCTCCTCAACATAGAAACATGAAACACCGGATGCACTGCCTCTAGATCGGATGGCAGACCCAACTCATAGGCAACCTTGCCTACCCTGCGGACAATCTGATAGGGCCCAATGTACCTTGGGCTGAGTTTCCCTTCTTCCCGAACCTCATCACACCCTTCATGGGTGACACCTTCAGGAAAACCCAATCATCAACCTCAAACTCTAGATGCCGACGACGATGATCTGCATATGACTTTTGTCGACTCTGAGCCTGTCACGACCCATTCCGGGGCCCGTGACTGGTGCCTTATCGGGGCACCCAAGTAGTCATACATCAGAGTAATCAGCGGAAATATAAAACAAGACATGAAACAGTTTATAAAATAAGACACAGTTTATGTGAGAAAACATCGCCTTTCGGCATATATATAAAAACATGGTTTTAGCAGTTACATCCGATACTGTACAACATGACTACGCACTTAAGGAAAATATACAACTATGGCGACAGGGCCCGCCATACCCTGATCGCATAAAACTATCTACAACAGGAGATCATACCCAAAGTAGAGCCTCCGAGAAGATGGAGCTCCCGACACCAACGCAAAGCGATCCTAAGGATGCGGATCTAGCACTGCTTGCCTTTACTGCAGATGAACGCAATTTCCGCGAGGTCAAGATAACAGTACCAAGTATGTGAAACTATAAAGAATCGAAATGAAATCAAAGTATTTAAAACCTTTTCACAAATACAATCGGTTCAATTGCACAGTGCCACATCACAAACAACAAGAATAGGAAAATCAGAACAGTGTCTATTCTAGACCGCGAATGATCGGGCAAGGCCAATCGCCCATAGTATCATTCTGCGTGCCTAGTCTGACTTCCGCAGTCCGCATAGGTCACACACGCACCGCACGAGGTATTCCTCGCGACGGGGCAGCTAACCCCGCATCCGCCTAGGCTCCCGCACCCGCATAGCCTCAAAAGACCGCGTAGTCTCAACAGACCGCATAGGAATCCCCGCATCGCTAAACACCCGAATGATCAATCACGAGCATACCGCTATTCGCATAGTCTCACAGACCGCATAGCCGTATAGACCGATCGCGGGGCAAGCCCTGTATAATGATCGGGGTAGGTGATACAATAACAAGACAACAGACTTTACTGTTAGCAACGTAAGCACATCAAGAATGACCCTTACACAAGATTTCAAGATACTAACACAGTAGCATCATAATATGTCTACTTATCAAACAAAGCTTACTACACTTACGTAAATCAATACAAGGCTTTTATAAACAAACAAGTAAACAATTCCTTTTATCTTTCTTAAGTTGTTATACCTAACTTCCCATAAATCTAGTATAACTCTTAAGCTTTTGTTTTAAAACCAAATAGTTCTCTTCTTAAAAATGATTCAAGATTCTTTTGAAATGCTTTCGATTCTTTATTATTCAGCTTAAGCCGAGGCATTCACGTAAGTATTATTCGAGCTTAAGCGTGAGGCATTGCCGTAAGTATTATTCGCTAACACATGTACGCCTACCGTACTATATATATATTGTAAAATATCATGCTTTAGGAAGAATCACATACCTTCTCAAAACCACCGCCAAGTTGAATATGTCGCGCAGAGTCACCATAATAGTCACAGACATCTATCAAAGACTACTCAAGGTCATTCTATACGTAGGGTTCACAATTCTACGGAAAGTTGGGCAGACTTCCCTACCCGTGAGCTATATAAGTCATCAGTGAAAACAAATTCTATATAAGCATAGTTCAATTATTCTTCTTTAAACCCTTCTACTGTGATAACAGTTCAATTCTATTCGCAATATTCTTCTAAGTATTTATACTTATTCTTATACTTCTACAGATGTATTCTCTAATACAAAAGAGGTTAGGATTATTTACCTCGGTAAGCCCAATAATATCCTAGATAAAGTCGCTACCGAGCAAGGTTTAGCTCCTAAGTTGTACGCTCCAGAGTCTCGAAACCTTAGAAGTTCTTCACAACTTCTACAAAGGACTAAGGGATTTGGGCTAGGTATTTTGGGCATTATAACAATACTAGAAGACAACTTTTCTACCAAGGAGGGGTAGATTTCGGCTAGGCTAGGGGTAGGCCCTCGGCCAAACTCACTCAAAGGGGGGGGGGAGGTGTTGGACGAAAAGGCTTAAGGGAAAGGAGAGGATTTTTCAAGACTTGGAAAGATTTGTGGATGAAGAACTCTTCATCTTAAGGGGGGTATTTATAGGTCAAGAAGTGGCCAACCAATGGCCAAGATTAAGACAAGTGCAAGGCAAGTGTATGTGAAGATTTACTCCACACAAATATCCTACCAACTCCTTGACTAGTGCACAAGGCACAAAAAACTTGCCAAGTCTTCTCCAATTCGTCCTATGGACGATTCAAGTCCACCAATTGGAGGGTGCCAAGTGTCGCCTCCCGTTGGTCAAAACTTTTTCGTCTCTCGTAAAAATCCTCAATAATTATTAATGTCATAGCCGGAATTTTCACTACTAAAGCTGTTTAAAAGTTTCTTCGGAAATAGATTCTTTTAGTGAGTTGTGCACAAATAAAAACGCCCAAGGCTAACTTTAAGGCCAACTTTTATGCGTATTCCTTACGCATATACTCCGAAATACGGTATAACATTCTCCCTCCTTAGAAACATTCGTCCCGAATGTTCCTTCTCAAGACGCTTATTGATAAAGCTTAAATAGCTTTGTAAGTTGCCACACACGGCCACAAAATAACACTTAGGCATATATGATAAAGGAATTTACAAGTAGGAAAGTGAATTACCCGGAGGTGTGGGAATAGGTGAGGATACTTCGCCTCATGTCCTCCTCGCCTTCCCACGCCATCTCCTCCCCGAGCTCGTTCCGCCACGTAACTTTGACTGGCCACGCCCTGGTCCGCAGACGCCTAACCCGACGATCGACTATCGCTATGGGAATCTCTCATACGATAACCCGGTCACACCGACATCGTCAATCGGGTGTACCCTAGATGGATCCCCGATACATCTCCTCAAGATAGATACGTGAAAAACCGGATGCATCGCCTCCGGATCGGACGACAGATCCAACTCATAGGCAACCTTGCCTACCTCGCGACAACTGAAACGCCCAATGTACCTTGGGCCGAGTTTCCTTCTTCCCGAATCTCATCACACCCTTCATGGGTGACGCTTTAGAAAACCCAATCATGAACCTCGAACTCAAGATGCCGACGACGATGATCTGCATACGACTTCGCCGACTCGAGTTGTCAATAGCCGCCTCGGATAAGCTTCACCTTATCCATCGTCGCCGCACCAAATATGGTCCCACTAGCCGCACTCGCCCACATCGAACCAACCTATAGGCGATCTGCACTTCCTCCCATACAAGGCCTCATAAGGCGCCATCCGAATACCGGAGTGGTAGCTATTATTGTACGCGAACTCAACTAGAGGCAAATGATCCTCCCGCCTACCCTCGGTCGATAACACGTGCTCGCAAAGATATCCTCGCGGTGCGGATAGTGCGCTTACCGTCTGTCTCGTGGATGGAATGCAAGACTCGTGCTCACCGCCCCTAAACCTCTCGAAAGACCTCTGTTAGCCAGAACCGGGCTCTGTCTCGATATGATCGAAATAGGGACTCCATGCATCGACGATCTCTGATGTAAAGTTCGGCATAGTCCTCACCGAAAAGTCGTCCGACGGAAGAAAGTGGGCTGATTTCACACCGTCGACGATAACCCATATAGAATCATGTCTCCTGAGTGCGAGGTAATCCCGATGAAGTCCATGTTGATTACCTCCCACTTCCGTGTCGGGATCTCTATCGCTGTAACAAACCACCGTGCCTCTGGTGCTCTACCTTCACTGCCGACAACACACGCACCGAGCTACGAACTCAAGAACGCCCCTCTTCAAGCCATCCCACCAATACACGATCGGTCGTCGTGGTACATCTTGGTCGCCCCTGGATGGATAGAGTAACGCGCTACCGTGTGCTTCCCAAGAACTCACGCCAAGTCACAAACATCCGGGACACACAACTCGCCAAACCTTAGCACCCCATCAAGTGCTACCAAAAGGACCCTTGCCCTCACGAAGAGTCAGTATCACGATATCGAATCAAAGCCGATCCTCGAATCGTTGCCTCTTCACCTCTCGACGATGAAAGACTCGCAACCTCACGAACTCTAACCCCACCGCTATCGTAATCAATCAAACGGACACCAAGGCTCGCTAATCGATGCAAATCACGAACCATGTCCTCCTCTCTAGCTGCACATCCGATAGGCTCCCATCGACCTACGACTAAGAGCATCCGCCACAACATGGCCTTCCCGTGGTACAGGATATCAACATCGTAATCCTTAAGCAACTCTAACCACTGTCTCGCCGTAAGTTCACCCTCCTCTGGCCGAAGATATACCGAGGCTCTTGTGGTCTGTATAAATATCCACGTGAACCCCATACAAATAGTGCCTCCGGATCTTCAAAGCGTGAATCACACCGCCAACTCTAAATCATGCGGGTAGTTCCTCGTGTTTCTTCACCGTCGGGATGATATGCTATAACCCCGCCATGCTGCATCAACACACATCCCAACCCGATGCCCGACGCATCACAATACACGACATAACCATCCGACCCTCCGGAAGAGTAAGAACGGGGCGGTCGCCTCTTTCAAGAATCGAAACCCCGCCACAAGCATCACCATCAAACTTGGCCGCTTCCGAGTCACCTAGTCAAAGGTGCAGAGATAGAAGCAAACTTCTACGAACCGCCGATAATATCCTGCAAGGCCCGTAAAATCGCGAACCTCTGCGGAGTAAGAGGTCTAGCCAAGTCCCGATCGCCGATCTTGGCCGTATCCACTGAATGCCATCACCGGACAATATGCCCAAGAAACGCCACTAAAGTCAACCAAAACTCACATTTGGAAAACTTGGCGCATAATCGCTGGTCTCGAGAACTCACAAGACAGCCTCGTGCTCGCATGCTCGCGCTCGAGCGAGAATAAACCAAGATATCATCAATGAACACTATCACAAACGTGTCCAAAATGGTTTGAACACTCGGTTCATCAAATCCATGAATATCGCCGAGCATGGTCAACCCAAAAGACATGACCTGAACTCATAATGCCCGCATCGTCCGAATGCGATCTGGGACATCCACCTCTCTCGACTCGCACTGATGATAGCCCGATCGCAGATCAATCTTGAGAAACATCTCGCACTCGCAACCGTCGAACAAATCATCAATCCCGGAAGGGGTATTCGTTTAATGGTCACCTTGTTCACCGTCAGAATCAACACACATGCGCAGGCCCCGCCCTTCTTCTTCACGAACAATACCGGCGCTCCCGGGAGAAACACTAGGCCCGATGAAGCCGCTTCTCCAAAGAAATCCCTAAGCTGATCCTTCAACTCTCTCAACTCGGCAGGTGCCATTCTGTATGGCGGAATGGAAATAGGCCGAGTGTCTGGCAATATGTCAATACAAAACTCAATCTCCCTCTCAGGAGGGATACCCGGGAGGTCGTCTGAAACACGTCTGGGAACTCTCGACCACCGAATCGATGAAAATCTGTACCGCAGCCTTCAGATCAAACACCCAAACGAGATGGTAGATATACCCTTCTCG
Organism: Przewalskia tangutica; assembly: GCA_029844215.1. Lineage (NCBI taxonomy): Eukaryota > Viridiplantae > Streptophyta > Magnoliopsida > Solanales > Solanaceae > Przewalskia > Przewalskia tangutica. The sequence goes on from CM056733.1 coordinate 199,964, forward strand.
CACCATCTTCCTAGCCTTGAGGTAGGAAATAAACCTACCCTGGCGATACCGTGCTCCCTCCCACTCAACAACCGGCTCCTCAGAAACTGGAACCGCATTACTTCTCTCTCAGCCTACATTGGCGTAGCAAGAAGCTAGCCAATCCATCCCCATGATCACGTCGAAGTCAATCATCTCCAACTCTATCAAGTCGGCCAGTGGTCCGACGATCAGAATAGTCACAGACAAGCTCTATATACCCGCCGAGCTACCACCGAATCACCCATGGTGTAGCTACCTCGAGTGGGTCTATGGACTCGAGCTCTATCCTCATCCTACTAGCAACAAGGGAGATATATAGGGCGAGTAGAACCCGATCTATCAAAGCATACACATCAAACCAGAACCGATAAGGTACACCGTGACGACATCGGTGAGGCCTCACGATCCGCTTACCGACAAAGCATAAATGCGGTTCGAGGACCGCTAGAATCGACCCGCGCCACGACCTCTGCCGCGACCGCTGGTCCATGAGTACCTGCCCTCCGGGCGAGTAATCGTCGGGGATGAAGAAGCGCAATGCACTCGCATCGGGCCCTACTACCAGACCGCCCGGCCGACAAACTCGCGAAATGACCTGCGGCCACAAGTATAGCGGGCTCGAGTCTGACTCCCGTAATGGTATCTACCACAACGCACACCGAAAGCGGACCTCGAGCGGTTAGCACTCGCTACTCGAAATCAAGTCCCGCCCCGACCGCCCCGATCGCCCGGGCCGTACCAAAAATGAGGTAGAGCGCTCATACTGCCGTGGTGCACCGACTTCACTGACGCCGCCACCCCGAGAACCACCAAAGAACCGCCGCCTCGCCTTCTTCTCGCCGCCGATATCGCTCTACCCGGCGGTCTCTACGCCTCGCATCCTAGTGCATGAGCTCGCATACGGTAATGTCCATACTGGCCGGCGGACACACCGCACAAGACTCGGCCATGTAATCATCTAGTCCAGTGACATAGCGATGCACCCGGTCCTCCATATTCGCTACAAAGGCAGTGGACATATCGAGCCAAAGAATTAAACTCGACATTGTACTCCTCATCGCGCGCCCTCCCTGCCTCTCAAAGAACAAGAATCTATCACCGTGCCCTCCTCATCCGCGGAGGCAAGAAGTGGGTGAGAAAAGCCTCAAAACTCATCCCATATCACTGGAGTGCATGCTCTCCCGAAAGCTCCCATGAATCAAACCAATCGATCGCGTATCACGCAGCCGATGCGAACCGAATATCATGCATCTCTCAAGCCTTGATCACCCGCGATGATCTCTGCGGTGACGGATGAACTCCTCGGATCATCCTCCCGCCGACCAGTAAAACTCGCGGGCTACAACTAAGGAAATCCCGTAGTCTCAAACTATTCGCCTCGTGCACCACGGTGCGATCGAGCCGAGCTGAATCGCCGCGATTCACCCTATCCTCGTATCTGCCACAACTCTAGCCAAAAGTCGGGCCGTCTCTCAGACCCTAACTCTCCGCCCAGCCGGGGACGAGGCGGGTACTGTGGTCTCGCTGGGCCGGCGGCGTCATAGAACTCGCCGTCTCGTATAGACGGGCACGAGCCTCGTGACTGGGTGTCTGCTAGCGGCTCCGCTTTGCCCTTCCGGGCCCGGTTGCCTTACGCGAGGCATAATCACATGTGAAAGGAATACGTTAGAGGTCCAACCTATAACACGACTCTAAAGCACGATCTCGTAATGAGAAGAATGAAACCAATCCTAAATATCCTATAGCCTCACATTATTGGTGCGCACAACACACCGATAATCAAGACTTACTAGATACGGTGCAGACACTTTCCGAGGATTAATCGCTTCGATACCACTTTTGTCACGACCCATTCCGGGGCGTGGATCGTGCTCACCGGCACCCAAGTAGTCATACATCGTAGTAATCGTGAAATATAAAACAAGACATGAAACAGTTTATAAAATAAGACATACGCTTTATGTGAAAACATCGCTTTCGGCATATATATAAAAACATGGTTTTAGCGAGCACATCCGATAATCTGCATAAATACATGACTACGCACTTAAGGAAAATATACAACTATGGCGGGACAGGCCCGCCATACCCGATCAGACAAAACTATCTACAACAGGAGATCATACCCAAAAGTAGAGCCTCCTGAGAAGATGGAGCTCACGACACCAACGCAAAGGATCCTAAGGATGCGGATCTAGCACTGCTTGCCTTTACTGCGGCATGAACGCACTTCAAGGAGGTCGATAACAGTACCAAGTATGTGAAACTATAAAGAATCGAAATGAAATCAAAGTATTTAAAACCTTTTCACAAATACACCGTTCAATTGCACATAGTGCCACATCACAAACAACAACGAGAATAGGAAAATCAGAATAGTCTATTCTAGGCCGCGAATGATCGGCAAGGCCAATCGCCCATAGTATCATTCTGCGTGCCTAGTCCTGACTTCCGCAATCCGCATAGTCACACACGCACCGCACGAGGTATTCTCGCATCGGGGCAGCTAACCCCGCGATCCGCCTAGGCTCCCGTGATCCCGCATAGCCTCAAAAGACCGCGTAGTCTCAACAGACCGCATAGGAATCCCCAGATCGGGCTAAACACCCGAATGATCAATCTCGAGCATACCGCTGCTCGCATAGTCTCACAGACCGCATAGCCGTATAGACCAAGATCTGGCAAGCCCTGTGATAATGATCGAGGGTAGGTGATACAATAACAGTACAACAGACTTACCGGTTAGCAACGTAAGCACATCAAGAATGACCCCCTTACACATCATTTCAAGATACTAACACAGGTAGCATCATAATATGTCTACTTATCAAACAAAGCTTACTACACTTACCAGAAATCAATACAAGACTTTTATAAACAAACAAGTAAACAATTCCTTTTTATCTTTCTTAAGTTGTTATACCTAACTTCCCATAAATCTAGTATAACTCTTAAGCTTTTGTTTTAAAAACCAAATAGTTCTCTTCTGTTAAAAATGATTCAGTATTCTTTTGAAATGCTTTCAGTTCTTTATTATTCAGGCTTAAGCCGTGAGGCATTGCCGTAAGTATTATTCAAAGCTTAAGCCAGGCATTGCTGTAAGTATTATTCGATTAACACATGTACGCCTACCGCACTATATATATATTGTAAAATATCATGCTTTAGGAAGAATCACATACCTTCTCAGCGAAAAGCACCTGCCAAGTGAATATGTCGCGCGCAGAGAGTCAGCCTATAATAGTCACAGACATCTATCAAAGACTACTCTGAAGGTCATTCTATACAGAGGGTTCACAATTCTACGGAAAGTTGGCAAAGACTTCCTACCCATGAGCTATATAAGTCATCAGTGAAAACAATTCTATATAAGCATAGTTCAATTATTCTTCTTTTAAACCCTTCATCGTGATAATAGCTTCAATTCTATTCGCAATATTCTTCTAAGTATTTATACTTATTCTTATACTTCTACGGATGTATTCTCTAATACAAAAGAGGTTAGTGTCACGACCAACCTCGGCCCGTGGATCGTGCCTTACCCTGCACCCTAGTGATACAACATCGAGAAAATCAGCGGAAATAAAAACATGAACATGAATTAAGAGAACGATAAATAAACAAAGCAACCAAAACAGTTGCCTTCATCAAATATACATAAATACCCAACGCTTATCCTTTTTACAAACCCCGCCCACAAATAAAGCATGCACTTAAGATTTTACAACCTCTATGACGACAGGCTCCCGCCATACCCCCGAATGTATAAGCATCTACTGCACTGTGGTAACATACCAAAAGATAAGCCTCCAAGGAACGGAGCTTTCAATACGCCAAAGGTGATCCTAAAAGCGGATCGACAAATGATGTACCTTTTACCATGCAGATGAACGCAGCCTCAAGGAGGTCGATAACAGTACCAAGTATGTGAAATCAGAAATATCAGAAATGAAATCATAATAGTCTATAAAAGCGGAGACATGTATGATAACCAAACTACGCTCACAACATAGAAGCCATGTCAAGTCGTGGACTCACGCCCTAAAAGTCATCCTCATGCCCGTGGAACTCCTTCCTCACCGCCAGCCTAGGTACAAATCATGTGATACGATAATGTGTCTCGCCCATCTTATGGACCCAATATAGAAAAGGGTGGAATACATTCTGCTCATCCCATGAACCGTAGTCGAGTGGAACACATTCCCGGATGAACCGGTAGTCAAGTGAAATACATTCCCGGATGAACCGGTCCTCAAGTGAAATACATTCCCGGATGAACCGGTCCTCAAGTGAAATACATTCCCGGATGAACCGGTCCTCAAGTGAAATACATTCCCGGATGAACCGGTCCTCAAGTGAAATACATTCCCGGATGAACCGGTAATCAAGTGATATACATTCCCGGATGACCCGGTAGTCAAGTGATATACATTCCCGGATGACCCGGTAGTCGAGTAGAACACAGTACTTACACAACAAGGCTATCACACGTAACATGGTCAAGTTTCATAACAACAAGTATAAGCAAGTTACACACGACTCAAGGTACTTTCATTTTATATCAAAGTCCGGATTTTTAACCTTAAAGTACTACGTCCGTTAAATTCCTTTTAAGATCCATTTCTTTTACAAAGGTCACCCGATACCCGTAGTATAAAAATAGAGTGACTAACATTGTTAAGTAAACCAAAATGCTTTCCTTTGTAAAATCAAGTAACAACCTTATTTTCCAAACGTTCAAGTTTGCCTAATTTCGAATGCTCAAGTTTCTCATTTTAGAAAAAGGTTTCGTAATTCATAGTTTTAGTCCTTTAAAACATAATTCTCCTTTAAACGTTTTGAGAAACCTATGTCTTATAAGTGAGTAGGCTATTCTTGTTTATAATCAATCTTATTAAGCCATGATATAGGAAATGTAATATCATTTTGTCTCATCTTAGCTTCTATGCAGATGGAGGTTTCTACTGGTTTTAATAATACTTTAGTCAATACATTTTCCTTTTATTATCATTTGCGGTGGTTTGTCGATACACATTCGATTTCCAAATCAAGAAACATTCTTAAGCCGTTATACCTAACTTCCCATAAAGCTAGTATAACTCTTAAGCTTCCAAAACCCAAGTAATACTCATTCTTTCAAAACGATTCATAAATCTTTTGAAATGCTTCAAGTTCTTTATTAACACATATCAAGCCGCTATTATTCAAATCGCTTACCTTTTAAAAACCACAAAGTATGTGCTTATCCACATAAAGCTATTATAACCAACTTCCCATAAAGCCGTTATAACACTTTATGTTTTACATCAATCAAATACATTTAGCACACGTACGCTCACCGTACTACATAGTTCACACTTATCATGCTAGAAGAGATAGGAAGAGGTTCACATACCTCGCGACGATTATCGACTAATAGCAAAACGCCCAAGTACCTCAAACCGTCACGACACTCACCAAGCAGATCACTCCACACGCAGATTACAACCTATAGAGGCCACAAAGCGCCTATTAATACCTTTAGATCCCGACGTAGAATATTCTACAGAAAATTCGGCAGACTCTCCCGCAACAACAGTAAATCTCCTCCTCTATCGAGGCCGCTACCAAGCCAACCAGAGGGGTTAACACGCCCGACCGGACGTGTACAATAATACAACACAACAAAGCTACACAAGTCTCATCGTAATACACCCCTATGTAATTACGATTCGCTCTTATTTAAAATTCAGGCTTAAGTCGCAAGACATTGCCGTAAGTATTATTCAGGCTTAAGTCAAAAGACATTGCCGCATAATTATAATGTTCAGTTCTATATATAGTATACTTCAACTATATATTCCTACAACATGTAATTTCCAATTACAAATGTATGTCAAGAATGTTTACCTCGATAAGCCCAAAATTATCCGAGTTTATATGTCGTTCCTGAACAAGGTTTAGCTCCTACTCCGTGCGCTCCAAAACGCTCCAAGAAACCCTTAGAAGTGTCTACACAACTTCTACTTAATACTTCAACTACGGGTGAAGATTTTTCCTTAGGGTTTCGTTTAGTGGCTAAAGGAAAGTATAATAGTATTTTCCGGGCTTCGTAAAAAGGGTACTTTGGAAAGTACTACAAGGTATTTGGCTAAAGTATTTTGGGCATTATAACGATACTTGTAGAATACATTTCTACCAAGGGGGGTAGTATTTTGACTAGCACAACTAGGCTAGTGGGTTGCTCTCGCTAGAGCCACTAGGCAAGGGGGGTTCGCCGAGGGCCTTCAAGAGGGGTGGTGTTTGGACGAGAACAAGGTTGAGGGAGAGGGAGGGATTTTCAAGACTTAGACAATTTTGATGAAGAAGTTCATCAACTAAGGGTATTTATAGGTCAAGTGAAGGCCAACCAATGGCCAAGATGAAGACAAGTGTGGTGCAAGTGTAGGGCTAGATTTAAGCCAAGTGCACCTTATCCATCTACCACAACAACTTGCACAAAATATCCTACCTAACCCCACTCACCAATTCGTCCAAATTGCCGTCCCACTCCATCCAATGCAGGTGACACTTGTCACCCTCCCGCTGGTCCAAAATGTTCCGTCTCTCGTAAAAATCCGCAAAAATTATAAACTACATAGCCGTAATTTCCCATACGAAAGCTTTTAAAACGTTTCTTCGAAAAACGACTCTAACCGGGTGTTGTGCACAAAAAGAATTCGGCCAAGCCTAAAGAAGTTCGAAAATTTCTACGTACGTCCCCACGCATACTACTGAAATACGGTATAACATTCTCCTCCTTAGAAACATTCGTCCGAATGGTCCTTCTCAAGACGGATAACGATAAAGTTCTTCTAATAAGTTGCCAACGCCACAACCGCCACTAAACAACATATGCACGCAAATACTTATATCCAAGTCCACGAAAACACCTCTAACATCACAAACTTTTGTCACTTTGCCGCGAGGTTCTAGTGTCACTCCGCGACCCAACAAACGGTGCGATCGCATGCGATTCCCGAGGTCTAAAATATACATCCTTCGCACCTTCTCCCTTTACAAGAAATGATCAGATCTATGCTCGCAATACATGCTCGCTCTACCCTTACTCGTCGTACTCTTCTCGAACTCTTGAACTCTTTTAGCATACGCACCACACTTTAGTTTCAAACTGGAGTCACTACCTCCCAACTTGGTCATCCTATTAGCCTCGATCTTCCTTAAGGCTATTCCCGCCTTCACGATCTACTGGTCGAACGTATCCACGAACTCATACGATGGTCATCAAAACTGGGCCTAGCACTGGTGACCCTACCACCGGCGACCACCCAGTCGACCCCACCTCATTCTGCCACGGTTGACACGCAACACGCCTCAACCCGACCCTCCGTCACGCCAACTCTCTTGTTTCTCGATCCGAACAACCTTGCTAAATCACATCATGAAAGATACCACTTTCATTTACCCAACCTGCAGACTTATCACACAATATTTTCTAGGCATAAAATGCACTCGACAAGGATCACTCGCAAAATCTTGTACTCAAGACGGCTTACATCTAAGGTCTCAACCGTAATATTCTAAGGTTCATCATTTTCACCCTCAGCTTACCCTTTTCCCCAACTGTGTTCCTAAATCACATTTTAGCACAAAGCTATCCAAACATAACACTTAACACATTAACATAACATCAAAACATACAAGCCTCTAGATGGTTAGGATATACCGGTTACCGCCCACTCTAATCATAAGTCCACTGCAGGCGCATAATCGTAGAAGGCGCGATGAACCCGCCATCGATCCTGAGGTCGCGCTGCCGCGGTACCTCTCCTATAAGCACGCTTCGTCACATGGCTCGACGGCCGCAGTGAAACAAGCACCGCAAAGACGACATTCCCGATGATATTTGCCACATCGCGCACACCGAGGACATGAATCCGGCCGCTAGCACTCACGTATACCGTGGACCAAGCCACGAGCTCGACCAGCTCCGAATACCTCGAACGCCCCAAGATCGAGGACCACTCAGTCGTGGAGGTACATAACTAGATCATCACGAGGCGGTCCGCCTCGAAAGTTACCAAAGGACCTCGCTGCTCGCCTCTTCGCCGATCTCGGTCATTCCGTCGACCTCTCCGTGCCTCACATCCTAGTGCATGAGCTTGCACGCGGCAATGTCCATGCCCGGCCAAGAGCTACACCCGCATAAGCCTCGCCAAGTAATCGCCCAGCCGGTGACGTAGCGGTGTACTCGTCCTCCATATCCGCTACTACTGACGGAACATACCGAGCTAATGAGTCGAACTCCACATTGTACTCTCTAACCGCCCGCCCGCCCCGCCTCAACGCCAAAAATTGCTGCCCGAGCCTCCTCATCTGCGAGGCAAGAAATGTGCAAGAAATGCCTCGAGAACTCGTCCCAAATGCTGAAGTGCATGCTCTTCCCGACAGCTCCCACGAATCAAACCGGACCAATCGCAGATCACGCGGTGATGCGAACCCAATACCACCGACTCGCCTCGAGGCTCGATCACTCATGATCCGTCAGAGTCGCTTGATAAACTCCCGAGGGTCGCCCTCGCCTCGATCCATAGAACACCGGAGGCTACAACTCGTGAAGTCACGTAGCCTCAAACCGCTCGCCGGTGTATTTACGGGTGCATCTTGGGCCGGAATCGCCGTGATCCAATTTATCTCATATCTGCCACGACTCGCCAAGAATCGCCATCTCCTTGTACTTATCTCATCGCCTGTGCCGCGGACCGAGGCTCAGTATCAGAGTCTCAGCAGCCATCGCCGCGCTCTAAACTCGGCTGGCCGGGCGTGCCGCGAAACCCGCCGTGGCATCGTCTCGTGTATCGACCGGCTCGCGCTCGCATTCTCTCAGATCTCACTAACAGCTCCTCGATTGCCTTGCCCATCCGGGCTCGCTGGTTTTACGCGAGGCATAATCGTAAAGGAAAGGAATACGCCGAGGAGTCCAATTTATCCCGCACTCTAAGGCACGATCTCGTAATGAGAAGGATGGAAACTAATCCAAAATGTCTCGCAGCCTCACGATTATAGATGTGGTGCACAACACACCGATAATCAAGACTCTACTAGACACGGTGCAGACACTTTCCGAGACTAATCGCTCGATACCACTTTTGTCACGACCGAACCTCGGCCCGTGATCGTGCCTTACCCGGGCACCCTAGTGATACAACATCGAGAAAATCAGCGGAAATAAAAACATGAACATGAATTAAGAGAACGATAAATAAACAAAGCTAACCAAAACGATTTGCCTTCATCAAATATACATAAATACCCGACGCTTATCCTTTTACAAACCCCGCCACAACAAAGCATGCACTTAAGATTTTACAACCTCTATGACGGACAGGCCCGCCATACCCCGAATGTATAAGCATCTACGGACTCGTGGTAACATACCAAAGATAAGCCTCCAAGGAACGGAGCTTTCAATACGAAAGGTGATCCTAAAAGCGGATCGATACCGATGTACCTTTTACTCGCGGATGAACGCAGCCCCGGGGAGGTCGACAACAGTACCAAGTATGTGAAATCAGAAATATCAGAAATGAAATCATAATAGTCTATAAAAGGTGAGACATGTATGATAACCAAACTTGAGCCACAACATAGAAACAAATATGTCAAGTCGTGACTCACGCCCTAAAAGTCATCCTCATGCCCGTGGAACTCCTTCCTCACCGCCAGCCTAGGTACAAATCATGTGATACGATAACGTGTCTCGCCCATCTTATGGACCCAATATAGAAAAGGGTGGAATACATTCCCTGCTCATCCCATGAACCGTAGTCGAGTGGAACACATTCGGATGAACCTGAGTCAAGTGAAATACATTCCCGGATGAACCGGTCCTCAAGTGAAATACATTCCCGGATGAACCGGTAGTCAAGCGAAATACATTCCCGGATGAACCGGTCCTCAAGTGAAATACATTCCCGGATGAACCGGTCCTCAAGTGAAATACATTCCCGGATGAACCGGTAATCAAGTGATATACATTCCCGGATGACCCGGTAGTCAAGTGATATACATTCCCGGATGACCCGGTAGTCGAGTAGAACACAGTACTTACACAACAAGGCTATCACACGTAACATGGTCAAGTTTCATAACAACAAGTATAAGCAAGTTACACACGACTCAAGGTACTTTCATTTTATATCAAAGTCCGGATTTTTAACCTTAAAGTACTACGTCCGTTAAATTCCTTTTAAGATCCATTTCTTTTACAAAGGTCACCCGATACCCGTAGTATAAAAATAGAGTGACTAACATTGTTAAGTAAACCAAAATGCTTTCCTTTGTAAAATCAAGTAACAACCTTATTTTCCAAACGTTCAAGTTTGCCTAATTTCAATGCTCAAGGTTCTCATTTTAGAAAAGGTTTCGTAATTCATAGTTTTAGTCCTTTAAAACATAATTCTCCTTTAAACGCTTTTGAGAAACCTATGTCTTATAAGTGAGTAGGCTATTCTTGTTTATAATCAATCTTATTAAGCAGCCATGATCTAGGAAATGTAATATCATTTTGTCTCATCTTAGCTTCTATGCAGATGGAGGTTTCTACTGGTTTTAATAATACTTCTTTAGTCAATACATTTTCCTTTATTATCGCCATGCGGTGGTTTGTCGATACACATTCGATTTCCAAATCAAGAAACATTCTAAGCCGTTATACCTAACTTCCCATAAAGCTAGTATAACTCTTAAGCTTCCAAAACCAGTAATACTCATTCTTTCAAAACGATTCATAAATCTTTTGAAATGCTTCAAGTTCTTTATTAACACATATCAAGCCGCTATTATTCAAATCGCCATCTTTTAAAACCACAAAGTATGTGCTTATCCACATAAAGCTATTATAACCAACTTCCCATAAAGCCGTTATAACACTTTATGTTTTACATCAATCAAATACATTTAGCACATGCGTCTCACCGTACTACATAGTTCACACTTATCATGCTAGAAGAGATAGGAAGAGGTTCACATACCTCGCGACGATTATCGACTAATAGCAAAACGCTCAAGTACCTCAAACCGTCCGACACTCTCATCAAGCGGATCACTCCACACGCGATTACAACCTATAGAGGCCACAAAGCGCCTATTAATACCTTTAGATCCCGGCGTAGAATATTCTACGTAAAATTAAGAAGACTCTCCCGCAACAGAAATCTCCTCCTCTATCGAGGCCGCTACCAAGCCAACCGAGGGGTTAACACGTCTGACCGGACGTGTACAATTCTACTACACAAAGAATGCTACACAAGTCTCTTTATCTGATACACTATGTAATTACGTCAGCTTCTTATTTAAAATTCAGCTTAAGTCGCAAGACATTGCCGTAAGTATTATTCAGCTTAAGTCAAAAGACATTGCCGCATAATTATAATGTTCAGTTCTATATATAGTATACTTCAACTATATATTCCTACAACATGTAATTTCCAATTACAAATGTAGGTCAAGAATGTTTACCTCGATAAGCCCAAAATTATCCGAGTTTATATGTCGCTTCTGAACAAGGTTTAGCTCCTACTCAGTGCGCTCCAAAACGCTCCAAGAAACCCTTAGAAGTGTCTACACAACTTCTACTTAATACTTCAACTACGGTGAAGATTTTTCCTTAGGGTTTCGTTTAGTGGCTAAAGGAAAGTATAATAGTATTTTCCGGCCAGTAAAAGGGTACTTTGGAAAGTACTACAAGGTATTTGGCTAAAGTATTTTGGGCATTATAACGATACTTGTAGAATACATTTCTACCAAGGGGGTAGTATTTTGACTAGCACAACTAGGCTAGTGGGGTTGCTCGGCAAGAACCACTAGGCAAGGGGGGGGGGCTCGGCCGAGGGCCTTCAAGAGGGGGGGAGAGGGGTGGTGTTTGGACGAGAACAAGGTTGAGGGAGAGGGAGGGATTTTCAAGACTTAGACAATTTTTTGGATGAAGAAGTTCATCAACTAAGGGGGGTATTTATAGGTCAAGTGAAGGCCAACCAATGGCCAAGATGAAGACAAGTGTGGTGCAAGTGTAGGGCTAGATTTAAGCCAAGTGCACCTTATCCATCTACCACAACAACTTGCACAAAATATCCTACCTAACCCCACTCACCAATTTCGTCCAAATTGCCGTCCCACTCCATCCAATGTGAGGGTGACACTTGTCACCCTCCCGTTGGTCCAAAATGTTTCGTCTCTCGGAAAAATCCGCAAAAATTATAAACGACATAGCCGGAATTTCCCCTACGAAAGCTGTTAAAAGGTTTCGTCGAAAAACGACTCTAACCGGGTGTTGTGCACAAAAAGAATTCGGCCAAGCCTAAAGAAGTTCGAAAATTTCACGTCGTCCCCACGCATACATACTGGAAATACGGGGTATATGATTAGGATTATTTACCTCGGTAAGCCCAATAATATCCTAGATAAAGTCGCTTTGAGCAAGGTTTAGCTCCTAAGTCAGACGCCTTGGTAGCTCCAAGAAACCTTAGAAGTTCTTCACAACTTCTACAAAGGACTAAGAGATTTAGGCTAGGGTATTTTGGGCATTATAACAATACTAGAAGACAACTTTTCTACCAAGGGAGGGGGTAGATTTCGGCTAGGCTAGGGGGGGTAGGCCTCGGCCAAACTCACTCAAAGGGAGGTGTTGGACGAAAGGCTTAAGGAAATGAGAGGATTTTTCAAGACTTGAAAGATTTGTGGATGAAGAACTCTTCATCTTGGGGGTATTTATAGGTCAAGAAGTGGCCAACCAATGGCCAAGATTAAGACAAGTGCAAGGCAAGGGTAGGGTGAAGAGTGACTCCACACAAATATCCTACCAACTCCTTGACTTGTGCACAAGGCACAAAAAACGTGCCAAGGCTTCTCCACTTCGTCCTATGGACGATTCAAGTCCACCAATTGGAGGGTTCCAAGTGTCGCCCTCCCGTTGGTCCAAAATGTTTCGCCTCTGAAAAATCCGCAAAATTAGTAATGGCATAGCCGAATTTTCCCTACGAAAGCCGTGGGAAACGCTTTCGTCGAAACGATTCTTTTAGTGAGTCAGTGCACAAATAAAAACGCCCAAGGCTAACTTTAAGGCCAAACTTTTGTACGTATTCCTTACGCATATACTGGAAATACGGGTATAACAGAGCCGCCAAGAATCGCCTCTGGATAAGCTTCACCTTATCCATCTCACGCACCAAATCTGGTCCCACTAATCGCACTCGCCACATCGAACCAGCTTATCGGCGATCTGCATTTCTCCCATACAAGGCCTCATAAGGCGCCATCTGAATCTTGGAGTGATAGCTATTATTATACGCAAACTCCACTAGAGGCAAATGATCCTCCCAGCCTACCACAAGTCAATAACACAGCTCGCAACATATCCTCGAGTCCGGATAGGCGCTGCTGTCCGTCTGTCTCGAGGATGGAATGCAAGACTGTGCTCACTGCGTCCTAAACCCTTCCGGAAGGACCTCCAGTTAGCCAGAACCGGGCTCCTCTGCGAAAGGACCCCATACCCGTACCCGCCACCTAAAACCCACCCCATCCCCGCCCCACCACCCATCACGGATAGTAATTCCTCCACCCGCCCCCGCCCCACCTATCCCGGGCGGGTACCCACCTAAATAAGTTGAATGAAACTGCATAGCAGAATTTTATTTTTTTTAGTAGTGAATCTCTAACATCTATGAACCTAAGTAGCTAGTTTAAAGATACTATGTAGTATCTTGAAGATATAGAGAGTATCTCATGATCAAAAACTGATCCAAAAAATGTTGATTTCATTTGCATGAACTGATCATGATAACACCCTGAAAAACACTTTTAGAATTACCTGTGAAATAGTATAACTATACGGGGAAGAAACACAAAAAAAAGGTTACGATTATTACTAAATCTTGATTGGAGGGAAGGAAAAATCGGACCATGTGGAGATTAAAGGCGATAATACAAAGGGTAAATATACAAAAGTATAAGATGACATGAGCAAGTACTGAAATCACTGGTGTACATATTCCCAAACTCGCAGAATCTTGTTCTTGGAGGCAACTGGAATAGCGTTCGGTGAAAATAATATGAATAATCCCACCGCTATTATCGATGGCGCCCAATCTGTTCCCATTTTTTATGCAACACTTCGTCTTGTTATACTTTATATCTCTACTTGTTTGGTACTTTGTAAATAAGTGGTATAGAGTAGATTTTTATAAGGCAAATATAGTGAGTTTTACTTACTGGAGAAGGAGAAAGGATGCTAAACTTGAGAGTGAAATGCACGTATGGTATTAAAAGGAAGAAAGGCGGGTACGGGCGGTGCGGGTGCGGTGCAGTGCGGTAACTGGCGGAGGGTACGTGCGGGTCTTATATGAAATCCACCTCCGCCCCACTACCCATGGCGGGTAGCACTTTTGATACCCATACCCGCCCCACCACCCACCAAACCATCCTCCATACCCGCCCCAACTGGAGCGGGTGCGGGGCGGTACCCGCATTTACCCGCCCCACTGACATCCCTAATCATGTCTCCTCTGAGTGCGAGGTAATCCTGTGATAAAGTCCATGTTGATCACCTCCCACTTCCAGGTCGGGATCTCAATCGTCTGTAACAAACCACCAGGCCTCTGGTGCTCTACCTTCACCTGCTGACAACACGGCACCGAGCTACAAACTCGCAACGCCCCTCTTCAAGCCATCCCACCAATACACGGATCCGAGGTCGTGGTACATCTTGGTCGACCCGGATGGATAGAGTAACGCGGCGCTGTGCTTCCCTAGAACTCTTGCCAAGTCCTGCAATATCCGGAACACACAACTCGCCGAACCTTAGCACCCCATCGTGCTACCTCGTGGACCCTTCCTCACGAAGAGCCAGATCACGATACCGTCAAAACCGATTCTCAAATCGCGTTTCTTCACCTCCACGGCGATGGAAGACTCGGCAACCTCTCGAACTCGAACCCCACTGCTATCAGAATCAATCAAACGGACACCAAGGCTCGCTAACTGATGCAAATCGCGAACCATGCCCCTCCTCTCCGGCTGCACATCTGATAGGCTACCCATCGACCTACGACTGGGCATACGCCACAACATTGGCCTTCCCGGGTGGTACAGATATCGACATCATAATCCTTAAGCAACTCTAACCACCGCCTCTCGCCGTAAGTTCACTCCTCCGTCGAAGATATCTTTGAGGCTCTTGTGTCTCAGATAAATATCCACATGAACCCCATACAAATAGTGCCTCCAGATCTTCAAGGCGTGAATCACCGCTGCCAACTCCAAATCATGGGTAGGGTAGTTCCTCTCATGCTTCTTAAGCTGTCGGGATGCGTACGCTATAACCTTGCCCTGCTGCATCAACACACATCCCAACCCGATGCCTGACGCATCACAATACACGACATAGCCGTCTGGACCCTCTGGAAGAGTAAGAACGGGCGTCGTCGATCTCCTTCAAGAATCGGAAACCCCGCCACACGCATCAGTCCATCAAACTTAGCCGCTCTCGAGTCACCTAGTCAATGGTGCGAGATAGAAGCAAACTTCTACGAACCGCCGATAATAACTCGCGAGGCCTAAAATCGCGCACCTCGGAGTAGTAGGTCTAGGCCATCGATCGCTTCGATCTTGGCCGTATCCACTCGAATACCATCGGCCCCGACAATATGCCCAAGAAAATCCACCGAAGCTAACCAAAACTCACATTTGGAAAACTTAGCGTATAATTGCTGGTCCTGGAGAACCCTCAACACAGTCCTCAAATGCTCCGCATGCTCCTCGCCTGGCGAGAATAAACTAAGATGTCATCAATGAACACTATCACAACGCGTGTCAAAATGGCTTGAACACTCGGTTTATCAAATCCATGAATACCGCGAGCATCGTCAACCCGAAAGACATAACCCTGAACTCATAGTGCCCGTACCGGGTCCGGAATGCAGTCCTAGGGACATCCGCCTCTCTAACACGCACCTGATGATAGCCCGATCGCAGATCAATCTTGGAGAACCATCTCGCACCCTGCAACTGGTCGAACAAATCATCAATCCTGGGAAGGGGGTATCTGTTCTTAATGGTCACCTTGTTCACCGCTCAGATCAACACACATGCGCAGCGTCCCGTCCTTCTTCTTCACGAACAATACCGGCGCTCCCCAGGGAGAAACACTTGGCCTGATGAAGCCCTTCTCCAGCAAATCTCTAAGCTGATCCTTCAACTCTCTCAACTCGGCAGGTGCCATTCTGTATGGCGGAATGGAAATAGGCCGAGTGTCTGGCAGCACATCGATACAAAACTCTATCTCCTCTCGGGAGGATACCAGGAGGTCATCCGAAACACATCCGGGAACTCTCGACTCTCGAATCGATCAAAATCTGGTACCGCAGCCTCAGTATCAAACACCCGAATGAGATGGTAGATATACCCCTTCTGCACCATCTTCCTAGCCTTGAGGTAAGAAATAAACCTACCCCTCGGCGACACAGTGTTCCCCTCCCACTCAATAACCGGCCTCACGAAATCGGAACCGCACCACTCTCTCCTGCAGTCTACATTGGCGTAGCAAGCTAACCAATCCATGCCCGTGATCACATCGAAATCGGTCATGTCCAACTCTATCAAGTCGGCTAGTGGTCCGACGATCGCATAAAGTCACTGGACAAGCCCTATATACCCGCCGAGCTACCACCGAATCGCCCACTGGCGTAGCTACCTCAAAAGGGTCTATGGATACAGGCTCTATCCCTATCCTACTAGAAATAAGGGGAGATATATAGGACAGAGTAGAACTTTGATTTATCAAGGCATACACATCACCACCAGAAACTGATAAAGTACCTGTGGACGGCGCCAGCGACGCCTCACGATCTGCCGCCTGGACCGAGGCATAAATGCGCTCGAGGACCGCTAGAATCGACCGCGCCACGACCTCTGCCGCGACTGCTGGTCCATGAGTACCACGCCCGGGCGAGTAAATCGCGAAGGGATGACCGGCAATGCACTCGCAGCCGACTCCTACCTCGCGCTGCAGTCTGATAGGCCTCGCATAACGACTCGCCGCCAAGTATAGCAAGCTCCCGAAGTAGTACTACACTCGAATGGAATCTACCACAACGGACAACCGAGCAGACTCGATCGGTTAGCACCCTTTGCTACCTCGAAATCAAGTCCCGGGCCCCGACCGCCCCAATGCTCGCTGTACCAAACGATGTAGGAGTTCTCTGAGCTGGCTGAGGTGAAAATCTAGACGTCTGCTGAGGCCGTCCACCCCGAGAGCTACCAAAAGATCCGCCTCGCCTTCTTCTCGCCTGCTGATATCTGCCGACCGTCGCCTCTACGCCTCGCATCCAAGTGCATGAGCACGCATACGTAATGTCCATGCCGCCGAAGAGCCACGCCCGCACAAGACTCGCCATATAATCATCTAGCCCGTGGCGTAACGGCACACGGTCCTCCATATCGCTACTAAGCGCAGTGGACATATCGAGCCAAAGAATCGAACTCGACGTTGTACTCCCTAATCAGCGCGCCTCTCGTCTCAAAGAACAAAAACTTGTCGGCCGTGCACTCATCCGCGAGGTAAGAAGTGAGTGAGGAAAGCCTCCGAGAACTCATCCCATACCGGAGGCGCATGCTCTCCCGAAAGCTCACGAATCAAACCAATCGATTGCGGTATCACGCAATGACGCGAACCAAGATCACGGACTCGGTCTCGAAGCCTTGATCACCCGCATGATCCTCTCAGAATCGACGGATGAACTCCTGCGGATCATCCTCGTGCCTCGACCAGAACTCGCGGCTACAACTCGAAAATCCGTAGCCTCAAATCGCTCGATCTCGGGTGAACCGCAGTATCTTTGGAATCTTGCATCACAGATCCAGCCTATCTCGTTCGCCACAATCACGCCAATAATCAAGCCATCTCTTGTACTCCTAACCTCCGCCCGGGATGTGGGACAGAGGCGCGCATCGTGGTCTCTGCGGGCCGGTGGCGTCATGGAACTCGCCGTCTGTATAGATCGGGCTCGAGCCCTCGTGACTCTCGGTGTTCGACTAGCGCTCCTCGCTTTGCCTTCGGGCCCGGGTTGCCTTACGCGAGGCATAATCGCATTGAAAAGGAATACGTTAGAGGGGTCCAACTTATAACACAACTCTAAGGCACGATCTCAGAGTGAGAAGAATGGAAACCAATCCTAAATATCCTATAGCCTCCTGATTATTGATGTGGTGCACAACACACCGATAATCAAGACTCTACTAGATACGGTCTGTAGACACTTTCCGAGGATTAATCGCTCGATACCACTTTTGTCACGACTGCCTCGGTTCGTGGATCGTGCCTTAATGGGCACCCAAGTAGACATACATCAGAGTAATCAGCGGAATATAAAACAAGACATGAAACAATTGTAACATAAGACACAGTTTATCTGAGAAAAAGGTTGCCTTTTGGCATATATATATATAAAGAGTGAACAGTTACATCCCAACTTTACAACATGACTACAGACCTCTAGGAATGTAAACAACTATGGCGGGACAGGGCCCCGCCATACCCTGAATGTACATATATCTACAACATCAGGGAGAACTATACCAAAAGTCGAGCCTCCGGAGAAGGTGGAGCTTCTGACACCAAAGTAGAGATCCTAAGGATGCGGATCTAGCACATGCTTGCCCTTACCTGCGGCATGAACGCAGCCCCCCGAAGGAGGTCAGTACAACAGGTACCAAGTATGCGAAACTGTAAAGTACTTTTAAATGAAATCAAAGTATTTAAAACCATTTGCAAATACAATCAGTTCAATTGCACATAGTGTCATATCACAAACAAGAGCGATAATAGGTAAGCTGTAACAGGTCTTTTCTAGGCCGCGAATGATCGGGCAAGGCCAATCGCCCATAGTATCATTATGCGTGCCTAATCACGACTCCCGCATCCGCATAGGTCACACACGCACCGCACGAGGTATTCCTCGACGGGGTAGCTAACCCGCATTCTCCTCGACTCGCGATCCGCATAGTCTCAATAGACCGCATAGTCACAGCACCGCGCATAGGCATCCCCGCGTCGAGATAGAACACCGGAATGATCAATCACGAACTCCCGCAGCTCCGCATAGTCACACAGACCGCATAGGCCGTATAGACCCGCATCAAGGGTGGCAAGCCCTCGGTATAACAAGTCAAGGGGGTATGTGGTATAACAGTACAACGGTCTTAACGTTTAACAACGTAAGCACAACAAGAATAACATCACAAGACACTAACACACGTAGTATCATAACATGTTTACTTATCAAACCATCTTACTACAATTTGCAGAAGTCAATACAAGGTTTTCATAAACAAATAAGTAAAACCGTTCCTTTTATGTTTCTTAAGTCGTTATACCTAACTTCCCATAAAGCTAGTATAACTCTTAAGCTTTCTGTTTAAAAGTCAAGTATTACTCTTCTTTAAAATCACATACCTTCTTGGCGAAGACCACCTGCCAAGTCGAATATGTCGCGCGCAGAGTATCGACCTATAACAGTCAAATACGTCTATCAACGTCTAGACTATACTGTATAAAGTTCTAATCAGAGGGTTATCTATTCTACGGAAAATCAAGCAAAGACTTTCACACGACCGAACCGGGCCCGTGATCGTGCCTTACCCTGCACCATAGTAGCCATACAACATCGTAGTAATCAGCGAACATAAAACACATACACGAAACCAATAAGGTGCGACCACGAACTGAGAAAACTTGCCTTCTAAGATATATATAAATAACAACTCTTACAAATGAACAGTTTAATCCTTTTACAAACCCCGCACACAACAAGATTACTGCACTCTACGAATGATATGACAACGACGGACAGGCTCGCCATACCACAGAATGTAAGCACCTACAACAATGCGGGACTATACGAAGACAAGCCTCCGAGAAACGGAGCTTTCCCAAATGCCGAATCGTGACCCTAAGAGCGAGGATCAACGATCGAGTACCTTTACGGCATGATGAACGCAGCCCCAAGGAGGTCGATAACAAAAATTTAGTATGTGAAATCAAAATAAATATCGTAAATGAAATCATAGTAGTCCATATAAAGCAGAGACATGTATGATAACCAAACTACGATTCACAATAATATAAGTATGTCAAGTCGTGACTCACGCCTCAAAGTCATCACTCAAATATACAAATATGGGTCTCACGCCCACAACATCAATCATGCGTGGAATACCTTTCTCATCGCTGCTTACATGATATAAAAGCACCAAGAGATACATGAACACGTGTCCCACTGTGTCATAATAAAATCGTACGGGGTAAGTATGAAGGCATAGCCAACTACTAAAACCCACCGTACCAACAAGGTCATAAACTGTATCATGAAATGCGCGTCTAGACCTGGAACTTCCCGCAGCTCCGCATAGGCCACCCCAATGGCCCGCATGAGGTATTACCCGCATCGAGGGTAGCTACTCCCCGACAACCGCCTGAACTTCGCAGTCCGCATGGCCATATAGACCGCATGCCCATAAAGGACGCAAACTAACCTGGAACTCTCGTAGCTCCGCATTGGCCCCTGGGACCCGCATGAGGTATTCTCGAATCATAGGTCACTAGACCCGCTGAGTCTACCCGCGACGGAGGCGGCTTAACCTCCGAACGTCGGGGTGAGTGGTACAATACCAACATAACGCGGTGATAGTGAAACTATTTAAAGCGCAATCGAGAAACCCTTTTGTCACGACGAACCGGGCGTGGATCGTGCCTACCCGCACCCAAGTAGACATACATCGAGTAATCAGGAACATAAAGACAATACATGAAACCCGGTGTAATAAGACGGTGAAATAAGAAGACAAAGCTAACCAAAACAGTTACCTTCAAGATATATATAAATAGCAACTTTTTCAACATGAATAGTTTAATCCTTTTACAAACCTTGCCCACAACAAGATTACAAACCTCTAAGAATGATACGACAACAATGGCGGACAGGCCCCGCCAAACCCTGAATGTAAACACTTACGACATGCGGACTATACCACCGATAAGCCTCCGAGAAACGGAGCTTCCCAACGCCAAATCGCTGACTGAGAGCTAGGATCAACGATCGTGTACCTCAACTGCGACATGAACGCAGCCCCGAGGTCAAGACAACAGTACCGAGTATGTGAAATCGAAAATACATACGTAAATGAAATCATAGCGATATAAAGCAGAGACATGTATGATAACCAAACTACGATTTACAACAAAGCGATCATGTCAAGTCGTGGACTCACGCCTCAAGTCATCACTCAAGTATAACAATGGGTCTCGTGCCCACAACATCAATCATGCGTGGAATACCTTCCTCACCGGCGATCTATGATATAAAAGCACCAAGGAACACACATGAACACCGAGTCCCACTGTGTCATAATAAAACTGCACGGTAAGTACGAAGGCATAGCCGATTACTAAAACCTACGCACCAACAAGGTCATGAATCAGATCATAAGATCTGTCTGACCGCCACATGATCAAAGCGGCCACTTGCCCGCAGATCGAATGCGCGTCTAACCTGGAACTCCCGCAGCTCCGCATAGGCCAATCTCATCGGCCCGCATGAGGTATTCCCCGCATCGAGGGTAGCTACTCCCCGGCATCGTCCTGGACTTCGCAGTCCGCATGGCCACATGGACCGCATGCCCATAAAGGACGCACACTAACCTGGAACTCTCGTAGCTCCGCATAGGCCCCTGGGACCTGCATGAGGTATTCTCGAATCATAGGTCCATCGACCCGCCTGAGTCTACCCCGCATCGGAGGGCAGCTTAACCCCCGGAATCATCTCAAGAGATGAGTGATGTAAAATACTAACACAACAGCTTATCGTTAAGCAACATAAGCACAACAAAGGAAACCCCTTTACACAACATCACAAGATACTAACACACGTAGCATCCTAGCATGTTTACTTATCAATCAACAAGAAAGTATTACCAGGCTATCACAAACCAACACAATCAAGTTATACACACAAGGTACTTTAAGCTAACAAGTTCGGGTATCTACCCCTAAAGTATTTCATACATTAAATCTTTTAAAAGATCCGTTGCTTTCACATAAGTCACACAATACCCGTAGTATAAAAATAGAGTGACTGTCTTTTTAAATAAACCGAAACACTTACCTTTGTAAAATCAAGTAACAACATTATTTTCCAAACGTCCAAGTTTGCCTAATTTTCAAATGTTCACGTTTCTTATTTTAGAAAGGTTTCGTAGTTCATAGTCTTATTCATTTAAGAATAAAATTCTCTTTTAAACAATCTGAGAAACATAAGTCTTATATGTGAGTAGGATATTCTTGTTTATAACAATCTTATTACAGCAGCCGTGATCTAGGAAATATCATTTTGTCTCATCTTAGTTTCTATGCAGATGGAAGTTTCTACTGGTTTTAATAATACTTAATTAGTCAAAACATTTCCTTTTATTAACGCTGCAGTGGTTTGTCGATACACATTCTGATTTCCGAAATCAGTAAGACATTCTTAAGCCGTTATACCTAACTTCCCATAAAGCTAGTATAACTCTTAAGTTTTTCAAAACCAAGTATTACTTCTTTCAAAATGATTCAAAAATCTTTTGAAATACTTCAAGTTCTTTATTAACACATAACAAGCCGCTTATAGTTCAAATCGATTACCTTTAAAACCACAAGTATTTTTCTTACCAACATAAAGTCGCTTATAACCGACTTCCCATAAAGCCGTTATAACACTTTATGTTTTAAACCAATCAAATACATTTAGCACATGTATCGTCTACCGACTACATAGTTCACACATATCATGCTAGAAGAGATAGGAAGAGGTTCACATACCTCGCGACGAGTATCGACTAATAGCAAAACGCCCAAGTACTTCAAACCGCTCGGCTACTCCTTAGCCGCAGATCGCGCCATACGTAGTACTTCAACCTATAAGGCCACAAGGCGCTTATTAACATTTAGATCCCTTCAGAGAACATTCTACGTAAAATTCGAAGACCTCCCCGCAACAGAAATCTCCTCCTCTATCGAGGCCGGCTACCAAGCCAACCAGGGGGGGGGGGTTATACATCTAACCCTAACGGGTACAATTCTACTCCACGGTACTACTACACAAGTCTACTGTAATACAGCCCTATGTAATTACAGTTCAGTATTCTTCTTTAAAATTCAGGCTTAAGTCGCAAGACATTGCCGTAAGTATTATTCAGGCTTAAGTCAAAAGACATTGCCGATAACTACGTTCAGTTCTATATATAGTATACTTCAACTATATATTCAACAACATGTAATATCCAATTACAATAGAGGGACAAGATAATTACCTCGATAAGCCCATAATTATCCAAGTATAAAGTCGATCCTGGGCAATCGTTTAGCTCCAACTCCGAGCGCTCCAACCCGCTCTAAACCACCCTTAGAAGTTCTAACCAACTTCTACACAATACTCCAACGGACTATGGAGATTTTCCTAGGGTTTCGGTTTTGTGACTGACGGAAGTATAATAGTATTTCGGCTTTTCAGATAGGTATAACCTTAGAATACTACAAGGTATACTACTAAGGTAATTGGGCATTATAACAATACTTTGAGAGTATTTCTACACCACAAAGGGGGTATTATACAAAGCAACTAGGCTGTGGTACCCACGGCCACACTACTAGGAGTGGCGCTACTCTCGCCAAGGGGCCTCACGAAATGGGAGGGACGAGAACACCAACAAGGGAGGAGGATTTCTAAGACTTGGAAAATATGGTGGATGAATAAAACCTTCAAGCAAGGGAAGTATTTATAGCCAACCTGGCCAACCAAGGGCCAAGATGAAGCCATGTACTAGGCAAGTGTAGGGTGTGGATTTGGACAAGTGTCTCGTGGGTCCCCCTGTCTCATCTACCCCACCAAATATCTACACAACCTTGACCAAACCTTTTTGGCAACAAAAATGCCAAAACGTGCTAGCTAAAACCGCTCACTAACTCGCCACTGGCGGTGACATATGTCACCCTCTCGTTGGTCCAAAATGTTTCGTGTCTCGGAAAAATCCGCAAAAATTAAAAAAGACATAGCCGGAAATTCCCCTACGAAAGCTGTGAAAACGTTTAGCCGAAAAACGACTCTAACCGGGTGTTGTGAACAAATAAATTTCGGCCAAGCCAACTTTAAAGTTCAAACTTTTCTACGTACGTCCCCACGTACATACTCTGGAAATACGGGGTATAACATTCTCCCCTCCTTAGAAACATTCGTCCCGAATGTTCCTTCTAAGTCTCAAAACAAACGTGCGTCAGTATAGTCTTCACTACTATACTTACGAGAACAAACCTGCCACACCTGGCCACAGAAACAACCGCGCAAAAATACCTCCATCCAAGTCCACGAGGAAACACCTCTAACATCACCACAAATACCTCTCCCCGGGGTCAAAAATATACTTCTTTAGTCACTGGTACCACTTTTGTCGCTTTGTCGCGAGCCTTGCTCCGACGACCCAACAAATGGTACCGGTCGCCATGATCCTCGAGGCCGTGACACTCGAACTCTTACCACATTTCGAGCATCGTCAGATTCAAAACTCGGGGTTTTCATCTTCAACTTGGTCATCATTAACTGGGAACACTCTGGATGGATCTCCGATACCTTCCCGATCATAACAATACGACAGACCGGACATACTGCCTCCTAAGTCGGACGGCAAAAGCTAACATATAGGCAACCTGGCCTATTCTTCACATGAACTTAAAAAGGCCCAAAACAACTTGGGCTAAGTTTCTCTCAGATTCCAAAACTCGTCACACCCACCCCGGGTGGTACTTTCAAGACCGACCCAACTCGAACTCTAGCGTCGTCGCCGATTATCCGCACGATTTCTCCGAGCTGCCGTAACCTCTTCTAGACAAAGCTTTACTCTATCCACGACCTTGGAACAAGCTGAACCAATCATCAACCTTGCCAACATCGAACCACTCAACCGGCAACTTACACTTTCGCCCCCTACAAGGCGATATCCGAACACTGAAATGGTAGCTTAAACACTACCTCCACAGGAGACAACAATCCCCACAACTATCCCTGAAATCCAAACACTGGCCCGAGGGCGAATGCGATTCTGAGACTCACCGGAGTTCTTAACACATGCTTGGCAAAACTTCCAGAAACAACAAATTTCTACTGGGCTCCATCTGTCAATAAGGTGAAGGTAGGCACCCGTGCAGCCTTACAACCTTCGTATAACTCAACACACCGAGTAAACGGCCCCGATCAAGAACACGATGGGCTGCCCCCATCGACCCGACCACTGGTCGAACGCATCCACGAATTCGCACGTTGGTTAACTAAACTCGGGCCTAACACCCTCGTAACCCCAACCCAAATCGGGACCACCACAACCTGACCCCACCACCAAACATACCGCGGGTTGACCCGCAACGTGGCCTCAACCCGACCCGGCAACGCGCACAATACTAGCTCCCCGATTCGGAACAATCTCACAAATCACGTTTCGAAAACCTAGCGGTCTTCTTAGCTCAACTACCCTCTTTCATGCCACACTACTCAGGGACTAATCCCACAAACATAACTCACGTGCACTATGCACTCCTATAAGGGTCAAACATAAACAATACATCTTTTACTCGAGATGGCCTTACCTCTAAGGTCTCTACGTATAAAACTCTAAGGCTCACACCTTCTCTATCCCCCAAATCTTACTTGGTTAACCAACCAAAATTTCTAATCACCATTTACAATGCTATCAGAATATAACACTTAAGGTATACTCACCTTATCACACATACTAAACCCTAGAGGGTTAAGGATATATCTATATCTACTGCTTCACTCCCCTTAGTCGTTCTAATCAAACCTGCCCCGTAGGGTGCATAGCTAAGGAAGATGACGAACTACCCACCGATCCTGAAGGCTAAGTCCTCCCGCAAGGACACTCTTTCGACATCAGACCCTGACGGTCATAGGTACAACAAGTACCAACTAAAAGACGACATTCCCTGAGATGACGCCACACCGCAACACCGAGAAAATCGAATCCGGATGGTGGAACCTTCGTGTGATCGCGGAACCTAAGCTCGAGCTCTAACCAACTCCTCGTGATACCCCTAACGCCCCGAACCCCGCGAGGACCTTCCGCATCGTGGATGCGCATAATCTAATCACGCGAGGCGACTCGCCGCGAAGTTACCAGCGGCCTCACTGCTCGCCTCTTCTCGCCCTTCATTAACCCGTCGATCTCTACGCTTTCTGCCGCGCATAAGCCCGCATACGTGCCATGCTCGCCTAATCAAGAACTTACTTTTGCACAACCTTCCGTTGATATTCATCAAGACTCGCGACATCGGTATACTCTCCGTAGTCAAATCCATAGCTAGTAATGTGGTCGCTTCTTGAAATCTATATTCTCTGCTCCGACGCGAGCCGAAGGTTCAAATATCATGGCGCAGCAGGAATCGCCGCCGTGCTAATCTGTTGGGCTAGTGACGCCGCAGAACTCCCGAATGAAGCACCACCCAAGGTGATAATTGGGCTGTGCCCACGTAACCCTCTCAGATTTACTCGCAGCCTCCTTCGGCCGCTTTGCCCTCCCGGGCCCGGTTGCCTACGCGAGGCATAACGGTAGTGGAAATAATTTCGCCGGAGGTCCAACTTACAACACGCTCTAAGGCACGATCTCAGAGTGAGAAGAATAGAAACCAATCCTAAATACCCTATAGCCTCCTCGATTATTGATGTGGTGCACAACACACCGATAATCAAGACTTCATCGATACGGTCAGTAGACACTTTCCGAGGATTAATCGCTTCGATACCACTTTTGTCACGACCAACCTGCCCGTGGATCGTGCCTTACCCCGCACCCAAGTAGACATACATCGAGTAATCACGAACATAAAGACAATACATGAAACCAAAGGTAATAAGACAGGTGAAATAAGAAGACAAAGCTAACCAAAACGGTTACTTCAGATATATATAAATAGCAACTTTTTCAACATGAATAGTTTAATCCTTTTTACAAACCCCGCCACAACAAGATTCTGCACCTCTAAGAATGATACGACAACAATGGCGGACAGTGGCCCCGCCAAACCCCCGAATGTAAACACTTACGACGACGGGACTATACCACCGATAAGCCTCCGAGAAACGGAGCTTCCCAAACGTCAAATCGGACTCGAGAGCTAGGATCAATGATCGTGTACCTCAACTGCGGCATGAACGCACTTCGGGCGAGGTCGATAACAAAAATTTAGTATGTGAAATCAAAATACATACAGAAATGAAATCATAGCGCTATATAAAGCAGAGACATGTATGATAACCAAACTACGATTTACAACAAAGCCATGTCAAGTCGTGACTCACGCCTCAAGTCATCACTCAAGTATAACAACGGGTCTCGTGCCCACAACATCAATCATGCCTGCGTGGAATACCTTCCTCACCGCCAGCCTATGATATAAAAGCACCAAGGAACACACATGAACACCGGGTCCCACTGTGTCATAATAAAATCAGACGGGTAAGTAAAGGCATAGCCGACTACTAAAAACCTACGCACCAACAAGGTCATGAATCAGATCATAAGATCTGTCTAGACCGTCACATGATCAAAGCCGCCACTTGCCCGCAGATCAATGTACGCTGCCTAACCTGGAACTCCCGCAGCTCCGCATAGGCCAATCTCATCGGCCCGCATGAGGTATTCCCCGCATCGAGGGTAGCTACTCCCCGGCATCGTCCTGGACTTCGCAGTCCGCATGGCCACATGGACCGCATGCCCATAAAGGACGCACACTAACCTGGAACTCTCGTAGCTCCGCATAGGCCCATGGGACCTGCATGAGGTATTCTCGAATCATAGGTCCATCGACCACTGAAGTCTACCCCAGACGGAGGCGCCAACCCTAATCATCTCAAGAGATGAGTGATGTAAAATACTAACACAACAGCTTATCGTTAAGCAACATAAGCACAACAAAGGAAAACCCCTTTACACAACATCACAAGATACTAACACACGTAGCATCCTAGCATGTTTACTTATCAATCAACAAGAAAGTATTACAAGGCTATCACAAACCAACACAATCAAGTTATACACACAAGGTACTTTAAGCTAACAAGTTCGGGTATCTACCCCTAAAGTACTTCATACATTAAATCTTTTAAAAGATCCGTTGCTTTCACATAAGTCACACAATACCCGTAGTATAAAAATAGAGTGACTGTCTTTTTAAATAAACCAAAACACTTACCTTTGTAAAATCAAGTAACAACATTATTTTCCAAACGTCCAAGTTTGCCTAATTTTCAAATGTTCACGTTTCTTATTTTAGAAAGGTTTCGTAGTTCATAGTCTTATTCATTTAAGAATAAAATTCTCTTTTAAACAATCTGAGAAACATAAGTCTTATATGAGTAGGATATTCTTGTTTATAACAATCTTATTACAAAGAAAGTGATCTAGGAAATATCATTTTGTCTCATCTTAGTTTCTATACGGATGGAAGTTTCTACTGGTTTTAATAATACTTAATTAGTCAAAACATTTCCTTTTATTAACGCCGCAGGTGGTTTGTCGATACACATTCGATTTCAAATCAAGAAGACATTCTTAAGCCGTTATACCTAACTTCCCATAAAGCTAGTATAACTCTTAAGTTTTTCAAAACCAAGTATTACTTCTTCTTTCAAAATGATTCAAAATCTTTTGAAATACTTCAAGTTCTTTATTAACACATAACAAGCCGCTTATAGTTCAAATCGATTACCTTTAAAACCACAAGTATTTTCTTACCAACATAAAGTCATTTATAACCGACTTCCCATAAAGCCGTTATAACACTTTATGTTTTAAACCAATCAAATACATTTAGCACATGTACGCTCACCGCACTACATAGTTCACACATATCATGCTAGAAGAGATAGGAAGAGGTTCACATACCTCGCGATGAGTATCGACTAATAGCAAAACGCTCAAGTACTTCAAACCGCTTCGGCTACTCCTTGCCGCAGATCGCGCCATACGTAGTACTTCAACCTATAAGGCCACAAGGCGCTTATTAACATTTAGATCCCTTCGAGAACATTCTACGTAAAATTGGCAAAGACTCTCCCGCAACAACGTAAATCTCCTCCTCTATCGAGGCCGCCACCAAGCCAACCAGGGGGTTATACATCTAACCCTAACGGTACAATTCTACTCACGGTACTACTACACAAGTTCATCGTAATACAGCCCTATGTAATTACGCTCAAGATTCTTCTTTAAAATTCAGCTTAAGTCGCAAGACATTGCCGTAAGTATTATTCAGCTTAAGTCAAAAGACATCACGATAACTACGTTCAGTTCTATATATAGTATACTTCAACTATATATTCAACAACATGTAATATCCAATTACAATAGAGGGACAAGATAATTACCTCGATAAGCCCATAATTATCCAAGTATAAAGTCGATCCCGGCAATCGTTTAGCTCCAACTCCGAGCGCTCCAACCCGCTCTAAACCACCCTTAGAAGTTCTAACCAACTTCTACACAATACTCCAACGGACTATGGAGATTTTCCTAGGGTTTCGGTTTTGTGACAGACGGAAGTATAATAGTATTTCCGGCTTTTCAGATAGGTATAACCTTAGAATACTACAAGGTATACGGCTAAGGTAATTGGGCATTATAACAATACTGTTGAGAGTATTTCTACACCACAAAGGGGGGGTATTATACGAAAGCAACTAGCAGTGGGTACCCCACTACCACACTACTGTGAGGAGCGCTACTCTCGGCCAAGGGGGCCTCACGAAATGGGGAGGGACGAGAACACCAACAAGGGAGGGGGAGGATTTCTAAGACTTGGAAAATATGGTGGATGAATAAAACCTTCAAGCAAGGGAAGTATTTATAGGCCAACCCTTGGCCAACCAAGGGCCAAGATGAAGCCATGTACTAGGCAAGTGTAGGGTGTGGATTTGGACAAGTGTCTAGTGGGTCACACTTTCTCATCTACCACACAAAATATCTACACAACATTGACCAAACATTTTTGGCAACAAAAATGCCAAAAACGTGCTAGCTAAAACCGTCCACCAACTCGCCCACTTGAGGGTGACACATGTCACCCTCTCGTTGGTCCAAAATGTTACGTGTCTCGGAAAAATCCGCAAAAATTAAAAAAGACATAGCCGGAAATTCCCCTACGAAAGCTGTGAAAACGTTTCGCCGAAAAACGACTCTAACCGGGTGTTGTGAACAAATAAATTTCGGCCAAGCCAACTTTAAAGTTCAAACTTTTCTACGTACGTCCCCACGTACATACTCTGGAAATACGGGGTATAACACCTTTATACTAACATCACAAGGTACTAACACACGTAGCATCCTAGCATGTTTACTTAACAAATCACAAGAAAGTATTACAAGGCAATCACAAACCAACATAATCAAGTTATATACACAAGGTACTTTCTACTATATGATTAACAAGATCGGGTTTTTATCTCCAAAGTACTTCATACATTAACTCTTTAAAAGATACGTTACTTTCACAAAAACCACACAATACCCGTAGTATATGAAAATAGAGTGATTATCTTTTGAAGTAAATCAAAACACTTACCCTTGTAAAATCAAGTAACAACATTATTTTCCAAACGTCTAAGTTTGCCTAATTTCAAATGTTCACGTTTCTTATTTTAGAAGGGTTTCGTAGTTCATAGTCTTATTCATTTAAGAATATAATTCTCTTTAAACCATCCGAGAAACATAAGCCTTATATGTGAGTAGGATATTCTTGTTTATAACAATCTTATTACAGCAGCCATGATCTAGGAAATATCATTTTGTCTCATCTTAGCTTCTATGCAGATGGAAGTTTCTACTGATTTTACTCTGTCAAAACATTTCCTTTTATTAACGCTGCAGTGGTTTGTCGATACACATTCTGATTTCCGAAATCAGTAAAACATTCTTAAGCCGTTATACCTAACTTCCCATAAAGCTAGTATAACTCTAAGTTTTCAAAACCAAGTATTACTCTTCTTTAAAATGATTCAAAATCTTTTGAAATACTTCAAGTTCTTTATTATCACATAACCAACCGATTATAGTTCAAATAAGTTACCTTTTAAAACCACAAGTATTTTCTTACATACATAAAGTCGTTATAACCAACTTTCCATAAAGCCGTTATAACACTTTATGTTTTAGACCAACCAAATACATTTAACACACGACGCTCACCGTGCTACATAGTTACACACATATCATGCTAGAAGAGATAGGAAGAGGTTCACATACCTCGCGACAGTATCGACTAATAGCAAAACGCCCAAGTACCTCAGCCGCTTACTCCTTAAGCCAAGTAGATCGCGCCACACGTAGTACTTCAACCTATAAGGCCACAAGGCGCTTATTAACATCTAGATCTTATCGAGAACATTCTACGTAAAAATTCGGCAAAGACCTCCTCACCCGCCACAAAGATAAATCTCCTCTCTATCGAGGCCGGCCATCAAGCCAACCGGGGGTTTATACATCTAACGACGTGTACAATTCTACTACACAAGAATGCTACACAAGTCTCATCGTAATACGCCCTATGTAATTACAGCTTCTTATTCTTCAGCTTAAGTCAAAAGACATCACGACAGACTACGTTCAGTTCTATATATAGTATACTCCAACTATATATTCAACAACATGTAATTTCCAATTACAATAGGGGGACAAGATAATTACCTCGATAAGCCCATAATTATCCAAGTATAAAGTCGATCCTGGGCAACGTTTAGCTCCAATCTCCGAGCGCTCCAACCCGCTCCAAACCACCCTTAGAAGTTCTAACCAACTTCTACATACTACTCCAACTAACTATGGAGATTTTCCTTAGGGTTTTGGTTTTGTGACTGAAGAGAAGTATAATAGTATTTCTGGGTTTTTAGTATAGGTATAACCTTAGAATACTACAAGGTATATGGCTAAGGTAATTTGGGCATTACAACAATACTTTTGAGAGTATTTCTACCAAGAGGGGGGTATTTATACGAGACAACACCACAAGGGGGGGGTGTATACCCCTCGGCCTACCCCACTAGGGGGGGTACTCTCGCCAGGGGGAGAAGGGCTCTCGCCAAGGCCTCACAAGGGGAGGGGACGAACTATACTACAAGGGAGGGAGGAATTTTAGACTTAGGAAATTATTTGGATGAAGAACTCTTCAAAGGGAGAGGGTATTTATAGGACAAGCCAAGGCCAACCAATGGCCAAGATCTTGCCAAGTGCAAGGCAAGTGTAGGGCCAAGATCTTGCCAAGTGCACCCTAACCAACTAACACACAAAATATCCTACCAACCCTTGACCACAATGGCCTCACTTTCGGCCACCTTTACCGCCCACACTCCACCAATGAGAGTGTTATACCCCGTATTTCCAGAGTATGTACGTGAGGGCGTACGTATAATAATTTAAGCCTTAAGGATTGGCTAGTTTCGAAAATTGTACACAACACCCGATTAGAGTCGTTTTTCGACGAAACGTTTCCACAGCTTTCGTAGGGAAAATTCCGGCTATGTCATTAATATTTTTTGCGGATTTTTCCGAGAGACGAAACATTTTGGACCAACGAGAGGGCGACACTTGTCACCCTCTAATTGGAAGGAGTGGACGGCAACAAAGGGGCAAGGTTGGACGATTTTGTGCCTTTCCCTTGGTCAAGGGTTAGGTAGGATATTTTGTGGTAGATGGATAAGGTAGCACATGGCTAAATCTTGGCCTTACACTTGCTATGCACTTGTCTTCATCTTGGCCATTGGTTGGCCTTCACTTGACCTATAAATACCCCCTTAGTTGATGAACTTTCTTCATCCAAAAATTGAGCAATCTACCTAAGTCTCAAAATACTCCCTCCCTCTTGTGGTTCTCGTCCAAAGCCTCTCCCCCTCCCCCTCCTAGTGGCCCTTGGCCGAGAGCTTTCCCCCTCCCCCTTTGTAGTGGTTAGCCGTGGGGTACCCCCCCCCTAGCCTAGTTGCCTCGTATAAATACCCCCCTTTGTGGTATAGAAATACTCTTCAAGTATTGTTATAATGCCCAAAATACTTTAGCCAAATACCTTGTAGTACTTTCCAAAGTACCCTTTATACGAAAATCCCGGAAAATACTATTATACTTCCCTTTAGCCACAAAACGAAACCCTAAGGAAATCTTCACCCGTAGTTGAAGTTATAAGTAGAAGGTGCAGAACTTCTAAGGGTTTCGAGCGGATCGAGCACTCTGAGTAGAGCTAAACCTTGCTCAGGAGCGACATTAAACTTGGATAATTTTGGGCTTATCGAGGTAAACACTCTTGACCTTCTGTTGAAATTGGAAATTACATGTTGTTGGAATATATAGTTAAGGTATACTATATATAGAATTGAACATAATAGTGCGCAATGTCTTTTGACTTAAGCTGAATAATACTTTACGCAATGTCTTACGACTTAAGCCCGAATTTAAAGAAGTGAATCGAATCAGAATTACATAGATCAGACATGAGACTTGTGTAGTATTCTGTGAGTAAGATTGTACACGTCCGGTTAGACGTGCAAACCCCCGGTTGGCTTGGCAGCCTCAGAAAGGAGAGATTAACGCTGCCATGTGTGGAGGTGCCGCCAATTTTCTCAGAATATGGAACGATGAGATCTAGATGTTAATAAGCGCTGTGGCCTTATAGGTCAAGTACTACGCAGTGCGATCTACGTGGCTTAAGGAGTAGCCGACGGTTTGAAGTACTGAGCGCTTTGCTATTAGTCGTCACTCGTCGCGAGGTATGTGAACCTCTTCCTATCTCTTCTAGCATGATATGTGAACTACGTATGCGGTAGACGCATACGTGTTAACTGTGTTTGATTGTTTTTAAAACATAAAGTGTTATAACGGCTTTATGGGAAGTTGGTTATAACAGCTTTATGTAAATAAGAAAATACTTTGTGGTTTTAAAAGGTAACTGATGTGAATTATAACTGGCTAGTTATAATAAAGAACTTGATGTATTTCAAAAGATTTATAAATCGCTTTGAAGGGAGAGTAACACTGGTTTTAAAGGTTTTAAAAAGAGTTATACTAGCTTATGGGAAGTTAGGTATAATGTCTTAAGAAAGGTAAAGAAAATGGTTTACTGATGTTAGAAGTTAAAAGACTTGATCTTATAAGATAAGAGACTTAACTTATTTGTTTTAATGTGGATGTTGTGTGAAACCTCATTCGTGAGTAATGAGTACTTGGTTTTATTTAAAGGGATAATGTTTCACCGATTTCGTAAATCGAATGTGTATCGACGCACCACCGCAAATGCTAATAAAGGAAAATGTATTGAATAATGAAGTATTGTATTAAAACCAAGAGAAACCTCCATCCGCATGAAGCTAAGATGAGACAAAATGATATTACATATCCTAGATCATGGTCGCTTAATAAGATCGATTATAAACAAGAATAAACTACTCACATATAAGGCATATGTTTCTCAAATCATTAAAGGAGAATTGTGTTTTAAAGGATTAAAACTATGAACTACTAAACCTTTTCTAAAAATGAGAAACTTGAGCATTTGAAATTAGGCAAACTTGAACGCTTGGAAAATAAGGTTGTTACTTGATTTTACAAAGGAAAGCATTTTGTTTATTTAACAATGCTCGCCACTCTATTTTTATACTACGGACATCGGGTGACTTTTATAAAAGGAATGGATCTCTTTAAAAGGAATTTAACGACGTAGTACTTTAGGTTAAAACCCGACTTTGGCATAAAATGAAAGTAACTGAGTTGTGTAAATTGCCTATGCTTGTGTTGTGTAACTTGCCTATACTTGGTTGTTGTGTAACTTGCCTATGCTTGTGTTGTGTAACTTGCCTATGCTTGTTGTTGCGTAACTTGCTTATGCTTGTGGTGATAGCCTTGGTTGTGCAAGAATGGTTATTTTATGGACTAGCTCTCCATGAGGTTTCTTACTGTTCGGCCTTGGTCCCTGGTGGTCGGCTCGTACTTGCCCCGTCTCATGGCTGATTCGCCTTAGTACCCTGAGTCACCGTGACTTGCCCTGCTCAGAGTGACGGTCTCGTGATACGCCTCGGCCCCGGTGGTCAGCCCTGACTTGCCCCGGCCACCACGTGACCGCCTTGGTATCCGTGAGTCGGCCTCGCACTTGCCCCAGACGGCCGTGTTTTGGTTGCATTATATTATTGGTACGGTCGGATCTGGTAGTTATACTTGTCCTATACGGTTTTTATGACACGTGGGACTCGTGTTCATGTATACTCCTTGGTATTGTTATATCATAAACTGCCGGCAGTGAGGAAGAAATTCCACGGGCACAAGTGATAATTTGGAGGGCGTGAGTCCCTGACTTGATGTAACTAGTTATATGTTATGTACTGTAGTTTGGTCATCATACATGTCTCCTGCTTTATATAGACTATTATGATTTCATTTACAGTATTTACAGTTTCACATACTTGGTACCAGTTATCGACCTCTTCTGGGCCGCGCTCACGCCGCAGTAAGTACATCGTCGCCGATCCCCGCCTTAGGATCACCTTTCAACAGATTGAAGCTCTGTTCCTTCGAGGCTTATCTTTTGGTATGTGTTCCCCGAGTTGTAGGTTCTTGTACATTCGGGGTATGGCGGGCCCCGTCCCGTCATAGTTGTAAATCTTAGAGGTCCAGAGTAATCGCACAAGGTGGTTTTGTAAAAGGATTAAACTGCTCGCTTTGAAAGAGTTGTTTATATATATTTTAATGGAAGGTAACCGCTTGGTTGGCCTGCTTTATTATCTTGTCTCATGTTCATGTTTAAGTTTTTATTTCACTGGTTTTCTCGATGTTGTATCACTAGGGTGCCCGGTAGGCACTACCACGCCCGGATCGGTCGTGACAAAAGTGGTATCGTGAGCGATTAGTCCTCTGAAAGTGTCTACGCATCGTGTCTAGTAGAGTCTTGATTATCGATGTGTTGTGCACCACATCTATAATCGTGAGGTCGCAGGACATTTAGGATTGGTTTCCATTTCTCTCATTCTCGAGATCGTGCCTTAGAGTCAGTGTGATAAGATCGACCCTCCGACATACTTCGCTTACCGCTATGCCCTGCGCAGCAACCCGCCCAGGCAAGGCAATGGCGGAGTCGCGAGCAGCGCGCAGAGACCACAAGACTGAGCCTCCACCCCGCACCGGAGCAGGAGATGAGTTACAAGGAGGGCCCAATTAATGGTCGTGGTCAGGCGGACTGAGGATAGCCGGACGCAGCAGCCTAAAGAGCACCAGTGGTTCACCCTAGATCAGATAGTTCGAGGCTACGAGATTTTCTGAGTTGTAGGCCGCCAGAGTTTTATGGGTCGAGGCCTGAGGATGATCCGCAGGAGTTCATCCGACAGTTACAGCGGATCATGAGAGTGATCAAGGCATCGAGACCGAGTCGGTGGTCCTAGGTTCGCATCAGTTGCGTGATACCGCAGTCGACTGGTTTGATTCGTGGGAGCTGTCCCGGGGAGAGCATGCACTTCCAGCTTTATGGGACGAGTTCTCAGAGGCCTTTCTTGCACATTTCTTGCCTCGCGCATGGCGAGGGCTCGCGCGACAGATTTTTGGTGTTACGGCAGAACGGGCGTACGGTTCGGGAGTACAATGTGGAGTTCGACTCATTGGCCCGGTACGTCCCCGCGTTGGTAGCTAGTATGGAGGATCGAGTGCACCGATTTGTTACAAGGCTCGATGATCACCTAGCCGAGAGTTGTTCGGGTGTAGCTCTTCAGCCGGGCATGGACATTGCCCACATGCAGGCTTATGCACTGGGATGTGAGGAGAGGATAAATCGACGGAATGACTGTGGTCGCAGAAGAGGCCGAACAGCGGTCCTTTGGTGACTTTCGAGGCGGACCGCCTCAGCAGCAGGCCAGTTATGCGCCTCCACCAGTACAGAGTGGTCCTCCACAGCCTTCGGGACCTTCGAGATATTCAGGAGCAGTCGTGGCTCCTGTGTTTCAGATTTTCGCGAGCGAGTGCTCGCGGATGAGGTTGCCCTTGTCTCAGCTGTGGCCGCTGGAAAGCTTCATAGGAGAGTGTCGTACTAACTCTGAGATTGTTATTTTGCGCCAACAGGCCATCCGCAAGAGATCCCACCAGGTAGCACCGGTAGGATAGCATGGACTACTGTGAGCGATTGCGGGTTCTTCACCTTCCATAGCCAGCAGATGTTCGCACACCTACAGCCCCTGCAGGTCGCGTGGAAGTTCCCAGTTTTAGCGGTCCTTTGAACCGCCTATTTTCAGGTATATCCTTAACCCTTTAAAGATTTGTATGCATGATATGATGACCTTATTATTGTGTGCTACGTTCGGATAGCGTTATGATGGTTATGAGTTAGAAAGCTTGGCTAGTTGAAAGGATTTGTATGGGGGGCATGGAAAGTGTGAACTTTAGAATATTTCATGTTGAGACCTTAGATGTAAGGTCGTCTTGAGTACCAGATTTTTCAAGTGATAATTGTCGGAATAAATTTTAATCCTAGAATGTCTTGTGTGATAATTTCCTTGAGAAATGTTAAATGGAAGTGGTAGATTTCATGACATGTTGAGGTAAGATTGTTCCGGTCGGGAACAAGAGCGTGATGCGTTAGTGGATCGGGTCAGCTATATGAGGCCAACCCGCGCCGGTTTCAAAGTGGGTCAGCCACAGGTGGTCCCGCCAGTGGTAGGGTCTCGAGGTTGCTAGTCCCAAGTTTAGTTGACTACCGTATGAGTTCGTGGGTGTTTCGACCAGCAGTAGATCGTGAAGGCCGGAATGGCCTTAAGGAAGATCGAGGCTAGTAAGATTACCTATTTTGGGGGTAGTGACTCCATAGTTTTGGAAACTGAAGTATGGTACGTATCCTAGAAGAGATCAGGTGATCGATAAGAGTACGACGAGTATGAGTATAGACGAGCATGTATCGAGCATAGATATGATCATTTCTTGTAAAGGAGAAGGTCACGCGGATGTATATTTTAGACCTCAGGGATCGCATGCAGTCCGGTACCATTTGTTGGGTCGCCGGAGTGACACTAGAACCTCGCGGCAAAGTGACAAAAGTTGTGATGTTAGAGGTGTTTCCTCGTGGACTTGGATATAAGTATTTGCGTGCATGTGTTGTTTCGTGGCCAGTTGTGGCGTTGGCAACTTATTAGAAGGACTTTATCGTTATCCGTCTTGAGAAGGAACATTCGGGACGAATGTTTCTAAGGAGGGGAGAATGTTATACCCCGTATTTCCAGAGTATGTACGTGAGGGCGTACGTATAATAATTTAAGCCTTAAGGATTGGCTAGTTTCGAAAATTGTACACAACACCCGATTAGAGTCGTTTTTCGACGAAACGTTTCCACAGCTTTCGTAGGGAAAATTCCGGCTATGTCATTAATATTTTTTGCGGATTTTTCCGAGAGACGAAACATTTTGGACCAACGAGAGGGCGACACTTGTCACCCTCTAATTGGAAGGAGTGGACGGCAACAAAGGGGCAAGGTTGGACGATTTTGTGCCTTTCCCTTGGTCAAAGGTTAGGTAGGATATTTTGTG
This sequence comes from Przewalskia tangutica, assembly GCA_029844215.1. Lineage (NCBI taxonomy): Eukaryota > Viridiplantae > Streptophyta > Magnoliopsida > Solanales > Solanaceae > Przewalskia > Przewalskia tangutica. Next base: position 238,645 of record CM056733.1, read on the forward strand.
GTAGATGGATAAGGTAGCACATGGCTAAATCTTGGCCTTACACTTGCTATGCACTTGTCTTCATCTTGGCCATTGGTTGGCCTTCACTTGACCTATAAATACCCCCTTAGTTGATGAACTTTCTTCATCCAAAAATTGAGCAATCTACCTAAGTCTCAAAATACTCCCTCCCTCTTGTGGTTCTCGTCCAAAGCCTCTCCCCCTCCTCCCTGGCCCTCGCCGAGAGCTTTCCTCCCTTTGTAGTGGTTAGCCTGGGTACCCCTATCCTAGTTGCCTCGTATAAATACCCCCCTTTGTGGTATAGAAATACTCTTCAAGTATTGTTACAAGGCCCAAAATACTTTAGCCAAATACCTTGTAGTACTTTCCAAAGTACCCTTTATACGAAAATCCCTGAAAAGACTATTCTACTGACCTTTAGCAACAAAAAGAAACCCTAAGGAAATCTTCACCCGTAGTTGAAGTTATAAGTAGAAGTTAGTAGAACTTCTAAGGGTTTCTTGGAGCGGATCGAGCACTTTCGAGTAGAGCTAAACCTTGCTCAGAGCGACATTAAACTTGGATAATTTTGGGCTTATCGAGGTAAACACTCTTGACCTTCATTGAAATTGGAAATTACATGTTGTTGGAATATATAGTTAAGGTATACTATATATAGAATTGAACATAATAGTGCAATGTCTTTTGACTTAAGCTCGAATAATACTTACGGAATGTCTTGCGACTTAAGCCTGAATTTAAAGAAGTGAATCAATCAGTAATTACATAGGGTATCAGACAAGAGACTTGTGTAGTATTCTCGTGAGTAAGATTGTACACGTCCGGTTAGACGTAGAAACCCTCGGTTGGCTTCGTAGCCTCAGAAAGGAGAGATTAACGCTGCCATGTGGGGAGGTGCCGAATTTTCTCTAGAATATGGAACGATGAGATCTAGATGTTAATAAGCGCCTGTGGCCTTATAGGTTGAAGTACTACGTGGTGCGATCTACGTGGCTTAAGGAGTAGCCGACGGTTTGAAGTACTGAGCGCTTTGCTATTAGTCAAGACTCGTCGCGAGGTATGTGAACCTCTTCCTATCTCTTCTAGCATGATATGTGTGAACTACGAGTACGGTAGACGCATACGTGTTAACCGTGTTTGATTGTTTTAAAACATAAAGTGTTATAACGGCTTTATGGGAAGTCGTTATAACGACTTTATGTAAATAAGAAAATACTTTGTGGTTTTAAAAGGTAATCGATGTGAATTATAAATCGCTAGTTATAATAAAGAACTTGATGTATTTCAAAAGATTTATAAATCGCTTTGAAGGAGAGTAACACTTGGTTTTAAAGGTTTTAAAAAGAGTTATACTAGCTTATGGGAAGTTAGGTATAATGTCTTAAGAAAGGTAAAGAAAATGGTTTACTGATGTTAGAAGTTAAAAGACTTGATCTTATAAGATAAGAGACTTAACTTATTTGTTTTAATGTGTATGCTTGTGTGAAACCTCATTCGTGAGTAATGAGTACTTGGTTTTATTTAAAGGGATAATGTTTTACTGATTTCAGAAATCAGAATGTGTATCGGCTGCACCACCGCAGTTAATAAAGGAAAATGTATTGAATAATGAAGTATTGTATTAAACCAAGAGAAACCTCCATCCGCATGTAAGCTAAGATGAGACAAAATGATATTACATATCCTAGATCATGGCTGCTTAATAAGATCGATTATAAACAAGAATAAACTACTCACATATAAGGCATATGTTTCTCAAATCATTAAAGGAGAATTGTGTTTTAAAGGATTAAAACTATGAACTACGAAACCTTTTCTAAAAATGAGAAACTTGAGCATTTGAAATTAGGCAAACTTGAACGTTTGGAAAATAAGGTTGTTACTTGATTTTACAAAGGAAAGCATTTTGTTTATTTAACAATGCTCGTCACTCTATTTTTATACTACGGACATCGGGTGACTTTTATAAAAGGAATGGATCTCTTTAAAAGGAATTTAACGTACGTAGTACTTTAGGGTTAAAAACCCGGACTTTGGCATAAAATGAAAGTAACTTGAGTTGTGTAAATTGCCTATGCTTGTGTTGTGTAACTTGCCTATACTGGTTGTTGTGTAACTTGCTGCTTGTGTTGTGTAACTTGCCTATGCTTGTTGTTGCGTAACTTGCTTATGCTTGTGGTGATAGCCTTGGTTGTGCAAGAATGGTTATTTTATGGACTAGCTCTCCATGAGGTTTCTTCTTGTTCGCCTGTCCCCGTGGTCGGCTCGTACTTGCCCGCCTCATGGCCGATTCGCCTTGGTACCCTGAGTCGACCGTGACTTGCCCCGCTCAGTAGTGACGGTCTCGTGATACGCCCCTGGTCCCCGGTGGTCACCAGTACTTGCCCCGGCCACCACGTGACCGCCTTGGTATCCCAGAGTCGGCCTCGCACTTGCCTCAGACGGCCGTGTTTTGGTTGCATTGTATTATTGGTACGGTCGGATCTGGTAGTTATACTTGTCCTATACGGTTTTTATGACACAGGTGGGACCTGGTGTTCATGTATACTCCTTGGTATTGTCATATCATAAACTGCCGGCAGTGAGGAAGAAATTCCACGGGCACGAGTGATAATTTGGAGGGCGTGAGTCCCTGACTTGATGTAACTGGTTATATGTTATGTACTGTAGTTTGGTCATCATACATGTCTCCTGCTTTATATAGACTATTATGATTTCATTTACAGTATTTACAGTTTCACATACTTGGTACCTGTAGATCGACCTCCTTGAGGCCGCTCACGCCGCAGTAAGTACATCGTCGCCGATCCCCGCTCTTAGGATCACCTTTCAACAGGAAGCTCTGTTCCTTCGAGGCTTATCTTTGGTATGTGTTCCCCGAGTTGTAGGTTCTGTACATTCGGGGTATGGCGGCCCCTGTCCGTCATAGTTGTTGTAAATCTTAGAGGTCCAGAGTAATTGTGCAAGGTGGTTTTGTAAAAAGGATTAAACTGTTCGTTTTGAAAGAGTTGTTTATATATATTTTAATGGAAGGTAACCGTTTGGTTGGCCTGTTTTATTATCTTGTCTCATGTTCATGTTTAAGTTTTTATTTCCGCTGGTTTTCTCTGATGTTGTATCACTAGGGTGCCCGGGGTAAGGCACGACCACGCCCGGATCGGTCGTGACAGAGGATGCCAAGTGGCGCCTCTTGTTGGTCCAACACGCTTCGCCTCTAAAAATCCGCAAAAATATAAATGACATAGCCGAATTTTCCTACGAAAGTTGTGAAAACGCTTAGTCGAAAAACGATTCTAACCGGTGGTGCACAAAAATAAATCGCCAAGCCAAATCTTCAAGTTCAAATTTTCTACGCACGCCCCACGCATATACTCAAAATACGGTATAACATTCTCCCCTCCTTAGAAACATTCGTCACGAATGTTCCTTCTAAGTCTCAAAACAAACGTGCGCCAGTATAGTCTTCACTACTATACTTACGAAACAATCCTTGCCACACATGGCCACATAAACAACTTGCGCAAAATACTTACATTCAAGTCCACGAGGAAACACTCTAACATCACCACAAACACCTCTCTCCGGGTCTAAAATATACTTCCTTCGACCTTCTCTTTACAAAAGAAATGATCACATCAATGCTCGCCATACATGCTTGCTTCTTCCGATACCACTTTTGTCACTTTGCCGCGAGGTTCTAGTGTCACTCCGGCGACCCAACAAATGGTACCGACTACACGCGATCCTCGGATGTCGTGACACTTCTTGTACACTCGAACTCTTACCACATTTACGAAATCGCTTGGTTTCAAAACTCGGTTACTATCTCTAACGTGGTCATCATTAATCGGGAACTCTGGATGGATCTCCGATCTCCTTCTCGAACATAACACGAAAGACTGGACGCACTGCCTCCTAAGTCGGACGACAAATGCTAACATATAGGCAACCTGGCCTATCCCTCACATGAACTCAAAGGCCCAACGTAACTCGGCTAAGTTCCTCTGTTTTCCCAAAACTCGTCACACCCAACCCGGTGGTACTTTCAAGAAGACCGACCACAACTCAACTCTAAGCGCCGATAATCCGCACGATTCTCCGAGCTACCAAAACCTCTTCTCGATAAGCTTCACCCTATCTACATCCTCACAACACGTATGAACCAACTATTCGAACCTTGCCAACGTCGAACTAATCGACCGGCAACTTACACTTCCGCCCATACAAGGCGTCACAAGGCGATATCAGAACACTGAAATGGTAGCTATAAAACACTTCCCCGACACGAGATAACAATCCTCACAACTACCCGAAATCCAATCATCGCCCGGCGAACGCGACACGAGACTCACCGAGTTCCTAACCCCGCTCGTAAAACTTCCCGAAAGAAACAGCCAGAACACGGGCTCCACTGCTCGCTCATAAGGTGAAGGTAGGCACCCTGCAGCCTTACAACCTTTACGATAAAACAACCTCGCCGAGTACACGGCCCCGACCAAAAACACTACGCTGCCCCCATCGCCCGACCATCGGTTGAACGCATCCACGAACTCAGTCTGGTTAACCGAACTTGGTCCAAACACCCTCATAACCCTAACCCAAAGCGGGACCACCACAAACTGACCCCACCACCATACAGGCCGCGGGTTGACCCGCAACGTGGCCTCAACCCGACCCGGCAACGCGCCAAAACACTAGCTCCCCGAAGGAAAGCTCTCACTAATCACGTTACGAAATCCTAGCGGTCTTCTTAGCTCAACTACCCTCTTTCATTCCACACAACTCAGGGACTTATCCCACAAACAAGGTTCACGTGCACTATGCACTCCTATAAGGGTCAAACATAAACATACGTCTTTACTCGCGATGGCCTTACCTCTAAGGTCTCTATGTATAAAACTCTAAGGCTCACACTTTTTCTATCCCCCCCCCCCCAAATCTTACTTGGTTAACTAACCAAGATTTCTAATCACAATTTACACTCATGTTATCTGAACATAACACTTAAGGTATACTCACCTTATCACATATACAAAGCTCTAGAGGGTTAAAGATATGCTCAGATTCTCGCTTCACTCCTTAGTCGTTCTAAACAAACTCGCCCGTAGGCATAGCTGGAAGATGACAAACTACCCACCGATCTGAAGGCGAAGTCCTCCTACAAGGACACTCTGTCGACAACATCCCCTGACGGTCGGAGGTACACCAAGTACCAAAACGACGACATTCCCCCGGATGACGTCTACCACACTGTGAACCGGAAGATCTGGAGCTCTGACCAACTCCTCGCGTACCGAACGCCCCGAAATTCGTGGTGGACCTCTGCATCGTGGATGTGCAAATCTAATCCATTGCGAGGTGACTCGCCTCGAAAGTTACCAAAGGACCTTGCCGCTCGCCCTCTTCTCGCCCTTCGTTAACCCGTCGATCTCTACGTTTCTCGGCTGCGCGCATAAGCCCGCATACGAGCCATGCTCAAGCCCAATCAAGAATTACTCTGCACGACCCTCTTTAGATAGTCCTCAAGACTCGCGGTACATCGGTATACTCTCGGTAGCCAAATCCATAGCTAGTAATGTGGTCGCTTCGCAATCTACATTCATCGTTCGGCCGCGAATCAAGGTTCAAATATCATGGCGCAGTAGGAACTGCTGCCGCCGTGCTAAACTCTGCTGGGGCTGGTGACATAGCATAACTCTTTTGTCAAGACCCGAATGAAATACCACCCCAGGTGATGATTGGGCCTGTGCCCTCGTAACCTTCTGAACTCTACTCGCAGCTCCTACCGCTTGCGCCTCCGGCCCGGGTTTGCCTACGCGAGGCATAGCGGTAAGTGGAAAGAAATACGTGAGAGGTCCAACTTACAACACGGCTCTAAGGCACGATCTCGGAGTGAGAAGAATAGAAACCAATCCTAAATATCCTATAGCCTCGATTATTGGTGTGGTGCACAACACAATACACCGATAATCAAGACTTCATCGATACGGTCGTAGACACTTTCCGAGGATTAATCGCTTCGATACCACTTTTGTCACGACCGAACCGGCCCGCGGATCGTGCCTTACCCCGCACCCTAGTAGCCATACAACATCGTAGTAATCACGAACATAAAACACATACACGAAACCAATAAGGTACGATACGCGACTGAGAAAACTTGCCTTTCTGATATATATAAATAACAACTTTACAAATGAACGGTTTAATCCTTTTTACAAACCCCGCCACAACAAGATTACTGCACTTACGAATGATATGACAACGACGACAGGGGCCGCCATACCACGAATGTAAGCACCTACAACAACAGGGACTATACCAAGACAAGCCTCCGAGAAACGGAGCTTTCAAATGCCGAATCGTGACCCTAAGAGCGAGGATCAACGATCGAGTACCTTTACTCGCGCATGAACGCAGCCCAAGGAGGTCGATAACAGTACCGAGTATGTGAAATCAAAATAAATCAGAAATGAAATCATAGTAGTCCATATAAAGCGGAGACATGTATGATAACCAAACTACGATTCACAATAATATAAGCGAATATGTCAAGTCGTGACTCACGCCCTCACAGTCATCACTCAAATATAAAAATATGGGTCTCACGCCCACAACATCAATCATGCCCGTGGAATACCTTCCTCACCGCGATCCTATGATATAAAAGCACCAAGACATACACATGAACACCAGGTCCCACCGGTGTCATAATAAAATCGTACTGGATAAGTATGAAGTCATAGCCGACTACTAAAACACACCGTACCAACAAGGTCATAAATCAGATCATGAAATCTGCCTGCAGTCACATGATCAAAGCCGCCACTCGCAAAGATCTAATGCGCGTCTAGCCCCGAACTTCCCGCAGCTCCGCATAGGCCACCCCAATGGCCCGCATGAGGTATTCCCCGCATCGAGGGTAGCTACTCCCCGGCAACCGCCTGAACTTCGCAGTCCGCATGGACATATAGACCGCATGCCCATAAAGGACGCAAACTAACTCGAACTCGTAGCTCGCGATAGGCCCTCAGGACCCGCATTGAGGTATTCTCGAATCATAGGTCACTAGACCGCTTTGACCGACCCGCGTCGGAGGCGCCAACCTCCGAATAGTAAAGTGAGTGGTACAATACCAACATAACGGCTGATAGTGAAACTATTTAAGCGCAATCGAGGGGAAACCCCTTTACACTAACATCACAAGGTACTAACACACGTAGCATCCTAGCATGTTTACTTAACAAATCACAAGAAAGTATTACAAGGCAATCACAAACCAACATAATCAAGTTATATACACAAGGTACTTTCTACTATATGATTAACAAGATCGGGTTTTTATCTCCAAAGTACTTCATACATTAACTCTTTAAAAGATACGTTACTTTCACAAAAACCACACAATACCCGTAGTATATGAAAATAGAGTGATTATCTTTTGAAGTAAATCAAAACACTTACCCTTGTAAAATCAAGTAACAACATTATTTTCCAAACGTCTAAGTTTGCCTAATTTCAAATGTTCACGTTTCTTATTTTAGAAGGGTTTCGTAGTTCATAGTCTTATTCATTTAAGAATATAATTCTCTTTTAAACCATCTGAGAAACATAAGCCTTATATGTGAGTAGGATATTCTTGTTTATAACAATCTTATTACAGCAGCCATGATCTAGGAAATATCATTTTGTCTCATCTTAGCTTCTATGCAGATGGAAGTTTCTACTAATTTTACTCTGTCAAAACATTTCCTTTTATTAACGCTGCAGTGGTTTGTCGATACACATTCGATTTCCAAATCAAGAAACATTCTTAAGCCGTTATACCTAACTTCCCATAAAGCTAGTATAACTCTAAGTTTTCAAAAACCAAGTATTACTCTTCTTTTAAAATGATTCAAAAATATTTTGAAATACTTCAAGTTCTTTATTATCACATAACCAACCAGTTATAGTTCAAATAAGTTACCTTTTAAAAACCACAAGTATTTTCTTACATACATAAAGCTGTTATAACCAACTTCCCATAAAGCCGTTATAACACTTTATGTTTTAGAACAACCAAATACATTTAACACATGTACGTCTACCGTACTACATAGTTACACACATATCATGCTAGAAGAGATAGAAAGAGGTTCACATACCTCGCGACGAGTATCGACTAATAGCAAAACGCTCCAAGTACCTCGCCGCTCGGCTACTCCTTAAGCCAAGTAGATCGCGCCACACGTAGTACTTCAACCTATAAGGCCACAAGCGCGCTTATTAACATCTAGATCTTATCGTAGAACATTCTACGTAAAATTGAAGACTCTCCCCGCCACAACAGAATCTCCTCCTCTATCGAGGCCTGCCATCAAGCCAACCAGTGGGTTTATACATCTAACCTGGCGTGTACAATTCTACTACACAAGAATGCTACACAAGTCTCAGAATACGCCCTATGTAATTACAGTTCAGTTCTTTATTCTTCAGGCTTAAGTCAAAAGACATTGCCGACAGACTACGTTCAGTTCTATATATAGTATACTCCAACTATATATTCAACAACATGTAATTTCCAATTACAATAGGGGGACAAGATAATTACCTCGATAAGCCCATAATTATCCAAGTATAAAGTCGATCCTGGGCAACGTTTAGCTCCAATCTCCGAGCGCTCCAACCCGCTCCAAACCACCCTTAGAAGTTCTAACCAACTTCTACATACTACTCCAACTAACTATGGAGATTTTCCTTAGGGTTTTGGTTTTGTGACTGAAGAGAAGTATAATAGTATTTCTGGGTTTTTAGTATAGGTATAACCTTAGAATACTACAAGGTATATGGCTAAGGTAATTTGGGCATTACAACAATACTTTTGAGAGTATTTCTACCAAGAGAGGGGTATTTATACGAGACAATACCACAAGGGGTGTATACCCTACTACCCCACTGTGGGGTACTCTCGCCAGGGGAGAAGGGCTCTCGCCAAGGCCTCACAAGGGGAGGGGACGAACTATACTACAAGGGAGGAGGAATTTTAGACTTAGGAAATTATTTGGATGAAGAAGTCTTCAAAGGGAGAGGTATTTATAGGACAAGCCAAGACCAACCAATGGCCAAGATCTTGCCAAGTGCAAGGCAAGTGTAGGCCAAGATCTTGCCAAGTGCACCCTAACCAACTAACACACAAAATATCCTACCAACCCTTGACCACAATGGCCTCACCGCCGGCCACCTTTACCGCCCACACTCCACCAACGAGGGTGCTGGCGCCTCTTGTTGGTCCAACACGCTTCGTCTCTCGGAAAAATCCGCAAAAATATAAATGACATAGCCGAATTTTCCTACGAAAGTCGTGGAAAACGCTTTCGCCGAAAAACGACTCTAACCGGGTTGTGCACAAAAATAAATCGCCAAGCCAAATCTTCAAGTTCAAATTTTCTACGACGCCCCACGCATACTCAAAATACGAGGTATAACAACTTCCCTACCCACAAGCTACTCAAGTTCATCAGAAACAAATTCTAAGTAAGTACAGTTCAATTATTCTTCTTTTAAACCCTTCTACTGTGATAACAGTTCAATTCTATTCGGTAATATCCTTCAGTGTAATTACAGTTCAATTCTTTCTTTAATACCCTTCTAAGTATCTTATACTCAAGTCTTAACTATTCTTACATGTAATATCCAATTACAATAGAAGGACAAGAGTATTTACCTCGATAAGCCCAAAATTATCCAAGTTAAAAGCCATCATGAGCAAGGTTTAGCTCCTAATTGCACGCTCCTATAGCTCCAAGAAACCCTTAGAAGTTCTTCACAACTTCTACTAAGTACTAAACGGGATTTGGGCTAGGGTATTTAGGAATAGTAACTACACTTGGAAGACAACTTTCTACCAAGGGGGGGGGGGGGGTGTACTCGGCCGAAGCCACTAGGCTAGAGGGGGGAGGGGTGTTTCGGCTAGGGCTTTCTCAAGGGGGAGGGGGAGTGTTGGACGAAACACTACAAGAGAGGGGGAAATATTTTCAAGACTTGGAGAAATGATTTTGTGGATGAAGAAAACCTTCAAGTTAGGGGGTATTTATAGGCCAACCAATGGCCAAGATGAAGCCAAGTGCTATGCAAGTGTAGGGTGAGGATTCATCCATGTGTACCTTATCCAACTACCACACAAAATATCACAAATATCATACCTACTCCAAGACTTCCAATTCGTCCCATTTCCGCCCACACATCCGCCAATTAGAGGGTGACAAGTGTCGCCCTCTCGTTGGTCCAAAGTATTTCGTCTCTCGGAAAAATCCGCAAAAAATATAAATGACATAGCCGTAATTTTCCCTTCGTAAGTTTTGTAAAACGTTTCATCGAAAAACGATTCTTTTTGATAGGTGTGCACAATATTTTCGTCCAAAGTGTCTAACTAAGGCTAAACTTTTGTACGTACGTCCTCACGTACATACTCTGGAAATACGGGGTATAGCAGTTAAATAATTAAGTCTTGGTATATGGATGTTGAAGCCATCGAAAAATTGGATGAAAAATGGCTAAGTGTGGAAATAATTTTTGTGAAGAGAAATACTTGGCCAATAGGAGGGTGGCAAGTGCTCCCTCCACTTGTCTTGCAAAGACTCCACATAATTATATATATATATAAGTCTTGAAGACTTAGAACAAAAGATCTTCATCCATACAAACCCTCATTTCTCTTGTGATTTTCGAAAATCACCATCCAAAGACAAGAACAAGATCAAATTATTTTCTTTCCAAAATTAAGCACCAAGACTAAGTTCTAAGCCAAGTTAACCTTGCAATATAGTAAGTCACGATTTTGGCAAGAAAAAATCTTGAAACCCTAAGCTTGTATATGAACTTATGGAAGGAAAAACATGAAGGCAAGATGGATACAAGCTTGTAGAGGTTACGTGTGTATTTGTAACGTGAAGAAGTGGTGCTAAAGTGAAGTAGTGTGTGCCGTGTGTGTGGACTGTTTTTTGGCTAAGATTTTGGTAAGTTTTTTTCTTCCTCTTGAAGTAATTATATATTACATGTTGTGGTAGTTAGGGGAAGAACTTGTAACAAGAAAAATGGAGTATAAGAAACCTATGTGACATTTTGGGTGATTACCGATTTGGGGACAGTTTTGTCGCCTTAAATTTCGTTGGTTATTGTTGTTATTTAACGTCACTAATCTCATGTTAAAATGAAGGAAACTATGTTGTTGCAAGTTGTTATGGTTCATATAAATATGTTGGAATGTAAATTGGATTATAAGGAATTGTGAAAAGGGCTTTAGGGTGTGTTGGCCGAAAACTGCCTAAAACTGTTGGATATTGTTGTTCAGTTTCAGGGACTGTTTTGTGGTGTTATAATGCTGGAAATTCAGTCATAATTATGCATGTTCAATGTGGTAAATCGCTAACGTAAGTCCTAAAGGAATAAAGGTATATAAAGGTGTTGTAAGCTTCACATTTTACCATTATTGTAGTAGAAGTATGGACTATTTTTATGGACTGTTTTTACATGGATTAAGGGGCTGAATTTTACACGTAAAGTAGGCGTGTAATCCCCTTTGGTTGCTGTTTTGTTGATCCCTTAGTTGGTTTCTTGGTTATTGTTGAAATTGGCCTTTTTAAAAGGTGAAAAAGCACGTATAAACGGGGGAAGTGCTGCCCGAATTTTTATACGAAATGAGATTCATTATGTAGTATAAGTGTATACTAGTATCATATAATTGATAGACGTGTTATTGTTATTATAGGTTGAAGTACTACTTCAGACGTATTCTAGTTGTCAAGTTGGTGTAATCTATAAGGTATGTGAACTATCCTTTATCCTTTGGCATGATATTTGGTTTTCTAAAATGAAAGTCCATTGTATTTTTAGTTGTATAAAGTAAGTGTACGACGGACGTACATAGTTTTATTGGATCTTAATTCTAAAATGGAAGTTGTTCTATATATTCCCTTGATTGTACTTTGGGTTCTCTAATGGAAGATGTGAAAGTGTCTTGATTTTGAAAAGTATAAGTCACTTAGTTTTAAAGTTGTAGGTTACTTGATTTTGGAAGTATACTCGACTCGATTTTAAAAGTGAACTTGATTTTAAAGAGTAAATGACTTGATGTTTCAAGCCTAGTGCCTTGGTGTTTATAAAATGGAAGACTTGATAGTGTCTTGTTTTATCTAAAATGAAAGTTCATTTGAAAGATAATGTTGTTGAGAGTCAAAAGGTGATTTAAATTGCGCAAGGTTTCCATGATAGTTATATGTATAATTATTGGGACACGTTGCACGATCCGCAACACTTGTATACATATATTGGGACGGGTTGCACGATCTGCAACGCTTATATATTTATTGGGACAGGTTGCACGATCCACAATACTATTTTATAATGGGACGGGTTGCACGATCCGCAACACTGATATAGATATAAATGCCTTTGATGAGTATATGGGTTGGCGTCCCATGATGTTGACATGACTCTCTGTTAGTTTAAAAGGTACAGTTGGCCCTGATTTTATATGGCATGGTTTGATCTAGTATTTGACATTTATACTTGTCCCTGTCATTCTTTGGCCAGTTATGATTTTCATTACTGTACTTTATGTTTACATAGTTAGTACCTGTTGTACTAACCCCCTTAGGGGGGCTGCGTTCATGCCCGCAGGTGTAGGTACTCAGTTTGCTGATCCGCGTGCTTAGAATCTTTGCTCAGTTGTTGAGATAGCTCCATTGTCCAAGAGTCTAGTCTTTTGGTACATTTTTGGCTATTACAGGCTTATGTACATTCAGGGGTACGGTGGGGCCTTGTCCCGTGATAGTTACTGTTATACTCTTAGAGGTCTGTAGTCAGATGTGGGTTGGACATATGTACAGTTGCAGTTGTTTGGGTATTTTATATATATTGTGGCGGCCTTATCGGCTTTCCAGTTTTATCATGTGAGTTGTGTTATTATATGAGTTTTATTCGCTTCCGTTGGTTATATAGGAGGTACGGGTATAAGGGTGCCCAGGTAGGGCACCAGTCGCGGGCCCGGTGTTCGGGTCGTGACAATATATTACCTTTGTACCTTTGACGATATTGTGAACATCCTTATTATCTTTTTTCATATGTCTTATCAAGGACTTAGAAACAATTTAGACATGCTTTCAGCATAGGAATCAATAACATGATTATTCTTAACTTCTAGGAGTAGAATAAATTATGGAATCATACCACAGTTATATTTCATAACATGAAACATGCCAAAATAAAGAAATAATTTGTCTTAACTTACCTTTTTGTCGGGTCGCTCGTCGATACACGTATAGGTCGTTTAACACTTCGATTTTATACTCCTAATTTTCAACGAGTTATGTAGCTTAGTTGTTTTACTGGTGAGCTGAAGTTTCAATGAAATGATTTGAAGTACAGAAATGGGGAAAGGAAATTAAATCAGGTACTGTTCATTTCGCAACGCCCAACGGGACAAAGAGATAATATCTTGAGATAAGGTTGATTTATAATCTAGCCATTGTCTAAGAAGAACCGAAAAACACAATTTCAAGTTATATGTATGGAACGAATTTTTTTTTTTTTTTAGGTAAATGCAAATATTATTACTAATAACGAAAAGGAAGTGGCTACAATCAGTCGTTGAGGTATCTCAGGCCTCAACGTAATGCAAATAAGAAGTGAAATAGGGGAGGGGTGGTCACTCAAAAGGTGCCATTACAAGAGGGGATAAAATCATAGAGAACTCTATAAGATGTTGTTTTGATTCTTGCAATGACCTCTTCTGCCGGAAAGCTTGTGCCTTCAAAGAGCATTGTGTTTCTTGCCCTCCAAATCTCATAAACCATTATGCAAAAAGTAAGCAAAATAGCTTTGGCTCGGATGCTTGTCCCGCGGTGTTCTTTCTTAATCCATTTAAGGGAGCTTTCAACAGTTGTCATCTCTCTTCTAATACCCAACCAATCTTTTATGCTCTTCCAAATCATGTGTGTATAAGGGCAGGCAAAGAAGAGGTGTTCCCTTGTTTCATTAGCTTGCTTGCAGAACCCGCAAGATTTATCCTCCAAGTTGAGAAAAGATAGAGTATCCTTTGTAGCTAACCGTTTTCTGCAATTTAGCCACATAGTAAAAGAGAATTTGGGAGGAATGAAGCCTTTCCAAATTTGTGACATCCAAGGCTTTTTAGCTTGCGGAGTGCGCAAGATATCATACACGAGGCTTGAATCAAATATACCGTTGCACAACATTTTGTAAAGCCACAATAGCATCACCATGGCTACCAAAGATAGAAACAAATTTGTCGCGAATCCCACAAATCTTTTTGAATAAGGGGGAGTCCCTAGGACGTACCTCATAGTCCCAAATAGTAATACCTCTCAAATAGTGGCTATTGATCCATTGGACCCAAAGAGAATCAGCTTCCGTGTGAGTTTGCCAAATCGTCCTGGATAACAAGGCATGATTCCATTCCTTGATGTTCATAAGACCCAAGCCACCTTCATTGAGGCAAGCAAATGATATCCCAGCAACTCTTGGTGGTTTCCCACCCCATAAGAACTGAATACAAGCAGACCGCATTTTGCGATAATAGTGGCGGGATAGGAAGTGCCGGAAGCAAAGCTCTCAACCCTCGACAACCGACTGATTAGTTCCACTTACCAAAGATAAGAGTGGTGTGATGCCCCATTTCTGAATGTAATTCGAAATAGCACTAGTGAATGGGCAAATTGATCCACCGAGACTGAAATTGGGGACAAAGGGATCCCCAAGTATCGTACCGGGAAGCTTCCAATGGCGAAACCCACCCTGGAAAATATCAAGTCCCGAACTGTAGAATGCATTCCCGCTAAGTAGACAGAGGATTTAGCTGGGTTAAGAGTTAATCCTGAGGCAGCCTCCAACTCTTCCAGACAATTCATAAGAATCCCAACTGAAGATATATCTCCTTTGGCAAAAAGCATGAGGTCATCCGCGAACGCCAGATGAGTAATGCCCAATTTCTTACACTTTGGAAAATATGAGAAAGCTCTTGCCTTAGCCTTCATTTTAAGCAACCTTGAGAGGTATTCCATGCACAAGATAAAGAGAGTAGGGGACATAGGATCACCTTGTCTTAGTAGCGCTTTCCTTTGAAGTATCCATGTAGCTCACCATTGATAGAAAGGGAGAAGGAGGTTGAGCTAACACATTCCATGATCCATCTTGTAAATCATGCGGAAATTTTAGACTTCTTAGTACCAATTCGAGGAAGCTCCAAGAGACTGTATCGAATGCTTTACATCTTGGTGAGACTCTGGTTCTATTAAATCCTCTCACAAGCTCTTGTGCCACATATACGTTGTCCATCATGTTTCTTCCTTTCACAAAAGCCCCTTGGGATTTGTCAATGAGAAGGAAGGATCGATGCCATTCTGTTAGCTAGAATCTTTGTGATGATCTTATAGGTCACATTAGTCAATCAGATTGGCACGAAATCATTTACCTTGGGATCATGATCAGTCTTTGGTAGCAGGGTAATGATGGTATGATTTACCTGCTTCAAAAGAACTCCAGTAGAGAAGAACTCTTGGACACATCTTACAACATCATGGCCCACATCTTTCCATCTATTCTTGAAGAAGGCAGCCGTATAACCATCTGGTCCAGGTGCCTTGTCATTGCCTATATCAGAGAGAGCTTCCCAAATCTCCTTTGGGGTGATGAAATGCAAAAGCTGTAATCTCTCTTCTTCACTCAGCTTTGGGCCATAGTTGAACACTTCAGGATCAAAGTTGGTAGTGGGTCGGGAAGTACCTAATAGATCTTTGTAAAATTCAACGAGCAACTTCCTAACTTCTTCTGGTGATGTAGTGATAGTACCATTAGCTTTAACAAGAAGGTTAATGGAGTTCCTGACATTACTCCTTTTGATCAAGCTATGAAAGTATTTGGAACATCTATCACTTCCAATCAAGTGTTTCTGTCTTGACTTCTGCCTTATGAAGTGTCTTTCGGCTTCCAGTAAGGTGTTTGCTCTAGCTCTTGAGGACTTAACCTTGGCTTTAAGCTCCTCATCAAAGGGATTTTCCATGTGTGCATTGATAGCCTCCTTGAACTCTATGTTTGCCCCTTTTGCTCTTTGTTCGATACTGTAACGACCCGATCCCGGGCCCGTTACTGGTGCCTTACCCCGGGCACCCTAGTGATACAACATCAGAGAAAAACCAGCGGAAATAAAAACTTAGACATGCAACGAGAGATATAATAATAAACAGGCCAACCAAAACAGTTGCCTTCAGTATATACATAAAACCTGAACAGTTTAATCCTTTTACAACCCTGCCCACAACAGTACTACAGACCTCTAAGATTTACAACGACTATGACGGGACAGGGCCCCGCCATACCCCTGAATGTACAAGAACCTACAACTCAGGGAAACACATACCAAAAGATAAGCCTCCGGAGAAAACGGAGCTTCCCAATACGCTGAATCAGGTCCTATGGCGAGGATCCACGGCCGATGTACCTCTACTGCGGCATGAACGCAGCCGAAGAGGTCAAGATGCAACAAGTACCAAGTATGTGAAGCGTAAAAATATCAGAATGAAATCATACTAGTCTATATAAAGCGGGAGACATGTATGATAACCAAACTACGATTCACAACATAAAAGCGATCATGTCGATCGAGGACTCACGCCTCAAGTCATCACTCAAATATAACTATGGGTCTCACGCCCACAACATCAATCATGTTCGCATCACGGCGCGTGCCCCGAATTCTGCATCGGTAGACATGTCCATGATGCAACAATAATACCAATGCCCCACGGCCACATGCCCGAATTCTACCTCGGTGTAGACACGTCCATGTGACATCAACAATAATATCTTTGGGTGATCAACCCTGCCGCACGCCACATGCCCCGAATTCTACCTCGGTGTAGACATGTCCATGTAACCACAATAACAATATATCGGGTAATCAACCCGACCGCGTGGCCGCGTGCCCCGAATCGACGTGGTGTAGACATGTCCATGTGACATCAACAACAAGGCAATCAAAATGGAAACATACCCGTGGAATTCTCCATCATCGCCGACGCCCAAGTAAGTTCTCAACAAGTCGACCGCCTCTATCGAGACGCGGAACACGTAAATACCACACTTGCACAACAAAGGCTATCATCACAAGCATAGGCAAGTTTCACAACAACAAGCATAGGCAAGTTTCACAACAACAAGCATAGGCAAGTTTCACACAACTCAAAGTACTTTCATTTTATGCCAAAGTCCGGGTTTTTAACCCCAAAGTACTACATACGTTAAGTTCTTTTAAAAGAGATCCATTACTTTTATAAAAGTCACCCGAAACCCGTAGTATTAGGATGACCAACCCACATTCCTTTTCAAAATCAAGTAACAACATTCTTTTCCTAAGTTCCAGTTTGCCTAGTTTCAATTACTCAAGCTTCTCATTTTCAAATGCTTAAGTCACTTATTTTAGAAAGGTTTCATAACTCATAGTCTTAACCTCTTTTAAAACAATTGAGTAACATATGTCATATATGTGAGTAGTTTATTCTTGTTTATAACGATCTTAATACATCAGCCATGATCTAGAAAATGTAATATCATTTTGTCTTATCTTAGCTTCTATGCAGATGGAGGTTTCTACTGGTTTTAATACAACACATCATTATTCAATACATTTTCCTTTATTAACGCTGCAATGGTCTGTCGATACACATTCGATTCAAATCGAAACATTATCCCTTTAAAAACCAAGTACTCATTACTCACGAATGAGGTTTCACACAAACATCCACATTAAAACAAATAAGTTAAGTCTCTTATCTTATAAGATCAAGTCTCTTAACTTCTAACATCAGTAAACCATTTTCACCTACATAAGGTCGTTATAACTAACTTCCCATAAAGCTATTATAACACCCTATGTTTTAAACCAACCAAATCACTTAGCACACGTATGCGTCTACCGTACTACATAGTTCACAACAATCATGCTAGAAAAGATAGGAAGAGGTTCACATACCGCGACGATTTATCGACGATAAGCAAAATGCTCCAATACTACAACCTTGCTAGCCCTTTCCACTCCTCGAGTAGAATACGCTACTCTTAGTACTTTCACCTATAAAGGTCACAAACGTCTATTAACCCCAAAACACAAGTTTCTATCTTTCTACGTAAAATTCAAGACTCTCCCCGCAACAGTAAATCTCCTCCACTATCGAGGCCGCTACCAAGCCAACCGACGGGGGTTTACACGCCTAACCGGCGTGTACAATTCTACTCGAATACTACACAAGTCTCTTTGCAATACGGTCTATGTAAATACATTGTAATTACATTATTTATTCTTGAGCTTAAGTCAAAAGACATTGCCGAATACTAAGTATAGTTCCATATATAGTATACTTCAACTATATATTCTAACAAACATGTAATTTCCAATTACAATAGAGGGACAAGATAATTACCTCGATAAGCCCAAAATTATCCAAGTTATAATGTCGATCCTGAGCAAGGTTTAGCTCCTACTCCGTGCGCTCCAATCCGCTCCAAACAACCCTTAGAAGTTCTAACCAACTTCTACTCAAAATACTTCAACCAACTATGAAGATTTCCTTAGGGTTTCGGTTTGAGACTAAAAGGACAAAAGGTAGTATTTCCGGGCTCTACGTATAGAGGTATCTTTGGAATACTACAAGGTACAAGGCTAAGGTATTTTGGGCATTATAACAATACTAGGAGAAGTATTTCAATACCCTGAGGAGGGTATTATACGAAACAACTAGCAGTGGGGTACCCCACGGCTAGCACCACAAAGGGGAGGAACCTCGCCAAAGGCCACACGAAAGGGGAGGAGGCTCTCGGCTAAGAGCTCACAAAGGGGGAGGAGAGGGTTTCAAGACTTGGAAGTTTTTGGAATGGATGAAGTCTTCACACTTAGGGGGGTATTTATAGCAAAACCAAAGGCCAACCAATGGCCAAGATCAAGCCATGTGCAAGGCAAGTGTAAGGCCAAGATCAAGCCAAGTGCACCCTAAACCCTACTCCACAAAACACTCCACAAAACAAGCCACAAAGCAAGGCACACTTCAGGGCGATCGGCCAAGTGCCAACCCACTCGACCGCCCCTCCAAATCGCAACGAGGTGACATGTGTCACCCTCCCGTTGGTCCAAAAGGTTTCGTCTCGGGGAAAAATCCGCAAAAATACAAAACGACATAGCCGGAATTTTCCTTCGCAGTTACGCAAACGTTTCGTCGAAAAACGACTTAACCAAAGTTGTGCACAAAGGTAACTTCGCCAAGCCACTGGCGGGGTGACACGTGTCACCCTCCTATTGGCCCTCATAAAACGCGTTTCGAAAAAATCCACAATGGCCAAAATCTCAAAACAAAGTGGGCCACAAAACCAGAATTTCTCCCGTGGGCCCCACGTGACCATTTCCGAAAATAAAATCTCAAAATTCTAATATAATCCATGAAGTCCAAATACCAAATCTGGGAATCCAATTCCCATTAACGAACCTTTTTCTTCACAAATAACCGGAAACTTTTCCGTCGAAAACTCACATCTTTCTTTCTTTTCAAAATTTCTCGCTGCACTGCACGCGTCGTCCTCACATACATACCCTGCAACTACGGGGTATAACATTCTCCCCTCCTTAGAAACATTCGTCCCGAATGTTCCTTCTCAAGTCGGATAACGATAAAGTTCCTCTAACAAGTTGCCGACGCCACAGCTTGGCCACGAACTAACACACGTTCTCTTCCTTCCTTACTCGTTGTGCCCCTCTCGAACACTTGAACTCTCCCAGTACGTACCATACTTCAGTCATTACTTCCGTTCCCGAAAATCTCTGGAGTCACTACCTCCAAACTTGGTCATCTTACTAACCTCAAACTTCCTTAAGGCCATTCCCGGCCTTTACGAACCGCTTCTGGTCGAACGCGTCCACGAACTCATACGATGGTCACACAAACTTGGGCCTAGCATCCTCGTGACCCTACCACCTGGCGGGACCACCCAGAACTGACCCCACCCCAAACCGGGTTACGGGTTGACCCGCAAATGGTCCTCAACCCGACCCCCAACCGCGCCAAACTCTTGTTCCCCGATCCGGAACAATCTTACTAATTCACATCATGAAAGCTACCACTTCCATCTCACACTACCCACGGACTTATCACACAAATAAATCCCACGTATACTACTACTCTGATAAGGGTCAAAAATAAATCTTTAACTCAAGACGACCTTACCCCTAAGGTCTCAGTCGTGACATAGTCTAAGGTTCACACTTACCATGCCCCCATACGTATCCTCCCAACTAAGCATGTTTTCTAACTCACAATTAACACAACGCTTATTCGTACATAGCACATAATAATGAGACCATCATAACAAGCATACCAAAACTCTAGAGGGTTAAGGATATACCTGAAGCTACTGTTCCACTCTAATCATAGCACGCCTGCAGGCGCATAATCGTAGAAAGCGATGAACCACCAGCGATCCGTAGAGGCTGAGTCGTAACATCCGTGCAACCCTTGGTCGGACAGTTCCTCGCAAAATGGCCCTGCTGGCCGCAAAAATAACAAGCTCCCCTGGCACCACGACACTCCCCGAAATGCGGTCTACCACATCGACCACACCGAGGTAGGGGTGACCGTGATCCGCCAACACCCTTACTTCCTCGAAACTGAACCTGGAGCCACGACTGCTCCGAATACTCTGAAGGTTGTGGAGGACCACTCTGCACTGGCGGAGGTACAAAACTAGTATGCTGCTGAGGCGGTCCGCCTCGAAAGTCACCAAAGGACCCTGTTGTTCTCGCCTCTTACGCGATCTTGGTCATTCCGTCGACCTCTCCGTGCCTCACATCCCAGTGCATGAGCCTGCATGCGGGCAATGTCCATGCCCGGCTGAAGAGCTACTCCTGAACATGCCTCTGACATGTAATCATCGAGCCCTGTAACATATCGGTGCACTCGATCCTCCATACTAGCTACCAACGCCGGACGCGTCTGGGCCAATGAGTCGAACTCACATTGTACTCCCGAACCGTCGCGCGCCTCGTCTAAGCATCAAAATCTGTCCGCGTTCTCCTCATCTGCGGAGGCAAGAAGTGCGTGAGAAAGCCCCGAAAACTCATCCCATACTGCTGGAGGTGCATGCTCTCCCGAAAGCTCCTATGAATCAAACCAATCGATCGCGGTATCACGCGGCCGATGCGAACCAAAGGTCACGGACTCGGTCTCAAGCCTTGATCACCCGCGTGATCCGTCAGAATCGCCGGATGAACTCCTCGGATCATCCTCGAGCCTCGACCCATAAAACTCGCGGGCTACAACTCGAAAGTCCCGTAGCCTCAAACTATACGCTCGGGGTGAACGGCATCGTGCTCGAATCCAGGCTGCTGCGTCCAAACTATCCTCATATCGCCACGACTCGCCAGCAATCGGGCCATCTCTTGTAACCCATCTCTCTCGCCCCTGCATCGTGGACCGAGGCTCGTGTATCGCGGTCTCGGCAGCCATTGCTGCGCTCTAACCTCTCTTGGGCCGGGCGGCCACAAAACCCGCCGTCAAGCACAACCTCGTGCTATGCGGGCTGCGCTCGCACTCTCTCAGATCTCACTAGCGGTTCCTCTACTGTCTTGCCCTTCGTGGCTCTGGTTGCCTTGCGCGAGGCATAATCGGTAAAAACGAGATACGTCGGAGGGTCCAACTTACAACACGACTCTAAGGCACGATCTCGGAATGAGAAGAATGGAAACCAATCCTAAATGTCCTGCAGCCTCACGATTATAGATGTGGTGCACAACACAATCGATAATCAAGACTTACTAGACACGATGCGTAGACACTTTCCGAGGATTAAGCGCTCGATACCACTTTTGTCACTTTGCCGCGAGGTTCTAGTGTCACTCCGGCGACCAACAAATGGTACCGGATCGCATGCGATCCACGAGGTTTGGACCTTCTCGGGGCGTGCCATACGGAGAGCCACGGTTCGGTGCGTTTCGCGTGAGATGCTCTCGCCTCTTTATACGCCACCCGAAGGAGGTCGATAACAGTACCAAGTATGTGAAATCAAAAATATCAGAATGAAATCATACTAGTCTATATAAAGCGGGAGACATGTATGATAACCAAACTACGATTCACAACATAAAAGCGATCATGTCGATCGGGGACTCACGCCTCAAGTCATCACTCAAATATAACTATGGGTCTCACGCCCACAACATCAATCATGTTCGCATCACGGCGCGTGCCCCGGACTGCATCGGTGCGGACATGTCCATGATGCAACAATAATACCAATGCCCCATGGCCACATGCCCCGAATTCTACCGGTGTAGACACGTCCATGTGACATCAACAATAATATCTTGGGTGATCAACCACGCCGTACGCCACATGCCCCGAATTCTACCTCGGTGTAGACATGTCCATGTAACCACAATAACAATATATCGGGTAATCAACCCGACCGCACGGCCGCGTGCCGGAATCTTTGCGTCGGTAGACATGTCCATGTGACATCAACAACAAGACAATCAAAATGGAAACATACCCGTGGAATTCTCCATCATTGCCAAAGACGCCCAAGTAAGTTCTCAACAAGTCGACCGCCTCTATCGAGACGCCAGTATACGTAAATACCACACTTGCACAACAAAGGCTATCATCACAAGCATAGGCAAGTTTCACAACAACAAGCATAGGCAAGTTTCACAACAACAAGCATAGGCAAGTTTCACACAACTCAAAGTACTTTCATTTTATGCCAAAGTCCGGGTTTTAACCCCAAAGTACTACATCGTTAAGTTCTTTTAAAAGAGATCCATTACTTTTATAAAAGTCACCCGAAACCCGTAGTATTAGGATGACCAACCCACATTCCTTTTCAAAATCAAGTAACAACATTCTTTTCCTAAGTTCCAGTTTGCCTAGTTTCAATTACTCAAGCTTCTCATTTTCAAATGCTTAAGTCACTTATTTTAGAAAGGTTTCATAACTCATAGTCTTAACCTCTTTTAAAACAATTGAGTAACATATGTCATATATGTGAGTAGTTTATTCTTGTTTATAACGATCTTAATACAGCAGCCATGATCTAGAAAATGTAATATCATTTTGTCTTATCTTAGCTTCTATGCAGATGGAGGTTTCTACTGGTTTTAATACAACACATCATTATTCAATACATTTTCCTTTATCAACGCTGCAATAGTGCGTCGATACACATTACGATTCCCAAATCGAAACATTATCCCTTTAAAAACCAAGTACTCATTACTCACGAATGAGGTTTCACACA
The DNA here is from genome assembly GCA_029844215.1 of Przewalskia tangutica. Lineage (NCBI taxonomy): Eukaryota > Viridiplantae > Streptophyta > Magnoliopsida > Solanales > Solanaceae > Przewalskia > Przewalskia tangutica. The sequence continues at coordinate 261,976 of CM056733.1, forward strand.
AACATCCACATTAAAACAAATAAGTTAAGTCTCTTATCTTATAAGATCAAGTCTCTTAACTTCTAACATCGAAACCATTTTCACTAGATAAGGTCGTTATAACTAACTTCCCATAAAGCTATTATAACACCCTATGTTTTAAACCAACCAAATCACTTAGCACGTATGCGTCTCACCGCACTACATAGTTCACAACAATCATGCTAGAAAAGATAGGAAGAGGTTCACATACCTCGCGACGATTTATCGACAATAAGCAAAATGCTCCAAGTACTACAACGCACTAGCCCTTTCCACTCCTCGAGTAGAATACGCTACTCTTAGTACTTTCACCTATAAAGGTCACAAACGTCTATTAACCCCAAAACACAAGTTTCTATCTTTCTACGTAAAATTGAAGACTCTCCCGCAACAAACGTAAATCTCCTCCACTATCGAGGCCGGCTACCAAGCCAACCAGGGGGGGGGTTTACACGTCTAACCGGACGTGTACAATTCTACTCAGTAATACTACACAAGTCTACTGCAATACAGTCCTATGTAAATACAGTGTAATTCTGTTCTTTATTCTTCAGGCTTAAGTCAAAAGACATTGCCGAATACTAAGTATAGTTCCATATATAGTATACTTCAACTATATATTCTAACAAACATGTAATTTCCAATTACAATAGAGGGACAAGATAATTACCTCGATAAGCCCAAAATTATCCAAGTTATAATTGTCACGACCCGAACCCGGGCCCGTGACTGGTGCCTTACCCCGGGCACCCTAGTGATACAACATCAGAGAAAATCAGCGGAAATAAAAACATGAACATGAATTTAGAGACAAAATAAATTAACAGGCCAACCAAAACAGTTGCCTTCATCGTATATATACATAAATACCCGAACAGTTATCCTTTTTACAAACCCTGCCCACACACCTCTGCACTTAAGAATTTATACAACAACTATGACGGACGGGGCCCCGCCATACCACGAATGTACAAGAACTCTGCACTGTGGTAACATACCAACAGATAAGCCTCCGAAGGAACGGAGCTTCCCAAGACGCTGAAATGAGATCCTAAACGCGGGGATCGACAACCGATGTACTCCTACCTGCGGCATGAACGCAGCCCCGGGCGAGGTCGATAACAGTACCAAGTATGTGAAATCAGTAATATCAGAATCAAATCATAATAGTCTATAAAGCGGGAGACATGTATGATAACCAAACTACGAGACATACACATAATGATTATATCAATTCGTGGTCTCACGCCACAACATCAATCCCGCGTGGAGTACCTTTCCTCACCGCCAGCCTATGATATGATAACAACAAGATAGCAATCCAAATGGGAGCATACCCGCGCTACGCATCGTGTCGGATGTCCAAAGGGAACAAATAAGACAACATTCCAAATGGAAGCATACCCGCGCCACGTCGTGTCGATGAGTCCCGAGGGAAACAATAAGACAGCATTCCAAATGGAAGCATACCCGTGCGCTACGCATCGTGTCAGTATGTCCAAAGGGAAACAATAAGACAGCATTCCAAATGGAAGCATACCCGTGCGCTACGCATCGTGTCAGTATGTCCAAAGGGAAACAATAAGCAACAAGGCGGTAATCAAAGTGGATACATACCCGTGCGCTACGCATCGTGTCAGTATGTCCAAAGTGATTTAACAAAAGTAACACTATCAACAGGAACGTACCCGTGGAATTTATCCGTCACTGCCGGTCACGTCCAAGTAAGTACTCAACAAGTCAACCGATCCTCCATCGAGAGACGCGGTAGTATAGAAACACAATTCTTGCACAATAAAGGCTATCACAACAAGCATAGGCAAGTTTCACAACAACAAGCATAGGCAAGTTTCACAACAACAAGCATAGGCAGGTTTCACCACAACTCAAAGTACTTTCATTTTTATGCCAAGGTCCGGGTTTTAACCCTAAAGTACTACGCGCGTTAAATTCCTTTTAAGAGATTCATTCTTTGTATAAAAGTCACCCGATACCTGTAGTATAAAATAGAGTGACTTACATCTTTTAAGTAAACCAAAACAACTTCCATACTTTCTTTTAAGTCAAGTTACCACGTTAAAACCAATGATAAAACCTTTCTTTGTTTTCATAAGGTCGTTATAACCAACTTCCCATAAAGCTGTTATAACACCTTATGCTTTAAACCATTTTAAGACAACACAATGCCTTTCTTTTCCCAAGGTTCCAGTTTGCCTAATTTTCATTACGCAAGTCCCTTTTTGAAAAGTTTCATAGTTCAATGTCTTAATCTCTTTTAAAACAATTGAGTAACATATGCCCTAAAGTAGGTTATTCTTGTTCATAATCAATCTTATTAAGCGACCATGATCTAGAAAATGTAATATCATTTTGTCTCATCTTAGCTTCTATGCGGATGGAGGTTTCTACGGTTTTAATAATACTTAATTATTCAATACATTTTCCTTTATTAACGCGGATGGTTTGTCGATACACATTCTCGATTTCCAAATCAAGAAACATTATTCCTTCCACAAAACCAAGTACTCATTACTCACGAATGAGGTTTCACACAAACATCCATATTAAGTCAAGTCTCTTAACTTCTAAACCATTAAACCATTCTTTTTATCTCTTAAGGCGTTACACCTAACTTCTCATAAAGTGGTATAACTTTTATGTTTTCAAACCAAGTATACACTTCTTTCAAAAAGGTTTCTTAATCTCTTAGAATACTTGAGGTTCTTTTACAACAAGTCGGTTATAAGTCAAATCGGTTATCTTTTAAAACCACAAAGCATTTCTCATTTACATAAAGTTGTTATAACACTTTATGTTTAAAGGCAATCAAATACATTTAACACACGTATGCTCACCGTACTACATAGTTATACACATATCATGCTAGAACAGATAGGAAGAGGTTCACATACCTCGCGACGAGTATCGACTAATAGCAAAACGCTCCAAGTACCCCAAACCGTCTGCTACACTCTCAGTCAAGCAGATCACTCCACACGTAGTACTACAACCTATAGAGGCCACAAAGCGCCTATTAATATCTTTTAGATCCCGACGTAGAATATTCTACAGAAAATTCGGCAGCACCTCCCCCCCCCCCGCAACAGCGTAAATCTCCTCCTCTATCGAGGCCGGCTACCAAGCCAACCAGGGGGGGGGGTTAACATGTCTAACCGGACGTGTACAATTCTACTACACAGTAATGCTACACAAGTCTCATCTGAATACACCCTATGTAATTACGATTCGATTCTCTTCTTTAAATTCAGGCTTAAGTCGCAAGACATTGCCGTAAGTATTATTCAGGCTTAAGTCAAAAGACATTGCCGCACAATTATAATGTTCAGTTCTATATATAGTATACTTCAACTATATATTTCTACAATATGTAATTTCCAATTACAATAGAAGGTCAAGAGTGTTTACCTCGATAAGCCCAAAATTATCCGAGTTTAAATGTCGATCCTGAGCAAGGTTTAGCTCCTACTCCGTGCGCTCGGACCCGCTCCAACCAACACATAGAAGTTCTAACCAACTTCTACTTATAACTTCAACTACGGGTGAAGATTTACTTAGGGTTTCATTTTTGTGACTGAGGGAAGTATAATAGTATTTTCTGGGCTTTTGTACAAGTGTAACTTTGGGAATACTACAAAGTATTTGGGCCAAGGTATTTGGACATAACAACAATACTAGGAGAGTATTTCTATACCACCCCACGGGTTTTTTATCCGAGACAACTCGGCTTGGGGGGGTATGTACCCCACGGCCAAGCCTCTGAGGGGAGGGTGGGTTTCGCCGAGGGCCTTTGGGAGGGGGGTGTGGTGGACGAGATCACAAGAGGGAGAGGAAGGGTTTGAGACTTAGAAAGATTGCTCAATTTTTGGATGAAGAAAGTTCATCACTTAGAGGGGTATTTATAGGTCAAGTGAAGGCCAACCAATGGCCAAGATGAAGACAAGTGCATAGCAAGTGTAAGGCCAAGATTAAGCCATGTGCTACCTTATCCATCTACCCAAAATATCCTACCTAACCCTTGACCACATTTTTTAGCACAAAAACGCAAGACTTAGCCAAATGCCGTCCAACCTCTTCCAATGTGAGGTGACACATGTCACCCTCCCGTTGGTCCAAAATGTTTCGCCTCTGAAAAATCCGAAAAAATTTTTAATCACATCGCGGTATTTTTCCCTTCTAAAGTGGTGGAAACGTTTCGTCCAAAAACGACTCCTCTCGGGTGTTGTGTACAAATTTCGAAACTAGCCAACTTTAAGGCTCAAATTGTATCGCACGCCTCACATACATACTCTGGAATTACGGGGTATAACATTCTCCCCTCCTTAGAAACATTCGTCCCGAATGTTCCTTCTCGGAACAGATAACGAAGTTCTTCTAACAAGTTGCCAACGCCACACCTGGCCACGAAATATCACACGTTCTCTTCCTTCCTTACTCGTCGTGCCCTTCTGACACTTGAACTCTTCTAGTATACGTATTCACACTTCCCATCGCCGGTTCCCAATACTTTGGAGTCACAACCTCCAAACTTGGTCATCTTACTAGCTTCGATCTCCTTAAGGCCATTCCCGCCTTCACGATCCGCCTCGTCGAACATATCCACGATCTCATACGATGGTTCTCTAATGATGGGCCTAGCACCCTCGTGACCCTACCACCGGCGACCACCCTGCTGACCCCACTTTGAACCGCCGCGGGTTGGCCCTCAACATGGCCCCAACCCGACCCACTTACGCATCACGCTCTTGTTCCCCGATCCGGAACAATCTTACCTATACAGGTCATGAAAGCTACCACTTCCATTACACACTACCCAGGGATTTTATCACACAAAACGTTCTAGGCATAAAAATGCACTCCGACAAGGATCACTTGCAAAATTTGGTACTCAAGGCGGCGCACATCTAAGGTCTCAACTGTAATATTCTAAGGTTCATCATTTTCTCACCCTCAAGCTTACCCTTCTCACAACCAGGTTCTACATCACGTTTTAGCACAACGCTATCCGAACATAACACTAAACACATCATCACATCATTAATACATACAAAACTCTAGAGGGTTAAGGATATACCTGAAAATAGGCGATTCAGAGGACCGCTAAAATTGGGAACTTCCACCGCGACCTCTACCGTGGCCCGCCGGTGTATGAACATCCTGCCTGACTATGGGAGGTGAAGAACCCGCAACTGATCCCGTAGTCTGTGCTATCCTACCAGCGCTACCCCTGGTCGGACAATTTCTCCCAAAATGGCCCTGCTGGCCGCATGTAAAACAAACTCCCGGACTAGCACGACACTCCCCACTGTGGAGTCTACCACAGCGGTCACAACGAGGTAGGGGTGGCTTCAGCTGGCTAACACCCCTGCTCTCCCGAAAATCTGAACCCTTGGAGCCCCGACCGCTCCCGAATACTCTGGTGCTCACGAAGATTGTGGAGGACCACTCTGTACTGGCGGAGGCGCATAACTAGTCTGCTGTTGAGGCGGTCCGCCTCGAAAGTCACCAAAGGACCCTGCTGTTCTGGCCCTCTTCTGCTGACCTTGGTTATTCCGTCGATTTCTCCGCTCCTCACCTCCAAGTGCATAAGCCTGCATGCGGGCAATGTCCATGCCCGGCTGAAGAGCTACACCCGAACAACTCTCTGCTAGGTAATCATCGAGCCCTGTAACATATCGGTGCACTCGATCCTCCATACTAGCTACTAATGCGGGGACGTACCGGGCCAATGAGTCGAACTCCACATTGTACTCCCGAACCGTACGCCCGTCCTGCCGCAACCCCAAAAATCTGTCGGCCCGAGCCCTCCTCATCTGTGGAGGCAAGAAATGTGCAAGAAAGGCCTCTGAGAACTCGCCCCATAAAGCTGGAAGTGCATGCTCTCCCCGGGACAGCTCCCACGAATCAAACCGATCCGATCGCGGTATCACGCACCGATGCGAACCTAGACCACCGACTCGGTCTCCGATGCCTTGATCACTCATGATCCGCAGAATCGCCGGATGAACTCCTGCGGATCATCCTCGTGCCTCGACCCGTAAAACTCGCGGGTTACACTCGGAAAATCCCGTAATCTCAAAGCCATGCGCTCGGGGTGAACTACGGGTGCTACTGGATCGAAGGCTGCTGCGTCCGGCCTTATCCTCAAGTTCGCCACAACCTCGCCATTAATCGGGCCATCTCCTTGTAACCCGTCTCATCGCGCCTACTGTAGGATGGAGGCTCAGTCTTGTGGTCTCGTAGAGGCTGCCGCTTCTACTCGTATCTTCCTTTGCCGCTTTGCCCTTCGGGCCGGGTTGCCTTGCGCGAGGCATAATCGTAAAAGAAAGGAATACGTCGAGGGTTCAACTCATCACACAACTCTAAGACACGATCTCGTAATGAGAAGAATGAAACCAATCCTAAATGTCCTATAGCCTCACGATTATAGATGTGGTGCACAACACACCGATAATCAAGACTCTACTAGACACGATGCGTAGACACTTTCCGAGGACTAAGCGCTCGATACCACTTTTGTCACGACCGAACCGGGCCGTGGTCGTGCCTACCGGGCACCCTAGTGATACAACATCGTAGAAAATCAGCGGAAATAAAAACATGAACATGAATTTAGAGACAAAATAAATTAACAGCCAACCAAAATAGCTTGCCTTCATCGTATATATACATAAATACCCGACGATTATCCTTTTTACAAACCCCTTGCCACACAGCTGCACCTCTAAGAATTTATACAACAACTATGACGGACAGGGCCCCGCCATACCCCGAATGTACAAGAACCTCTGGACTGGGGTAACATACCAACAGATAAGCCTCCGAAGGAACGGAGCTTCCCAAGACGCTGAAATGAGATCCTAAACGCGGGGATCGACAACCGATGTACTCCTACCTGCGGCATGAACGCACCCGGGCGAGGTCGATAACAGTACCAAGTATGTGAAATCGTAAAATCAGAATCGAAATCATAATAGTCTATAAAAGCGAGAGATGTATGATAACCAAACTACGATGCATACACATAATGATTATATCAATTCAGGGTCTCACGCCCACAACATCAATCCTGTCCGTGGAGTACCTTCCTCACTGCCGGCAGTCTATGATATGATAACAACAAGATAGCAATCCAAATGGGAGCATACCCGTGCGCTACGCATCGTGTCAGTATGTCCAAAGGGAACAAATAAGACAACATTCCAAATGGAAGCATACCCGTGCGCTACGCATCGTGTCAGTAGGTCCAGAGGGAAACAATAAGACAGCATTCCAAATGGAAGCATACCCGTGCGCTACGCATCGCGGTCGATGTCCAAAGGGAAACAATAAGACAGCATTCCAAATGGAAGCATACCCGTGCGCTACGCATCGTGTCAGTATGTCCAAAGGGAAACAATAAGCAACAAGGCGGTAATCAAAGTGGATGCATACCCGTGCGCTACGTATCGTGTCAGTATGTCCAAAGTGATTTAACAAAAGTAACACTATCAACAGGAACGTACCCGTGGAATTTATCCGTCACTGCCGGTCACGTCCAAGTAAGTACTCAACAAGTCAACCGATCCTCCATCGAGAGACGCGGTAGTATAGAAACACAATTCTTGCACAATAAAGGCTATCACAACAAGCATAGGCAAGTTTCACAACAACAAGCATAGGCAAGTTTCACAACAACAAGCATAGGCAGGTTTCACCACAACTCAAAGTACTTTCATTTTTATGCCAAGGTCCGGGTTTTAACCCTAAAGTACTAATCGCGTTAAATTCCTTTTAAGAGATTCATTCTTTGTATAAAAGTCACCCGATACCCGTAGTATAAAATAGAGTGACTTACATCTTTTAAGTAAACCAAAACAACTTCCATACTTTCTTTTAAGTCAAGTTACCACGTTAAAACCAATGATAAAACCTTTCTTTTGTTTTCATAAGGTCGTTATAACCAACTTCCCATAAAGCCGTTATAACACCTTATGCTTTAAACCATTTTAAGACAACACAATGCCTTTCTTTTCCTAAGGTTCCAGTTTGCCTAATTTTAATTACGCAAGTCTCTTTTTGAAAAGTTTCATAGTTCAATGTCTTAATCTCTTTTAAAACAATTGAGTAACATATGCCCTAAAGTAGTAGGTTATTCTTGTTCATAATCAATCTTATTAAGCAGCGACCATGATCTAGAAAATGTAATATCATTTTGTCTCATCTTAGCTTCATGCGGATGGAGGTTTCTACTGGTTTTAATAATACTTAATTATTCAATACATTTTCCTTTATTAACGCTGCAGTGGTTTGTCGATACACATTCTGATTTCCGAAATCAGTAAAACATTATTCCTTCCACAAAACCAAGTACTCATTACTCACGAATGAGGTTTCACACAAACATCCATATTAAGTCAAGTCTCTTAACTTCTAAACCATTAAACCATTCTTTTTATCTCTCTTAAGGCGTTACACCTAACTTCTCATAAAGCTGGTATAACTTTTATGTTTTCAAACCAAGTATACACTTCTTTCAAAAAGGTTTCTTAATCTCTTAGAATACTTCAAGGTTCTTTTACAACAAGTCGGTTATAAGTCAAATCAGTTATCTTTTAAAAACCACAAAGCATTTCTCATTTACATAAAGTTGTTATAACACTTTATGTTTAAAGGCAATCAAATACATTTAACACATGTACGTCTACCGTACTACATAGTTATACACATATCATGCTAGAACAGATAGGAAGAGGTTCACATACCTCGCGACGAGTATCGACTAATAGCACAACGCTCAAGTACCCAAACCGTCTGCTACACTCTCAGTCAAGCAGATCACTCCACACGTAGTACTACAACCTATAGAGGCCACAAAGCGCCTATTAATATCTTTTAGATCCCGACGTAGAATATTCTACAGAAAATTCGGCAGCACCTCCTCCCCCCCCGCAACAGCGTAAATCTCATCCTCTATCGAGGCCGGCTACCAAGCCAACCAGGGGGGGTTAACATGTCTAACCGGACGTGTACAATTCTACTACACAGTAATGCTACACAAGTCTACTGTAATACAGTCCTATGTAATTACAGTTCAGTTCTCTTCTTTAAATTAAGGCTTAATTCGCAAGACATTGCCGTAAGTATTATTCAGCTTAAGTCAAAAGACATTGCCGCACAATTATAATGTTCATTCTATATAGTATACTTCAACTATATATTTCTACAATATGTAATTTCCAATTACAATAGAAGGTCAAGAGTGTTTACCTCGATAAGCCCAAAATTATCCGAGTTTAAATGTCGATCCTGAGCAAGGTTTAGCTCCTACTCCGTGCGCTTCGACCCGCTCCAACCAACCCTTAGAAGTTCTAACCAACTTCTACTTATAACTTCAACTACGGGTGAAGATTTACTTAGGTTTCATTTTTGTAGTGAGGAAGTATAATAGTATTTTCGGGCTTTTGTACAAGTGTAACTTTGGGAATACTACAAAGTATTTGGGCAGGTATTTGGACATAACAACAATACTAGAGAGTATTTCTATACCACAACAAGGGGTATTTATACGAGACAACTAGGCTAGGGGTATGTACCCCACTGCCAAGCCTCTGAGGGAGGGTGGGTTTCGCCGAGGGCCTTTAAGGAGGAGGGGTGTGTGGTGGACGAGATCACAAGAGGAGAGGAAGGGTTTGAGACTTAGAAAGATTGCTCAATTTTTGGATGAAGAAAGTTCATCACTTGTAGGGGTATTTATAGGTCAAGTGAAGGCCAACCAATGGCGAAGATGAAGACAAGTGCATAGCAGTGTAAGGCGAAGATTAAGCCACGTGCTACCTTATCCATCTACCCAAAATATCCTACCTAACCCGGCCACATTTTTAGCACAAAAACGCAAGACTTAGCCAAATGCCGTCCAACCTCTTCCAATGTGAGGGTGACACATGTCACCCTCCCGTTGGTCCAAAATGTTTCGTCTCTCGGAAAAATCCGCAAAAATTATTAATGACATAGCCGGAATTTTCCCTTCGAAAGCTGTGGAAACGTTTCGTCGAAAAACGACTCCTTTCGGGTGTTGTGTACAAATTTCGAAACTAGCCAACTTTAAGGCTCAAATTGTATACGTACGCCCTCACATACATACTCTGGAATTACGGGGTATAACAATAATGTCGATCCTGAGCAAGGTTTAGCTCCTACTCCGTGCGCTCCAATCCGCTCCAAACAACCCTTAGAAGTTCTAACCAACTTCTACTCAAAATACTTCAACCAACTATGAAGATTTCCTTAGGGTTTCGGTTTGAGACTAAAAGGACAAAAGGTAGTATTTCCGGGCTCTACGTATAGAGGTATCTTTGGAATACTACAAGGTACAAGGCTAAGGTATTTTGGGCATTATAACAATACTAGGAGAAGTATTTCAATACCACGAGAGGGTATTATACTAAAACAACTAGGAGTGGGGTACCCCACGGCTAGCACCACAAAGGGGGGGAGGGGAACCCCTCGGCCAAAGGCCACACGAAAAGGGGGAGGGGGGAGGCTCTCGGCTAAGAGCTCACAAAGGGGGAGGAGAGGGTTTCAAGACTTGGAAGTTTTTGGAATGGATGAAGTCTTCACACTTAGGGGGGTATTTATAGCAAAACCAAAGGCCAACCAATGGCCAAGATCAAGCCATGTGCAAGGCAAGTGTAAGGCCAAGATCAAGCCAAGTGCACCCTAAACCCTACTCCACAAAACACTCCACAAAACAAGCCACAAAGCAAGGCACACTTCAAGGGGCCAATCGGCCAAGGCCAACCCACCTTGACCGTCCCCTCCAAACCGCCAATGAGGGTGACAAGTGTCACCCTCCCGTTGGTCCAAAAGGTTTCGTCTCTCGGAAAAATCCGCAAAAATACAAAACGACATAGCCGGAATTTTCCCTTCGCAAGTTACGCAAAACGTTTCGTCGAAAAACGACTCTAACCGGGTGTTGCCTGAAAGGTAACTTCGCCAAGCCACCTAGGCGGGGGTGACACGTGTCACCCTCCTATTGGCCCTCATAAAACGTCTTTCGAAAAATATCCACAATGGCCAAAATCTCGAAAACAAAGTGGGCCCCACAAAACCGTAAATTTCTCCCGTGGGCCCCACGTGACCATTTCCGAAAATAAAATCTCAAAATTCTAATATAATCCATGAAGTCCAAATACCAAATCTGGGAATCCAATTCTCATTAACGAACCTTTTTCTTCACAAATAACTCACATCTTTCTTTCTTTTCAAAATTTCTGTCGTACTCTCGTACGTACGTCCTCACATACATACCCTGCAACTACGGGGTATAACAGATACCTCCAAAGTCACTTATGTTCAAAGCCCTTAAAGGTTGCTTCAAGGCTTTCAATTTGGAGGCAAGGACGAATTGAGCAGTTCCCAATATGTCTTGTCTCCAACATGAAGTCATAATGTTCTCAGGTTTGTGTGAAAGCCACATATTCATGAACTTGAAAGGGCATTTCCCAACATTATAGGATGCAATAATCGTGGCTATCACAGGACAGTGGTCCGAGACAGGTTCCATAGGCATGAAATTGGCTGTGCATTCTAGGGTCAAATCACTCCAACTTTGATTCATCAACACTCTATCAAGCTTAGACCAAATCGAACCATTCGTCCAAGTGTAGAAGGAACCGGAAGAAGGAGCGTCTTCTAGTCCATGAGAATTCCTGAAATCTCCAAGATCCCTAAGTGCATAAGGCGTGAGAGGAGGACCCCTGTTATACCCCGTAGTTCCAGGGTATATAGGTGAGGATGTACGTGCGAGATTACGACAGAAATTTTGGAAAGAAAGAAAGATGTGATTTTTCGACGGAAAAGTTTCCGGTTTTTGTGAAGAAAAAGGTTCGTTAATGGGAATTGGATTCCCAGATTTGGTATTCGGACTTCTTAGAATATTTGAGAATTATGGAATTTTATTTAGGAAATGGTCACGTGGGCCCAGTGAAATTTACTGCTTTGTGGGGCCCGCTAGTTTTTGAGATTTTGGCCATTATGGATATTTTCGGAGATGAAATATTTTGATTTAGTAGGAGGCGACACGTGTCACCCCCCTAGGTGGCCCTTGGCCGAAATTAGCTTGGCAAGACAAGTGGCCAAGTCTTGCTAGATATTTTGTGTGGACAAGTGGCTTGTGGGTCCCACCCACACTTGTCCCCAATCTCAACCACACACTTGCCTTCATCCTATCCCTTGGTTGTCCTATATATGCACCCTTAGTTGATGAAATCTTCCACACTTAGACATTTGAAGACTTGAAAAACCCTCCCTTCTCCCTTGACCTAGAGCTCTCGGTTTTGCCCCCATTTCTTGAGCAAAATTTGTCCAACAATTCTTAAACTCTCAAGTGTTCTTCCCTAAGGTGTTAGGAAGATTGTGTACCAAGAGTTGGAAAAGATTTCACACCCCTAGCCTTGAAGGATGCCTTGGCCGAAAGTTGTCATCTTGAAACCCTAAGTGTTCTTCACTTTTTGGAGTTGAATCTTGAAGAGAAGTTGGTTAGGAGCTTCTATGGGTTGCTTGTAGCGGATTGGAACGTAAAGATTTGGAGCTAAGACTTGCTTGGAGCGACTTTAAGAACTTGGATATTTTTGGGCTATTTGAGGTAGTGGAACTTAAACCTCTTTGTGAATTGGTTGTTATACATATATTATAAGTATATTATGGATTATATAATATATGGAGTAAGTTTGGAAGAGTTGGATCTTGTTAACTTGTTAAAAGAAAGGATTGGCCGTTTGCCATTAAAATGGTAAAAACGTATCTTACTTGCTAAGAAGCTAATAACAAAGTAACTATAACTTATATTAAGAATGGAAATATAAGTTGGATGACTAATGAGTAAATTGGATAAGTAAAATGGACAAAGTGGCCAAGGACCCCAAAATTGTATTTACTTTGGATCATTTACTTTGGACCGTATTTACTTTGGACTGTATTTACATTGATCAGTATTTACATTTCGTTAAGGAAGATTTTTCAATCGCGTTCGCTTGGGCGTGTGATCCCCTTTTTAATTATTGTATTGTTATGAAGGCGTGATAGTAAACCGTTCACGGTTGGCGCGTAATCCCCTTCTTTTACTTATTGTTGTTATGGGCGTGATAGTAAACCGCGTTACCGTTTGGGCGTGTAATCCCCTTCTTTATGTTGTTTAATTATTACGCCTTATATATATATGGTATATATATTACGGTTATTCGCCTTGGTAAAAGATGGAAAAGTGAGTATAAGCGGGAAGTCTTGTAGAAATTTCCGTAGATTTTGAGGGCTTTTATTGGTATAAGTCTTCAATGATAAGAAAGGTTTGATAGGAGTACTATTACCATTTTAGGAGTGGAGTACTACGTGTGGCGTGATCTACTTGGCTTAAGTAGTAGCCGGCGGGTTGAAGTACTTGGAGCGTTTTGCTTATTGTCGATAAATCTTCGCGAGTTATGTGAACCTCTTCCTATCTTTTCTAGCATGATTGTTGTGAACTATGTAGTACGGTAGCGTACATGTGCTAAGTGATTTGGTTGGTTTAAAACATAGGGTGTTATAATAGCTTTATGGGAAGTTAGTTATAACGACCTTATGAAGTGAAAATGGTTTCTTGATGTTAGAAGTTAAGAGACTTGATCTTATAAGATAAGAGACTTAACTTATTTGTTTTAATGTGGATGTTTGTGTGAAACCTCAGTCGTGAGTAATGAGGACTGGGTTTTTAAAGGGATAATGTTTCTTGATTTCGAATCGAATGTGTATCGACAGAACCATTGCAGCGTTAATAAAGGAAAATGTATTGAATAATGATGTGTTGTATTAAAACCGAGAAACCTCCATCCGCATAGAAGCTAAGATGACAAAATGATATTACATTTTCTAGATCATTCGGTTGTAATAAGATCGTTATAAACAAAGAATAAACTACTCACATATATGACGTATGTTACTCAATTGTTTTAAAAGAGATTAAGACTATGAGTTATGAAACCTTTCTAAAATAAGTGACTTGAGCATTTGAAAATGAGAAGCTTGAGTAATTGAAACTAGGCAAATTGGAACTTAGGAAAAGAAAGTTGTCACTTGATTTAGAAAAGGAATATGGGTTGGTCATTCTAATACTATGGGTATAGGGTGACTTTTATAAAAGTAATGGATCTCTTTTAAAAGAACTTAACGTATGTAGTACTTTGGGGTTAAAACCCGACTTTGGCATAAAATGAAAGTACTTTGAGTTGTGTGAAACTTGCCTATGCTTGTTGTTGTGAAACTTGCCTATGCTTGTTGTTGTGAAACTTGCCTATGCTTGTGATGATAGCCTTTGTTGTGCAAGTGTGGTATTTACGTTACCGCGTCTCGATAGAGGCCGGTCGACTTGTTGAGAACTTACTTGGACGTGCTGGCAGTGATGGAGAATTCCACGGGTATGTTTCCATTTTGATTACTGTCTTGTTGTTGATGTCACATGGACATGTCTACACCGACGAGATTCGGCATGCGCCACGCGTCGGGTTGATTACCCGATATATTGTTATTGTGGTTACATGGACATGTCTACACCGAGGTAGAATTCGGGGCGTGGCCGTGCGGCGGGTTGATCACCGATATTATTGTTGATGTCACATGGGCGATTCACACCGAGGTAGAATTCCGGCATGTGGTCATGGGGCATTGGTATTATTGTTGCATCATGGACATGTCTACACCGATGCAGAATTAGGCATGCGCCGATGCGAACATGATTGATGTTGTGGGCGTAAGACCCATAGTTATATTTGAGTGATGACTTGAGGCGTGAGTCCCCGATCGACATGATCGCTTTTATGTTGTGAATCAGTTTGGTTATCATACATGTCTCCCGCTTTATATAGACTAGTATGATTTCATTCTGATTTTTCTGACGCCACATACTTGGTACTGTTGTCTCGACTCCTTCGGCCGAAGTGCGTATAAAGAGGCGTCTCGCTCTCGCGCAGGCGGGTGGCTCTGTATTGGCTCACTCCGTACGCGTCTGAAGGTCAAACCTCAGGATGCGATCCAGTACCATTGTTGGAGTCGCCGTGACTAGAACCTCAGCAGAAAAGTTACAAAAGTGGTATCGAGCGATTAATCCTCGGAAAGTGTCTACAGACCGTGTCTAGTAGAGTCTTGATTATCGATGTGTTGTGCACCACATCTATAATCAGGAGGCTGCAGGACATTTAGGATTGGTTTCCATTCTTCTCATTCCGAGATCGTGCCTTAGAGTTGTGTTGTAAGTTGGACCCCTCTGACGTATCTCGTTTTTACCAGTTATGCCTCCGCGCAAGGCAACCAGAGCCCTGAAGGGCAAGACAGCCGAGGGAACCGCTAGTGAGATCTGAGGAGTACGAGCGCGCAGCCCGCATACACTGAGGTTGTGCTTGAGACGGCGTTTTGTAGCGCCGCCACCCCAAAGAGAGGTTAGAGCCGCGGAATGGCTGCCGAGACCGCAGCACTGAGCCTCCAGTCCCACACCGGGCGGAGGAGATGGGTTATAAGAGATGGCCCGATTGCCGGCCGTGGTCGTGGCAGATATGGAGATAGGCCGATCAGCAGCCCAGTTCGATAGCACCAGCCGTTCACCCCGAGCGATAGTTTGAGGCTACGGACTTTCTCGAGTTGTAGCCGCGAGTTTTATGGGTCGAGGCACGAGGATGATCCGCAGGAGTTCATCCGGCGATTCTGACCGATCACGCGGGTGATCAAGGCTTGAGACCGAGTCGTGACCTTTGGTTCGCGTCGGCTGCGTGATACCGCGATCGATTGGTTTGATTCATGGAGCTTTCCGGGAGAGCATGCACCTCAGCGGTATGGGATGAGTTTTCGGGCGTTCTCACGCACTTCTTGCCTCCGCAGATGGCGAGGGCACGCCGGCAGATTTTTGATGCTTAGACAGGCGGGCGTGCGGTTGGGAGTACAATGTGAGTTCGACTCATTGGCCCGGTACGTCCCAGCGTTGGTAGCTAGTATGGAGGATCGAGTGCACCGATATGTTACAGGGCTCGATGATTACATGTCAGAGGCATGTTCAGGAGTAGCTCTTCACCGGCATGGACATTGCCCGCACGCAGCTCATGACCAGGATGTGAGGCACGAGAGGTCGACGGAATGACGAAGATCGGCGAAGAGGCCGAACAACAGCGGTCCTTTGGTGACTTTCGAGGCGGACCGCCTCAGCAGCATACTAGTTTTGTACCTCCGCCAGTGCAGTGGTCCTCCACAACCTTCAGAGTATTCGGAGCGGTCGGGCTCGAGGTTGAGTTTCGAGGAAGTAAGGGTGTTGGCGACGCGGTCACCCCTACCTCGTGTGGTCGATGTGGTAGACCGCATTTCGGGAGTGTCGTGGTGCGGGGAGCTTGTTATTTTTGCGGCCAGGCCATTTTGCGAGGAATCGTCCACCAAGGGTAGCACGGATGTTACGACTCACCTACCGGATCGATGGTGGTTCATCGCCTTCATAGCATACCGCAGGCGTGCCTATGATTAGAGTGGAGCGGTAGCCTCAGGTATATCCTTAACCCTCTAGAGTTTGGTTTGCGCGATATGATGATCTTATTATTGTGTGCTATGTACGGATAGCGTTGTGTTGTTTGTAAGTTAGAAAACATGGTTAGTTGGAAGGATAAGTGTGGGGCATGGAAAGTGTGAACCTTAGAGTTTTATACGTGGAGACCTTAGAGGCGAGGCCGCTTGAGTGGGTGATTTTACGGTTGGTCTTTGCCGATGTACTTGGTATGCGGGAAATATTGTGGGATAATTACATAGGTAGTGTGAGATGGAAGTGGTAGCTTTCGGCGTGAATGAGTAAGATTGTTCCGGATCGGGAACAAGAGTTGGCGCGTGTAGGGGTCGGGTTGAGGGCCATTTGCGGGTCAACCCGCAGCCCAGATTGAGGTGGGGTCAGTTCGAGGTGGTCCCGCCGGTGGTAGGTCACGAGGGTGCTAGGCCCAAGTTTAGGTAACCATCGTACGAGTTCGTGGATGCGTTCAACCAGAATCGGATCGTGAAGGCCGGGAATGGCCTTAGAGTAAATTGAAGCTAGTGGGAGCTGTTGTAAGATTAGAAATGATTCCTCGTTGGCTTGGATTTGAGTTTTGCGCACATGTTATATTCTGGCCATTGGTGGCGTGATCGGTTTGTAAGTATAGTAGTGAAGACTATACCGAGCACAAATGCGTTTGGAGACTTAGAATGAACATTCGGGACGAATGTTTCTAAGGGGGGAAGAATGTTATACCCCGTAGTTCCAGGGTATATAGGTGAGGATGTACGTGCGAGATTACGACAGAAATTTTGGAAAGAAAGAAAGATGTGATTTTTCGACGGAAAAGTTTCCGGTTTTTGTGAAGAAAAAGGTTCGTTAATGGGAATTG
This sequence comes from Przewalskia tangutica, assembly GCA_029844215.1. Taxonomy (NCBI): domain Eukaryota; kingdom Viridiplantae; phylum Streptophyta; class Magnoliopsida; order Solanales; family Solanaceae; genus Przewalskia; species Przewalskia tangutica. Next base: position 279,414 of record CM056733.1, read on the forward strand.
GATTCCCAGATTTGGTATTCGGACTTCTTAGAATATTTGAGAATTATGGAATTTTATTTCCGGAAATGGTCACGTGGGGCCCACGGGTGAAATTTACGGTTTTGTGGGGCCCGCTTAGTTTTTGAGATTTTGGCCATTATGGATATTTTCGGGAGATGAAATATTTTGGACGAGTAGGAGGGCGACACGTGTCACCCCCCTAGGTGGCCCTTGGCCGAAATTAGCTAGACAAGTGGCAAGACAAGTGGCCAAGTCTTGCTAGATATTTTTGTGTGGACAAGTGGCTTGTGGGTCCCACCCACACTTGTCCCCAATCTCAACCACACACTTGCCTTCATCCTATCCCTTGGTTGTCCTATATGCACCCTTAGTTGATGAAATCTTCCACACTTAGACATTTGAAGACTTGAAAAACCCTCCCTTCTCCCCTGAACTCGAGCTCTCGGTTTTGACCACATTTATTGAGAAAAATTTGTACAAGAATTATTAAACTCTCAAGTTTTATTCCCTCATGTGTTAGGAAGATTTTGTACCAAGATTTGGAAAAGATTTCACACCACAGCCTTGAAGGGATGCCTTGGCGAAAGTTGTCATCTTGAAACCCTAAGTGTTCTTCACTTTTTGGAGTTGAATCTTGAAGAGAAGTTGGTTAGGAGCTTCTAGGGGTTGCTTGTAGCGGATTGGGCGTAAAGATTTGGAGCTAAGACTTGCTTGGAGCGACTTTAAGAACTTGGATATTTTGGGCTATTTGAGGTAGTGGAACTTAAACCTCTTTGTGAATTGGTTGTTATACATATATTATAAGTATATTATGGATTATATAATATATGGAGTAAGTTTGGAAGAGTTGGATCTTGTTAACTTGTTAAAAGAAAGGATTGGCCGTTTGCCATTAAAATGGTAAACGTATCTTACTTGCTAAGAAGCTAATAACAAAGTAACTATAACTTATATTAAGAATGGAAATATAAGTTGGATGACTAATGAGTAAATTGGATAAGTAAAATGGACAAAGTTGGCCAAGGACCCCAACTTAAGATCAGTATTTACTTTGGACCGTATTTACTTTGGGTATTTACATTGGTGTATTTACATTTACATTAAGGGAAGATTTTTCAATCGCGTTAGTTTGACGTGTGATCCCCTTTTAATTATTGTATTGTTATGAAGGCGTGATAGTAAACCGTTCTGGTTGGCGCGTAATCCTTCTTTTACTTATTGTTGTTATGGGCGTGATAGTAAACGCGTTACCGTTTGGGCGTGTAATCCCCTTCTTTATGTTGTTTAATTATTACGCCTTATATATATATATGGTATATATATTACGGTTATTCGGGCCTTGGTAAAAGATGGAAAAGTGAGTATAACCGGGGAAGTCTTCTTAGAAATTTCCGTAGATTTTGAGGGCTTTTATTGGTATAAGTCTTCAATGATAAGAAAGGTTTCATAGGAGTACTATGACCATTTTAGGAGTGGAGTACTACGTGTGGCGTGATCTACTTGGCTTAGGAGTAGCGGGTTGGAAGTACTTGGGCGTTTTGCTTATTGTCGATAAATCGTCGCGAGGTATGTGAACCTCTTCCTATCTTTTCTAGCATGATTGTTGTGAACTATGTAGTGCGGTGAGCGTACGTGTGCTAAGTGATTTGGTTGGTTTAAAACATAGGGTGTTATAATAGCTTTATGGGAAGTTAGTTATAACGACCTTATGTAGTGAAAATGGTTTCTTGATGTTAGAAGTTAAGAGACTTGATCTTATAAGATAAGAGACTTAACTTATTTGTTTTAATGTGGATGTTTGTGTGAAACCTCATTCGTGAGTAATGAGTACTTGGTTTTAAAGGGATAATGTTTCTTGATTTGGGAATCAGAATGTGTATCGACAGACCATTGCAGCGTTAATAAAGGAAAATGTATTGAATAATGATGTGTTGTATTAAAACCAGTAGAAACCTCCATCTGCATAGAAGCTAAGATGAGACAAAATGATATTACATTTTCTAGATCATGGCTGTTGTAATAAGATCGTTATAAACAAAGAATAAACTACTCACATATATGACGTATGTTACTCAATTGTTTTAAAAGAGATTAAGACTATGAGTTATGAAACCTTTCTAAAATAAGTGACTTGAGCATTTGAAATTGAGAAGCTTGAGTAATTGAAACTAGGCAAACTGGAACTTAGGAAAAGAATGTTGTTACTTGATTTTGAAAAGGAATATGGGTTGGTCATTCTAATACTATGGGTATAGGGTGACTTTTATAAAAGTAATGGATCTCTTTTAAAAGAACTTAACGTATGTAGTACTTTGGGGTTAAAAACCCGGACTTTGGCATAAAATGAAAGTACTTTGAGTTGTGTGAAACTTGCCTATGCTTGTTGTTGTGAAACTTGCCTATGCTTGTTGTTGTGAAACTTGCCTATGCTTGTTGTTGTGAAACTTGCCTATGCTTGTGATGATAGCCTTTGTTGTGCAAGTGTGGTATTTACGTATTCTGCGTCTCGATAGAGGCGGTCGACTTGTTGAGAACTTACTTGGACGTCTTTGGCGGTGATGGAGAATTCCACGGGTATGTTTCCATTTTGATTCTTGTCTTGTTGTTGATGTCACATGGGCGTATCTACCGTCACGATGATTAGGGGCATCGGCCGTGCGGCGGGTTGATTACCGATATATTGTTATTGTGGTTACATGGACATGTCTACAGGGTAGAATTCCGGGGCATGTGGCGTGCGGCGGGGTTGATCACCCAAGATATTATTGTTGATGTCACATGGGCGTGTCTACACCGAGGTAGAATTCGGGCATGTGGTCATGGGGCATTGGTATTATTGTTGCATCATGGACATGTCTGCCGTCTGCAGAATTCCGGCATGCGCCGTGATGCGAACATGATTGATGTTGTGGGCGTAAGACCCATAGTTATATTTGAGTGATGACTTGAGGCGTGAGTCCACGATCGACATATTTGCTTTTATGTTGTGAATCGTAGTTTGGTTATCATACATGTCTCTCGCTTTATATAGACTAGTATGATTTCACTCTGATATTTTCTGATTTCACATACTTGGTACTGTTGTCTTGACCTCCTTGGGCTGCGTTCATCTGCGCAGTAAGTACATCGGTCGTGGATCCTCGCTCTTAGGATCTCGATTCAGCGTTTTGGGAAGCTCCGTTTCTCGGAGGCTTATCTTTTGGTATGTGTTCCACTGAGTTGTAGGTTCTTGTACATTCGGGGTATGGCGGAGCCTGTCCGTCATAGTTATTGTAAATCTTAGAAGTGCAGTAATCTTGTTGTGGCGGGGTTTGTAAAGGGATTAAAGCATTCGTTTTGAAAGAGTTGTATTTATTATGTTATTTGAAGGTAACAGTTGGGTTGGCTTTGTTTATGTTCATATATCTGTTTCTTGTTTAAGTTTTATTTTCATTGGTTTTCTCGATGATTGTATCAACTAGGGTGCAGGATAAGGCACGATGCTTGGGCCGGGCGGTCGTTACAACCCCACTTATCGTGAGGGTAGCAATAAGTGTTGAAATCTCCCATAATCATCAAGGCTTAGTGATGCCAACACCCAGTGAGAAAGGTGATGCGAAGCATTCTTCTATCCGAGATGCTATAAACGGGTACACAAATGTGGCAAGGAAGGACACTTGTGTTATATTGCAACTTGCACGGACATGGATATCTTTGAGTCCATACCAAGCACTTCGCAACAAACCTGGATGGATCCCAGTAATAGCATTCTACCGCCTCGATGAATTCCAAATTTGAGCAAAACTTCCATGCTTTGAATCTTTGAGCGGAGAAAGACTACGTCCTTGGCGAGATAGCTTAGTTTCCAATAGACAAATCATAGCCGCATCATGCTGTTTTGTGATACTACACACTAGAGCTTGCGTGGCAGCCTGTCCCTTTGTCGCAAAGACCACGACATTCAACAAAGTATTTTCATTAGGAAACAAAGGAGGTTTTATTAGCACCTCCGCGCTTAGCCGCTTTCCCACGCTTTTGACCCATTCTTTTGGACAAAACTTCTTGCCATCCATCATCTTTGTTCTTTGGAAGCCATAACTTGTGTACCGGTAAGCTATGTTCCCGCGTTCAAAGTTAACGTTACTTGACACAAGCTGTGCCTTTTCCGTAGCACCGTTGTATGTCACTTCATCCAATGAAGGTGGCGGGTTCATAGGCATCTCAGAATCAGAATGTTTTGACTCACCCCTCATCCTAACATGTTGTGTATGGAATGATTTTTGTAGAATGTCTTGGATTGACATTAAATGCATTTCATGATATGGTCTCCCACTAGCCCACTTTGGCAGTAGGGAGCCTTAGCATAAGCCACATCACTTTTCTAACCAAATGACATGCTTCCGTATAATTTATCAATCACAAACATAATTAATTCTAAATCCCTCTTCATTTAAATTCAAAAAATTCATAAGACCTTCGTATACTCGATGTCATAATTTATAATATGACATTAGTCCATCACCTCTTTTGGAATACACAACTATTATTATTAATCCCCATCGTCACACTTGTTACGTCCAAAATTAGTTTGGGATCACATCATTTTGCATACTAATTTCCTTATTAGCATATGCAAATATAACAAAAAAATTCTCAACACTCGGATCTATTTTCTTCGTTTACATGTTCAAATTTTTACCCAAAATTACGAGACCTTACATCTTTCCCCCCTTAGAAACATTCGTCCTCGAATGTTGGGGTAATATATAACATACACCACTACATCTGACCTCTCATGGTCTTCAAGCATTGATTACAATCTTAGGAATTGGAATTTACCTCATGCTTCTCCTGGAACCTCAGCGTTGGCCTGGAATAAGTGCGGATATTTGTGCATCATTTCTTCTTCCACCTCCCACGTCTTCTCTTCCATTTTCCTATTTTACCACAAGATCTTCACAAAAGCTATCTCCTTAGTCCTCAGTTTGCAGACTTATCGATCTAGGATAGCAACAGGAATCTCTTCATATGATAGATTCTCTGTAACCTGCACATCCTCTATTTGTACAATCTGATAAGGATCTCCAACACATGCTCTTAATATGGAAACATGACAAACTGGATGAAAAAATTCTAATTCTGAAAGTAAGTCCAATTCGTAAGCTACTTGACCAATTCGTCGAATTATGCGATATGGCCCAATATACCTTGGACTGAGCTTTCCCTTCTTTCCAACCTCATTACTCCCTTCATAGGCAAAATCTTCAAGAATACCCAATCATCTATCTGGAATTCCAAGTCTCGCCGTCACACATCTGAATATGATTTCTGATGACTCTGAGCCGTTAACAGTCGCTCTTGGATAATATTTACCTTTTCTATGATTTGATGCACTAAGTCAGGCCCAAATAACTCTGATTCGCCTACCTCGAACCATCCGATAGGGGTCTACATTTTCGTCCGTATAAAGCCTCATATGGAGCCATTTTAATACTGGCGTGATAGCTGTTATTGTACGCGAACTCAATAAGGGGTAAGTGATCATCCCAACTTCCCTTGAAGTCCAACACACAAGCTCGTAACATATCCTCGAGTGTCTGAATCGTTCGCTCGGCCTGACCGTTTGTCTGTGGATGGAAAGTCGTACTTAAATTAACTCGGGTGCCTAACCATTTCTGAAATGACTTCCAGAAGTTAGCTATAAACTGAGCACCTCTATCAGATATAATAGAAATAGGCACACCATGAAGTCGAACAATCTCCTTAATATATAACTTCGCGTAGTCCTCGGCCGTGTATGTAACTTTCACTGGTAAAAAAATAGCTGATTTAGTCAGTCTGTCAATGATCACCCAAATAGAATCAAATTTACGGAAAGAATGAGGTAATCCCGTAATGAAATCCATATTAATCATTTTCCATTTCCATATCGGAATCTCGATATTCTGAGTTAAGCCACCGGGCTTCTGGTGCTATATTTTTACTTGCTGACAATTGATACACTGAGCTACGAACTCCGCCATACTCCTCTTCATATCGTTCTACCAATAAATGCTCTTGAGGTCATGATACATTTTAGTTGATCCCGAATGAATAGAATATCGCGAATAATGAATCTCTGTCATAATTCTATTCCATAATCCTTCTACATTTGGAACACATAGACGACCCTGGTACCTGAGAGTTCCATGTTCATCAATCTCAAAGGTCGTAGTTTTCTTCTGCTAAATTCCTTTTCTTATCTTCTTCAACCTAGGTTCTTCCCATTGACGTTCCTTAATTTCTGATATGAGGGGTGATTCTGACATGTTCTGAATCACAAAACCACCATCCTCTGAGTCCATTAGTCGGACTCCCAAACTAGCTAACTGATGAAGCTCTCTCACTAATTCCTTCCTTTTGACTTGCACTGACATCGAGCTGACCATTGATTTATGGCTAAGTGAGTCTGCTACCACATTAGCTTTACTAGGGTGATATAAGATGTCCACACCATAATCCTTCAATAACTCAAACCATCTTTTTTGTCTCAAGTTCAGCTCATTTTGTTTGAATATGTATTGTAGGCTCTTGTGATCCGTAAAAATGTCGATATGAACACCATATAAATAGTGCCGCCAAATCTTCAGTGCATAGACCACTGCGGCTAACTCTAAATCATGTGTCAGATAGTTCTTCTCATGTTTCATCAATTGCCTTGAGGCATAGGCAATCACTTTACCATGCTGCATCAGCACGCATCCTAAACCTTCTCTCGAGGCATCACAATACACAACATAACCTTTTGGTCCCTATGGGAGAGTAAGGACTGGTGCCGATGTTAATCCATCCTTCAACTCCGCTCACAAGCATCGTACCATTGGAATTTTATAGACTTTTGTGTCAACTTCGTCAAAGGTGCTGATATGGTAGAAAATCCTTCCACGAACCTTCTGTAATAGCCAGCTAGGCCTAGAAAGTTGCGAACCTCTGTTGGAGTCATAGGCCTCAGTCAATTACTTACCGCATCAATCTTCTGAGTGTCCACTCTTATGCTTTCATCTGACACTATATGACCAATAAAAGCTATTGACTTCAACCAAAACTGACATTTGGAGAGCTTTTCATACAACTTGTGATCCCGGAGCGTCTGTAGTATTATTCGCAAATGTTCCACATGTTCTACTTTCGAGTGCGAATAAACCAGAATATCATCTATAAATACTATCACAAATACGTCCAGGAATGGACGGAACACGTTTTTCATTAGGTCCATAATTGTTGCTGGTGCATTCATGAGTCCAAATGACATTACTAGGAACTCGAAATGCCCATACCTTGTCTTGAAAGCCGTCTTTGGAAAATCATTTTCCTTAACCTTTAACTGATGGTACCGTGACCTTAGGTCAATTTTTGAGAAACATCTCGCACCTTGTAATTTATCAAACAAATCATCAATTCGGGGAAGAGGATACTTGTTCTTGATAGTAACTTTATTCAGCTGTCGATAGTCGATACACATCCGTAACGAGCCATCTTTCTTTCGTATGAACAATACCGGCGCGCCCCAAGGAGGTATACTAGGCCTAATAAAGCCTTTCTCGAGCATATCCTTTAATTGTTCCTTCAATTCTTTCAATTAAGCTGGAGCCATTCTATAAGGAGGAATAGATATCGGCTGAGTGTCTAGAAACACATCAATACCGAACTCAATTTCCCTTTTAGGAGGAAGACCTGGAAGTTCGTCTGGAAATATGTCAAGAAATTCATTGACCACCGGAATTGATTGAGATGTAGGTGGTTTGACATCGACATCCCTCGCCCAAACAAGATGGTACATACAACCTTTGGAGATCATTTTTCTTGCCTTAAGGTATAAAATAAACCTACCTTTTGGCGTTGCCGTATTACCTTTACATTCGAGGACTGGCTCATCTAGGAACTGGAATCTAACAATCTTCGTTCGACAATCAACATTAGCATAGCATGACGTTAGCCAATCCATTCCCATAATAACATCAAAGTCAACCATTTTTAATTCCACCAAGTCTGCTAGGGTCTGATGACAACAAACTAATACTGCATAATTCTGATAGACCCATCTCACGACTACCGATTCACCAACCAGTGTAGATATCACAAATGGATCCCTTATCAACTCAGGATCCATACCAAATTTACAGGCAACGAAAGGAGTAATATATGATAAATTTGAGCATGGATCTAACAGTGCATACACATTGCGTGAAAAGACTGATAATGTACCTGTAATCACATCAGGTGAGGACTCCTGATCCTGTCGCCCCATCAATGCATACATGTAGTTCTGGCCCCTACCTCTTCCTCGACCGACTAATGTATATTGACCTTGCCTTGACGGCCATACTGATCGCGATGAAATTGCTGCGGATCTGAATGGCCGAGCCCTAACACCTTCACCTACTGTAGGATAGTCTAGTGCAAAATGACCAGGTTCTCTACAAGAATAACATACATTTGATGTTTGATGGCATGACCTTGTATGGATCCTACCACATTGCCCGCATTAAGTCAATGTCGGCCTCATCTAAGTGGATTTTCCCTTATAATAAGGTCCTGACGCTCGTGAACTCTGCCCTGGTCCTGATTGAACATACCGATTAACCCTCGATCCTGAAAATAGCAATGATGTGTTGGCTGCTGGGTAAGTTGGTCGCCTATGTCACGACCCGAACCCCGGGCCCGCGATTGGTGCCCTACCTGGTCACTCTTCTATTCAAACAACACAAGTAACCTGCGGAAGCTAAATAACACTCTTTTGTTTTCTTTAAACAAAGGCAAAGCCGACAAGGCTGCCATAATATATAACACCCGAATAGGACTACAACTGTACAACAATATAAATACAACTCACGCCAGTCCAGCTCACATATGAATACAGACCTCTAAGAGTTTCGACAACAACTATGACGGGATAAGCCCCGTCGTACCCTGAAATACTCAACAGTCTAAACCAACCGTACCAATGGTAAGCTCCGGAACAAGGAAGCTACCTCAACAACTGAACAAGATCCCACACACGCGGATCACCCAACTGCGAACCTAAACCTGCGGGCATGAACGCAGCCTCCCGAAGGGGGTCAGTACAACATGTACTAAATATGGAACGGAAATAAAGTACAATATTAAAATCATGGCTGACCAAGAAATGACAGGGGCAAGTAAAATAATCAAATACCAGATCCAACCATGTCATATAAAATAAGAGTCAATTGTACCTTGTATCACTATACCCCTGTACCACTGTACCACTGTACCACCGTGCTACTATATCATTGTACCACTGTACTACTGTATCACTGTAGCACTGCACTACTATATCACTGTACTACTATATCACCGAGAGTCAACTGTACCTTTTCAAGATATGCAAGTCATGTCAAAATCAGGGACACCTGCCCTCAGAATCATTATGCAATTCCAACCATAGGTCTTAAACCCGCAATATAAAAGCATGCCCATGGAATTACTCCATCACTATCAGCATGTAACAAGTGTCATATATAACATGCCCGTGGAATTCCTGCATCACTGTCGGCATGCACAAAGTATAATATATAACATGCCCGTGGAATTCCCGCATCTCGGGAACATATCATCATGGAGAGCTAGTCCATGGAATAATAATATCACCCAGGGATTGAACCCGCATCATGGCCGCACGCCCACAAAATTCCTTCATCGTGAAAGCATGTCCATGGAACAATATAGTGGAAACATGCCCATGAAATTCTTCTATCATGTAGTAAGCACGTCCAAGTAAATAATACAATAAGATGGCCAGCCCTCCAATGAGGGACGCGGTGGTATAGAAATATAACACTTGCACGAAAAGCTATCCTGAGCGAACATATGCAAGTTTAGAATATTCTTTGACTCTCATTATCATAAAATGAATAAACCATCATTTTAGCAAATCAATACAATACCATGTCTTCCATTTAAACAAAGACAATTACCATGCCTTCCTTTTAAACAAACCAAGATAATTACCATGCCTTCCTTTTAAACAAACCATTTAAAATGAACTTTCCTTTTAGAAATCTCAAGGTACTATCAAGGGAGTATATCTAACAACTTCCATTTTATAAGCCGTGATTAATATATCATGAAATTTTATCTAATCAACTGTGAACCTAGAAAATGTAAAACGAACTGGTTATATCTTAGCTTCTATGCAGATGAAAATTTTACTCATTTCGATATAAGTAATTGTGGATTCCTTTTTTTCATTAACGCTGCAGTGACTTGTTCGATATCTTTTCTCATTAGTGCTATAACTTATCAAGATCAACTCGACTCCAATGCTTCCTAAAAACTCTTACCAACATCTCCCATAAGACTTGGTAAGGACTGTTAGGAACAATATAGATATGCCTTAAGCATATAATCAATAACATGACTACCCTTAACTTCTAAGAGTAGAATAACTTCCCTTTTTATAAAACCTGAAGTACTATTAATGAAATAGATAAAACCACTTCCTTTCTAGATAAACTGTCACGACCCGACCCCGGGCCCGCGACTGGGGCCCTACCTGGGAACCCCTTATAGGTATACATCAGAGAATAGCAGCGGAACATACATAAACTCATAAAATACTTAAACAGTAAAATATCAACAGGCTAGCTGATAAGGCCACCTTCCGTAAAATATACAAAACCCAAAAATAAAACAATTACATCTTTGTTCTTACAACCCAATCCACAAGATATGACTACAGACCTCTAAGAATAAGGCGTGACGGGACGGGCCCGTCGTACCCTGAATGTACATCTATCTACAACATCGTGGAAACCGTACTAAAAGACAAGCCTCCGAGAAATGGAGCTTGACACACGATCGGTGATCCTAGAGTGAGGATCCACCACCTTACCCTACCGTGGCATGAACGCACCAGGAAGAGGGTCGCTGACAGATGTACCAAGTATGCAAAACTGAAAGTACTGAAATGAAATCATAAGGTCTAAAATAAAGCTGGAGACATGTATGATAATAGTACACTGTGCCTTACTAACAATGAGAGTAATCAAGAGTATACTTTACTGCATAAAAATAGGAGGCTAATGATCAAAGTAGGGCCACTCGCCCGTAGTATCATTAAGCAATCCTACTTCTGGGACTCTTTCACCCGCATAGGTACTTCGGACCCGCAATGAGGTCATCCGCCTCGCATGAGACTATTTCACGACTATTTCACCCGCATGGGCCCTGTGGGCCCGCACTGAGTACAAACGCCGCACTCGCATCATGGGTAGCAAATCCATAAAATAAGTCGTAACCCGGGGGTTTACCCCGCAAGAATAACATAACCTAGCACAACCGGCTATCATACATAACATAAGCTCTACCGGCTTATCATACATAACATAAGAACCACCGGCTTATCATACATAACATAAGCAAGTTAAGAAATCCCCTAACTTCTTATTAACCTTTTTATATACACTCTCATTTTAGTTTACTTAAGGCACTAACATGTCATTATAAAATCCGGGAATTTAACCCAAAGTACTATGTACTTCTATTCTTTTAAAATGACTCTTTTTCATATAAAACTCCAAGATACTAATAACCGTAGTATCAAGTCATATCTACCTTTCAAAACAAGTCACAATACCTTTTAGAAATACATTTATAGGCTTCTAAACCAAGTGACTTTTTACTTTAAAACCTTAAGCAATTGATGCCTTTAAATCAATTTGCCTTTCTTCATTTCAAGTCATTTATCTTTATTTACTTCACTAGAGTAAACCATTCGTTTAACTTTCCATAAAGTTATTATAACCAACTTCCCATAAAGCCGTTATACTAACTTTATGCTTTAGACACTTACATTCTTTTTATAACCAAGAGACTTATACTTTCAAAAAAACCAAGTATCATAACTTTAGAAATCAAGATATCTTTAACCTTTAAAACAAGTGAGTTAATTCTCTAACTCAACCAACTCAGACATTCTTAAAACAAGTCAAGGATATCAAATGAAAATAAATTCATTTAAATCTCGTACGTCTACCGTACTATACATTTACAACTACTCATGCTCAAGAGATAAGAAAGTTCCGCATAACTCTTCGGTTCAATCCACTTGCTAAGTCCAATATGCCTTACGTAGTATGTCAACCTATAATGACCATAATACGTCTATCAACTTCTAGTTTCAAACGTAGAATATTCTAAGTTTAAAGTCACTTATTCTACGAAAAATTGGACAACACTTCCTTTGTTTCTATATACTTTTCCACCTTTTTCAAGGCCCGAATTCAATAACCAACATGCCACATTTAAGGCTCAACACATCAACCAATCAAAGGGAATTATACGCCTTACAGGACGTATACAATTCTGCCCCACAATTCATATAAAACAGTCCAATATTAAATGTCATTTTTCGACTACAAAGTACAACCGCATAAAATCTTTTCCAATTCATTTTCAATCCACAATGTCGTTCTCACATGTTATATAGTCGCAACCAATTTCAACAACTATAATCTCTCATTTAGATAACATGCGACGATTATAACTATCGATCCATTTGTATTATATTTTAATGGCTAATAAGCTCGTGTTCGAAGCTCCCAATACTCTATGACACTTATCAACTTCAATGTATAATTCACATGATCAATATCAACTATTACATGTATCATAATTTACTTCCAAGAGAAGAGAGAATTTTACCTTTAGGATTTCGCCCACTATAGCCCTTTTTCCGCAACTCCTTTTCTCGTCAAAATCATCCACACGAACTTTCTACAAGTTTATCAACACTTTATCTTCTTGCCGCCTCTACAACAATTTCACTAGGCTTATGTTTTCTTTAAATTTTTAGAGAGAAGGGGAGAGGAATTTCTTTAGGACGAACCTTTGCAAAATGACCAAGTCTTCAAGACTTGGTCATAATATAAGACCTTCTCTTCGTCAAAAAGATGGGAGGGACACTTGTCGCCCTCCCATAGGTATTTACAAAAAATATCTTTTGATTTTTCCCCATTTTTCGCGAAAAATCCCGCCTCGCGCCCGGCCAGTGGCGCGCCGTGGCGCAACTTCGAAAGTTTCGGGACTTACGGCGCGCGGCCTGCATGGCGCCGTGGCTCGATCGAATATTTTTCCATCACTTCTGCCAGCTGAATTTCTAACGTCCATAATTCTCCGCTCCGATGTCCTATCGACGAGTGCTTTGTTGCGTTGGAAACTAGACTCAAAGAACTTCATATTAGGCTTTTAAACACCTAAAAACTCTTAATAAACTGGGATATATAACACTCCAAAGTTGACTCAAAATCTGTCTAAAACATTTTTGCCAATTTATCTTTCCAAATTCAAATCTTATTCTCTTGAAATTACGGGGCGTAACATTCTTCCCCCCTTAGAAACATTCGTCCCCGAATGTTCTTTCGGAGTCAATCTTATAGATAGCGACATAGTCTCCCTTTTACAACCCCTACATATCAATAATGCCACCCGTGGCCATATAATAGTACTTAAGCAAAATACTTCACAAGTAAGGGAAATGAATTACCTGAAGGTGTCGAAAATAAGTGAGGATAATTCCTCATCATGTCCTCTTCTGCTTCCCAGGTCATCTCCTCCCTATTATCATTCCGCCACAAGACTTTAACGGAAGCCACATCCTTGGTCCGCAGTCGCCTGACCTGGCGATCGATTATCGCTATGGGACTCTTCTCATAAGATAATCCCTCTGTCACCTGGACATCGCTAGCTAGGAAAACTCTCGATGGATCTCCGATATACTTCCGCAACATAGAAACATGGAAGACCGGATGTACCGCCTGTAATTCCGATGGCAGATCCAACTTATAGGCAACCTTGCCTACTCTATGGATGATCTGGTAAGGCCCAATGTACCTTGGGCTAATTTTCCCCTTCTTCCCGAATCTCATCACACCCTTCATGGGTGATACCTTCAAGAAGACCCAATCGTCAACCTAAAACTCCAAGTGTCGACACCGATTATCTGCATAAGATTTCTGCCGACTCTGAGCTGCTAACAGTATCTCCTGGATAAGCTTTACCTTATCCACAGCCTGTTGAATCAAGTCTGGGCCAACTAACTGAACCTCGCCCACGTCGAACCAACCAATCGGCGACCTACACTTCCGCCCATACGAAGCCTCATATGGCGTCATTTGTATGCTAAAATGGTAGCTGTTGTTATAAGCAAAGTCCACAAGAGGTAAATGATCCTCCAAGCTACCCCTGAAATCAATAATACAGGCCCGCAACATATCCTCAAGTGTCTGGATAGTACGCTCTGCCTGTCCATCGGTCTGAGGATGAAATGTAGTACTGAGACTCACCTGTGTCCCTAACCCCTTCTGAAAAGACCTCAAGAAGTTAGCCGTAAACTGGGATACTCTGTCTGATATAATAGATGTAGGAACTCCGTGCAGTCTCACAATATCCCTGATATACAATCTAGCATAATCCTCAGTCGAATATGTAGTTCTGACTGGAAGAAAATGGGCTGATTTCGTCAGCCTGTCCAGAATAACCCAGATGAAATCACACTTCCTCTGCGTATAAGGTAATCTTGTAAAAAAATCCATGTTTATCACCTCCCACTTCCATGTTGGAATATCAATCGCCTGCAATAGCCCACCGGGCTTCTGGTGCTCAACCTTGACCTGCTGACAATTCGGACACTGAGCAACAAACCCTGCCATGTCCCTCTTCAGGCCATCCCACCAATACATACATCTGAGGTCATGGTACATCTTAGTCGACCCCGGATGAATAGAGTAACGAGAACTGTGTGCCTCCCCCAGAATCTGCTGACGAAGTCCTGCAACATCGGGAACACAAAATCTGCCCTCAAAGCTTAGCACCCCATCAGGCGCTATCTCAAATAAACTCTTCTCCTCTCGAAGAGACGTATCTCGATACCATATCATAACTGGATCCTCATACTGTCGCCTCTTCACCTCCTCAACGATGGAAGACTCGGCAACCTCACGATCCCGTACCCCACTATCATCGGTATCGACCAACCGAACCCCAAGGCTCGCCAGCTGATGGATCTCACGGACCATGTCCTGTCTATATGGATGTACTTCTGACAGACTCCCCATAGTCCTACGACTCAGAGCATCTGCAACCACGTTGGCTTTTCCCGGATAGTATAGGATATCAACATCATAATCCTTTAGCAACTCTAACCACCGTCTCTGCCGCAAGTTCAGCTCCCTCTGCCTGAAGATGTACTGGAGGCTCTTGTGGTCTGTATAAATATCCACATGAACACCGTATAAATAATGTCTCCAAATCTTCAAGGCATGAATAACTGCGGCCAACTCTAAGTCGTGAGTAGGGTAATTCCTCTCTTGCTTCCGTAGCTGCCGGGAAGCATAGGCTATTACCTTGCCGTGATGCATCAATACGCACCCTAGCCCGATACCCGAGGCATCACAATAAATCACGTAGCCCTCTAACCCCTCGGGAAGAGTAAGAACTGGAGCCGTCATCAACTTTTCCTTTAGTAACTGGAAGCCCTTCTCACAAGCTTCTGTCCACTGGAACTTAGCTGCTTTCTGAGTCAGCCTAGTCAATGGTGCTGATATCGAAGCGAACTTTTCCACAAACCTACGATAATAACCTGCTAGCCCCAAGAAGTTGCGCACCTCCGTCGGAGTAGTAGGTCTCAGCCAAGTCTTGACCGCCTCAATCTTTGCTGTATCTACCTGAACACCGTCAACCCCGATAATGTGCCCCAAGAATGCCACTGAGGCCAACCAAAACTCACACTTGGAGAACTTGGCGAACAACTGTCGGCACCGGAGGACCCCAAGTACCGTTCTCAAGTGATCTGCGTGCTCCTGCTCTGTGCGCGAATAAACCAGGATGTCATCAATGAATTCTATAACAAACGTATCCAAAAATGTCTTGAAAACCCGGTTCATCAAATCCATAAATACTGCTGGAGCGTTGGTCAAACCGAAAGACATCACCCTGAACTCATAATGCCCATACCGGGTCCTGAATGCAGTCTTCGGGATGTCTGCCTCTCTAACTCACACCTGATGATAACCAGACCGCATGTCTATTTTGGAGAAACACTTCGCACCCTGCAACTGGTCAAACAAATCATCAATCCTGGGGAGGGGGTATCTATTCTTGATGGTTACCTTATTCAGCTGCCTGTAGTCAACACACATACGCAGCGTTCCATCCTTCTTTTTAACAAACAAAACCGGCGCTCCCCAGGGAGAAATACTATGCCTAATAAAGCCTTTTTCCAGCAAATCTTTCAGCTGGTCCTTCAACTCCCTCAACTCAGCAGGTGCCATTCTGTACGGCGGAATAGATATAGGCCGAGTGTCTGGCAACACATCAATACAAAACTCAATCTCCCTTTCTGGAGTAATACCTGGGAGATCATCTGGGAATTCATCCGGAAACTCTCTAACCACCTGGGCGATCAAGAAGCGGCGCCTCGGCCTGCAGATCGAATCTGGAACGGATGATAGATGTACCCTTTCGCACCATCTTTCTAGCCTTGAGGTAAGAAATAAACCTACCGACGGCAATGTCTTGCGCGCCACTCGATAACGGCTCGGGAAATTGGAATAGGACCAACTGTCTCTGATCAGCGTTGGCATAATAAGAAGCCAACGATCCATACGTAATGGCGTCAAAATCGTCATCTCGACTCTATAAAGTTCTGCTGAATTCTGTAGTGTATATAAACACCGGGCAATCTTTGTACACCCGCTCAGCTAACACCGAATCACCCACTGGCGTAGCTACCTCAAAAGGTTCTATCGACACAGGCTCTATCCCTATTCTACCAGCAATACACATAGGACAAGGTAGAACCTGGATCTATCAATGCATAAACGTCACAGCATGAAATCAATAATGTACCTGTGACGACATCCGGGGAAGCCTCCTGATCTTGCCGGCTGGCTAAGGAATATATGCGGTTCTGTGGACCTCTAGAACTAGGACCTCCACCACGACCTCTGTCGCGGCCTGCCGGTCCGTGAACACCACGCCTCGGGCGTACTGTAAGATGAAGAAGCGACGGATCGACCGTAAGGCTGAATCATACCACCCATGCTGCCTCTGGTCGGACAATCCCTCTTTAAATGGCCCTGCTGGCCGCAAGAGTAACAAGCTCCTGGAGAAATACGACACTCCCCACGATGGGACCTACCACATCGACCACATCGAGGTAAGGGTAGCCTGATCTGACTGGAACCCCGGTTCCACTGGGAACCCAAAGCCCTGGAGCCTTGACCTGCTCCTGAATAACCCGGCCGACCAAACCTCCCGCGATGGCAGGAAGGAACACTCGATCTTTGCTGAAATGTAGACTGGCTCTTCGTTTGTCGCCTCGAAAATTACCCTGAAACCCTACTGTCCTGGCCCTCTTGGGCTGGCCTAGGTCTGGATAATCCTCTCTCTCTCTCTGTCCTCTATCCCCTGTACATAAGCCTGCTGTTATACCCCGTATTTCCAGAGTATGTACGTAAGGGAATACGTACGAAAGTCTAGCCTTAAAGATAAGCCTTGGACGTTTCATTTTGTACACAACTCACTAGAAGAATCGTTTCAGCGAAGCGTTTCCACGACTTTCGTAGAGTAAATTCCGCCATGCCATTTCTTATTTTTGCGGATTTTTCCGAGAGGCGAAACATTTTGGACCAACGGGAGGGTGACATATGTCACCCTCACATTGAAGCAAGTGGGATGGCTTTGGGCGATTGGGCGTCAAGAGGATGTTGGCCTTGGCCGATTGGTTCCTTACTTAGGCCTTGTTTTGTGGAGTGTTTTGTGGAGTGTTTTGTGGAGTGTTTTGTGGAGTAGGGGTTAGGGTGCACTGGGCTTGATCTTGGCCTTACACTTGCCTTGCACTTGTCTTCATCTTGGCCATTGGTTGGCCAAGGCTTGAGCTATAAATACCCCCTTGGAGATGAAGAGTTTTCATCCACAAAGTTATCTTCCAAGTCTAAAAATCCTCTCCTCTCCCTTAAGCTTTCGTCAACACCCCTTCCCTCCCCTCGAGTGGTGTGGCGAGAGCCTACCCCAGCTGCCGAAATCTACCCTCCCTTGGTAGAAAAGTTACCTTCTTGTATCGTTATAATGCCCAAAATACCCTAGCCCAAATACCTTAGTACTTAGTAGAAGTTGTGAAGAACTTCTGGTTCTGAGCATACAACTTAGAGCAAAACCTTGCTCAGCGCGACTTTTCTAGGATATTATTGGGCTTACCGAGGTAACTAATCCTAACCCTCTTTTGAATTAGAAAATATATACCGTTGTAGTATAAGGATAAGTATAAATACTTAGAAGTATATCACGTATAGAATTGAACTGTTATCACGATGAAGGGTTTAAAGAAGAATAATTGAATGATTACATGGGATTGTTTCACGATGAACTTATATAGCTCACCGGGTAGGGAAGTCTTGCCCGACTTTCCGTAGAATTGTGAACCCTCTGTTTAGAATGACCTTGAGTAGTCTTTGATAGATATCTGTGACTATTATAGGTGACTCTCTGCGCGACATATTGACTTAGCGGTGGTTTTGAGAAGGTATGTGATTCTTCCTAAAGCATGATATTTTACAATATATATATAGTACGGTAGACGTACATGTGTTAAGCGAATAATAACTACGGCAATGTCTTTGACTTAAGCTGAATAATACTTACGATGCCTCACGCTTAAGCTGAATAATAAAGAACCGAAAACATTTCAAAGACTCTTGAATCATATTATGAAGAGAACTAATTGGTTTTAAAGCGAGCTTAGGAGTTATACTAGCTTTATGGGAAGTTAAGTATAACCACTTAAGATTGATAAAAGAAACAAGTTTGCCTATGTGTTTATAACGACTCGTATTGTGAAAAGAATAATAAAATGGTTTGATAAGTAGACATGATATGATGCTATGTGTGTTAGTATCTTGTAACGTTTGTATAGGTGAGTATCCTTGTTGTGCTTATGTTGTTTAAAGATAAGTTGTTATGTTAGTATACTATCACTCACCTCTTGAGATGATACAGGGGTTAAGTCGCCTCCGTGCGGGGTAGACTCGGTGATGCAGGACCGTGATTCGAGAATACCTCATGCGGGTCGAGGGGCCTATGCGAGCTACGAGTTCGGTGTTAGTATGCGGGGTTATGCCTCATGCGGTCTGTGTGGCCATGCGGACGCGAGTCGGGGCGATGCGAAGAGTAGCTACCACCGATGCGGGGTTATACCTCATGCGGGCCCGTGAGTGGCCTATGCGGACTCGAGTCGAGTTAGGCTGCGGGAATGATGATGAGGCGAGTGGCCTGTTTCGATCATTCGCAGCCTAGACAAGACTCATTCTGATTACTATTGTTGCTCTTGTTTGTGATGTGGCACTATGTGCGGTTTCCTTGGTTGTTTCATACATATTTGTAAACTGGTTTTAAAAATGATATGTTTTCATTTAAGTACTTTACAGTTTCGCATACTTAGTACTGTTCGACCTCCTTGGGCTGCGTTCATGCCGGTAAGAGGCGGCGGTGCTAGATCCGCATCCTTAGGATCTCTACGTTGGTGTCGGGAGCTCCATCTCTTCCGAGGCTCTACTTTTGGTATGATCTCCTGTTGTAGATAGTTTTGTACGATCGAGGTATGGCGGGCCCTGTCGCCATAGTTGTATATTTCCTTAGAGTGCAGAGTCATGTTATGCAGATGTCGGATGTATTGCAAAAACCATGATTGTATATATATATCGAAAGCGTGTTTTCTCACATAAAGCGTGTCTTATTTTATAAAGCTGTTTCATGTCTTGCTTTATATTTCCGATTACTCGATGTATGACTACTTGGGTGCCGGTAAGACACGATCCACGGGCCGGGCGAAGTCGTGACAAAAGTGGTATCGAGCGATTAATCCTCGGAAAGTGTCTCTGAGACCGTATCTAGTAAGTCTTGATTATCGGTGTGTTGTGCACCACGCCAATAATCGGAGGCTATAGGATATTTAGGATTGGTTTCCATTCTTCTCATTACGAGATCGTGCTTTAGAGTGTGTTATAGGTGGGACCCTCTAACGTATTCCTTTCTATATGATTATGCCTCGCGTAAAGCGGCCGGGCCCGAAAGGCAAAGCGAGGAGGCGCTAGCGAGACACCCAGTCACGAGGGCTCGGGCCCAGTCTATACGAGACGGCGAGTTCTATGACGCCCGCCCGGCCAAGATCACAGACCACGGTACCCCCTCGTCCCACGGCACTGGGGCGGAGGTTAGGTCTGAGAGATGCCCGGCTTTTGGCTAAAGTTGTGGCCCGTCGAGAGAGATTGGATCGCAGCGGTTCAGTTCCGGCTCGGCTCGATCGCGCCCGTGGTACACGAGGCGAATAGTTTGAGGCTCGAGATTTCTTGAGTTGTAGCGCCGGAGTTTTATGGGTCGGCGGAGGATGATCGCGGGAGTTCATCCGTCGCCCAGAGGATTTTGAGAGTGATCGGGCGTCGGAGACCGGTCGTGATCTTTGGTTCACATAAATGCGTGATACGCGATCGATTGGTTTGATTCATAGGAGTTATCCGGGAGAGCGCGTCCCGGCTACTTGGGACGAGTTCTCGGAGGCTTTCTCGCTCACTTCTTGCCTCGCGGATGAGGAGGCGCGGTGATAGATTTTTCTTCTTTGAGGCGAGGGCGACTTGTCGAAGTACAATGTCGAGTTTGATTCATTGGCTCGATATGTCCCGGCGTTGGTAGCGGATATGGAGGATAGGGTACCGCTATGTCGCTGGGCTAGATGACTATATGGCGAGTCGTATGCGGGGTTTCTCTCGGCCGGTATGGACATTACCGCGTGCGAGCTCACGCCCTTGGATGCGAGGCGCGAAGTCGGCGAGTGGGCGGACATCGCGAAGAAGGCGGGGCGGGAGGTTTTACGGTGGTTATCGTGGTGGCGGCCTCGGCGATCTGATTCGCACCACGGCC
Organism: Przewalskia tangutica; assembly: GCA_029844215.1. NCBI lineage: Eukaryota > Viridiplantae > Streptophyta > Magnoliopsida > Solanales > Solanaceae > Przewalskia > Przewalskia tangutica. Next base: position 300,366 of record CM056733.1, read on the forward strand.
GGCTCGAGCACTCTGCACCGTCCTCGGCCGCGGCGAGTTTTGAGGCGGACCGGGGCCGGGGCTTGGGCGTCGAGTAGCGAGAATGCGGCGTCGGGACCACCCGGTGTGGCGTCACGGTAGATCCCATTACGGAAGTGTGGTACTACTTATGGATCTTATTACGATTGTGGCGGCGAGTCACTGCGGAAGCCCATCAGGCCAAGGCGTGGCGGTGGTAGGGCCCGACGCCGAGGTTGTGGCGGCCATCATCTCCTCTGATTACTCGCCGGGCGGGGTGCTCGTAGGTCAGCAGTCGCGCGGTCGTAGCTCGAGTCGATTCTGGCGGTCCTCGAACCGCGTTATGCTTTGTCGGTAAGCGGGATCGGAGGCCTCGCTGATGTCGTCACGGTACCTTATCGGTTTACAGGTTTGATGTTTATGCCTTGATAGATCGGGTTCTACTCTGTCCTATATATCTCCCACTTGTTGCTAGTAGGATAGGGATAGAGCACGAGTCCATAGACCACTTTCGAGTAGCTCGCGATGGGTGATTCGGTGGTAGCTCGGCGGGTATATAGGGCTTGTCCTGTGACCATTCTGATCGTCGGACCAGCCGACTTGATAGAGTTGGAGATGATTGACTTCAGCGTGATTATGGGGATGGATTGGCTGAAAGCTTTTGCTATGCCAATGTAGGCTGAGAGAGAAGTAATGCGGTTCAGTTTCTGAGGCCGGTTGTTGAGTGGGAGAGCACGGTATCGCCAGAGGGTAGGTTTATTTCTACCTCAAGGCTAGGAAGATGGTGCAGAAGGGGTATATCTACCATCTAGTTCGAGTGTTTGATACTGAGGCTGCGGTACCAGATTTTGATCGATTCCGTAGTCGTGAGTTCCCAGACGTGTTCCCGGATGACCTCGGTATCCTCACGAGAGGAGATTGAGTTTTGTATTGACATATTGCGGATACTGGCCTATTTCCATTCCGCCATACGAATGGCACTGCCGAGTTGAGAGAGTGAAGGATCGGCTTAGGGATTTGCTAGAGAAGGGCTTCATTAGGCCCGGTGTTTCTCCAGAAGCGCCGGTATTGTTCGTGAAGAAGAAGGGCGGGGCCAGCTGCGCGTGTGTTGATTACGAGCGGTGAACAAGGTGACCATTAAGAACGAATACCCCCTCCCGAGATTGATGATTTGTTCGACCCGATTTGCGAGTGCGAGATGTTTCTCCAAGATTGATCTGCGATCGGGCTATCATCAGTGCGAGTCGAGAGGTGGATGTCCACAGGATTTGCATTCGGACGATGCGGGCATTATGAGTTCGGTCATGTCTTTTGGGTTGACCGATACTCGTGGTATTCATGGATTTGATGAACCGAGTGTTCAAACCATTTTTGACACGTTTGTGATTGTGTTCATTGATGATATCTTGGTTTATTCGCTCGGAGCGGGAGCATGCGAGCGTTTGAGGCTGTCTTGTGATTCTCGAGACCCGATTTATGCGCCAAGTTTTCCAAATGTGAGTTTTGGTTGACTTGATGGCGTTTCTTGGGCATATTGTCGGGGTGATGGCATTCGAGTTGTCTGGCGAATCGGCGATCGAGACTTGGCGGGACCTACTACTCCGGCGAGGTTCGCGATTTTAGGGCCTTGCGAGTTATTATCGGCGGTTCGTGGAGAAGTTTGTTTCTATCTGCACCATTGACTAGGTGACTCGAGCGGCCAAGTTTGATGGTGATGCTTGTGGCGGGGTTTCGGTTTACGAAAGAAGGCGGCGGCCGCCCCGTTCTTACTCTTCCGGAGGTCGGATGGTTATGTCGTGTATTGTGATCGTCGGCATCGGGTTGGGATGTGTATTGATGCGGCATGGCGGGGTTATAGCATATGCATCGGCGGTGAAGAAACACGAGAGGAACTACCCACCCATGATTTGGAGTTAGCAGTGATTCACGCTTTGAAGATCTGGAGGCACTATTTGTATGGGGTTCACGTGGATATTTATACGAGACCACAAGAGCCTCCGTATATCTTGACCAGAGGAGTGAACTTACGGCGAGGCGGTGGTTAGAGTTGCTTAAGGATTACGATGTTGATATCCTATACCACGGGAAGGCAATGTTGTGGCGGATGCTCTTAGTCGTAGGTCGATGGGAGCCTATCGGATGTGCATGTTATACCCGTATTTCAGTATGCGTGGGGCGTCGTGAAAAGTTTGAACTTTAAAGTTGGCTTGGCGATTTTTATTTGTGCCTGACACGATTAGAGTCGTTTTTAATGAAGCGTTTCCACGGCTTTCGTAGGGGAAATTACGGCTATGTCAATTTTAATTTTTTCGGATTTTTAGAGGCGTAACATTTTGGACCAGCGAGAGGGTGCGTATGTGTCACGCCGAGTGGCAGTTGATGGACGGTTTTAGCTACGTTTTTGGCATTTTGTTGCCAAAATGTTTGGTCAATGTTGTGTAGATATTTTGTGTGGTAGATGGGAAAGTGGGACCCACAAGACACTTGTCCAAATCCACACCTACACTTGCCTAGTACATGGCTTCATCTTGGCCATTGGTTGGCCAAGGGTTGGCTATAAATACTTCCACTTGCTTGAAGGTTTTATTCATCCTCCATATTTTCCAAAGTCTTAGAAATCCTCCCCCTCCCTTTGTGGTGTTCTCGTCCCGCCCCCTGTGAGAAGGCCTCTTGTGAGAGCTCTCCCATGGCAGTACCCCACACAGTGGGGTAGGGTAGAAGGGTATATACCCCCCCCTCTTGTTAGAAATACTCTCAAAAGTATTGTTATAATGCCCAAATTACCTTAGCCGTATACCTTGTTGTATTCTAAGGTTATACCTATACGAAAAGCCCAGAAAATACTATTATACTTCCGTCGTCACAAAACCGAAACCCTAGGAAAATCTCCATAGTCCGTTGGAGTATTGTGTAGAAGTTAGTTAGAACTTCTAAGGGTGGTTTAGAGCGGGTTGGAGCGCTCGGAGTTGGAGCTAAACGATTGCCCAGGATCGACTTTAAACTAGGATAATTATGGGCTTATCGAGGTAATTATCTTGTCCCCCTATTGTAATTGGAAATTACATATTGTTGAATATATAGTTGAAGTATACTATATATAGAACTGAACGTAGTTATCGTGATGTCTTTTGACTTAAGCTGAATAATACTTACGGCGATGTCTTGCGACTTAAGCTGAATTTAAAGAAGAATCTTGTTGTAATTACATTGGGCTGTATTCTGATGACTTGTGTAGTAGTACCGTGGGTAGAATTGTACCGTTAGGGTTAGACGTATAACTTCCCCGCGGTTGGCTTGGCGGTGGCCTCGGTAGAGGAGGAGATTTACGTTGTTGCGGGGAGAGGTCTTCGAATTTTTACGTAGAATGTTCTCTGAAGGGATCTAAATGTTAATAAGCGCCTTGTGGCCTTATAGGTTGGAGTACTACGTGTGGCGCGATCTACTTGGCAAAGGAGTAGCGGTTGGAAGTACTTGGAGCGTTTTGCTATTAGTCGATAATCGTCGCGAGGTATGTGAACCTCTTCCTATCTCTTCTAGCATGATATGTGTGAACTATGTAGTACGGTAGACGTACATGTGCTAAATGTATTTGATTGGTTTAAAACATAAAGTGTTATAACGGCCTTATGGGAAGTTGGTTATAACAGCTTTATGTTGGTAAGAAATACTTGTGGCTTTTAAAAGGTAACTGATTTGAACTATAACTGGCTTGTTATGTGATAATAAAGAACTTGAGGTATTTCAAAAGATTTTTGAATCATTTTGAAAGAGGAGGTAGTACTTGATTTTTTTTAGAAAACTTAAGAGTTATACTAGCTTTATGGAAAGTTAGGTATAACGGCTTAAGAATGTTTTACTGATTTTGGAAATCAGAATGTGTATCGACAAACCACTGCAGCGTTAATAAAAGGAAATGTTTTTAATAATAATTAAGTATTATTAAAACCAGTAGAAACTTCCATCTGCATAGAAGCTAAGATAAGACAAAATGATATTTCCTAGATCATGGTTGCTGTAATAAGATTGTTATAAACCAGAATATCCTACTCACATATAAGGCTTATGTTCTCAGATGGTTTAAAGGAGAATTATATTCTTAAATGAATAAGACTATGAACTACGAAACCTTTCTAAAAAGGCAAACTTGAACATTGGAAACTAGGCAAACTTGAACATGGGAAATTAGGCAAACTTGAACATTGGAAAAGAATGTGGCTACTTGATTTTACAAAGAGAAGTAATTGATTTACTCTAAAAGATAATCACTCTATTTTCATATACTACGGTATTGTGTGGTTTTGTGAAGTAACGATCTTTTAAAGATTTAATGTATGAAGTACTTTGGGAATAGGTACCCGAACTTGTTAGTAGAAAGTACCTTGTGTGAATAACTTGATTGTATTGGTTTGAGATAGCCTTGTAATACTTTCTTGTTGATTTGATAAGTAAGCATGTTAGGATGCTACGTGTGTTAGTATCTTGTGATTATTGTGTAAGGGGGTCACTCTTGTTGTGCTTACGTTGTCAAACGTTAAGCCCGTTATCTTGTTATTGCATCACATACCCGCTTGACTTATTATACAGGGCTTGCCACCCTTGATGCGGTCTATACGGCTATGCGATCCTTGTGACTATCGCGAGTCGCGGTAGCTCGGGATTGATCATTCGGGTGTTTAGCTTTGATGCGGGGATTCCCTATGCGATGCTGTTGAGACTATGCGGTCTTTTGAGACTATGCGGCTGCGGGAGCCTAGGCGGATACGAGGTTAGCCGCCGATGCGGGGTATACCTCGGTGATGCAGGACCATGATTCGAGAATACCTCATGCGGGTGCATGGGTGACCTATGCGGGCTGCGAGAGTTCGAGGATAGGCCGCGCATTGATATTGCGGGCGAGGGCGGCCGATCATGTAGTGCGGTCTAGAAAGACCTCGGGATACGATTTGTGGTATTTTTGATGCGTGGGTCTTAGTAGTCGGCTATGCCTTCGTACTTGCCCCGTGCGGTTTTATTGTGATAACTTTGAGGCGTGAGTCCACGACTTGACATATTTGCTTATTTGTTGTGATCGTAGTTTGCTTATCATACATGTCTCTGCTTTATAGACTATTATGATTTCATTTACGGTATTTTTAGTTTCACATACTCGCACTGTTGTCTTGACCTCGCCCGAGGCCGCGTTCATGCCGCAGTTGAGGTACACGATCGTTGATCCTAGCTCTCGGTCACGATTTATTTGGGAAGCTCCGTTTCTCGGAGGCTTATCGGTGGTATAGTCCCTGTCGTAGTAAGTGTTTACATTCGGGGTTTGGCGGGGCCTGTCCCGCCATTGTTATCATATCATTCTTAAGTGCAGCAAATCTTGTTGTGGCGGGGTTTATAAAAGGATTAAAGCATTCGTATTGAAAAAAGTTGTTATTTACTTATATGCCGAAAGGCAAGTTTTCTCAGTTATTGTTTCATATTTCATAATATGTCTTGTATCGTTTTATGTTCGGATTACTCGATGTTGTATCACTAGGGTGCGGTAAGGCACGATCCACGGGCGGAATCGGTCGTGACAAAAGTGGTATCGAGCGATTAATCCTCGGAAAGTGTCTGACCGTATCGATGAAGTCTTGATTATCGGTGTGTTGTGCACCACAATAATCGGAGGCTATAGGTATTTAGGATTGGTTTCTATTCTTCTCACTCCGAGATCGTGCCTTAGAGGCGGTTGTAAGTCGGACCTCCGACGTATTTCTTTCCACTGCGTTATGCCTCGCGTGGGGCAACCCGCCCGGAGGTCAGCGGCCAGAGGCTGCGAGTAGAGTTCGGAGGGTGGCGAGGGCACGAGCCCAATCATTACCTAGGGTAGTGCTTCATTCGGGAGTTTTGCGGCGTCACTAGCCCAGCGAGTTTAGCGCAGCGGCGATTCCAGCTGCGGCCATGATATTTGAACGCCCGGTTCCACGACGAAACGATGAATTTAGATTGCAAGAAAGGCGACCACATTACTAGCTATGGATTTGGCTACGAGAGTATACCGATGTACCACGGGTCTTGATGACTATCTAAGAGAGGTTGTGCAAGTAATTCTTGATTAGGCTTAAGCATGGCACGTATGCGGGCTTATGCGCGTGGCCGAAAGCGTAGAGATCGACGGGTTAACGAAGGGCGAAGAGGCGAGCGGCGAGGTCCTTTGGTAACTTTCTGGCGAGTCACCTGCGCAACGGATTAGATTATGCGTCCACGGTGCAAAGAGGTCTCGCGGGGTTCGATGCGTTCGGGTATGCGAGTTGGTCGAACTCGTGGCTTCCGGTTCACAGTGTGAGCCTTAGAGTTTTGTACGTAGAGACCTTAGAGGTAAGGCCATCTCGAGTAAAAGACGTATGTTATGTTTGACCCTTATAGGAGTACATAGTGCACGTGAGCTATGGTTGTGGGATAAGTCCCTGAGTAGTGTGAAATGAAAGGGGGTAGTTGAGCTAAGAAGACCGCTAGGTTTTCGAAACGTGATTTGTGAGATTGTTCTGGATCGGGGAGCTAGTATTGTTCACGTTGCCGGGTCGGGTTGAGGCCACGTTGCGGGTCAACCCGCGGCATGTTTGGTGGTGGGGTCAGTTTGTGGTGGTCCCGCCTTGTGATAGGGTCACGAGGGTGTTAGGCCCAAGTTTAGTTAACCAGCATACGAGTTCGTGGATGCGTTCAACCAGTAGTCGAGCCGATGGGGGCAGCCCATCGTGTTCGTCGGTCGGGACCGTTTACTTGGTTGTGTTGAGATATCAGAAAGGTTGTAAGGCTGCACGGGGTGCCTACCTTCACCTTATGATAGACAGTGGAGCCCAGGTTGCGGCTGTTTCTTTTCTGGAGGTTTTACCAGGCAAGGTTAGGAACTCGAGTAAGTCCCAGAATCACATTCGCCCTCGGGCCAGTGTTTGGATTTCAGGGATAGTTGCGAGAATTGTTGTCTCCTGTTGAAGGAGTGTTTAAGCTACCATTTCAATGTTCGGATGTCGCCTTTTGAAGCATTGTAGGGGCGGAAGTGTAAGTTGCCGTCGATTGGTTCGAGGTTGGCAAGGTTCAGATAGTTGGTTCAGGCTTGTTCCAGCAGACCATGGATAGGGAGAAGCTTGTCCAGAAGAGGTTCTGGCAACTCAGAAGAAATTGTACGGATAATCGGCGACGACATTTAGAGTTCAGGTTGACGGTCGACCTTCTTGAAAGTACCACCCCGGTTAGGGTGTGGCGAGTTTTGGAAAACAGAGGAAACTTAGCCCGAGTTACTTTGGGCCTTTTTGAGTTCGTAGGCCAGGCTGCCTATATGTTAGCGTTGTCGTCCGACTTAGGAGGCAGTACGTCCGGTCTTTCGTATTGTTGTTCAGGAAAGTATCGGAGATCCATCCAGAGTGTTCCCAGTTAATGATGACCAAGTTGGAGATCATAACCCCGAGATTTGGAACTGAAGCAGTAACAAAAATGTGGTAAGAGTTCGAGTGTTCAAGAAGTGTACGACGTCCTCAGGGATCGCATGCAGTCCGGTACCATTTGTTGGGTCGCCGGAGTGGCACTAGAACCTCGCGGCAAAGTGACAAAAGTGGTATCGGGAAGAAGCGAGCATGTATGGCGAGCATTGATGTGATCATTTCTTTTGTAAAGAGAAGGTGCGAAGGAAGTATATTCTAGACCCCGGAGAGAGGTATTTGTGGTGATGTTAGAGGTGTTTCCTCGTGGACTTGGATGGAGGTTTTTGCGCGGGTGTTTCTGTGGCCATGTGTGGCAGGTTTGTTCTCGTAAGTATAGTTGTGAAGACTATACTGGCGCACGTTTGTTTTGAGGCTTAGAAGGAACATTCGGGACGAATGTTTCTAAGGAGGGGAGAATGTTATACCCCGTATTTCAGTATGCGTGGGGCGTGCGTGAAAAGTTTGAACTTTAAAGTTGGCTTGGCGATTTTTATTTGTGCACAACACCCGACAGAGTCGTTTTTCGACGAAACGTTTCCACAGCTTTCGTAGGGAAAATTCCGGCTATGTCATTTTTAATTTTTTTCGGATTTTTCCGAGAGACGTAACATTTTGGACCAACGAGAGGGTGACATGTGTCACCCTCAAGTGGGCGAGTTGGTGGACGGTTTTAGCTAGCACGTTTTTGGCATTTTTGTTGCCAAAAATGTTTGGTCAATGTTGTGTAGATATTTTGTGTGGTAGATGGGAAAGTGGGACCCACAAGACACTTGTCCAAATCCACACCCTACACTTGCCTAGTACATGGCTTCATCTTGGCCATTGGTTGGCCAAGGGTTGGCCTATAAATACTTCCCTTGCTTGAAGGTTTTATTCATCCTCCATATTTTCCAAAGTCTTAGAAATCCTCCCCCTCCCTTTTTGGTGTTCTCGTCCCTCCCCCTTTGAGAAGGCCTCTTGGCCGAGAGCTCTCCCCCCTTGGCCGAGAGTACCCCCCCCTAGTGGGGTAGGCCGAGGGGTATATACCCCCCCCTCTTGTTAGAAATACTCTCAAAAGTATTGTTATAATGCCCAAATTACCTTAGCCGTATACCTTGTTGTATTCTAAGGTTATACCTATACGAAAAGCCCAGAAAATACTATTATACTTCCGTCGTCACAAAACCGAAACCCTAGGAAAATCTCCATAGTCCGTTGGAGTATTGTGTAGAAGTTAGTTAGAACTTCTAAGGGTGGTTTAGAGCGGTTGGCGCCGGAGTTGGAGCTAAACGATTGCCCAGGATCGACTTTAAACTAGGATAATTATGGGCTTATCGAGGTAATTATCTTGTCCCCCTATTGTAATTGGAAATTACATATTGTTGAATATATAGTTGAAGTATACTATATATAGAACTGAACGTAGTTATCGGCAATGTCTTTTGACTTAAGCCTGAATAATACTTACGGCAATGTCTTGCGACTTAAGCCTGAATTTAAAGAAGAATACTGAACTGTAATTACATTGGGTCAGTACATGACTTGTGTAGTAGTACCGTGGAGTAGAATTGTACCCGTTAGGGTTAGGCGTATATCACACCGGTTGGCTTGGCGGCACCGATGAAGGAGGAGATTTACGTTGTTGCGGGGAGGTCTTGCGAATTTTCGTAGAATGTTCTACGAAGGATCTAAATGTTAATAAAGCGCCTTGTGGCCTTATAGGTTGGAGTACTACGTGTGGCGCGATCTACTTGGCTTAAAGGTAGCCGACGGTTGGAAGTACTTGGAGCGTTTGCTATTAGTCGATAATCGTCGCGAGGTATGTGAACCTCTTCCTATCTCTTCTAGCATGATATGTGTGAACTATGTAGTACGGTAGACGTACATGTGCTAAATGTATTTGATTGGTTTAAAACATAAAGTGTTATAACGGCTTTATGGGAAGTTGGTTATAACAGCTTTATGTTGGTAAGAAATACTTGTGGCTTTTAAAAGGTAACTGATTTGAACTATAACTGGCTTGTTATGTGATAATAAAGAACTTGAGGTATTTCAAAAGATTTTTGAATCATTTTGAAAGAGGAGGTAGTACTTGATTTTTTTTTGAAAACTTAAGAGTTATACTAGCTTTATGGAAAGTTAGGTATAACGGCTTAAGAATGTTTTACTGATTTTGGAAATCAGAATGTGTATCGACAAACCACTGCAGCGTTAATAAAAGGAAATGTTTTTAATAATAATTAAGTATTATTAAAACCAGTAGAAACTTCCATCTGCATAGAAGCTAAGATGAGACAAAATGATATTTCCTAGATCATGGTCATTCTTTGTAATAAGATTGTTATAAACCAGAATATCCTACTCACATATAAGGCTTATGTTCTCAGATGGTTTAAAGGAGAATTATATTCTTAAATGAATAAGACTATGAACTACGAAACCTTTCTAAAAAGGCAAACTTGAACATTGGAAACTAGGCAAACTTGAACATGGGAAATTAGGCAAACTTGAACATTGGAAAAGAATGTGGCTACTTGATTTTACAAAGAGAAGTAATTGATTTACTCTAAAAAGATAATCACTCTATTTTCATATACTACAGGTATTGTGTGGTTTTTGTGAAGTAACGTATCTTTTAAAGATTTAATGTATGAAGTACTTTGGGAATAGGTACCCGAACTTGTTAGTAGAAAGTACCTTGTGTGAATAACTTGATTGTATTGGTTTGAGATAGCCTTGTAATACTTTCTTGTTGATTTGATAAGTAAGCATGTTAGGATGCTACGTGTGTTAGTATCTTGTGATTATTGTGTAAGGGGGTCACTCTTGTTGTGCTTACGTTGTCAAGCGTTAAGCGTTATCTTGTTATTGCATCACATACCCCTGACTTATTATACAGGGCTTGCCACCCTTGATGCGGTCTATCACGGCTATGCGATCCTTGTGACTATGCGAGTCGCGTAGCTCGGATTGATCATTCGGGTGTTTAGCACGACGCGGGATTCTATGCGGTCTGTTGAGACTATGCGGTCTTTTGAGACTATGCGGTGCGGGAGCCTAGGCGGATACCGAGGGTTAGCCGCCGATGCGGGGTATACCTCGGTGATGCAGGACCATGATTCGAGAATACCTCATGCGGTGCGGGTGACCTATGCGGAGTGCGAGAGTTCGAGGATAGACGCGCACATTGATATTGCGGGCGAGGGCCGACCGATCATGTGGTGCGGTCTAGAAAGACCTCGGGATACGGTTGTGGTATTTTTGGTATGTGGGTCTTAGTAGTCGGCTATGCCTTTACTTGCCCGTGCGGTTTTATTGTGATAACTTTGAGGCGTGAGTCCACGACTTGACATATTGCTTATTTGTTGTGGAATCGTAGTTTGCTTATCATACATGTCTCTGCTTTATAGACTATTATGATTTCATTTACGTATTTTTAGTTTCACATACTCCTGCACTGTTATCGACCTCCTTCGGGGCTGCGTTCACGCCGAGTTGAGGTACACCGATCGTTGATCCTAGCTCTGGTCACGAGTTTTTGTTGGGAAGCTCCGTTTCTCGGAGGCTTATCACGTATAGTCCGTCGTAGTAAGTGTTTACATTCGGGGTTTGGCGGGCCTGTCGCCATTGTTGTCATATCATTCTTAGAAGTGTAATCTTGTTGTGGCGGGGTTTGTAAAAAGGATTAAAGCGTTCATGTTGAAAAAGTTGTTATTTACTTATATGCGAAAGGCAAGTTTTCTCAGTTATTGTTTCATATTTCATAATATGTCTTGTATCGTTTATGTTCCGATTACTCGATGTTGTATCACTAGGGTGCGGGGTAAGGCACGATCACGCCCGAATCGGGTCGTGTGATGCGGCTAGAGAGGAGGGACATGGTTCGTGATTTGCATCGATTAGCGAGCCTTGGTGTCCGTTTGATTGATTACGATAGCGATGGGGTTAGAGTTCGTGAGGTTGCCGAGTCTTCCATCGTCCGAGGTGAAGAGGCAACAGTTCGAGGATCCGGCTTTGATTCGATATCGTGATACAACTCTTCGTGAGGCAAGGGTCGCTTGAGGTAACGATGGGGTGCTAAGGTTTGGCGGTGTGTGTTCGGATGTTTGAGACTTGGCGTGAGTTCTTGGGAAGCACACGGCGCGCGTTACTCCATCCGGTCGACCAAGATGTACCACGACCTTAGATCTGTGTATTGGTGGGATGGCTTGAAGAGGGCGTTGCGAGTTCGTAGCTCGATGCGTGTTGTCGCAGTGAAGGTAGAGCACCGAGGCACAGTGGTTTATTCTGGCGATAGAGATCCCGACGGAAGTGGGAGGTAATCAACATGGACTTCATCACGGGATTACCTCGCACTCGGAGGAGACATGATTCTATATGGGTTATCGTCGACGGTGTGAAATCAGCCCACTTTCTTCCGTCGAGCGACTTTTGGTGAGGATTATGCGAACTTTACATCAGAGAGATCGTCGATCGCATGGAGTCCCTACTTCGATCATATCGCAGGAGAGCCACGCTAACTTCCAGAGGTCCTTCCGAGGGTTTAGGGCGGTGAGCACAGTCTGCATTTCATCCACGCAGCAGACAGGCGAGCGCACTATCCGGACTCTTGAGGATATCTTTGCGAGCCTGTGTTATTGACTTTAGTGGTAGTTGGGAGGATCATTTGCCTCTAGTTGAGTTCGCATATAATAATAGCTACCACCCAGATTCGATGGCGCCTTATGAGGCCTTGTATGGGAGGAAGTGCAGATCGCCTATAGGTTGGTTCGATGTGGCGGGGCGGCTAGTGGGACCAGTTGATACAATGCGATGGATAAGTGAAGCTTATCCGAGCGGCTATTGGCGACTCGAGTCGGCAGTCGTATGCAGATCATCGTCGTCGGCATCTTGAGTTCGAGGTTCATGATTGGTTTTCCTAAAGGTGTCACCATGAAGGTGTGATGAGATTCGGGAAGAAGGAAGCTCACCGAGGTACGTCGGCCGTTCAGTTGTCCGCAGGTAGGCAAGGTTGCTCTGAGTTGGATCTGCCGTCCGATCTGGAGGCGGTGCATCCGGTGTTTCACGTATCTATCTTGAGAGATGTATCGGGATCCATCTGGGTGCACCCGATTGGCGATGTCCAGTGTGAGGGCTATCGTATGAGGAGATTCCCATAGCGATAGTCGATCGTCGAGTTAGGCGTCTGCGGACGAAGGGCGTGGCTTCAGTCAAAGTCTTGTGGCGAACGAGCTCAGAGGAGATGACATGGGAAGCCGAGGAGGACATGAGCGGAAGTATCCTCACCTATTCCCACACCTCCGGGTAATTCACTTTCCTACTTGTAAATTTCCATTATCATTTATGCCTAAGTGTTGTTTTGTGGCGTGTGGCATTTGCTAACTGTTTAAACTTCTTCGATAAGCGTCTTGGGAAGGAACATTCGGGACGAATGTTTCTAAGAGGAGAATGTTATACCCGTATTTCCAGTATGTATGCGTAAGGAATACGTCAAAAGTCTAGCCTTAAAGATAAGCCTTGGGCGTTTCATTTTGTACACAACTCACTAGAAGAATCGTTTCCGACAAACGTTTCCACGACTTCGTAGAGTAAATTCCGGCTATGCCATTTCTTATTTTTGGATTTTTCCGAGAGGCGAAACATTTTGGACCAACGGGAGGTGACATGTGTCACCTCACATTGAAGCAAGTGGGATGGCTTTGGGCGATTGGGCGTCAAGAGGATGTTGGCCTTGGCCGATTGGTTCCTTACTTAGGCCTTGTTTTGTGGAGTGTTTTGTGGAGTGTTTTGTGAGTGTTTTGTGGAGTAGGGTTAGGGTGCACTTGGCTTGATCTTGGCCTTACACTTGCCTTGCACTTGTCTTCATCTTGGCCATTGGTTGGCCAAGGCTTGAGCTATAAATACCCCTCGAGATGAAGAGTTTTCATCCACAAAGTTATCTTCCAAGTCTAAAAATCCTCTCCTCTCCCTTAAGCTTTTCGTCCAACACCCCTTCCCTCCCCTTGAGTGGTGTGGCCGAGAGCCTACCCCCCTAGCCAAGCCGAAATCTACCCCCCCTCCCTTGGTAGAAAAGTTACCTTCTTGTATCGTTATAATGCCCAAAATACCCTAGCCCAAATACCTTAGTACTTAGTAGAAGTTGTGAAGAACTTCTAGGGTTCTTGGAGCATACAACTTAGGAGCAAAACCTTGCTCAGGCGCGACTTTTTCTAGGATATTATTGGGCTTACCGAGGTAACTAATCCTAACCCTCTTTTGAATTAGAAAATATATACTGTTGTAGTATAAGGATAAGTATAAATACTTAGAAGTATATCACAGAATAGAATTGAATTGTTATCACAGTAGAAGGGTTTAAAAGAAGAATAATTGAACTGTACTTACATAGATTTGTTTCACGATGAACTTATATAGCTCACCGTAGGGAAGTCTTGCCCGACTTTCCGTAGAATTGTGAACCTCTGTTTAGAATGACCTTGAGTAGTCTTTGATAGATATCTGTGACTATTATAGGTGACTCTGCGTATGACATATTCAACTTGGCGGTGGTTTTATTTGAGAAGGTATGTGATTCTTCCTAAAGCATGATATTTTACAATATATATATATAGTACGGTAGACGTACATGTGTTAATCGAATAATAACTACGGCAATGTCTTTGACTTAAGCTGAATAATACTTACTGATGCCTCACGCTTAAGCTGAATAATAAAGAAGCGAAAACATTTCAAAAGACTACTGAATCATATTAACAGAAGAGAACTAATTGGTTTTTAAAACAGGAGCTTAGGAGTTATACTAGCTTTATGGGAAGTTAAGTATAACCACTTAAGATTGATAAAAGAAACAAGTTTGCCTATGTGTTTATAACAGACTCATATTGTGAAAAGAATAATAAAATGGTTTGATAAGTAGACATGATATGATGCTATGTGTGTTAGTATCTTGTAACGTTTGTATAGGTGAGTATCCTTGTTGTGCTTATGTTGTTTAAAGATAAGTTGTTATGTTAGTATACTATCACTCACCTCTTGAGATGATACCGGGGGTTAAGCTGCCCTCCGATGCGGGTAGACTCGGTGATGCAGGACCATGATTCGAGAATACCTCATGCGGGTCCGAGGGCCTATGCGGAGCTACGAGTTCCAGTTAGTATGCGGGTTATGCCTCATGCGATGCGTGGCCACGGACAATGAGTCGGGGCGATGCCGAGAGTAGCTACCTCGATGCGGGGTTATACCATGCGGGCCCACGTGGAGTGGCCTATGCGGACTCGAGTCGAGATTAGGCTTGCAGAATGATGATGGGGCGAGTGGCCTGTTTGATCATTCGCAGCCTAGACAAGACTCATTACAACTATTGTTGCTCTTGTTTGTGATGTGGCACTATGCGGTTTCTGGTTGTTTCATACATATTTGTAAACCGGTTTTAAAATGATATGTTTTCATTTAAGTACTTTCTGATTTCGCATACTTAGTACCTGTTGTACGGACCTCCTTCGGTGGGCTGCGTTCATGCCGCAGGTAAGGGCAAGCAGGTGCTAGATCTGCATCTTTAGGATCTCTACGTTGGTGTCGGGAGCTCCATCTATTCCGGATGCTCTACTTTTTGGTATGATCTCCTGTTGTAGATAGTTTTTGCATCGATCGGTATGGCGGCCCTGTCCGCCATAGTTGTATATTTCCTTAAGGTCTGTAGTCATGTTATGCATTGTCGGATGTAATCGCAAAAACCATGATTGTATATATATACGCCGAAAAGCGTGTTTTCTCACATAAACTGTGTCTTATTTTATAAACTGTTTCATGTCTTGCTTTATATTTCCGCTGATTACTCTGATGTATGACTACTTGGGTGCCCCGGTAAGGCACCAGTCACGGGCCCCGGAACGGGTCGTGACACCTGCATCCTGGCAATATACATACCTGGCTGAAGAACCACTCCCAAACATGCAGTAATCATATAACGGTCTAGCCCATCATATAGCGGTGAACTCTGTCCGCCATGTCAGCCACAATAGTGGTCGCATACCTGGCCAATGAATCAAACTCCAGGTTGTACTCTCTGATGGTACTCCCATTCTGTCTCAATGTCAAGAACCTATCCACGCGGGATCTTCTCATCTCAGGAGGCAAAAAGTGATCAAGGAAGGCCTCTGTGAACTCATCCCAAACTGCTGTAAGAGCACCCACACCTCTAGACAACTCCCATGACTCAAACCAGTTCAACGCAATATCGCGTAACCGGTAAGAAGCTAACACAACTGACTCTGTCTCTGAGGCCCTAAGCACCTGCATAGTCCGCTGTATCTGCCGAATAAACTCCTGAGGATCCTCCTCAGATCTCGAACCATAGAACTCTAGTGGATTGCAACCCAGAAAATCCCGAATCCTCAAACTGTCGGCTCTAGGGTTAGCTACCTGCTCCTGTTGGCGCTGCCCTGCCACTAAGCTAGTCAATAACCTGATCTGCTCTCCATAATCTCTATACTCTGCCCCTGGCTACGGAACTGGAGGCTCAGGTATCAGAATCGCTGGAGCTACGACCGCTCTCGGCTCCTAATACTGCCGGCGTGGCTGAACTCGCCGACCCGCCCACAACCTCAGGCATAGTCTGGGCCTGAGTCCTAGTAACCCTCCGCGTACCACTAGCAGCTCCTGCTGCTGCCTTGCCCTTCTGGGCCCTGGTCGCCTTCCGTTGAGGCATAACTGATACTTAAGAATAGGTCAGAGAGGATTCAACCTAATAAGACAGCTCTACTGCACGATCTCAGAGAGCGAAGAATGGAAACCAATCCTAAATGTCCTGCATCCTCCTGATTATAGATGTGGTGCACAACACACTGATAATCAAGACTCTACTAGACACGGTCTGTAGACACTTTCCGAGGAATAACTGCTCTGATACCACTTTTGTCACGACCACCCCTCAAGCGCATCGTGCCCTACACAGGCACCTTACATGTATACATCAGAGAATAACAGCGGAACATACATAAACTCATAAAATACTTAGACAGTAAAATATCAACGGGCTAGCCGATAAGGCCACCTTCCGTAAAATATACAAAACGCAAAAATAAAACAATTACATCTTTGTTCTTACAACCCAATCCACAAGATATGACTACAGACCTCTAAGAATAACAACTGTGACGGGACAGGGCCCCGTCATACCCCTGAATGTACATCTATCTACAACATCAGGGAAACTGTACCAAAAGACAAGCCTTCGGAGAAATGGAGCTTCTGACACCTGATCAATGATCCTAAGAGTGAGGATCCACCACCGCTACCACCCTACGGCATTTGACGCAGCCGAGAAAGGGGGTCAGTACAACAGATGTACCAAGTATGCAAAACTGAAAGTACTGAAATGAAATCATAAGGTCTAAAATAAAGCTGGAGACATGTATGATAACTCAATTAACAGTACAGTGTGTCTTACTAACAATGAGAGTAATCAAGAGTATACTTTACTGCATAAAAATAGGAGGCTCATGATCAAAGTAGGGCCACTCGCCCATAGTATCATTAAGCAATCCTACTCCTGGGACTATTTCATCCGCATAGGTCCTGTGGACCCGTAATGAGGTCATCCGCCTCGCATGAGACTATTTCACCCGCATAGGACTATTTCACCCGCATGGTCCCTGTGGGCCCGCAATGAGTACAAACGCCGCACTCGCATCATGGGTAGAAAATCCATTGAATAAGTAGTAACCCGGGGGTTTACCCCGCAAGAATAACATAACCTAGCACAACCGGCTATCATACATAACATAAGCCCTACCGGCTTATCATACATAACATAAACACCACCGTCTTATCATACATAACATAAGCAAGTTAAGAAATCCACTAACTTCTTATTAACCTTATTTATATACACTCTCATTTTAGTTTACTTAAGACACTAACATGTCATTATAAAATCCGGGAATTTAACCCAAAGTACTATGTACTTCTATTCTTTTAAAATGACTCTTTTTCATATAAAACTCCAAGATACTAATAACCATAGTATCAAGTCATATCTACCTTTCAAAACAAGTCACAATACCTTTTAGAAATACATTTATAGGCTTTTAAACCAAGTGACTTTTTACTTTAAAATCTTAAGCAATTGATGCCTTTAAATCAATTTGCCTTTCTTCATTTCAAGTCATTTATCTTTATTTACTTCACTAGAGTAAATCATTCGTTTAACTTTTCATAAAGTTATTATAACCAACTTCCCATAAAGCCGTTATACTAACTTTATGCTTTAGACACTTACATTCTTTTTATAACCAAGAGACTTATACTTTAAAAAAAACCAAGTATCATAACTTTAGAAATCAAGATATCTTTAACCTTTAAAACAAGTGAGTTAATTCTCTAACTCAACCAACTCGGGCATTCTTAAAACAAGTCAAAGATATCAAATGAAACTAAATTCATTTAAATCTCGTACGTCTACCGTACTATACATTTACAACTACTCATGCTCAAGAGATAAGAAAGTTCCGCATACCTCTTCGGTTCAATCCACTTGCTAAGTCCAATATGCCATACATAGTATGTCAACCTATAATGACCATAATACGTCTATCAACTTCTAGTTTCAAACGTAGAATATTCTAAGTGTAAAGTCACTTATTCTACAAAAAATTGGACATCACTTCCTTTGTTTCTATGTACTTTTCCACCTTTTTCAAGGCCCGAATTCAATAACCAACATGCCACATTTAAGGCTCAACACATCAACCAATCAAAGGGGATTATACGCCTTACAGGACGTATACAATTCTGCCCCACAATTCATATAAAACAATCCAATATTAAATGTCATTTTTCGACTACAAAGTACAACCGCATAAAAAAAATTCCAATTCCTTTTCAATCCACAATGTCGTTCTCACATGTTATATAGTCGCAATCAATTTCAACAACTATAATCTCTCATTTAGATAACATGCGACGATTATAACTATCGATCCATTTGTATTGTATTTCTAATGGCTAATAAGCTCGTGTTCGGATTTAGGCTCCCAATACTCTATGACACTTATCAACTTCAATGTATAATTCACATGATCAATATCAACTATTACATGTATCATAATTTACTTCCAAGAGGATAGGGAATTTTACCTTTAGGATTTCGCCCACTATAGCCCTTTTTCCGCAACTCCTTTTCTCGTCAAAATCATCCACACGAACTTTCTACAAGTTTATCAACACTTTATCTTCTTGCCGCCACTCCAACAATTTGACTAGGCTTAGGTTTTCTTTAAATTTTTAGAGAGAAAGGGAGAGGAATTTCTTTAGGATGAACCTTTGCAAAATGACCAAGTCTTCAAGAAGATGGGAGGGACACTTGTCGCCCTCCCATAGGTCTTTACACAAAATATCTTCTGATTTTTCCCCATTTTTCGCGAAAAATTCCGCCTCGGCGCCGCGGCCCTGCAGCCAGCGCCGTGGCGCTGCAACTTCAGAAAGTTTCAGGACTTATGGCGCCGCGGCCCTGCAACTGGCGTCGTGGAGCTGTGGCGCCTGACTGGAATATTTTTCTATCACTTCTGCCAGCTGAAGTTCTAACGTCCATAATTCTCTGCTCCGATGTCCTATCGACGAGCGGTTTGTTGCGTTGGAAACTAGACTCAACGAACTTCATATTAGGCTTTTTAAACACCTAAAATCTCTTAATAAACTGGGATATATAGCACTCCAAAGTTGACTCAAAATCTGTCTAAAACATTTTTGCCAACTTATCTTTCCAAATTCAAATCTTATTCTCTTGAAATTACGGGGCGTAACATTCTTCCCCCTTAGAAACATTCATCCCCGAATGTTCTTTCGGAGTCAATCTTATAGATAGCGACATAGTCTCCCTTTTACAACCCCTACATACCAATAATGCCACCATTGGCCACATAATAGTACTTAAGCAAAATACTTCACAAGTAAGGGAAATGAATTACCTGAAGGTGTCAAAAATAAGTGAGGATACTTCCTCATCATGTCCTATTCTGCTTCCCAGGTCATCTCCTCCCTATTACCATTCTGCCACAAGACTTTGACGGAAGCCACATCCTTGGTCCGCAGTCGCCTGACCTGGCGATCGATTATCGCTATGGGACTCTCCTCATAAGATAATCCCTCTGTCACCTGGACATCGCTAGTTGGGAAAACTCTCGATGGATCTTCGATACACTTCCGCAACATAGAAACATGGAAGACCGGATGTACCGCCTCTAATTCCGATGGCAGATCCAACTCATAGGCAACCTTGCCTACTCTACGGATGATCTGGTAAGGCCCAATGTACCTTGGGCTAAGTTTTCCCTTCTTCCCAAATCTCATCACACCCTTCATGGGTGATACCTTCAAGAAGACCCAATCGTCAACCTGAAACTCCAATTGTCGACGCCGATTATCTGCATAAGATTTCTGCCGACTCTGAGCTGCTAATAGTCTCTCCTGGATAAGCTTTAATTTATCCACAGCCTGCTGAATCAAGTCTGGGCTAACTAACTGAACCT
The DNA here is from genome assembly GCA_029844215.1 of Przewalskia tangutica. NCBI lineage: Eukaryota > Viridiplantae > Streptophyta > Magnoliopsida > Solanales > Solanaceae > Przewalskia > Przewalskia tangutica. The sequence goes on from CM056733.1 coordinate 320,314, forward strand.
CGCCCACGTCGAACCAACCAATCGGCGACCTACACTTCCGCCCATACAAAGCCTCATATGGCGCCATCTGTATGCTAGAATGGTAGCTGTTGTTATAAGAAAACTCCACAAGAGGCAAATGATCCTCCCAGCTACCCCTGAAATCAATAACATAGGCCCGCAGCATATCCTCAAGTGTCTGGATAGTACGCTCTTCCTGTCCGTCGGTCTGAGGATGAAACGCAGTACTGATACTCACCTGTGTCCCTAACCCCTTCTGAAAAGACCTCCAGAAGTTAGCCATAAACTGGGATCCTCTGTCTGATATAATAGATGTAGGAACTCCGTGCAGTCTCACAATCTCCCTGATATATAATCTAGCATAATCCTCAGCCGAATACGTAGTTCTGACTGGAAGAAAATGGGCTGATTTCGTCAGCCTGTCCACGATAACCCAGATGGAATCACACTTCCTCTGCGTACAAGGTAATCTTGTAACAAAATCCATGTTGATCACCTCCCACTTCTATGTTGGAATATCAATCGCCTGCAATAGCCCACCGGGCTTCTGGTGCTCAACCTTGACCTGCTGACAATTCGGACACTGAGCGACAAACCCTGCCACGTCCCACTTCAGGCCATCCCACCAATACATACATCTGAGGTCATGGTACATCTTAGTCGACCCCGGATGAATAGAGTAACGAGCACTGTGTGCCTCCCCCAGAATCTTCTGACGAAGTCCTGCAACATCGGAAACACACAATCTGCCCTCGAATCTTAGCACCCCATCAGGCGCTATTTCAAATAAACTTTTCTCCTCTCGAAGAGCCATATCTCGATACCATATCATAACTGGATCCTCATACTGTCGCCTCTTAACCTCCTCAACGATGGAAGACTCGACAACCTCACGAACCCGTACCCCACTATCATCGGTATCGACCAACCGAACCCCAAGGCTCGCCAGCTGATGGATCTCACGGACCATGTCCTGTCTATCTGGCTGTACTTCTGACAGACTCCCCATAGACCTACGACTCAGAGCATCTGCAACCACGTTGGCTTTTCCCGGATGGTATAGGATATCAACATCATAATCCTTTAGCAACTCTAACCACCGTCTCTGCCGCAAGTTCAGCTCCCTCTGCCTGAAGATGTACTGGAGGCTCTTGTGGTCTGTATAAATATCCACATGAACCCCGTATAAATAATGTCTCCAAATCTTCAAGGCATGAATAACTGCGGCCAACTCTAAGTCGTGAGTAGGGTAATTCCTCTCATGCTTCCATAGCTGCCGGGAAGCATAGGCTATTACCTTGCCGTGCTGCATCAATACGCACCCTAGCCCGATACCCGAGGCATCACAATAAATAACGTAACCCTCTAACCCCTCGGGAAGAGTAATGTTACACCCCGAATTTTCAGGACATGGTTATAAGATCGTACGTAAGAACTCAAAAATGTTAAGATTTGAGTCTAGTAAAAATTTGTCGGAATTATGGAATTGTCGGAAAATGAAATGTTGCGACGAATGGGAGGGCGACACGTGTCACCCCTAGATTGGTCTTGGACGAAAATCAACATGGGTATAAGGGTCATTTGACAATTTTTAAGATGACAAGTCTTGCAAGTAGTAGAGCTTGATAATATTGACTTGGTCAATGGGACTACTTAACATGATATTTAAAAGAGATGCATCCAAACCAAACATATGTATTAATCTTAGCCCTCAATGTTGCTATATAAGGATACTAGTAGTGAGACAAGCTTTCTATACTTAGAAAAATTTCAAGAAAATTGGATGAACAACCATAGTGCTCTCGGGTTTGGTTATGCAAAGGGAGAAAAAAATTTGTTTGTTGTCCAATAAGCTCCACACTTTAAACCAAGGTTCATGAGGGTATTGTAAGGGTATCTCAATAGAAAGATCCCGGAAAAAGATTGTTTTCATATTAGTCGCAAGGTGAAAACCTAGTTGCTTTCCTAGGTTTTGATTGGAAGATTAGAGGGAAGTTGTTTGTGATATTCTAAGGGTCTCAAGTGGCGGATTGAGGTGTCAAGAAGAGGCTCTAAGTTTCTAAGGAGCGACTTTGGATTTGAAGTTGGATTAAGACTCGTTGAGGTAACAATCTTGTTCTCTTAAAGTGTTACAAGATTATATTGTTGTTAGCCTTACATTTTACTAGCATGATGTATATGTGTTGAAGATTTATAAGTGATATGGATGGTTGTAGCCTAAAATCCAAATTGACATATTAGCCATTTGAAGTTGGATTACAATTTGGTCGTATTTAGAATCGTCGCATGTTACTTACTTGAAGATTGTAGTAGTTATAAGCGATTGCGACTTGATATCATGTTATACTAACAATTTGGATTGAAAAGGAAATTGGATAAGAATTGGTGTTGTTGTATCTCAAGTTGCCGGATTTACACTTGTAGTTGTATTAGTTTGATATCAATTGTGGGGCGGAATTTTTCACGTCTAGAAGGCGTGTAATCCCCTATTGTTAATTGCATTGTTGGCCTTAAATGTGGCGTGTTTGGTTATTGAATTCGGCCTTGAAAAAGGTGGCAAAGTATGTAGAAACAAAGGAAGTGCTGTCCGATTTTCCGTAGAATTTAGTGACTTTGCACTTATAATATTCTACGTCTGAAGTAAGAAGTTAATAGACGTATTATCGCCATTATAGGTTGAAGTACTAAGTATAGCGTATTCTACTTGAAGGATGAAATAGCTCAAAGTTGTAGTACATTGGAGCATTTTGCTACTTGTCGACAATCGTCGCGAGGTATGTGAACCTCTTCCTTCCTTTGGCCTGATTCTATGTATGGAATATACATGTGGTATTATTTCATGTTCCTTCTACTCTTAGAAGTTAAGAGGTATGTTTGTGATTTACTCTATGTAAAAGTTATGTCTAAGTTATCCTAAGTCCTTACCGAGTCTTATGGGGGATGTTGGTAAGAGTCGTTAGGAGGTATTTTGGAGCCAAGTTGACTTGGCTAATTTACGGCACGAATGAGAATACGTATCGAACAAGCCATTGCAGCGTTAATAAAGGAAAATGTAATGACAATTGATTATATTAAAATGAGTAGAATTCTCCATCTGCATAGAAACTAAGATAAGACAAAATTGTATTACATTTTCTAGATCATGGCTACTTGAATAAGATCGTTATAAATAAGTATAACTTATTCACAACGCACCAAAGTATATGTTACTTAATTTAAAAGAGTTTACGTATGAAGTTTTTAAGACTATGAACCTTGAATTCTTAAAAGGTTAAGAAACTTTATTTTTCAAGTTATGGGACTTGATTTCTAAAGGAAGAAATGACTTGATTTAATTGTATAGAATACATGATTTGGAAATCATGGATTTCTTGATGTTCTAAAGATAAGAGATTTTAAATTCTAAGTTAAGAAACTTGATTTCTAAGGTTAAGAGACTTGAAGTATTTTAAAACTTACGTAACTTGATTTGAAAGTATAAGTCTCCTGGTTATAAAAAGAATGAATTAGTCTAAGGCATAAAGTTAGTATAACGGCTTTATGGAAAGTTGGTTATAATAACTTTATGGAAGATTAAGAGAATGGTTTTCTCTAGTAATATAAACAAAGAATGAGTTGAAATAAAGAAGGGCAAATTGTTTTAAAGGTACCAATTGCTTAAGGTTTTAAGAAAGAAGTCACGTGATTTAGAAGCCGGTAAATGTATTTCTAAAAGGTATTGTGACTGTCTTGAAAAGTAGATATGACTTGATACTACGGTTGTTAGTATCTTGGAAGTTTTATTTGAAAAAGAGTCATTTTTAAAAAGGATTAGAGGTGCGTAGTACGTTGGGTTAAATTCCCGGATTTTATATGACATTATCGCATCCCAGAAATGGGCCGGGTAGTATACCTTTATGGGCAGACTATATGACATTACCGCGTCCCAGGAATGGGTCGGGCAGTATACCTTTATGGGCAGACTATATGACATTACCGCGTCCCAGGAATGGGCCGGGCAGTATACCTTTATGGGCAGACTATATGACATTACCGCATCCCAGGAATGGGCCGGGCAGTATACCTTTATGGGCAGACTATATGACATGACCGCGTCCCAGGAATGGGCCGGGCAATATACCTTTATGGGCAGACTATATGACATTATCGCGTCCCATGAATGGGCCGGGCAGTATACCTTTATGGGCAGACTATGTGACTTTATCGCGTCCCAGATTGGGCCGGGCAGTATAGGCGTCCCTCCATAAATGGGCGGATTATGTTATGTAAGGTAAGTAAGTTATATGGTAATGAACTTGATCATTTTCCTAAGTATGTACGTAAGAAAGTGACTATAACTTTTATTGAAAAATGGAAAAAGATAATAAGGTACGATTAAGTTCACGAGATGGTAATGACATGGTAGGTTCAGGTATTTACCCTTTTTACACTTAACTCTGTCATGCTTTTATACAAATATGTTTTAATTGTTGTACCTTACTTCCGTTCCATATTAAATTTTGTTATCGACCCTTCGGGGGGCTGCGTTCATGCCCGCAGGTATTAGGTGCACAGGTTGGTGATCCTTGCTCTTAGGATCTCGGTTCAGTTTTTGGTAAAAAGCTCCATTTACTCCGGAGGCTTATCTCTTGGTACGGTTTCCCCTAAGGTTGTAGATTCATGTATATTCAGGGGTATGGCGGGGCCCTGTCCCGCCACTGTTGTTATGTTAAAACTCTTAGAGGTCTGTAGTCACATATTGTGGGTCAGTTTGTAAAGGAAATGAGGCAACTACTTCGGTTGTATATATATATGTCCAGAAAGGTAGCCCTATCGGCTAACCTGTTATTTTTTTTCTGTTGTTTTATTTTATAAGTTTCATGTATGTTCATTGATTATCTCGATGTATACTGTAAGGGTGCCTGTAAGGCACGATCAGCCGCGAGGTCGGGTCGTGACAAAAGTGGTATCGAGCGATTAGTCATCGGAAAGTGTCTACAGACCGTGTCTAGTAGAGTCTTGATTATCGGTGTGTTGTGCACCACATCTATAATCAGGAGGCTGCAGGACATTTAGGATTGGTTTCCATTCTTCTCTCTTTGAGATCGTTTAGTAGAGCTATCATAGTAGGTTGAATCCTCTCTGACCTATTCTTATGTAACAGTTATGCCTCCACGGAAGGCGACCAGGGCCCAGAAAGGAAAGGCAGCAGCAGGAGCTGCTAGTGTTACGTAGAGGGTTACCAGGACTCGGGCATAGACTATGCCTGAGGTAGTAGGCGGATCGGCAAGTTCAGCCACGCCGGCAGTATTAGAGGAGCCGAGAGCGGCAGTAGCTCCAGAGGTCCGGTGCCGAGCCTCGATTCGCGGCAGCGAGTTTAGAGATTATGGAGAGCAGATCAGGCTATTGACTAGCATAGTGGTAGGGCAACGCCGACATGAGCAGGTAGCTAACCCTAGAGCCGACAGTTTGAGGATTCGGGATTTTCTGGGTTGTAGTCCACCCGAGTTCTATGGTTCGAGGTCTGAGGAGGATCCGCATGAGTTTATTCGGCAGTTACAGCGGACTATGCAGGTGCTTCGGGCCTCGGAGACAGAGTCAGTTGTGTTAACTTCTTACCGGTTACACGATATTGCGTTGAACTGGTTTGAGTCATGGGAGCTGTCTAGAGGTGTGGGTGCTCTTCCAGCAGTTTGGGGTGAGTTCACAGAGGCCTTTCTTGATCACTTTTTGCCTCCTGAAATGAGGAGAGCCCGTGTTGATAGGTTCTTGTCATTGAGGCAGAATGGGAGGACCATCAGAGAGTACAACCTGGAGTTTGACTCGTTGGCCAGGTATGCGCATACTATTGTGGCTGACATGGCGGACAGAGTTCACCGCTATGTGATGGGGCTAGACCGTTATATGATTACTGCATGTCTGGGAGTGGCCCTTCAGCCAGGTATGGATATTGCCGGAGATGCGAGCTTATGCACGAGGATCGAAGAAAGAGAGAGAGACCGGACCGCATCCGGCCAAGAGCCAAGACGGCCGGGTTTCAGGGTAACTTTCGAGGCGGACAGCCTCAGCAACAGACTAGGTCTACATTGCAGCCAGCACCGAGTGCTCCTCCACAGTTTTCCGGCGGGGGGTTTTACAACCCCGGGAATGCAGGGGCCGGTCAGATCTCTAGAGCTTCAGGGTCTCAGGGAGATGGGGGTTCCAGTCAGTCGAGGCCACCTTTGCCTCAATGCGCCCAGTGTGGTAGGTTCCATTCTGGGGTATGTCGCACGATGCAGTGCTTGTTTTTCTTGTGGTCGTCTAGGCCATATGTTAAGAGAGTGTCCTTATAGAGGGGGTCCTGGTGGGACAACACAGTCTACTGGATCAGTTGCGGGTTCTTCGCCTTCAATAGCTAGGCAGGATGTTCATGCACCGACAGGCCGTGGCAGAGGTCGTGGTGGAAGTTCCCAGTTTTAGCGGTCCTTTGAACCGCCTATATGATTTCAGGTATGTCTTTGACCCTTTAGAAACTTGTATGCATGATAAAGTTGTTGTATGTTTAAGTGTCATGAACAGATTATATTGAGACTATGTATATGCTAGAAGGGGTTATAATCCCTTTTTGGGCTTATGATGGACGGATATGCGTGTGCGAGGTATTAGGGCCATATGTGGCATAATTAGGTTTCATTAAGTGTAGTTTTATGAGATTATGCCAAGAAATGATAGATTGAGCTCCGAAAGAACATTCGAGGACGAATGTTTCTAAGGGGGGAAGAATGTTACACCCCGAATTTTCAGGACATGGTTATAAGAACGTACGTAAGAACTCAAAAATGTTAAGATTTGAGTCTAGTAAAAATTTGTCGGAATTATGGAATTGTCGGAAAATGAAATGTTGTGACGAATGGGAGGGCGACACGTGTCACCCCTAGATTGGTCTTGGACGAAAATCAACATGGGTATAAGGGTCATTTGACCATTTTTAAGATGACAAGTCTTGCAAGTAGTAGAGCTTGATATTATTGACTTGGTCAATGGGACCACTTAACATGATATTTAAAAGAGATGCATCCAAACCACACATATGTATTAATCTTAGCCTCCAGTATTTGCTATATAAGGATACTAGTAGTGAGACAAGCTTTCTATACTTAGAAAAATTTCAAGAAAATTGGATGAACAACCATAGTGCTCTCGGGTTTGGTTATGCAAAGGGAGAAAAAAATTTGTTTGTTGTCCAATAAGCTCTAAACTTTAAACCAAGGTTCATGAGGGTATTGTAAGGGTATCTCAATAGAAAGATCCCGGAAAAAGATTGTTTTCGTATTAGTCGCAAGGTGAAAACCTAGTTGCTTTTCTAGATTTTGATTGGAAGATTAGAGGGAAGTTGTTTGTGATATTCTAAGGGTCTCAAGTGGCGGATTGAGGTGTCAAGAAGAGGCTCTAAGTTTCTAAGGAACGACTTTGGATTTGAAGTTGGATTAAGACTCGTTGAGGTAACAATCTTGTTCTCTTAAAGTGTTACAAGATTATATTGTTGTTAGCCTTACATTTTACTAGCATGATGTATATGTGTTGAAGATTTATAAGTGATATGGATGGTTGTAGCCTAAAATCCAAATTGACATATTAGCCATTTGAAGTTGGATTACAATTTGGTCGTATTTAGAATCGTCGCATGTTACTTACTTGAAGATTGTAGTAGTTATAAGCGATTGCGACTTGATATCATGTTATGCTAACAATTTGGATTGAAAAGGAAATTGGATAAGAATTGGTGTTGTTGTATCTCAAGTTGTCGGATTTACACTTGTAGTTGTATTAGTTTGATATCAATTGTGGGGCGGAATTTTACACGTCTAGTAGGCGTGTAATCCCCTATTGTTAATTGCATTGTTGGGCCTTAAATGTGGCGTGTTTGGTTATTGAATTCGGCATTGAAAAAGGTGGCAAAGTATGTAGAAACAAAGGAAGTGCTGTCCGATTTTCCATAGAATTTAGTGACTTTGCACTTATAATATTCTACGTCTGAAGTAAGAAGTTAATGGACGTATTATGGCCATTATAGGTTGAAGTACTAAGTATAGCGTATTCTACTTGAAGGATGGAATAGCTCAAGGTTGTAGTACATTGGAGCATTTTGCTACTTGTCAACAATCGTCGCTAGGTATGTGAACCTCTTCCTTCCTTTGGCATGATTCTATGTATGGAATATACATGTGGTATTATTTCATGTTCCTTCTACTCTCAGAAGTTAAGAGGTATGTTTGTGATTTACTCTATGTAAAGGTTATGTCTAAGTTATCCTAAGTCCTTACCGAGTCTTATGGGGGATGTTGGTAAGAGTCGTTAAGAGGTATTTTGGAGCAGATTATCACTATCTGCTTTATGTTCTTTTGTACTTTGCTTTTTCAAAAGGGCAAATGTCATAATCTGCTTTAAGTCACTTTCGCCTCTTGCTTTTCTGAAGGGGCAAGTGTCGCTTTCTGCTTTATTTGAGGAGATATGCTTTGGCGTATGCCTGGGCTATTCCTTGCGGGTCCATCATGTCCCCGTTGTCTGTTTCACTGTGATTGGATACTACTTCTTCTTTGTCTTCCAATCTTGCCAGAGCTTCCAACAACTCCCTTCTGGTTTCTGCTTTAGAACGTGAGGTTTCACCGGACGAAGAGAGGCTTCTTCTTTCTGGTTTTACCTTAACTTCTTCCCTGGGCTTTGGGCTCCATCCTTTAATCCTGATGGTCTTGCTTAAATAACGGATTTTGTTTATCTCTTGGATACCAAATGACCAATTAATGATATACGAAATTCTCTTATTAAAAAAGAACTTGCATAACTTAATATGTTCTGGTAAAGTTGAAATCTGTTGTTCCTCTTGGAAACTTGCATATTTATCTTGGAAGCTTGAAGCTACCACCTGTGAATTTCCTCCAAAGATGCTCCACCATTCGTAGAACCATCTGGGAATAACCTTTTCTTTGATACCTTCTGCATATTTGATGAACCAAGTATGGGTGTTTGGCCTGACATAGAAAGTTGAACCATGCGTCCTTATAATCATACCAATTATAGGCTTGCGATGCATGAGTCCTGGATAATGGTATCTGGGTTTGTAGATGATCTACATACCAATTAAATGGACTTAAAATCTTTTTAATGGTAAACTTGGAATACTCGATTCCGTCTGTTTTATCAAAATATTTGTGTTCGACTTCTATGGAGTCGGTATCAACTAAAATAAACTCATAATATTTCCTGGTTTTCAGGGAGTCTTGAGTATCAACGTACTGGTGATCTGTGTAACAGGGTTTTAGCAGGTCCTGCACCCTAAAGTTTTCATACTGTTTGTCCAGTGCCATTATCGGCAAGGTTTGTGTAGGGATAAATTCCCACTTCTGGATGGGGGCTGGTATCTCTCTCTTAGAGGGCCCTGCTGGTTTAACTGCTTCTGAGTATGATTCCGGGGGAACCATCCTGTAACTATCCCTGCTCTGGGCAGATGCTGGTGTAGCTTTGAACGGCTGAACCTGTTCCTTCCCCTTTTTAGAGGAGACTGGTATAATTGGGAGATCTCCCAATACTGTGAACTTATTTTGTCCACTAGGTTTATGAAGAATTGGTCCTGCAGTTTTTTCTGCAAAGGGCTGTTTCATTTTTTCTTCTATCTTATTCTGAAAGGGTGGTCTCATCGGGCGTAAGCCCTGGGAACCTGGTCTCATTATTTCCCTGCAAAAATTCTCTAGTCAGGAAGTCTGGTAGAGAGTTTTCTTCACCTTTTATAAAATCAATTTTAAAATCGAAACTTGATAATAAGTCTTGCCATCTGGCAAAATCTGTTTTGAAACTAAATTTTTAACATCTTTTTGCAAAATGTCTTTGGCTGCTTTGCAGTCGACTCTTAATAAAAATTCTTTGTTTTATCAAATCATCTTGAAATTTTGTGATACATAGCACTATAGATAAAATTTCTTTTTTAACTGTGCTATAGTTTTTCTGTGCTTGGTTCCAGTTTCCAGAAGTAAATCTTACTAACTGTTCAACTGACTCAAGAGAAACTCTTTCTTTAAGGATACCACCGTAACCTATGTCGGAAGCATCAGTTTCTACTATCATAAAGACTTCTGGATTAGGAATGCCTAAACATGGAAGTTTCTGGACTATTTCTTTTATCTGTATGACAACTCTAGTCTGTTCTTCTGTCTAAGGGACTGGATTCTTTTTAAGCCTTTTATATAGAGGTTCACATATCTGTCTAATTTTCGGGATAAAATCTGCCACATAATTAAGACTTCCTAAGAATCTTTGCAGCTGGGTTTTATCAGGAATTTCATTTGGAAACTTAGTAGAGAATTCTATGGCTCTACAGATTGGTTTATAGGTTCCTTGATAGAGGTCATGCCCTAAGAACCTTATGGCAGTCTGAAAAAGTTTTATCTTTTTGGCACTTACTACTAAACCATTTTTCTTAGTGGTTCGGACAAAAGTGTTTAGATGCTTATGATGCTGATCTATGTTATCCGAGAATACTAAAACTGTTATACCCCGTAGTTCCAGGGTATGTATGCGAGGACGTACGTACGAGAATACGACAGAAAGATTGGAAAGGAAGAAAGAGGCGATTTTTCCACGGAAAAGTTTCCGGTTTTTGTGAAGGAAAAAGGTTCGTTTATGGGGTGGATTCCCGATTTGGTATTCGGACTTCTGGAATATTAGAGAATTATGGAATTTTATTTTTGGAAATGGTCACGTGGGGCCCACGGGAGAAATTCTGATTTTGTAGGGCCCACTTTGTTTTGAGATTTTGGCCATTGTGGATATTTTGGAAGATGTTTTATTTTGGGCCAATAGGAGGGTGACACGTGTCACCCGCTAGGTGGCTTAGCCGAATGGCATTTGTGCCTGACACCTGGTTAAGTCGTTTTTGCGAAACGTTTTACATAACTTGCGAAGGAAAATTCGGCTATGTCTTTTCTTATTTTTGCGGATTTTTCCGAGAGGCGGAACATTTTGGACCAACGAGAGGCGGCTTGGCACCTCTCATTGGTGGGCAAGGTGGGCGACACGTGGGACGAATTGGGAGGTCAGTGGTAGATATTTTGGTAGATATTTGTGGGTTTTAAGGAGTAGGGACTAGGGGCACTTGGGCATATCTTGGCCCTACACTTGTGTAACACTTGGCTCGATCTTGGCCATTGGTTGGCCTTGGCTTGTCTATAAATACCCTCTCCCTTTGATGAATTCTTCATCCTTTCCTAAATGTTTCTAAGTGTTAAATCTTCTCCCTCCCTTAGTGTTGAGTTCGGCCAAGAGGCCTCCCCTCTCCTAGAGGCCTTGGCGAGGTACACCCCCTCCTAGTAGTGTGGCGTAGGGTACCCCACTGTGAGTTGCTTTCGTATAATACCTTTGTGGTGTAGAAATACTCTCAAAGTATTGTTATAATGCCCAAATTACCTTAGCCAGTATACCTTGTTGTATTCTAAGGTTATACCTATCTGAAAAGCCCGTAAATACTATTATACTTTCCGTCGATCCTGGCGAAACCACAGGAAAATCTCCATAGTCAGTTGGAGTATTGTGTAGAAGTTGGTTAGAACTTCTAAGGGTGGTTTAGAGCGGGTTGGAGCGCTCGGAGTTGGAGCTAAACCTTGCTAAGGATCGACATTAAACTCGGATAATTATGGGCTTATCGAGGTAATTATCTTGTCCCTCTATTGTAATTGGAAATTACATAATGTTAGAATATATAGTTGAAGTATACTATATATAGTACTGAACTTAATGTTGTGGCAATGTCCTTGGACTTAAGCTGAAGAAGCCGAACTGCTGTTTTTACATAGGGTGTATTCTGATGAAGCTTGTGTAGCTTTTACGTGAGTAGAATTGTACCGTTCGGGTTAGATGTGTAACCCGCAGTTGGCTTGCAGTGGCCCCGTTAGAGGAGGAGATTTACGCTGTTGCGGGGGGGGGAGGTGCTGCCGAATTTTCTGTAGAATGTTCTACGATAAGATCTTGATGTTAATAAGCGCCTTGTGGCCTTATAGGTTGAAGTACTACGTGTGGCGCGTTCTACTTGGCTTAAGGAGTAGCCGACAGTTGGAAGTACTTGGAGCGTTTTGCTATTAGTCGATACTCGTCGCGAGGTATGTGAACTTCTTCCTATCTCTTCCAAAGATGATATGTGTGAACTATGTAGTGCGGTGAGCGTCATGTGCTAAATGTATTTGATTGGTTTAAAACATAAAGTGTTATAACGGCTTTATGGGAAGTTGGTTATAACGACTTTATGTTAGTAAGAAAATACTTGTGGTTTTAAAGGGTAGCGATTTGAACTATAAGCGGCTTGTTATGTGTTAATAAAAGAACTTGAAGTATTTCAAAGGTTCTTGATTCATTTTGAAAGAAGAGGTAATACTTGATTTGTTTTGAAAACTTAAGAGTTATACTAGCTTTATGGAAAGTTAGGTATAACGTCTTAAGAATGTTTCTTGATTTTGAAAATCGAATGTGTATCGACAAACCAACTGCGGCGTTAATAAAAGGAAATGTTTGTGATTAAGTATTATTAAAACCGGTAGAAACTTCCATCTGCATAGAAGCTAAGATGAGACAAAATGATATTTCCTAGATCATGGTCTTTGTAATAAGATTGTTGTAAACAAGAATATCCTACTCATATAAGACTTATGTTTCTCGGATAGTTTAAAGAGAATTATATTCTTAAATGAATAAGACTATGAACTACTGAAACCTTTCTAAATAAGAAACATGAACATTTGAAATTAGGCAAACTTGGGCGTTTGGAAAATAATGTTGTTACTTGAGTTTTACAAAGAGAAGTGTTTTGATTTACTTGAAAGATAATCACTCTATTTTCATATACTACGGGTATTGTGTGACTTTTGTGAGAGTAACATATCTTTTAAAGAGTTAATGTATGAAGTACTTTGGGGATAAAACCCCGAACTTGTTTAGCATATAGTAGAAAGTACCTTGTGTGTATAACTTGATTGTGTTGGTTTGTGATAGCCTTGTAATACTTTCTTATTGATTTGATAAGTAAACATGCTAGGATGCTACGTGTGTTAGTATCTTGTGATGTTTGTGTAAAGGGGTTTTTCCTTTGTTGTGCTTATGTTGTTTAACGATAAGCTGTTATGATAGTATTATACATCACTCATCTCTTGAGATGATTAGGGGTTAAGCGCCTCCGTGCGGGGTAGACTCGGGCGGGTCGATGGACCTATGATTCGAGACTACCTCATGCGGGTCGAGGGCTATGCGGGCTGCGGGAGTTCGAGTTAGGATCGACCCTTGTGGTCATGCGGTCCTTGTGGCGTGCGGACGGCGAGTCGAGCGGCTGCAGGGAGTAGCTACCCTCGATGCGGGGTTATACCTCATGCGGGCGTCGATTGGCCTATGCGGGCTGCGGAAAGTTCGAGGCTAGGCGCGCACATTAGATCTGCGGGCAAGTGGTGGCTTTGATCATGTGACGTGCAAGCAGATCTTATGATCTGATTCATGACCTTGTTGAGTGCGTAGGTGTTAGTAGTCGGCTATGCCTTCGTACTTACCTGTCTTGTTTTATTAGGACAGTGGGACACAGTGTTCATTCCTTGGTGCTTGTATATCATAAAGCTGGCGGTGAGGAAGGTATTCCACGGGAGCGATTGATGTGGTGGGCGTGAGACCCGTTGTTAAATTGAGTGATGACTTGAGGCGTGAGTCACGACTTGACATATGCTTATTTATGGTGAGCGTAGTTTGGTTATCATACATGTCTCTGCTTTGTATAGACTACTATGATTTCATTTCTGATATTTATTGTTTTGTTTCATATACTCGGTACTGTTGTCGACCTCCTTGAAGTGCGTTACATGCGCGGTAAAGGTACACGATCATTGATCCTCGCTCTTGGTCCACGATTCGGCGTGTGGGAAAGCTCCGTTTCTCGGAGGCTTATCGATGGTATAGTCCCTGTTGTTGTAGGTGTTTACATTCGAGGGTATGGCGGGCCTGTCCGCCATTGTTGTCGTATCATTTCTTAAGTGCATGTAATCTTGTTGTGGCGGGGTTTGTAAAAAGATTAAAAGCTGTTCATGTTGAAAAAGTTGTTGTTTATATATATCGAAAAGGCAAGTTTTCTCAGTTATTGTTTCATATTTTATAATATGTCTTGTATCGTTTATGTTCCGTGATTACTCGATGTTGTATCACTAGGGTGCGGGGTAAGGCACGATCCACGGGCCGGAATCGGGTCGTGACAAAAGTGGTATCGAGCGATTAATCCTCGGAAAGTGTCTCTGACCGTATCGATGAAGTCTTGATTATCGGTGTGTTGTGCACCACCAATAATCGAGGAGGCTATAGGATATTTAGGATTGGTTTCTATTCTTCTCACTCTGCAGGATCGTGCCTTAGAGGCGTGTTGTAAGTTGGACCTCGACGAAATTCATTCCCTTATCGTTATGCCTCGCGTAGGCAACCGGGCGGGAGGCAAAGCGGCGAGGCTGCGAGTTGAGTTCGGAGGGTTGCGAGGCACGGGCCCAATCATTACCTAGGGTAGTGCTTCATTCGGGATTTCTGCGGCGTTACTAGCCCGTGAGTTTAGCACGGCGGCGGCGATTCCTCTGCGGCCATGATATTTGAACCTTGATTCCACGGCCAGAGCAGAGAATTTAGATTGCAAAGCGACCACTGTTACTAGCCATGGATTTGGCTACGAGAAGTATACCGATGTACGCGAGTCTTGATGACTACCTAAGAAAGGGTTGTGCAAGAGTAATTCTTGATTGGGCTTGAGCATGGCACGTATGCGGGCTTATGCAGAGCAGCGTAGAGATCGGCGGGTTAACGGGACAGCGAGAGAGGGCGAGCGGCGAGTCGCCGGTAACTTTCAAGGTGAGTATACCTTAAGTGCTATGTTACGATAGCGGTGTGGTAGTTGTGATTAGAAATCATGGTGGGTTAGCAGTAAGATTTTGGAGGATAGAGAAAGTGTGAGCCTTAGAGCTTTATACGCAAAGACCTTAGAGGTAAGGCCGTCTCGGGTAGAGGCGTATGTTTATGTTTGACCCTTATAGGAGTGCATAGTACCGTGGTGGTGTGTTTGGGATAGGTCCTAAGTAGTGTGAAATGAAGAGGGTAGGTGAGCTAAGAAGACGCTAGGTTTTCGTAACGTGATTAGTGAGATTGTTCCTTCGGGAGATAGTATTTTGCGCGCTGCGGGTCGGGTTGAGGCCACGTTGCGGGTCAACCGCGGCATGTGTGGCGGTGGGGTGCAGTTGTGGTGGTCCCGCCTTGTGGTAGGGTCGCGAGGGTGCTAGGCAAGTTTAGTTAACCAACGTCTGAGTTCGTGGATCGTTCGGCCGGTGGTCGGGCGATGGGGCAACCATCGTGTTCTTGATCGGGACCGTTCACTTGGCGATGTTGATTTATCGAGAAGGTTGTAAGGCTGCAGGGTGCCTACCTTCACCTTATGAGACGATGGAGCCAGTTCTGGCTGTTTTTGTTTACGGAAGTTTTACAAGCATGTGTTAAGAACTCGGTGAGTCTCGAGAATCGCGTTCGCCTCGGGCGGTGCGTGGATTTGAGGGTAGTTGTGAGATTGTTGTCTCTGTGGAGGAGGCGTTTGAGCTACCATTTCGGTGTTCGGATGTCGCCTTATGAAGCCTTGCGGGCGGAAGTGTAAGTTCTTGCGTCGATTGGTTCGATGTTGGCGGGGTTCATATAGTTGGTTGATCTTGTTCCGGTGATGTGGATAGTGAAGCTTGTCTAGAAGAAGTTACAGCGGCTCGGAGGAATCGTGCGGATAATGGCGGCACGCTTAGAGTTCGAGTTGTGGTCGGTCTTCTTGAAAGTACCACCGGACGGTGTGACGAGTTTTGGAAAGCGAAGGAACTTAGCGAGTTACTTTGGGCCTTTTGAGTTCATGTGAAGAATAGGCGAGGTTGCCTATATGTTAGCATTTGCCGTCCGACTTAGGAGGAAGGGCGTCGGTCTTCGTATTGTTATGTTCGGAAAGTATCGAAGATCCATCGAATGTTCGATTAATGATGACCACGTTAGAGATAGTAACCGAGTTTTGGATACTAAGCGATGCTCGAAATATGGTAAGAATTAGTGTCGGCGAACGGTGATCGCGTGCGGCCGGTACCATTTGTTGGGTCGTTGGAGCAAGGCTCGCGACAAAGTGACAAAAGTAGTATTATTTGTGGTGATGTTAGAGGTGTTTCCTCGTGGACTTGGATGTAGGTATTTTGCGTGGGTATTTACGTGGCGGTGTGGCGGGATTGTTTCGTAAGTATAGTAGTGAAGACTATCTTGCACGCGTTCGTTTTGAGACTTAGAAGGAACATTCGGGCGAATGTTTCTAAGGAAGGAAGAATGTTATACCCGTAGTTCGTGGTATGTATGCGAGGGCGTGCGTGCGAGAATCTGACGAAAGATTGGAAAGGAAGAAAGAAGCGATTTTCCACGGAAAAGTTTCGGTTTTGTGAAGGAAAAAGGTTCGTTAATGGGAATTGGATTCTAGATTTGGTATTCGGACTTCTGGAATATTAGAGAATTATGGAATTTTATTTTGGAAATGGTCACGTGGGGCCCACGGGAGAAATTCTGATTTTGTAGGGCCAGCTTTGTTTTGAGATTTTGGCCATTGTGGATATTTTGGAAGATGTTTTATTTTGGGCCAATAGGAGGGTGACACGTGTCACCCCGCTAGTAACTTGGCCGAATGGCATTTGTGCACAACACCGGTTAGAGTCGTTTTTCGGCGAAGCGTTTTACATAACTGCGAAGGAAAATTCGGCTATGTCTTTTCTTATTTTTGCGGATTTTTCCAGAGGCGGAACATTTTGGACCAACGAGAGGCGGCACTTGGCACTGCCGTTGGTGGGCAAGGTGGGCGACACGTGGGACCAATTGGGGAGGTCAGTGGTAGATATTTTGGTAGATATTTGTGAGGTTTTAAGGAGTAGGGACTAGGGGCACTTGGGCATATCTTGGCCTACACTTGTGTAGCACTTGGCTCGATCTTGGCCATTGGTTGGCCTTGGCTTGTCTATAAATACCCCTCTCCCTTTGATGAATTCTTCATCCTTTCCTAAATGTTTCTAAGTGTTAAATCTTCTCCCTCCCCTTAGTGTTGAGTTCGGCCAAGAGGCCTCCCCTCTCCTGAGGCCTTGGCGAAGTACACCCCCTCACAGTAGTGTGGCATGGGGTACCCACTGTGAGTTGCTTTCGTATAATACCCCTTTGTGGTGTAGAAATACTCTCAAAGTATTGTTATAATGCCCAAATTACCTTAGCCGTATACCTTGTTGTATTCTAAGGTTATACCTATCTGAAAAGCCAAATACTATTATACTTCCGTCATCCACAAAAGAAACCACTAGGAAAATCTCCATAGTCAGTTGGAGTATTGTGTAGAAGTTGGTTAGAACTTCTAAGGGTGGTTTAGAGCGGGTTGGGCGCTCGGAGTTGGAGCTAAACCTTGCTAAGGATCGACATTAAACTCGGATAATTATGGGCTTATCGAGGTAATTATCTTGTCCTCTATTGTAATTGGAAATTACATAATGTTAGAATATATAGTTGAAGTATACTATATATAGTCTTGAACTTAATGTTGTGGCAATGTCCTTGGACTTAAGCTGAAGAAGCGAATCGACTGTTTTACATAGAATGTATTACAGTGAGGCTTGTGTAGCTTTTACGTGAGTAGAATTGTGCAGTTCGGGTTAGATGTGTAACCCACTGGTTGGCTTGGTAGCGGCCAGTTAGAGGAGGAGATTTCTGTTGTTGCGGGGAGAGTCTTTGCCGAATTTTACGTAGAATGTTCTACGATAAGATCTTGATGTTAATAAAGCGCGCGTGGCCTTATAGGTTGAAGTACTACGTGTGGCGCGTTACTTGGCTTAAGGAGTAGCCAGCGGTTGGAAGTACTTGGGCGTTTTGCTATTAGTCGATACTCGTCGCGAGGTATGTGAACCTCTTCCTATCTCTTCGGCATGATATGTGTGAACTATGTAGTACGGTGAGCGTCATGTGCTAAATGTATTTGATTGGTTTAAAACATAAAGTGTTATAACGGCTTTATGGGAAGTTGGTTATAATGACTTTATGTTAGTAAGAAAATACTTGTGGTTTTAAAGGTAAGCGATTTGAACTATAACTGGCTTGTTATGTGTTAATAAAAGAACTTGAAGTATTTCAAAAGGTTCTTGATTCATTTTGAAAGAAGAGGTAATACTTGATTTGTTTTGAAAACTTAAGAGTTATACTAGCTTTATGGAAAGTTAGGTATAACGTCTTAAGAATGTTTCTTGATTTTGAAAATCAGAATGTGTATCGACAAACCAACTGCGGCGTTAATAAAAGGAAATGTTTTGTGATTAAGTATTATTAAAACCGGTAGAAACTTCCATCATCTGCATAGAAGCTAAGATGAGACAAAATGATATTTCCTAGATCATGGCTGCTGTAATAAGATTGTTGTAAACAAGAATATCCTACTCACATATAAGACTTATGTTTCTCAGATAGTTTAAAAGAGAATTATATTCTTAAATGAATAAGACTATGAACTACGAAACCTTTCTAAATAAGAAACATGAACATTTGAAATTAGGCAAACTTGGACGTTTGGAAAATAATGTTGTTACTTGAGTTTTACAAAGAGAAGTGTTTTGATTTACTTCAAAAGATAATCACTCTATTTTCATATACTACGGGTATTGTGTGACTTTTGTGAGAGTAACATATCTTTTAAAGAGTTAATGTATGAAGTACTTTGGGGATAAAACCCCGAACTTGTTTAGCATATAGTAGAAAGTACCTTGTGTGTATAACTTGATTGTGTTGGTTTGTGATAGCCTTGTAATACTTTCTTATTGATTTGATAAGTAAACATGCTAGGATGCTACGTGTGTTAGTATCTTGTGATGTTTGTGTAAAGGGGTTTTTCCTTTGTTGTGCTTATGTTGTTTAACGATAATTTGTTATGATAGTATTATACATCACTCATCTCTTGAGATGATTAGGGGTTGGCGCCTCCGTCGGGGTAGACTTCAGCGGGTCGATGGACCTATGATTCGAGACTACCTCATGCGGGTCGAGGGCTATGCGGAGCTGCGGGAGTTCGAGTTAGATCGGCCCTTGTGGTCATGCGGTCCTTGTGGCGTGCGGACGGCGAGTCGAGGCCGCCGGGGAGTAGCTACCCTCGATGCGGGGTTATACCTCATGCGGCCGATCTGATTGGCCTATGCGGCTGCGGAAAGTTCGAGGCTAGGCGCGCATTAGATCTGCGGGCAAGTGGTCGCTTTGATCATGTGGCGATGCAAACAGATCTTATGATCTGATTCATGACCTTGTTGATGCGTAGGTGTTAGTAGTCGGCTATGCCTTCGTACTTACCATCTTGTTTTATTAGGACAGTGGGACACAGTGTTCATTCCTTGGTGCTTGTATATCATAAAGCTGGCGGTGAGGAAGGTATTCCACGGAGCGATTGATGTGGTGGGCGTGAGACCCGTTGTTAAATTGAGTGATGACTTGAGGCGTGAGTCACGACTTGACATATTTGCTTATTTATGGTGAACTGTAGTTTGGTTATCATACATGTCTCCTGCTTTGTATAGACTACTATGATTTCATTTACAGTATTTATTGTTTTGTTTCATATACTCGGTACTGTTATGCGACCTCCTTGAAGTGCGTTCATCTGCGCGGTAAAGTACACGATCATTGATCCTCGCTCTTAGGGTCACGATTCAGCGTGTGGGAAAGCTCCGTTTCTCGGAGGCTTATCGATGGTATAGTCCCTGTTGTTGTAGGTGTTTACATTCGAGGTATGGCGGGGCCACTGTCCGCCATTGTTGTCGTATCATTTCTTAAGTGCATGAATCTTGTTGTGGCGGGGGTTTGTAAAAAGGATTAAAACTGTTCATGTTGAAAAAGTTGTTGTTTATATATATGCGAAAAGGCAAGTTTTCTCAGTTATTGTTTCATATTTTATAATATGTCTTGTATCGTTTATGTTCGTGATTACTCGATGTTGTATCACTAGGGTGCGGGGTAAGGCACGATCACGGGCGGAATCGGGTCGTGACAAAAGTGGTATCGAGCGATTAATCCTCGGAAAGTGTCTCTGAAGTATCGATGAAGTCTTGATTATCGGTGTGTTGTGCACCACAATAATCGGGAGGCTATAGGATATTTAGGATTGGTTTCTATTCTTCTCACTGCAGGATCGTGCCTTAGAGTTGTGTTGTAAGTTGGACCCTCCGACGAAATTCATTCCCTTATCGTTATGCCTCGCGTGGGCAACCGGGCCCGGGAGGGCAAAGCGTGAGGCTGCGAGTTGAGTTGAGAGGGTTGCGAGGGCCAGCCCAATCATTACCTAGGGTAGTGCTTCATTCGGGATTTCTGCGGCGTTACTAGCCCCGGAGTTTAGCAGCGGCGGCGATTCCTCTGCGGCCATGATATTTGAACCTTGATTCCACGGCCAGGAGCAGAGAATTTAGATTGCAAAGCGACCTGTTACTAGCCATGGATTTGGCTACGAGAGTATCTGGATGTCGCGAGTCTTGATGACTACCTAAGAAAGGGTTGTGCAAGAGTAATTCTTGATTGGGCTTGAGCATGGCACGTATGCGGGCTTATGCGCGAGCGAAAACGTGAGATCGGCGGGTTAACCAAGGGCGAGAGAGGGCGAGCGGCGGGTCCTTCGGTAACTTTCAAGGTGAGTATACCTTAAGTGCTATGTTCTGATAGCAGTGTGGTAGTTGTGATTAGAAATCATGGTGGGTTAACCGAGTAAGATTTTGGAGGATAGAGAAAGTGTGAGCCTTAGAGCTTTATACGCAAAGACCTTAGAGGTAAGGCCATCTCGGGTAGAGACGTATGTTTATGTTTGACCCTTATAGGAGTGCATAGTACACGTGAGCTGTGTTTGGGATAGGTCCCTAAGTAGTGTGAAATGAAGAGGGTAGTTGAGCTAAGAAGACCGCTAGGTTTTCGTAACGTGATTAGTGAGATTGTTCCTTCGGGGAGATAGTATTTTGCGCCTTGCCGGGTCGGGTTGAGGCCACGTTGCGGGTCAACCCGCGGCATGTGTGGCGGTGGGGTCTGGTTGTGGTGGTCCCGCCTTGTGGTAGGGTCACGAGGGTGCTAGGCCCAAGTTTAGTTAACCAACGTACGAGTTCGTGGATGCGTTCGACCGGTGGTCGGGCCGATGGGGGCAGCCCATCGTGTTCTTCGGTCGGGACCGTTCACTTGGCAGTGTTGATTTATCAGAAAGGTTGTAAGGCTGCACGGGGTGCCTACCTTCACCTTATGTGACGCATGGAGCCAGTTACGGCTGTTTTTGTTTCTGGAAGTTTTACCAAGCATGTGTTAAGAACTCAGGTGAGTCTCAGAATCGCATTCGCCCTCGGGCCAGTGCGTGGATTTCAGGGGTAGTTGTGAGGATTGTTGTCTCCTGTGGAGGGAGCGTTTGAGCTACCATTTCAGTGTTCGGATGTCGCCTTATGAAGCCTTGCGGCGGAAGTGTAAGTTCTTGGTCGATTGGTTCGATGTTGGCGGGGTTCATATAGTTGGTTCGATCTTGTTCCGGTGATGTGGATAGTGAAGCTTGTCTAGAAGAAGTTACGGCGGCTCGGAGGAATCGTGCGGATAATCGGCGGCGCAGAGTTGAGTTGACGGTCGGTCTTCTTGAAAGTACCACCGGGACGAGTGTGGCGAGTTTGGAAAGCGAAGGAACTTAGCCCGAGTTACTTTGGGCCTTTTGAGTTCATGTGAAGAATAGGCGAGTTGCCTATATGTTAGCATTTGCCGTCCGACTTAGGAGGAAGGGCGTCCGTCTTTCGTATTGTTATGTTGGAAAGTATCGAAGATCCATCCGAATGTTCCCGATTAATGATGACCACGTTAGAGATAGTAACCCGAGTTTTGGATACTAAAGCGATATCGAAATATGGTAAATTCGAGTGTCACGACCTTGATGATCGCATGCGGCCGGTACCATTTGTTGGGTCGTTGGAGCAAGGCTCGCGACGAAGTGACAAAAGTAGTATTATTTGTGGTGACGTTAGAGGTGTTTCCTCGTGGACTTGGATGTAGGTATTTTGCGTGGGTATTTCTGTGGCCAGCTGTGGCAGGATTGTTTCGTAAGTATAGTAGTGAAGACTATCTTGCACGCGTTCGTTTGAGACTTAGAAGGAACATTCGGACGAATGTTTCTAAGGAGGAAGAATGTTATACCCGTAGTTCGAGGTATGTATGCGAGGGCGTGCGTGCGAGAATCTGACGAGAAAGATTGGAAAGGAAGAAAGAGGCGATTTTCCACGGAAAAGTTTCGGTTTTGTGAAGGAAAAAGGTTCGTTAATGGGAATTGGATTCCTAGATTTGGTATTCGGACTTCCTGGAATATTAGAGAATTATGGAATTTTATTTTCGGAAATGGTCACGTGGGGCCCACGGGAGAAATTCTGATTTTGTGGGAGCCCTTTGTTTTGAGATTTTGGCCATTGTGGATATTTTGGAAGATGTTTTATTTTGGGCCAATAGGAGGGTGACACGTGTCACCCCGCCAGTGGCTTAGCCGAATGGCATTTGTGCCTGACTTTGGTTAGAGTCGTTTTTCGTGAAGCGTTTTACATAACTTGCGAAGGAAAATTCCGGCTATGTCTTTTCTTATTTTTGCGGATTTTTAGAGGCGGAACATTTTGGACCAACGAGAGGCGGCGGCACCTGCCGTTGGTGGCAAGGTGGGCGACACGTGGGGCCAATTGGGGAGGTCAGTGGTAGATATTTTGGTAGATATTTGTGAGGTTTTAAGGAGTAGGGACTAGGGGCACTTGGGCATATCTTGGCCCTACACTTGTGTAACACTTGGCTCGATCTTGGCCATTGGTTGGCCTTGGCTTGTCTATAAATACCCTCTCCTTTGATGAATTCTTCATCCTTTCCTAAATGTTTCTAAGTGTTAAATCTTCTCCTCCACTTAGTGTTGAGTTCGGCCAAGAGGCCTCCCCTCTCTGAGGCCTTGGCAGAAGTACACCCTCACAGTAGTGTGGCAGTAGGTACCCACTGTGAGTTGCTTTCGTATAATACCCACTTTGTGGTGTAGAAATACTCTCAGTATTGTTATAATGCCCAATTACCTTAGTAGTATACCTTGTTGTATTCTAAGGTTATACCTATCTGAAAAGCCAGAAATACTATTATACTTTCCGTCGATCCACAAAACCACAGGAAAATCTCCATAGTCAGTTGGAGTATTGTGTAGAAGTTGGTTAGAACTTCTAAGGGTGGTTTAGAGCGGGTTGGGCGCTCGGAGTTGGAGCTAAACCTTGCTAAGGATCGACATTAAACTCGGATAATTATGGGCTTATCGAGGTAATTATCTTGTCCTCTATTGTAATTGGAAATTACATAATGTTAGAATATATAGTTGAAGTATACTATATATAGTCTTGAACTTAATGTTGTGGCAATGTCCTTGGACTTAAGCTGAAGAACCCAACTGTTTTTACATAGGGTGTATTACTGATGAGCTTGTGTAGCTTTTACGTGGAGTAGAATTGTACCCGTTCGGGTTAGATGTATAACCCCTGGTTGGCTTAGTAGCGGCCAGTTAGAGAGGAGGAGATTTCTGTTTGTTGCGGGGAAGTCTTTGCGAATTTTACGTAGAATGTTCTACGATAAGATCTTGATGTTAATAAGCGCTTGTGGCCTTATAGGTTGAAGTACTACGTGTGGCGCGTTACTTGGCTTAGGAGTAGCGGCGGTTGGAAGTACTTGGGCGTTTTGCTATTAGTCGATACTCGTCGCGAGGTATGTGAACCTCTTCCTATCTCTTCGGCGTGATATGTGTGAACTATGTAGTGCGGTGACGTCATGTGCTAAATGTATTTGATTGGTTTAAAACATAAAGTGTTATAACGGCTTTATGGGAAGTTGGTTATAACAGCTTTATGTTAGTAAGAAAATACTTGTGGTTTTTAAAGGGTAACTGATTTGAACTATAACTGGCTTGTTATGTGTTAATAAAAGAACTTGAAGTATTTCAAAAGGTTCTTGATTCATTTTGAAAGAAGAGGTAATACTTGATTTGTTTTGAAAACTTAAGAGTTATACTAGCTTTATGGAAAGTTAGGTATAACGTCTTAAGAATGTTTTACTGATTTTGAAAATCAGAATGTGTATCGACAAACCAACTGCGGCGTTAATAAAAGGAAATGTTTTGTGATTAAGTATTATTAAAACCAGTAGAAACTTCCATCTGCATAGAAGCTAAGATGAGACAAAATGATATTTCCTAGATCATGGCTGCTGTAATAAGATTGTTGTAAACAAGAATATCCTACTCACATATAAGACTTATGTTTCTCAGATAGTTTAAAAGAGAATTATATTCTTAAATGAATAAGACTATGAACTACTGAAACCTTTCTAAATAAGAAACATGAACATTTGAAATTAGGCAAACTTGGACGTTTGGAAAATAATGTTGTTACTTGAGTTTTACAAAGAGAAGTGTTTTGATTTACTTCAAAAGATAATCACTCTATTTTCATATACTACGGGTATTGTGTGACTTTTGTGAGAGTAACGTATCTTTTAAAGAGTTAATGTATGAAGTACTTTGGGGATAAAACCCCGAACTTGTTTAGCATATAGTAGAAAGTACCTTGTGTGTATAACTTGATTGTGTTGGTTTGTGATAGCCTTGTAATACTTTCTTATTGATTTGATAAGTAAACATGCTAGGATCTACGTGTGTTAGTATCTTGTGATGTTTGTGTAAAGGGTTTTTCCTTTGTTGTGCTTATGTTGTTTAACGATAAGTCGTTATGATAGTATTATACATCACTCATCTCTTGAGATGATTCCGGGTTAAGCCCTCCGTCGGGGTAGACTTCAGGCGGGTCGATGGACCTATGATTCGAGACTACCTCATGCGGGTCGAGGGCTATCGCGAGCTGCGGGAGTTCAGTTGAGATCGCGGCCCTTGTGGTCATGCGGTCCTTGTGGCCATGCGGACGGCGAGTCGGGGCGGCTGCCGGGAGTAGCTACCCTCGATGCGGGGTTATATGCGCGCCGAACGGGCAGGTGCGGTGCCTTACCGGGCACCCTAGTGATACAACATCGAGAGAAAACAGCGGAAAATAAAACATGAATCATGAAACAAGAGATATAATAAATAGACAGGCCAACCAGCGATTGCCTTGGTATATACATAAAACCCGAGCAGTTTAATCCTTTTACAACCACACTTGTGATTCTACAGACCTCTAAGATTTACAACGACTATGACGGGCGGGGCCGCCATACCACGAATGTACAAGAACCTGACTCGGGAACACATACAAAAGATAAGCCTCGGAAGCGGAGCTTCCCAACGCTGGCCCGAGATCACGAGGCGAGGATCACGGCCGATGTACCTCTACTGCGGCATGAGCGGCCCGAGGAGGTCGATCTGGCAATTGCAGTATGTGAAAGCGTCAAATCGTAAATGAAATCATAATAGCCTAAAAAGCAGGAGACATGTATGATAACCAAAATACAGTACGCGACATAAAAGCAGTCACGTCAGGGACTCACGCCCTCAAAGTCACCACTCGAATATAACTATGGGTCTCACGCCCATAACATCCATCATGTTCGCATCACGGCGCGTGCCCCGGAATACTACCTCGGTGTAGACATGTCCATGATGCAACAATAACAAGCGCGTGGCCACGTACCGGAATCTGCATCGCCGGTGTAGACATGCCCGTGTAACCTCAATAAGAATATCTTTGGTCAACCGCGCGTGGCACGTGCCGGAATCTGCGTCGGTGTAGACACGTCCATGTTGCGATAATAACCATATATCGGGTAATCAACCGCGCGTGGCGCGTGCCGGAATCTGCGTCGGTGTAGACATGTCCATGTGACATCAACACAAGCGATAATCAAAATGGAAACATACGTGGAATTCTCCATCACGCCCGGACGCGTCGAGTAAGTTCTCAACAAGTCAACCGCCTATCGAGAGCGGTAACGAAATACCACACTTGCACAAAGGCTATCATCACAAGCATAGGCAAGTTTCACAACAACAAGCACAGCAAGTTTCACAACAACTCAAAGTACTTTCATTTTATGCCAAAGTCGGGTTTTTAACCCCAGTACTACATCGTTAAGTTCTTTTAAAAGAGATCCATTACTTTTATAAAAGTCACGATACGTAGTATTAGAATGACCAACCCACCTTCCTTTTCAAAATCAAGTAACAACATTCTTTTCTAAGTTCGGTTTGCCTAGTTTGATTACTCAAGCTTCATTTTCAAATGGTTTCACGATTCATAAACTTAATCACTTGATTTATTTTAGAACAATTGAGTAATATATGTCTCACGTGAGTAGGTTATTCTTGTTTACAACATTCTTATTACAATGACCATGATCTAGAAAATGTATATCATTTTGTCTCATCTTAGTTTCTATGCGGATGGAGGTTTCTCTTGGTTTTAATACAATTCATCATTATTCAATACATTTTCCTTTATTAACTGCGGTGGTGCGTCGATACGTTCGATTTCGAAATCGGTAAAACATTATCCCTTTAAATAAAACCAAGTACTCATTACTCACGAATGAGGTTTCACACAAACATTCACATTAAAACAAATAAGTTAAGTCTCTTATCTTATAAGATCAAGTCTCTTAACTTCTAACATCATAAACCATTTTCTTTACCTCTCTTAAGACATTATACCTAACTCCCATAAAGCTAGTATAACTCTTTTTAAAACCTTTTAAAACCAAGTGTTACTCTCATTCCAAAGCGATTTATAAATCTTTTGAAATACATCAAGTTCTTTATTATAACTAGCCGATTATAATTCACATCGATTACCTTTTAAAACCACAAAGTATTTTCTTACCTACATAAAATTTGTTATAACGACTTCCCATAAAGCGTTATAACACTTTATGTTTAAGAACAATCAAACACGATTAACACGTATGCGTCTCGTACTACATAGTTCACACATATCATGCTAGAAGAGATAGGAAGAGGTTCACATACCTCGACGATTTATCGACAATAAGCAAAATGCTCCAAGTACTACAACGCACTAGCCACTTTCCACTCCTCGAGTAGAATACGCTACTCTTAGTACTTTCACCTATAAAGGTCCAAACGTCTATTAACCCCAAAACACAAGTTCTATCTTTCTCTGAAAATTCGGCACCTCACACATGCAGCGTAAATCTCCTCTCTATCGTAGCTACGAAGCCAACCAGGGGTTCACGTCTAACGGGCGTGTACCATCCTACTCGATAATACTACAAGTCTACTGTCAATACGATCCTATGTAAATCTGATTCGATTCGATTCTTTATTCTTGAGCTTAAGTCAAAAGACATTGCCACAATACTAAGTTGATTCTATATATAGTATACTTGACTATATATTCAAACATGTAATTTCCAATTACAATAGAAGAACGATAGTGTTTACCTCGATAAGCCCAAAATTATCCAAGTATAAAGTCGATCACGAGCAACGCTTAGCTCCTACTCAGCGCTCCAAACAACCCTTAGAAGTTCTAACCAACTTCTACTTACAACTTTAACAACGGGTGAAGATTTCCTTAGGGTTTCGTTTTTGTGGCTAAAGGAAGTATAATCGTATTTTACGGGCTTTTGTATAAGTGTAACCTTGGGAATACTACGAGGTATTTGGGCGAGTATTTGGACATTATAACAATATTAGGAGAGTATTTCTATACCTGACAAGGGTATTATCACGAAAACAACTAGGCTAGTGGGGTACCCATGTGAGCACATGAGGGGAGGGTGGCCTCTCGGCCAAAGCCAAATTTTAAGGGGAGAGGGCTCTTGGGCGAGTCAACAAGAGGAGGAGGGTTTCCAAGACTTGGAAGATTTTGGATGAATGAAGTCTTCAAAGAGAGGTATTTATAGCAAAACCAAAAGCCAACGATGGCCAAGATCCTTCCAAGTGTATAGCAAGTGTAAGGCGAGATCAAGCCAAGTGCACCTAACCCTACTCACAAAACATGGCACAAAACAAGCCACAAAACAAGGCACAAAACCATGAACCAATCGGCCAAGGCCAAGCCTCATCTTTCTTAGTCGATGAGGGTGACAAGTGTCACCTCCCGTTGATCCAAAATGTTAAATCATTCGGAAAAATCGCCAAAAATACTAAATGACATAGCGGAATTTTTCCAACGTAAGTCGTGGAAGCGTTTCGTCGACGACTCTATTCGGCACTTGTGCCCAAATTTCGAACCAAGCCAATTCTTAAGGCAAAAAAAAAAATTTAATACGTCCGCCCTCACGTACATACTCTGGAAATACGGGGTATAACATTCTTCCCCCCTTAGAAACATTCGTCCCGAATGTTCCTTGAGTCTCAAAACAAGCGGCGTCGGTATAGTCTTCACTGCTATCGTGCGAAAACAATCATGCCACGCTGACCCACAAAAACACCGTTCACTTCTCCTTTCGTAGTACTCGTCACGAACACTCGAACTCGTTCTAGTGTCGTACCGCGCACTGTCGGCAACGTTTCCAACCCTTGAGTCACTACCTCGAACTTGGTCATCTCACTAACCTCAATTTCCTAAGGCCATTCCCGGCCTTCACGAATCTGATTACGATCGAGCGTATCCACGAACTCATACGATGGTCATCTAAACTTGGTCTAGCACTCTCGTGACCTGCCTGGCGGGACCACCCAGTGACCGCCCTCAAAGCGGGGCGGGTTGGCGCAACATGACCCGACCAGGCCTGTAGCGCCCAACTCTCTAGTTTCTTGATCAGAACAATCTTACCTATACAGGTCATGAAAGCTACCACTTCCATTTCACACTACCAAGGGACTTACCCTTTTCACTAACCAGGTTTCTAAATCACATTTTAGCACAAAGCTATCCAAACATATCATTAAACACATCAACAACATCAATACACACAAAACTCTAGAGGTTAAGGATATACACGAAACTAGGCGGTTCGAGGCCAGCTAAAGCGGAACTTCCACCGCGACCTCTCTGGTGGCATCGCCTCAGTAGTCTGTGCTATCCTACCAGTGCTACCCACAGTGGGACGGTCTCGTCATATATGGCCCTGTTGGCGCAGAATAACAAGCTCCTTGGTACTACGACACTCTCCGAAATGCGGTCTACCACATCGACCACCGAGGTAGGGTGATTGCGTCGCCAACACCCTACTCGCGAACATCCCGAAACACAGGAGCCCGGACACGCTCTGAATATCCCGAGGTCCCGAAGGCTGCGGAGGCCACTCTGTAATGGCGGAGGTCATAACTAGTCTGCTTCCGGCGGTCCGCCTCGAAAGTCGCCAAAATATCCGGCCGTCTTGGCTTACCTGTGGCGGTCCACCGTCGATCTCTGCGCTCGCCGCGCAGTGCATGAGCACGAATGCGGGCAATGTCCATGCGGTGAAGAGAAACACGAACAACTCTGCTAGGTAATCATCGAGCCTGTAACATATCGGTGCACTCGATCCTCCATACTAGCTACTAATGCGAGAACATCTGGGCGATGAGTCGAACTCACATTGTACTCGGTATGCGCGGATTACGCCTCAGCATCAAAAATCATCGGCCGAGCCCTCCTCGATTGTGGAGGCAAGAAATGTGCGGAAGGCCCCGAACTTCGTCCCAAGCGGTGGAAGTGCATGCTCTCCCGGAAAGCTCCAGATCAAACCAATCGGCTGCGGTATCACGCGGCCGTCACGAACCAAATGTCACGAACTCGATCTCTGAAGCCTTGATCACCGCGTGATCTCTGCAAGCGGCGGATGAACTCCTGCGGATCATCCTCCGGCCTCGACCGTAAAACTCGAGCGGGCTACAACTAAAAATCCAGTAGCCTCAGTATGCGCCTCGGGTGCACTACAGTCTTCTTTGGGCTGGGCTAACTGCGTCCGGCCTATCACCATATCGGCCTGACCACGGCGATCGCGAGCCGTCTCGCTGACCCGTCTCCGCTCGGTGTGGGGCTGGAGGCTCAGTCTTGTAGTCTCGGCCCATCGCTGCGGCTCTAAACTCTTTGGTCTTTGGCGGCGTCGCCAAAACTCGCCGTCTGAAGCACTACCTCAGTCTTGGCCAGGGCTGCGCCCTCGTACTCCTCTGAATCCACTAGCGGCTCCGCCTGCCTTGCCACTCCCAGGCCACTGGTTGCCTTCGCGGAGGCATAGCGGTAAAAGCGAAACACGTCGGAGGGTCCAACTTACAACCACGGCTCTAAGGCACGATCTCGGAATGAGAAGAATGAAACCAATCCTAAATGTCCTATAGCCTCACGATTATAGATGTGGTGCCAACAACCGATAATCAAGACTACTGAACGCGATGCGTAGACACTTTCAGAGACTAAGCGCTCGATACCACTTTGTAACGCCGAACCGGGCAGATTGGTGCCTTACCCCGGGCACCCTAGTGATACAACATCAGAGAAAACCAGCGGAAAATAAAACATGAATCATGAAACAAGAGATATAATAAATAGGCAGGCCAACAAGCGATTGCCTTGGTATATACATAAAACCGACAGTTTAATCCTTTTACAACCACCACAACAGTTCTACTCTGAACCTCTAAGATTTACAACTATGACGGGACGGGGCCCGCCCCACGAATGTACAAGAACCTACAACTCGGGGAACACATGCAAAAGATAAGCCTCGGAGAAGCGGAGCTTCCCAAAACGCTGGCGAGATCACGAGGCGAGGATCACGGCCGATGTACCTCTACTGCGGCATGAGCGGCCACGAGAGTCGATCTGACAGTACCAAGTATGTGAAAGCGTCAAATCGTAAATGAAATCATAATAGCTTAACAAGCAGGAGACATGTATGATAACCAAAATACAGTACGCAACGTAAAAACAGTCAAGTCAGGGACTCACGCCCTCAAAGTCACCACTCAAATATAACTATGGGTCTCGCGCCCATAACATCCATCATGTTCGCATCATGGCGCGTGCCCGAATACTACCTCGGTGTAGACATGTCCATGATGCGACAATAATAACAAGGCGCGTGGCGCGTACCGAATCTGCGCCGGTGTAGACATGCCCGTGTAACCTCAATAAGAATATCTTTGGTCAACCTGCCGCGTGGCGTACCCCGGAATCTGCGTCGGTGTAGACGCGTCCATGTTGCGGTAATAACCATATATCGGGTAATCAACCGCGCGTGGCGCGTGCCGGAATCTGCGTCGGTGTAGACATGTCCATGTGACATCAACACAAGCGATAATCAAAATGGAAACATACGTGGAATTCTCCATCACCGCGGCCGCGTCAGTAAGTTCTCAACAAGTCAACGGCCTCTATCGAGGCGAGGTAACACAGAAATACCACACTTACACAGCAAAGGCTATCATCACAAGCATAGGCAAGTTTCACAACAACAAGCACAGGCAAGTTTCACAACAACTCAAAGTACTTTCATTTTATGCCAAAGTCGGGTTTTAACCCCAAAGTACTACATACGTTAAGTTCTTTTAAAGAGATCCATTACTTTTATAAAAGTCACCGATACGTAGTATTAGAATGACCAACCCACCTTCCTTTTCAAAATCAAGTAACATTCTTTTCCTAAGTTCGGTTTGCCTAGTTTGATTACTCAAGCTTCTCATTTTCAAATGGTTTCACGATTCATAAACTTAATCACTTGATTTATTTTTAGAACAATTGAGTAATATATGTCTCACGTGAGAGTAGGTTATTCTTGTTTACAACATTCTTATTACAATGACCATGATCTAGAAAATGTATATCATTTTGTCTCATCTTAGTTTCTATGCGGATGGAGGTTTCTCTTGGTTTTAATACAATTCATCATTATTCAATACATTTTCCTTTATTAACGCTGCGGTGGTGCAGCCGATACACGTTACGATTTCGAAATCGGTAAAACATTATCCCTTTAAATAAAACCAAGTACTCATTACTCACGAATGAGGTTTCACACAAACATTCACATTAAAACAAATAAGTTAAGTCTCTTATCTTATAAGATCAAGTCTCTTAACTTCTAACATCGATAAACCATTTTCTTTACCTCTCTTAAGACATTATACCTAACTCCCATAAAGCTAGTATAACTCTTTTTAAAACCTTTTAAAACCAAGTGTTACTCTCCTTCCAAAGCGATTTATAAATCTTTTGAAATACATCAAGTTCTTTATTATAACTAGCGATTATAATTCACATCGATTACCTTTTAAAACCACAAAGTATTTTCTTACCTACATAAAAGTTATAACAACTTCCCATAAAGCGTTATAACACTTTATGTTTTAAACAATCAAACACAGTTAACACGTATGCGTCTGGTACTACATAGTTCACACATATCATGCTAGAAGAGATAGGAAGAGGTTCACATACCTCGCGACGATTTATCGACAATAAGCAAAATGCTCCAAGTACTACAACGCACTGCTAGCCACTTTCCACTCGCCGAGTAGAATCGCTACTCTTAGTACTTTCACCTATAAAGGTCACAAACGTCTATTAACCCCAAAACACAAGTTCTATCTTTCTACTGAAAAAATTCGGCACCTCCCCCATGGCGTAAATCTCCTCTCTATCAGTAGGCTACCAAGCCAACCGAGGGTTCACACTCTAACCGGGCGTGTACCATCCTACTCGATATACTACACAAATCTACTGCAATCTGATCTATGTAAATCTGATTCGATTCGATTCTTTATTCTTGAGCTTAAGTCAAAAGACATTGCCACAATACTAAGTTGATTCTATATATAGTATACTTCAACTATATATTCAAACATGTAATTTCAATTACAATAGAAGAACGATAGTGTTTACCTCGATAAGCCCAAAATTATCCAAGTATAAAGTCGATCTGAGCAACGCTTAGCTCCTACTCAGCGCTCAAACAACCCTTAGAAGTTCTAACCAACTTCTACTTACAACTTCAACAACGGGTGAAGATTTCCTTAGGAGTTTCGTTTTTGTGGCTAAAGGAAGTATAATCGTATTTTACGGGCTTTTGTATAAGTGTAACCTTGGGAATACTACGAGTATTTGGGCCAGTATTTGGACATTATAACAATATTAGGAGAGTATTTCTATACCTGACAAGGGGTATTATCTGAAAACAACTAGGCTAGGGGTACCCACGCGAGGCACCATGAGGGGAGGGTGGCCTGCCGGCCAAAGCCAAATTTTAAGGGAGAGGGCTCTTGGGCGAGTCGACAAGAGGAGGAGGGTTTCCAAGACTTGGAAGATTTTGGATGAATGAAGTCTTCAAAGAGAGGGGGTATTTATAGCAAAACCAAAAGCCAACCAATGGCCAAGATCCTTCCAAGTGTATAGCAAGTGTAAGGCCAAGATCAAGCCAAGTGCACCTAACCTACTCCACAAAACATGGCACAAAACAAGCCCCAAAACAAGGCACAAAACCATGAACCAATCGGCCCGAGCGAGCCTCCTCTTTGCCGTCGATGAGGTGACAAGTGTCACCTCCGTTGATCCAAAAATGTTCGTCGCTCGGAAAAATCCATAAAAATACTAAATGACATAGCGGAATTTTTCCAACGTAAAAATGGAAGCGTTTCGTCGACGACTCTATTCGGCACTTGTGCCCAAATTTCGAACCAAAGCCAATTCTTAAGGCAAAAAAAAAAAAAATTTAATACGTACGCCCTCACGTACATACTCTGGAAATACGGGGTATAACATTATACCTCATGCGGGCCGATCTGATTGGCCTATGCGGAGCTGCGGAAAGTTCCAGGGCTAGACGCGCACATTAGATACTGCGGGCAAGTGGTCAGCTTTGATCATGTGGCCGGTGCAAGCGGATCTTATGATCTGATTCATGACCTTGTTGAGTGCGTAGGTGTTAGTAGTCGGCTATGCCTTACTGTCTTTGTTTTATTAGGACACGGGTGGGACACAGTGTTCATTCGCAGTGCTTGTATATCATAAAGCTGCGGCGGTGAGGAAGGTATTCCACGACACGATTGATGTGGTGGGCGTGAGACCCGTTGTTAAATTGAGTGATGACTTGAGGCGTGAGTCACGACTTGACATGGCTAACTTATTTATGGTGAGCGTAGTTTGGTTATCATACATGTCTCATGCTTTGTATAGACTACTATGTTTTCATTTACAGTATTTATTGTTTTGTTTCATATACTCAATTTTGTTATCTTGACCTCCTTGAGGCTGCGTTCATGCCGCGAGTAAAGTACACGATCATTGATCCTCGCTCTTAGGGTCACGCGATTCGTGTGGGAAAGCTCCGTTTCTCGGAGGCTTATCGATGGTATAGTCACTGTTGTTGTAGGTGTTTACATTCGGGGTATGGCGGGGCCACATCCGCCATTGTTGTCGTATTATTTCTTAAGTGCATGAAATCTTTGTTGTGGCGGGGTTTGTAAAAAGGATTAAAGTTGTTCATGTTGAAAAAGTTGTTGTTTATATATATCAGAAAGCGAAGTTTTCTCAGATTATTGTTTCATATTTTATAATATGTCTTGTATCGTTTTATGTTCCGCTGATTACTCTGATGTTGTATCACTAGGGTGCCCGGGGTAAGGCACCAGTCACGGGCCCGGAATCGGGTCGTGACAAAAACATCATCTATATAGACAATCATAAACTGACTATAAGGGTTGAATATGTTATTCATGATGTTCTGAAATTCTGAGGGGGCATTCTTGAGCCCGAAAGGCATTACGTTCCATTCATATTGCCCGAAAGGGACATTGAAGGATGTTTTATACTTATCTTTTTCATTGACCTGGATTTGCCAGAATCCAGACTTCATGTCGAACTTACTGCGTAGCGTTGGCATTATAAGTTCTTTTGAGCAAATCCCTCTTATTGGGGATTGGATATCTAATCCATTTTAACGCTTGGTTAAGAGGTTTATAATTTATTACGAGCCTCGGGGCTCCTCTTTCTTTTTCAGCATTCTTGTTGACATAGAAGGCTGAGCAACTCCATTGTGATTTAGAAGGCCTAATGATCCCTTTATTGAGAAGATCATTGACTTCGTCTTTGCAATGTTCCATGAGCTCGTGGCTCATTTGAATGGGTCTGGCTTTAGTGGGTATGTTTTTCTCACTAAAGTCATCCGTGTAAGGTATATTAACCGTATGCTTCTTCCTTTCCCAAAAGGCATTCGGGAGTTCAGAGCATATTTCTTTTTCCATAGAATCTCGCAAATTCTTTACTTTGTTAATAACCTCCGGGGTTTTTAAGGTAGATTCTATCCTTTTTATTTTAACATCGTCTTTTAAGTAACTAACATGATTGGTTAGAAGTTGTATTCTAAAGACTGTTTTCTGTTTTACATGATCCCTGTGATCAGTAGATAACTGATTTAGATATGGTAATATAAGATCTTTTCCCATTGATGTAGTGTAAATACCGTCTAGTTTTGCGGTATAAGGTTTTATCTGAGTTAGGAAGGGTATTCCTAAAATTACATCTTCAGTTATGTTTCGTGTAATAACGAAATCATTAGTGAAGCAAATGTCTTTATTACAAACATGAGCTTTTGAAAGCTTCCAGTTTATTCTAATGCTATCTCCTGTAGCAGAGTATAATTTATGGGTACTTTTGCTTAAGTACTTAGTAGGAATTATTCCTATGAATACAATTTTGATGCTCCAGTCTAATAATCTGATCTTTTGTAAGATAAAATCTTTTACTATTATCTTAATAGGGACATGGTAGCTTAATGCTTTGGCCCTGGATATTAATTTTAATCCTGGTTCATCTTCTGCTTCTTTAGAAGTGGGTGGTGTTAATTGATTATTAACTGGAATTAAATCCCTAAATGAACCATTAACCAAAGTTTGACCTCTAAAGGGTGAGATTCTTTTCATATTAAGAATTTCTCTTTTTAGATTTATAATTTCCTTTAATAAATCACGAGCAGTATCGACTTAATTTCTTTAATAGAAACTCTTTGGTGTTATTCGAGATACGTAGATCTTTTGTTTATGCAGTGCATTTTCCCGATGTACTCTCGCGATGCAGTGGAGGTGGAACTACCTGAACTGTATTTCAATTTTAATGAACTATTGTCATTGTAATAGTTGTCTGAAGAAACTTCAGAGTTATTCTTGGGTATTCATTATTTAAACATAATAGCCAAGAATCTTTTTATTCTTTCTTAGGTTTTCGACCCTTTTCTTTTTCTCTTTCGATTATTTTGAGTTTTGTAATTACGGTTTGGTTAATACATTTTCGTTAAGCTTTTAAGCTTATTATTAACTTTGTTTATAAATTCATTATTAATCTTTTCTCAGTTTTGGGCGCTTTTGCCAAACAATCTGCTATATTAAAAAAGAGTTCGGAAAGTGTTTTCCCTCCCGGCTTAATAGGATTACTATTAAAAACTGAGGTATTACTTACTTCAGTAATTTTCCTGGGAACAACGTGTAACAACTGTTTGTAGTTGTCTGTTGAGAATTACATTAATGTTTTCAATATTCGGATTCCTTTTGGATCCTTTATGTCCTCTTTGAAAGGAGTGGTTGTCAAGATCTTACCGCTTTACGGGGACCTTTTTACATCTAATGGAGGAGTAAGCTGTTTGTGATTTTTCTCCGTGGACCATTTTTTGATAATGGAGCTCGGGGGTATCTATTATTATGGAGTTTATCGGTGATTTCAAACCACCTAAAGAATTCTATATTAGAATTAGTGCATTCATATCACTTATCAATTATTTCTAAAGTCTCTTCTTTCCTCGAGTGGGAAAGTCTTTGTTACCATTTTCTTTTAATGGCATTTTCTGGATCTACCCATAATTTGTTAAGGGTTTTCCAATCAATTTTAAAATCTATATCTTGTTTAATAGTACCAAGTCTACTGTGCTTTTGTGTAAGCATAGTAGTACTCCTTTCGCATCTTAAAATGTTATTCCGCTCCTTTATGGTATCAGAGCCATGTTGTTAGAGATGAGTGAGTAGTCTCATTCTACCGTCCTTAGGGCGGTGTTGTTCTTAGGTTGCTAGGAGTCCTGTTACTCTGTTTAGATTCCTGTAGTTACTAGAATAGTGACCCTGTTAAAGTCGATGATCTCTTGTTCCAATTCCTATAGTTACCAGAGTCGTTACCCTGTTCCGTCAGATGTCTACTATTCCGATTAGATTTAATCACTTAGTTGTTACACTGTTCCGTTTGTCCTCATTGAGTACTACTGTTAGTAGGCAAGTTCCTGGACCAAAATTTTTGGCAGAAAGTGGAGGAGCACAGGCGTGCCACTGGTGGGCCGTAGAAGAGCGTGGGAGAAAGTGTCAGATAAACAGAACATGTTAACTGTTTAAGTAATTAAAAAGAATAGGAAATAGTGTTGGCAACTAGGATAGGAGAACTGTTTAGGTAATTAGAAAGAACATGAACTAGTGTTGGCAACTAGGATAGGAGTACTATTTAGGTAGTCGGAGGAATAGAAAAGAGTATGGTTAAAACCTAGTAACAGATAGAACAACAACCCTAGGAAAAGGATGGTAGTCGCCACGCATAGCAACAACCCTTTGGTTAAACAAAGTAATCTATAAAATGAAGATGCGCCCAGAGTTTAATCAGATAAAGAAGTATAATTCTCAAATACTTAAGTTTGTTATAACAAGTAATAATTGCAATAAGAGGATAAGGTCAAATATTAAAGAATTAGAGTACTATAAAACCGCTAAACCTGCTGAAGGTTTGAATGATTATTATCAAATCATAATTAAATAAGTAATCATTAATAAAATGACAGAACTCTATGAAGAAAACGTAGGGTTAAGGATAAGAGTTGATAGTTTAGCAACTGCGATAAAAATTACTAGACATTTGGGTGAACTCCATACAGTCCAGTATTAATGAAAAAAATTTTATCTCCAGAAGATAAATTAATCAATAGAATTGATGCTATGTTAGCTCCAGAAGCTAATTTAGGTGGTGGTAGGAGTACTACTATGCTTACACAAAAGAACAGTAGACTTGGTACTATTAAACAAGATATAGATTTTAAAATTGATTGGAAAACCCTTAACAAATTATGGGTAGACTAAAGGAGCGGAATAACAGTTTAAGATGCGAAAAACCGAAATCAATTCAAAACATAAGAATATAATTTAAAACATAAGTTTAAAAACTTACAAATTTTATTCAAAGCATAGTAAGAGAGAAGGATACAAGATCAGGCAAGGAAAGAGAGAGAGGGGTAATTTCCGAATGCCTTCTATGTTTACAAGTGAGAGCCTTAAATAGGTCTCGAATGAACTATTCGTCCTAACACATGGACGGTTCTGGTTAAAACAAATGGACGACTAAGATTACATGACCTTTACTTTTTTGAAAGGGCAAACGTCTTATCTTATTTTATGTCCTTTGTCTTCTTCTGTTTTACGTTGCTTTCTTGTCTCTTGCTTTTCTGAAGAGGCAAATGTCGTTGTCTGCTTTATGTCACTTTCTGGTACCTTCGCCTCTTACTTTTCTGAAGGGGCAAGTGTCACCATCCTGCTTTATTTTGTTGGTACCTTCGCCTCTTGCTTTTCTGAAGGGGCAAGTGTCACCATCCTGCTTTATTTTGTGAGGTACTCTTCTGCGTAGGCTTGTGCAATTTATCGGGGGATGAGAATATCCCCGTTGCCTGTTTTACTGTGGCTGGATGCCACATTTTCATCATTTCGCTAAGGCTTTTGGAGCCTTTTCCTTCTTTATCTTCTTCGTTTGGAAAATGGGTTTTCCTTGTTCTGGATAATTACCTGCTGAATTACCTGCTGAACTTTGATACCTGTGTTCTTCTGGAGAACTTGCTTGTGGAAGGCCTTTGAGCCACTTAATCCTTAACATATCTTTAAAAAATGTTTATGGAACCATAGTACCATAACAAATGATTTTTATGGGGCTGGCTGGAATCCTTTGATGTATTCCTCGTTGTTATACCCCGTATTTTCCAGAGTATGTACGTGAGGGCGTACGTACAAAAGTTTAAGCCTTAAGTAGGCAAAGGGGCGAAATTTGTGCACAACTAGCAAAAAGAATCGTTTTCCGACGAAACGTTTTCCGGACTTTGCGAAGGGAAAAATACGGTTGCAACATTTATTATTTTTGCGGATTTTTCCGAGAGATGAAATATTTTGGACCAACGAGAGGGTGACAAGTGTCACCCTCAAGTGGGCGGTAATAAGGGACGAAAATTGGCACGTTTTGCCTTTGATTTTTTGTCAAGGAGTTGGTAGGATATTTTGTGTAGTTGATGAGCAAGTGGGACCCACAAACACTTGTCCAAATCTTGACCCTACACTTTCCCACCACTTGTCTTAATATTGGCCATTGATTGGCCTATAAATACCCCTCCAATGCAAGACTATTTCTTCATCCTCACTTGAAATTCCAAGTCTAAAAACCCTCTCCCCCTTAGTGTAGTTTTCTTCCAAGGCTCCCCCTCCCCCTTTGAGAGGCCTTGGCGGCTATTATACCGTATTTTGGTATATGCGTGGGGCGTGCGTAAAAAATTTGAAACTTGTACTAAGGCTTGGCGAATTAATTTTGTTCACTGGCCGTTTAGAGTCGTTTTTGAAAGCGTTTTCCACGACTTTCGTAGGGAATTTCGCTATGTCATTTTTAATTTTTGCGGATTTTTAGAGAGGCGAAACATTTTGGACCAACGAGAGGCGACACTTGTCACCTCGAGTTGGTGGAGTGATGGGCGGTAGCTTGGCGAAAGGTGTGCATTAGTTGGTAGGATATTTTTGTGTGTTGATTGATAAGTGGGACCACACACTTGTCTAAATCTTGGCCCTGACTTGCCTTGCACTTGGCATGATCTTGGCCATTGGTTGGCCTTCACTTGACCTATAAATACCGCGCTTTGGAAGACAAATTCATCCACAAATTTGCCTAAGTCTTGAAAGCTCTCCTTCTCCTCCCTTTGTGTTGAGTTCGGCCAAGAGGCCTCCCTCTCTAGAGGCCTTGGCCGAGGTACACCACTCCTAGTGGTGCTAATGGTGGGTACCCACTAGCCTAGTTGCTTTCGTATAATACCCCTTTTTTATGGTATAGAAATACTCCCAGTATTGTTATAATGCCCAAATACCTTAGCCGTATACCTTGTAGTATTCTAAGGTTATACTATCTGAAAAGCCGGAAATACTATTATACTTCCGTCGGTCACAAAGCCGAAACCCTAAGGAAAATCTTCAGTAGTTGAAGTCGTATGTAGAAGTTGGTTAGAACTTCTAAGGGTAGTTGGAGCGGGTTGGAGCGCGGAGTTGGAGCTAAGCGATTGCCCGGGATCGACTTTAACTAGGATAATTATGGGCTTATCGAGGTAATTATCTTGTCCTCTATTGTAATTGGAAATTACATATTGTTAGAATATATAGTTGAAGTATACTATATATAGTCTTGAGCGTAGTTATCGGCAATGTCTTTTGACTTAAGCTGAATAATACTTACAGCGATGTCTTGCGACTTAAGCTGAATTTAAAGAAGAATCTTGGAATCTGTAATTACATAGGGGTGTATTCTGATGAACTTGTGTAGTAATCTTGTGGAGTAGAATTGTACCCGTTCGGGTTAGATGTATGAACCCCACGGTTGGCACGATGGCCAGGCCAGATAGAGGAGGAGATTTCTGTTGTTGCGGGAGAAGTCTTTGCCGAATTTTACGTAGAATGTTCTCTGAGGATCTAAATGTTAATAAGCGCCTTGTGGCCTTATAGGTTGAAGTACTACGTATGGCGCGATCTGCGGCTAAGGAGTAGCGACGGTTTGAAGTACTTGGGCGTTTTGCTATTAGTCGATACTCGTCGCGAGGTATGTGAACCTCTTCCTATCTCTTCTAGCATGATATGTGTGAACTATGTAGTGCGGTGAGCGTACATGTGCTAAATGTATTTGATTGGTTTAAAACATAAAGTGTTATAACAGCTTTATGGGAAGTTGGTTATAACAGCTTTATGTTGGTAAGAATATACTTGTGGTTTTTAAAAAGGTAACTGATTTGAACTATAACTGGCGTGTTATGTGTTAATAAAGAACTTGAAGTATTTCAAAATATTTTTGAATCGTTTCGAAAGAAGAAGTAGTACTTGATTTGTTTTGAAAACTTAAGAGTTATGCTAGCTTTATGGAAAGTTAGGTATAACGTCTTAAGAATGTTTTACTGATTTTGGAAATCAGAATGAGTATCGACAAACCACTGCAGCGTTTATAAGAGGAAATGTTTTTAATAATTAAGTATTATTAAAACCAGTAGAAACTTCCATCTGCATAGAAGCTAAGATGAGACAAAATGATATTTCTAGATCATGGTCTTTGTAATAAGATTGTTATAAACAAGAATATCCTACTCACATATAAGACTTATGTTTCTCGAGATAGTTTAAAGAAGAATTATATTCTTAAATGAATAAGACTATGAACTACTGAAACCTTTCTAAAATGAGACACTTGAACATTGGAAATTAGGCAAACTTGATCATTGGAAAAGAATGTTGCTACTTGATTTTACAAAGAGAAGTAATTGATTTACTTTAAAAGGATAGTCACTCTATTTTATACTACGGGTATTGTGTGACATTGTGAAAGTAACGTATCTTTTAAAGAGTTAATGTATGAAGTACTTTGGGGATAAAACCCCGAACTTGTTGGCATATAGTAGAAAGTACCTTGTGTGTATAACTTGATTGTGTTGGTTTGTGATAGCCTGGTAATACTTTCTTGTTGATTGGTAAGTAAACATGCTAGGATGCTATGTGTGTTAGTATCTTGTGATGTTGTGTAAAGGGGTTTCCTTTGTTGTGCTTATGTTGCTTAACGATAAGCTGTTGTGTTAGTATTTTACATCACTCATCTCTTGAGATGATTAGGGGTTAAGCGCCTCCGTCTGGGGTAGACTTCAGCGGGTCGATGGACCTATGATTCGAGAATACCTCATGCAGTCCCGAGGGCCTATCGCGGGCTACGAGAGTTCGAGTTAGTGTCGTCCTTTATGGGCATGCGGTCCATGTGGCCGTGCGGTGCGAAGTCGGGGCGATCTTGGGAATAGCTACCCTCGATGCGGGAATACCTCATGCGGGCGATGAGATTGGCTATCGCGGGCTGCGGGAGTTCGAGGTTAGGCGCGTACATTGATCTGCGGGCAAGTGGCGGCTTTGATCATGTGGCGGTCTAGAGCGAATCTTATGATCGATTCGCTGACCTTGTTGGTGCTGTAGGTTTTTAGTAATCGGCTATGCCTTGCCTTACCGTCTGATTTTATTATGACCACAGTGGGACACGGTGTTCATGTGTGTTCCTTGGTGCTTTTATATCATGGAAGCCGGCGGTGAGAAGGTATTCCACGGGCATGATTGATGTTGTGGGCACGAGACCCATTGTTATACTTGAGTGATGACTTGAGGCGTGAGTCACGACTTGACATATTGCTTTGTTGTAAAGCGTAGTTTGGCTATCATACATGTCTCTGCTTTATATATTGCTATGATTTCATTTCTGATATGTATTTTGATTTCACATACTCGATTTTTGTTATCTTGACCTCGCCCGAAGTGCGTTCATCTTTGCGAGTTGAGGTACACGATCGTTGATCTAGCTCTCGAGTCCGCAGTTTCACGTTTGGGAAGCTCCGTTTCTCGGAGGCTTATCGGTGGTATAGTCACTGTCGTCGTAAGTGTTTACATTCGGGGTTTGGCGGGGCCCTGTCGCCATTGTTGTCGTATCATTTCTTAGAAGTGCAGCGTAATCTTGTTGTGGCGGGGTTTGTAAAGAAAGGATTAAAGCATTCATTTGAAAGAGTTGTTATTATTATTTATGCCAAAGGCAAGTTTCTAAAGATAAGCGTTATGCTTCTTGTTATTTCTTGTTGTTGTGTTATGTTCGTGATTACTCGATGTTGTCTCACTAGGGTGCAGGGTAAGGCACGATCCGCGGGCAGGTTGGTCGTGACAAAAGTGGTATCGAGCGATTAATCCTCGGAAAGTGTCTACGACCGTATCGATGAAGTCTTGATTATCGGTGTGTTGTGCACCACATCAATAATCAGGAGGCTATAGGATATTTAGGATTGGTTTCTATTCTTCTCACTCTGAGATCGTGCCTTAGAGCTGTATTGTAAGTTGGACCCTCTAACGAAATTCTTTCCCTTATCGTTATGCCTCGCGTAGGCAACCGGGCCCGGGAGGCAAAGCGAGGAGGCTGCGAGTAAATCTGAGAGGTTACGTGGGCACAGGCCCAATTATCACCTTGGGTGGTGCTTCATTCGGGGAGTTTTGCGACGTCACTAGCCCCAGCAAAGTTTAGCACGGCGGCGGCAGTTCCTACTGCGGCCATGATATTTGAACCTTCAGTTCCACGATCGAGAATAGTGAATATAGATTGCAAGGCGACCACATTACTAACTATGGATTTGACTACGGAGTATACCGATGTCTGCGAGTCTTGATGACTATCAACGAGAAGGTTGTGCAAAGTAGTTCTTGATTGGGCTTGAGCATGGCACGTGGTCGGGCTTATGCGGTGGCAGCGTAGCAATCGGCGGGTTAACGAGGCGATGAAGAGGCGAGCGGCAAGGTCCTTTGGTAACTTTGGCGAGTCGCCTCGCGGCCATTAGATTATGCGCATCCACGGTCTGAAATGTCCTCGAAAGGTTCGGGGCGTTCGGGGTATC
Source organism: Przewalskia tangutica (assembly GCA_029844215.1). Taxonomy (NCBI): domain Eukaryota; kingdom Viridiplantae; phylum Streptophyta; class Magnoliopsida; order Solanales; family Solanaceae; genus Przewalskia; species Przewalskia tangutica. The sequence goes on from CM056733.1 coordinate 363,985, forward strand.
ACGAGAGTTGGTCGAGCTCGGATCTTAGGTTCACGATGTAATGACGTCATCGGGAATGTCGTCTTTTAGTTGGTACTTGTTGTACCTATGGCCGTCAGTCGATGTCGAAAGGGTGTCCTTGTAGGAGGACTTAGCCTTCGAGGATCGATGGGTAGTCGTCACCTTCCTTAGCTATCGCCTACAGGCGAGTTTGATTAAACGACTAAGGGGTGAAACGATGATATAGATATATCTTTAACCTCAGAGTTTTGTTTATGTGATAAGGTGAGTATACCTTAAGTGCTATGTTACGGCGGTGTGTTAGTTGTGATTAGAAATCATGGTGGGTTAGCCGAGTAAGATTTTGGGGATAGAGAAGGTGTGAGCCTTAGAGTTGTATACGTAGAGACCTTAGAGGTAAGGCCGTCTCGAGTAAAAGATGTATTGTTTATGTTTGACCCTTATAGGAGTGCATAGTGCACGTGAGTTATGCTTGTGGGATTAGTCCTGAGTAGTGTGGAATGAAAGAGGGTAGTTGAGCTAAGAAGACCGCTAGGTTTCGTAACGTGATTAGTGAGATTGTTCGGTTAGGGAGCTAGTAGGGTGCGGCGTTCTTGGGTCGGGTTGAGGCCACGTTGCGGGTCAACCCGCGGCCTATTGGTGGTGGTCGGTTGTGGTGGTCCCGCTTGTGATAAGTCACGAGGTGTTAGGCGAGTTTAGTTAACTGCAGTCTGAGTTCGTGGAATCGTTCGGCCGGTGGTGGTCGATGGGGCAGCCATCGTGTTCTTCGTTCGGGCCGTTTTCTCGGCGAGGTTATGCGAGATGTTATATCGAGAAAGGTTGTAAAGTCGCGAGGTGCCTACCTTCACCTTATGTCGAGCGGTGAAGCCAGTTGTGGCTATTTTCGTTTTTGGAAGTTTTACCAAGCGGGGTTAAGAACTTCGGGTGAGTCTCGGAATCGCGTTCGCCACCGGGCGGTGTGTGTATTTGAGGTAGTTGTGAAGATTGTTGTCTCGGTGGAGAGTGTTTAAGCTACCATTTCGGTGTTCGGATGTCGCCTTATTAAGCCTTGTAGGGGCGGATGTGTAAGTTGCGGTCGAGTGGTTCGATGTTGGCAAGGTTGACGATTAGTTGAGCTTGTTCCAAAGGTATGGATAGTGAAGCTTGTCTAGAAGAAGTTACGGCGGCTCGGAGGAAATCGTGCGGATGATCGGCGACGCTTAGAGTTCGAGTTGGCGGTCGATCTTCTTGAAAGTACCACCGGTTTGGGTGTGACGAGCTTTGGAAGGCAGAGGAACTTAGCGAGTTACTTTGGGCCTTTGAGTCCATGTGAAGAATAGGCGGGTTGCCTATATGTTAGCTTTTGCGTCCGACTTAGGAAGCGGTATGTCCGATCTTCGTATTGTTATGATCGGAAAGTATCGGAGATCCATCAGTGTTCCCTTTTAATGATGACCACGTTAGAAATAGTAACCGAGTTTTGGAAAGCGGCCGTGTCGAATGTGGTAAGAGTTCGAGTGTCACGACGACCTCGAGGATCGCATACGGCGGTACCATTTGTTGGGTCGTCGGAGCAAGGCTCGCGACAAAGTGACAAAAGTGGTACCATTTGTTGGTCGCTGAGAAGGTTAATGCCTCGAGCAAAGTGACAAAATGGTATCTACGAGTAAAGAGAGAAGCGAGCATGTATGGCGGGCATAGATGTGATCATTTCTTTTGTAAAGAGAAGGTCACGAAGGAAGTATATTTTAGACCCCGGTGAGAGTGTTTTGTGGTGATGATTAGAGGTGTTTCCTCGTGGACTTTGATGTAAGTATTTACGCAGTGCTTACGTGGCGGCGGTGGCGAGATTGTTCTCGTAAGTATAGTAGTGAAGACTATCTTGGCGCGCGTTTGTTTGAGACTTAGAAGGAACATTCGGGACGAATGTTTCTAAGGAGAGGAGAATGTTATACCGTATTTTGAGTATATGCGTGGGGCGTGCGTAAAAAATTTGAAACTTGTACTAAGGCTTGGCGAATTAATTTTGTTCACAACACGTTTAGAGTCGTTTTTCGGAAAGCGTTTTCCACGACTTTCGTAGGGAATTTCGGCTATGTCATTTTTAATTTTTGCGGATTTTTCCGAGAGGCGAAACATTTTGGACCAACGAGAGGCGACACTTGTCACCCTCGAGTTGGTGGAGTGATGGCGGTAGCTTGGCGAAAGGTGTGCATTAGTTGGTAGGATATTTTTGTGTGTTGATTGATAAGTGGGACCCACACACTTGTCTAAATCTTGGCCTACACTGCCTTGCACTTGGCATGATCTTGGCCATTGGTTGGCCTTCACTTGACCTATAAATACCGCGCTTTGGAAGACAAATTCATCCACAAATTTGCCTAAGTCTTGAAAGCTCTCCTTCTCCTCCCGCTTTGTGTTGAGTTCGGCCAGAGGCCTCCTCTCCTGAGGCCTTGGCCGAGAAGTACACTCCTAGTGGTGCTAAGCAGTAGGGTACCCACTAGCCTAGTTGCTTTAGTATAATACCCACTTTTTGTGGTATAGAAATACTCCCCAAGTATTGTTATAATGCCCAAATACCTTAGTCGTATACCTTGTAGTATTCTAAGGTTATACCTATACGAAAAGCCCAGAAATACTATTATACTTCCGTCAGTCACAAAACCAAAACCCTAAGGAAAATCTTCACCGTAGTTGAAGTCGTATGTAGAAGTTGGTTAGAACTTCTAAGGGTAGTTTGGAGCGGGTTGGAGCTAAACGATTGCCCAGGATCGACTTTAACTAGGATAATTATGGGCTTATCGAGGTAATTATCTTGTCCCTCTATTGTAATTGGAAATTACATATTGTTAGAATATATAGTTGAAGTATACTATATATAGTCTTGAGCGTAGTTATCGGCAATGTCTTTTGACTTAAGCTGAATAATACTTACTGCAATGTCTTTGCGACTTAAGCTGAATTTAAAGAAGAATCTTGAACGAATCAGTAATTACATAGGGTGTATTCTGATGAACTTGTGTAGTAATCTTGTGGAGTAGAATTGTACCGTTCGGGTTAGATGTATGAACCCCACTGGTTGGCACGATGGCAGGCCCAGATAGAGGAGAGATTTACTGTTGTTGCGGGGAGTCTTCTTGAATTTTACGTAGAATGTTCTCTGAGGATCTAAATGTTAATAAGCGCCTTGTGGCCTTATAGGTTGAAGTACTACGTATGGCGCGATCTCTTGGCTAAGGAGTAGCCGAAGCGGTTTGAAGTACTTGGGCGTTTTGCTATTAGTCGATACTCGTCGCGAGGTATGTGAACCTCTTCCTATCTCTTCTAGCATGATATGTGTGAACTATGTAGTGCGGTGAGCGTCACATGTGCTAAATGTATTTGATTGGTTTAAAACATAAAGTGTTATAACGACTTTATGGGAAGTTGGTTATAACGACTTTATGTTGGTAAGAATATACTTGTGGTTTTAAAAGGTAAGCGATTTGAACTATAACTGGCGTGTTATGTGTTAATAAAGAACTTGAAGTATTTCAAAAGATTTTTGAATCGTTTCGAAAGAAGAAGTAGTACTTGATTTGTTTTGAAAACTTAAGAGTTATGCTAGCTTTATGGAAAGTTAGGTATAACGTCTTAATAATGTTTCTTGATTTTGGAAATCGAATGTGTATCGACAAACCAACTGCGGCGTTTATAAGAGGAAATGTTTTTAATAATTAAGTATTATTAAAACGTAGAAACTTCCATCTGCATAGAAGCTAAGATGAGACAAAATGATATTTCCTAGATCATATTTCTTTGTAATAAGATTGTTATAAACAAGAATATCCTACTCACATATAAGACTTATGTTTCTCAGATAGTTTAAAAGAAGAATTATATTCTTAAATGAATAAGACTATGAACTACGAAACCTTTCTAAAATGAGAAACTTGAACATTGGAAATTAGGCAAACTTGATCATTGGAAAAGAATGTTGCTACTTGATTTTACAAAGAGAAGTAATTGATTTACTTTAAAAGGATAGTCACTCTATTTTATACTACGGGTATTGTGTGACATTGTGAAAGTAACGTATCTTTTAAAGAGTTAATGTATGAAGTACTTTGGGGATAAAACCCCGAACTTGTTGGCATATAGTAGAAAGTACCTTGTGTGTATAACTTGATTGTGTTGGTTTGTGATAGCCTGGTAATACTTTCTTGTTGATTGGTAAGTAAACATGCTAGGATGCTATGTGTGTTAGTATCTTGTGATGTTGTGTAAAGGGGTTTCCTTTGTTGTGCTTATGTTGCTTAACGATAAGCTGTTGTGTTAGTATTTTACATCACTCATCTCTTGAGATGATTCCGGGATTAAGGCGCCTCCGTCTGGGGTAGACTCGGTGGTCGATGGACCTATGATTCGAGAATACCTCATGCAGTCCCGAGGGCTATCTTGCGAGCTCTGAGAGTTCGAGTTAGTGTCGTCCTTTATGGGCATGCGGTCCATGTGGCCATGCGGTGCGAAGTCGGGGCGATCTTGGGAATAGCTACCCTCGATGCGGGAATACCTCATGCGGGCGATGAGATTGGCCTATGCGGAGTGCGGGAGTTCGAGGTTAGGCAGCGTACATTGATCTGCGGGCAAGTGGCGGCTTTGATCATGTGACGGTCTAGACAGATCTTATGATCTGATTCATGACCTTGTTGATGCGTGGGTTTTAGTAGTCGGCTATGCCTTCGTACTTACCGTCAGTTTTATTATGACACAGTGGGACTGGTGTTCATGTGTGTTCCTTGGTGCTTTTATATCATGAAGGCTGGCGGTGAGGAAGGTATTCCAGGCGTGATTGATGTTGTGGGCACGAGACCCGTTGTTATACTTGAGTGATGACTTGAGGCGTGAGTCACGACTTGACATATGGCTGCTTTGTTGTAAAGCGTAGTTTGGCTATCATACATGTCTCTGCTTTATATGTTGCTATGATTTCATTTACGATATGTATTTTTGATTTCACATACTAAATTTTGTTATCGACCTCGCCCGAAGTGCGTTAAATCTGCGCGAGTTGAGGTACACGATCGTTGATCCAGCTCTCGAGTCCACGATTTGACGTTTGGGAAGCTCCGTTTCTCGGAGGCTTATCGATGGTATAGTCCACTGTCGTCGTAAGTGTTTACATTCGGGGGTTTGGCGGGCCTGTCGCCATTGTTGTCGTATCATTTCTTAGAAGTGCATGAAATCTTGTTGTGGCGGGGTTTGTAAAGAAAGGATTAAAGCATTCATTTTGAAAGAGTTGTTATTATTATTTATCTTGAAAGGCAAGTTTTCTAAAGATAAGCTGTTATGCGCTTCTTGTTATTTCTTGTTGTTGTGTTATGTTCCGCTGATTACTCTGATGTTGTCTCACTAGGGTGCCCGGGGTAAGGCACGATCCACGGGCCGGGTTGGTCGTGTGAAACATTCCCACTTGCCTAGTAGTTTTCGTAAAATACCCCTTGGTAGAAAAGTATTTCTCCAAGTATTGTTACTATTCCAAAATACCTTGGCCCAAATACCTTGTAGTATTCCAAGGTTACACCTATACTAAAATCCCATAAATACTATTATACTTCCTATAGTCACTAAACGAAACCCTAAGGAAAATCTTCATAGCGGGTTGAAGTATTAAGAAGAAGTTGTGTAAAACTTCTAAGGGTTGTTTGGAGCGGGTTGGAGCGCCCAGAGTAGGAGCTAAACGTTGCTCAGGATCGACATTAAAACTTGGATAATTTTGGGCTTATCGAGGTAAATACTCTTGTCCTTCTATTATAGTTGGAAATTATATACTAAAGTAGTATAGAAATGAGTATAAGATATAGAAGGATGGTATAAGAGAAAAGAACTGAATTGAAATCACATCAGAAGAAGATTAAACTCTACTTACATGGGAATTTGTATTCTGATGAACTTGTGTAGTTGGACGGGTAGGGAAGTGCTTCCCAATTTTCCGTAGAATAAGGAATCTGTATCTAGAATTATTATACAGAGTAGTCTAGACGTTGATAGACTTGTATAACCGTTATAAGTTGAAGTACTGCAAGTAGCGTATTCTACTCGAAGGGTGGAAAGGGCTAGCCGGATTCTGATGCTTTGGAGCTATTTGCTAATAGTCGATAATCGTCGCGGTATGTGATTCTTCCTATCCTCTTGAGCATGATATTTTAAAAGAATATATATATAGTACGGTAGACGTACGTGTGTTAACTGAACGTGGTTTTACTCCGATGTCTTTTGACTTGAGTTTAAATAATCTTGAAGTATTTCAAAAGAATTAAGAAAACTTTTTAAAAGAAGAGTAAGACTTGGTTTTAAAAGCTTAAGAGTTATACTAGCTTTATGGGAAGTTAGGTATAACGACTTAAGAGAGATAAAAAGAATGGTTTATTGATTTTAGAAGTTAAGAGACTTGATCTTAAAAGATAAGAGATTTGACTTAATTGAATTAATATGAATTTTGTTAAAAAGTGTGAAACCTCATTCGTGAGTAATGAGTACTTGGTTTTTAAAAGGAATAATGTTTCTTGATTTGAAATCGAATAAGTATCGAACAAACCACTGCGGCGTTAATAAAGGGAAATTTATATAATAATTAAGTATAATTAAAACGGTAGAAACCTCCATGCATAGAAGCTAAGATGAGACAAAATGATATTACATTTCCTAGATCATGTTGCTTTAATAAGATTGTTATAAACAAGAATAACCTACTCACATATAAGGCATGTGTTTCTCAAATTGTTTTAAAAGAGAATTACGTTATTAAATGATTAAGACTATGAACTATGAAATCTTTCGAAAATAAGAGACGTGAATATTTGAAATTAGGCAAACTTGAACTTTGGAAAAGAATGTTGTAACTTGATTTTAAAAGGAGAAGTGTTTTGGTTTAAAAAGGAAAGTATGGAAGTTGTTTTGGTTTACTTAAAAATGTTAGTCACTCTATTTTTATAATACGGGCATCGGGTGACCTTTGTAAATGAAATAGATCCTTTAAAAAGAATTTAACGTACGTAGTACTCTGGGGTTAAAAACCTGGACTTTGGCATAAAATGAAAGCACCTTGAGTTGTGTGTAACTTGCCTATGTTTACGTGTGATAGCCTTGTCGTGCTAGTATTGTATTTCTATCTGCGCGTCTCTCGATGGAGGGCGGCTGATTTGTTATGATATTACTTGGGCGTCTGCGGCGGTGGTGGAGAATTCCGCAGATGCGCTCGCGTTGATAGTGTTATTCCATGGACTAGCTCTCCGCGAGGTTTCTTGATTCGGCCTTTGTATCGGTGGTTGGCTTTCCGTACTTGCCGTCTCGTGGTGATTCGGCCTTGGTACTGGTAGTTAGCCTTCGCTTGCCAGTTCGGTTTAGTGGCGAAGTCTCGTGATCTGACGCTTGGTATCGGTAGGTAGCCTCGTACTTGCCGGTCGACACGTGACACGGCGCGGTATCGGTAGTTGGCTTTCGTGCTTGCCGTGCTCGACCGTGGCGGAGTCTCGTGATCTGACGCCTTGGTATCTGGTAGTTAGCCTCGTACTTGCCGATCATTACGTGATCTGACGCAGTATCAGTAGTTGGCTTTCGTACTTGCCCCGTATCATCTCCGTGGTTTGATTGTATAGTATTGTTAGTACGACTTTGGTATCTGGTAGTTGGCTTTCGACTTGCCCCGGTCAGTTGATGATGCGGCTTTGGTATCTGGTAGTTAGCCTTCGTACTTGCCCCGTACGGTTTTATGACTCAGGTAGGACTTGGTGTTCATGTGTACTCCTTGGTGTTATTATATCATAGACTGCCGGCAGTGAGGAAGGTATTCCACGGGCATGATTGATGTTGGGGGCGTGAGACCTATAGTTATATTTGAGTGATGCCTATGAGGGTGTGAGTCCCTGACTTACATGACTGCTTATTTATTATGGACTGTAGTTTGGTTATCATACATGTCTCCTGCTTTATATAGACTACTATGATTTCATTTACAGTATTTTTAGTTTCACATACTTGGTACCTGTTGTCTTGACCTCGCCTTCGAGGCTGCGTTCATCTGCGAGTAAAGGGATACGATCGTTGATCCTCGCTCATAGGATCACGATTCAGCGTATTAGGAAGCTCCGTTTCTCGGAGGCTTATCTTTTAGTATAGTCCCTGTCACTTTGTAGGTACTTGTACATTCAGGTATGGCGGGGCCACTGTCGTCATGTTGTATAAAAACTCTTAAGTGCATGAATCTTGTTGTGGCGGGGTTTGTAAGGATGTAAGCATTCGATTTTTAATTATATATGCAAGAAGGTAGCCGTTTGGTTGGCCTGTTTTATTATGATATCTTTTGTTCATGTTTAAGTTTTTATTTCCGCTGATTTTTCTCTGATGTTGTATCACTAGGGTGCCCGGGGTAAGGCACCAGTCACGGGCCCGATGCAGTCGTGACAAAAGTGGTATCGAGCGATTAATCCTCGGAAAGTGTCTCTGACCGTGTCTAGTAAGTCTTGATTATCGGTGTGTTGTGCACCACATCTATGTCGAGAGGTGCGAGACATTTAGGATTGGTTTCCATTCTTCTCATTCTGAGATCGTGCCTTAGTGTTGTGTTATAAGTTGGACCCCTCTGACCCATTTCATTTTTACGATTATGCCTCGCGCCAACCGGCAGGCGGATGGGCAAAGCGGCCAAGCTGCTGGTAGGATCTGAGGAAGAATGCGAAGCGCGAGCCCGGTCATTACACGAGATAGTGCTTGACGGCGAGTTTTGCGGCGCCGCGGCCCGATAGAGTTTAGGCGCGGCGATGGGCTGCTGAGACCACGATACACGAGCCTCCAGTCCGCGGCTGGAGCGGAGAGATGGTTACAAGGAGATGGCCCGATTATTGGCGAGATAGTAGCAAAACGAGATAAAGGCTGATCTGGCGGTCCGATCTGCGTAGTACCGTAGTTCACGAAGCGAATAGTTTGAGGCTGCGGGACTTTTGAGTTGCGACGCCAATGTTTTATGGATCGAGGCACGAGGATGATCGCGAGGAGTTCATCGACGATTCTGACGGATCGTGAGTGATCAAGGCTTGAGACCGAGTCGGTGGTCTTAGGTTCACATCGTCTGCGTGATCTGCGATCGGGTTTGGTCGTGGGAGGCTGTCCCGGGGAGCATGCGCCTCGGTATTTGGGGCGAGTTCTCGGAGGCATTTCTTGCACATTTCTTGCCTCGCGAGACAAGGAGGGCTCGGGCGACAAATTTTTAGTGTTGAGCGAGCGGGCGTGCGGTTCGGGAAGTACAATGTGAGTTCGACTCATTGGCTCGGTATGTCCCGCATTAGTAGCGGTATGGAGGGCGAGTGCACCGCTATGTCACGAGCACGGCGATTATTTGGCGAGAGTTGCGCGGGTGTAGCTCTTGTGGGCATGGACATTGCCGCATGCGAGCTTATGCACTTGGGTGTGAGGCGGAGGTCGGCGGAATGACGAAGATCGGCGAAGAGGGCGAGAACAACGAGTCCTTTGATAACTTTCAAGGCGGACCGCCGGTGAACTAGTTATGTACCTCGCCCGATTACAAAGTGGTCCTCCACGGCCGGGACGCCGGGATATTCATGGCGGTCGGGGCTCCCGTGTTTGATTTTCGAGGTAAGTGCTCGCCGGATGAGGTTGCCCTTGTCTCAGTGTGGCCGTTGTGGAAAACTTCATAAGGGAGAGTGTCGTACTAATTTGGGAGATTGTTATTCTTGCCAGCGAGGCCATCGGCGAGCTTGTCAGGCAGGGGTAGCATCGTGGGATAGCCTGACTACTGAGATCGATTGCGGGTTCTTCACCTTCCATAGCTAGGCAGGATGCTCATACACCGGCAGGCCACGGCAGAGGTCGCGGTAGAAGTTCCCAGTTTTAGCGGTCCTTTGAACCGCCTATCTTTTCAGGTATATCCTTAACCCTCTAGAGATCAGCATGCGTGTTATGATGATTATATGTTGAGTACTATGTACAGATAGCATTGTGTATATTGTGGTTTAGAGACATGGTTAGTTGAAAGAATAAGTATGGGGACAGGGAAGGTATGAACCTTAGAATATTACACGTTGAGACCTTAGATGTAAGGCCGTCTTGAATAAAAGATTTTACGGTTAGTCTTTGTCAAAATACTTGGTATGCGTATAAATGTATTGTGGGATAATTCCGTGGGTTGTGTAAGATGAAAGTGGTAGCTTTCTGGACTTGTATAGGTAAGATTGTTCCGGATCGGGGGAACAAGTGTTTGGCGCGATAGCGGGTCGGGTTGAGTACCGATCGCGGGTCAACCCGCGGCCTGTAATGTGGTGGGGTCAGTTCGAGGTGGTCCCGCCAGGTGGTAGGGTCACGAGGGTGCTAGGCTCAAGTTTAGATGACCATCGTATGAGTTCGTGGATATGTTCGACCGGAATCGGATCGTGAAGGCCGGGAATTGCCTTAAAGGAATTTGAGGCTAGTAAGGTGACCAAGTTTGGAGGTAGTGACTCCAAAGTTTTGGAAACCGCGATGGCGAAGTATGAATGCGTATACTAGAAAGAGTTCAAGTGTTAGAGAAGATACGACGAGTAAGGAAAGAAGTGAGCAGGCGTTATTTGAATAAAAAGATCATTTTTGTTGTGAAGTGAAGATCACGAAGGAGTATCCTTATACCTGGGTGGAAGCTTTTGTAATGCTAGAGGTGATTCCTCGTTGACTTGGGTTAAGTATTTGCGCGTGTGTTATTTGGTGGCCAGGTGTGGCATTGGCAACTTGTTAAGAGGAACTTTATCGTTATCCGTCTTGAGAAGGAACATTCGGGACGAATGTTTCTAAGGAGGGGAGAATGTTATACCCCGTATTTTCCGGAGTATGTGCGTGAGGCGTGCGTCAAAGTTTAAGCCTTAAGTAGGCAAAGGGGCGAAATTTGTGCACAACTAGCGAAAAGAATCGTTTTCCGACGAAACGTTTTCCGGACTTTGCGAAGGGAAATATACGGTTGCAACATTTATTATTTTTGCGGATTTTTCCGAGAGATGAAATATTTTGGACCAACGAGAGGGTGACAAGTGTCACCCTCAGTGAAGCGATAATAAGGGCGAAACTTGGCACGCGTTTGCCTTTGATTTTTTTGTCAAGGAGTTGGTAGGATATTTTGTGTAGTTGATGAGCAAGTGGGACCCACAAACACTTGTCCAAATCTTGACCCTACACTTGCCCACCACTTGTCTTAATCTTGGCCATTTATTGGCCTATAAATACCCCTCCAATGCAAGACTATTTCTTCATCCTCACTTGAAATTCCAAGTCTAAAAACCCTCTCCCCCTTAGTGTAGTTTTCGTCCAAGGCTCCCCCTCCCCCTTTGAGAGGCCTTGGCCGAAACATTCCCCACTTGCCTAGTAGTTTTCGTAAATACCCCCAGTAGAAAAGTATTTCTCCAAGTATTGTTACTATTCCAAAATACCTTGGCCCAAATACCTTGTAGTATTCCAAGGTTAAACTATCTGAAAAGCCGTAAATACTATTATACTTCCTATAGTCACTAAACGAAACCAAGGAAAATCTTCATAGCGGGTGAAGTATTAAGAAGAAGTTGTGTAGAACTTCTAAGGGTTGTTGGAGCGGGTTGGAGCGCCCAGAGTAGGAGCTAAACGTTGCTCAGGATCGACATTAAAACTTGGATAATTTTGGGCTTATCGAGGTAAATACTCTTGTCCTTCTATTATAGTTGGAAATTATATACTAAAGTAGTATAGAAATGAGTATAAGATATAGAAGGATGGTATAAGAGAAGAGAACTGAATTGAAATCACATCAGAAGAAGATTAAACTGTACTTACATGGGATCAGTATTCTGATGAACTTGTGTAGTTGGACGGGTAGGGAAGTGCTGCCCAATTTTCCGTAGAATAAGGAATCTGTATCTAGAATTATTATACAGAGTAGTCTAGACGTTGATAGACTTGTATAACCGTTATAGGTTGAAGTACTGCAAGTAGCGTATTCTACTCGAAGGGTGGAAAGGGCTAGCCGGATTCTGATGCTTTGGAGCTAATTGCTAATAGTCGATAATCGTCGCGAGGTATGTGATTCTTCCTATCCTCTTGAGCATGATATTTTAAAAGAATATATATATAGTACGGTAGACGTACGTGTGTTAACTGAACGTGGTTTTACTCCGATGTCTTTTGACTTGAGTTTAAATAATAAGAATCTTGAAGTATTTCAAAAGAATTAAGAAACCTTTTTAAAAGAAGAGTAAGGCTTGGTTTTAAAAGCTTAAGAGTTATACTAGCTTTATGGGAAGTTAGGTATAACGACTTAAGAGAGATAAAAAGAATGGTTTATTGATTTTAGAAGTTAAGAGACTTGATCTTAAAAGATAAGAGATTTGACTTAATTGAATTAATATGAATTTTGTTAAAAAGTGTGAAACCTCATTCGTGAGTAATGAGTACTTGGTTTTTAAAAGAAATAATGTTTTACTGATTTCGAAAATCAGAATAAGTATCGAACAAACCACTGCAGCGTTAATAAAGGGAAATGTATTGACTAATTAAGTATTATTAAAACCAGTAGAAACCTCCATCTGCATAGAAGCTAAGATGAGACAAAATGATATTACATTTCCTAGATCATGGCTGCTTTAATAAGATTGTTATAAACAAGAATAACCTACTCACATATAAGGCATGTGTTTCTCAAATTGTTTTAAAAGAGAATTACGTTATTAAATGATTAAGAATATGAACTATGAAATCTTTCGAAAATAAGAGACGTGAATATTTGAAATTAGGCAAACTTGAACTTTGGAAAAGAATGTTGTAACTTTATTTTAAAAGGAGAAGTGTTTTGGTTTAAAAAGGAAAGTATGGAAGTTGTTTTGGTTTACTTAAAAATGTTAGTCACTCTATTTTTATAATACGGGCATCGGGTGACCTTTGTAAAAGAAATGGATCCTTTAAAAAGAATTTAACGTACGTATTACTCTGGGGTTAAAAACCTGGACTTTGGCATAAAATGAAAGCACCTTGAGTTGTGTGTAACTTGCCTATGTTTGCGTGTGATAGCCTTGTCGTGCTAGTATTGTATTTTTATACCGCCGCGTCTCTCAATGGAGGGCCGGCTGATTTGTTATGATATTACTTGGGCGTCTGCGCGGTGGTGGAGAATTCCGCAGTGCGCTCCTGTTGATAGTGTTATTCCATGGACTAGCTCTCCATGAGGTTTTACTGATTCGGCCTTGGTATCTGGTGGTTGGCTTTCGTACTTTCCCCGTCTCATGGCTGATTCGGCCTTGGTACCTGGTAGTTAGCCTTCACACTTGCCCCGTCTCATGGCTGATTCGGCCTTGGTACCTGGTAGTCGGGCCAATGAGGTCAGCCCGTCTTATCTTTTAGTCAAACCGTGTACTCGGTAGTAAGTTGCGAGATGATTATTTCAGGAAGGTTGTAAGGCTGCACGAGGTGCCTACCTTCACCTTATGACAGACAGTGGAGCCCAGGTTACGGCTGTTTCTTTCTGGAGGTTTTACCAGGCAGGGGTAGGAACTCAGGTGAGTCTCAGTATCGCATTCGCCCTCGGGCCAGTGTGTGGACTTCAGGGGTAGCTGTGAGGATTGTTGCCTCCTGTTGAGGGAGAGTTTTAATAACTACCATTTCAGTTTTCGGATGTCGCCTTATGAAGCCTTGTAGGGGCGGAAGTGTAAGTTGCCGGTCGATTGGTTCGATGTTGGCAAGGTTCAGATAGTTGGTTTATACTTGTTCAACAGAAACGTGGTAAGTTATGAGAAAGAGTTCGAGTGTACGAGAAGTGTACGACGAGTAAGGGAAGAAGCGAGCATGTGTTAAGAACATAGTAGTGATCATTTCGTTTGAAAAGAAAGGGTGCTAAGGGAGTATCTTTTCACCCTTGGGTGGGAGTTTTTGTAGTGACAGAGGTGATTCCTCGTGGACTTGGAGGTAAGTATTTGCGCTTGTTGTGTTGTGGCCAGGTGTGGCATGGTTGTTTTCGTAAGTATAGCAGTGAAGACTATACTGGCGCCTGTTTGTTTTGAGACTTAGAAGGAACATTCGGGACGAATGTTTCTAAGGAGGGGAGAATGTTATACCCCGTATTTCCAGTATGCGTGGGGCGTGCGTAGAAAAGTTTGAAGCTTAAAGTAGGCAAGGTTCGAATTTTTGTGCACAACACCGATTAGAATCGTTTTTTCGGCGAAACGTTTTACAAGACTTGCGAAGGAAAATTCGGCTATGTCATTTATTATTTTTGCGGATTTTTCCGAGAGGCGAAATGTTTTGGACCAACGAGAGGGCAACGGCACCTCTCATTGGTGGACGTGTGGGCGGCATTGGACGAATTGGAGAGTGAGAGTTGGTAGGATATTTTGTGTGTTAGATAGATAAGGTGGGACCACACGGACTTGTCCAAATCCACACCTACACTTGCTACTACTTGGCATGATCTTGGCCATTGATTTCCCTATAAATACCCCTTAGTTGATGAACTTCTTCATCCAAAATTGTGCTAAGTCTTGAAAGCTCTTCCCGTTGTGTTAAAGTTCTCGTCCTAGCCTCCTCCCCCTTGGTGAGGCCCCAGCGAGAGCCCCTCCCATGGCGAAAGTACCCCCTCCCAGTGGTGCTAGCCGTGGTACCCCACTACCTTGAGTTGTTTTAGTAAATACACCCCCACCTTGGTAGAAATACTCTCAAGTATTGTTACTATACCCAAAATACCTTGGCCTAAATACCTTGTAGTATTCCAAGGTTACACTTATACGAAAAGCCCAGAAATACTATTATACTTCCCTTCAGTCACAAACACAACCCTAAAGAAATCTTCATAGCCGATTGAAGTATTAAGAAGAAGTTGCGTAGAACTTCTAAGGGTTGTTTGGAGCGGGTTAAAGCGCCCGGAGTAGGAGCTAAACGTTGCTCAGGACCGACATTTTAACTTGGATAATTATGGGCTTACCGAGGTAATTATATTGTCTCCCTATTGTAATTGAGTTTACATACTATTGAAGTATAAGAATAAGTATAAGTATATACAAGGAACGTATATAAGAAGGGAATTGAACTGTACTTACATAGAATTTGTATTCTGATGAACTTGTGAAGTTTGACGGGTAGGGAAGTGCTGCCCGATTTTTCCGTAAATAGAGAACCTACTGCTTAGGAATATTCTACCGAGTATTCTAGACTTTGATAGACTTGTACAACCGTTATAGGTTGAAGTTCTGCGTATAGCATGTCCTACTTGAAGGGTGGACAAGGCTAGTCGGGTTATAGCCGTGGAGCGTTTTGCTAATAGTCGATAATCGTCGCGAGGTATGTGATTCTTCCTATCCTCTTGAGCATGATATTTTAAAAGAATATATATTTAGTACGGTAGACGTACGTGTATTAACTGAACATAGTTTTACGGCAATGTCTTTTGACTTAAGCCTGAATAATAAAGATCTGGAAGTATTTCAAAGGAATTAAGAAACCTTTTTAAAAGAAGAGTAATACTTGGTTTTAAAAGCTTAAGAGTTATACTAGCTTTATGGGAAGTTAGGTATAACGGCTTAAGAGAGATAAAAATAATGGTTTATTGATTGTAGAAGTTAAGAGACTTGATCTTAAAGATAAGAGACTTAACTTAATTGACTTGATGTGAATGTTGTTAATAAGTGTGAAACCTCATTCGTGAGTAATGAGTACTTGGTTTTTAAAGAATAATGTTTTACTGATTTCGGAAATCAGAATAAGTATCGAACAAACCACTGCAGCGCTAATAAAGGAAAATGTATGGAATAATTAAGTATTATTAAAACCAGTAGAAACCTCCATCTGCATAGAAGCTAAGATGAGACAAAATGATATTACATTTCCTAGATCATGGCTGCTTAAATAAGATTGATTATGAACAAGAATAACCTTCTCACATATAAGGCATATGTTTCTCAAATTGTTTTAAAGGAGAATTATATCATTGAGTGATTAAAACTATGAACTACGAAACCTTTCGAAAATGAGAAACTTGAGCATTTGAAATTAGGCAAGCTTGAACGTTTGGAACATAAGGTTGTTACTTGATTTTACAAAGAGAAGTGTTTTGATTTACTTAAAAATATAGTCACACTATTTTTATACTACGGGTATTGTGTGACTTTCGTGAAAGAAACGGATCTTTTAAAGAGTTATTGTATGAAGTACTTTGGGGATAAACTCCCGAACTTGTTAACATAAAGTAGAAAGTACCTTGTGTGGAGAACTTGATTGTATTGGTTTGTGATAGCCTTGTACTATTTTCTTGTTGATTGGATAAGTAAACATGTTAGGATGCTACGTGTGTTAGTATCTTGTGATATTCTTGTTGTGCTTACGTTGCTAAACTTTAAGCCCGTTGTACTGTTATTATATCACATACCCTCGACTTATTATCAGGGCTTTCCACCCTTGATGCGGTCTATACGGCTATGCGGTCTATGTGACTATCGCGAGCGGCGGTATGCTCGATTGATCATTCCGGTGTTTTAGCCCGATGCGGGAATGCCCTATGCGATGCGTGACTATGCGGTCTATTGAGACTATGCGGCTGCGGAGTCGAGGAGAATGCAGGGGTTAGCTACCGTCGCGGTCTATACGATCTATGCGGTCTATGTGTGACTATGCGAGTGCGAAGTCGAGATTAGGCACGCATAATGATACTATGGGCGATTGGCCTTGCTCGATCATTAGCGGCCTAGAAAAGACCGATTCTGATATATCCATTTCGCTCTTGTTTATGTTATGGGAGTGAGACCCATAGTTATATTTGAGTGATGGCTTTAAGGCGTGAGTCACGACTTGACATATTCGCTTATTTATTGTGAATCGTAGTTTGGTTATCATACATGTCTCTGCTTTATATAGACTACTATGATTTCATTTACAATATTTTCGATTTCACATACTTGGTACTGTTGTCTTGACCTCGCCCGGGGCTGCGTTAAATCTGCGCGGTAGGTACACGATCGTTGATCCTCGCTCTTAGGTCAGATTCACTTTTGGGAAGCTCCGTTTCTCGGAGGTTTATCGGTGGTATAGTCCATGCGTTGTAGGTACTTACATTCGTGGTATGGCGGAACCTGTCGCCATTGTTATCATATCATTCTTAAGTGCATAGTATTGTTGTGGCGAGGATTGTAAAGGGATGTAATCGTCTAGTTGTTATTTATATATATGCCGAAAGGCAAGTTTTCTCATATGAAATGTTTCATATTTCATGTATTGTTTTATATTCCGCTGATTACTCTGATGTTGTATCACTAGGGTGCCCGGGGTAAGGCACCAGTCACGGGCCCGGGTTCGCGTCGTGACAGTTATATCCTTAGTTATAATAAAGCTGTTGGTAAATGCAATATTATTATTGCATACAAGTGCTTTTGAGAGTTTATAACCAATCTTTATATTCTCTCCAGTGGCGGAGTACAGCTTATGAGTACTTTTGTTTAAGTACTTGGTAGGGATTATTCCTTCGAATGCGATTACGATCCGCTCACGAATCTAAGAGTGCCATTTTTTCGATAGCAAAGTCTTTTACTATTATCTTAATGGGGACATGGTAGCTTAATGCTTTGGCCCTGGATATTAATGTTAATCCTGAATCAGAGTTTTTTTCTGTTTCTTCATCTTCTTGATCATTTGTAATTATCTGTTTAAAAATAGACGATGTCTGGGGATCTTCTGTGAGATCTAAATCTTTGTTTTTGGCCAATGCCTCAGTTTCCAATGAACCGAGTCTTTTGTTTATTCGAAGGATTTCTTCCTTCAAATTAGAAAATTCATCTATTAAGTCAGTAGCAAGTACGATTTAGAATCTTTAAACTTATCAAAAACTCTTTTCATGTCAAAAGGCTTTATTATTCCTTTTTCTTTTTTCTGATTTATGACGAGTTTTTTAAGTTCTGTTAGATATTTCCTTTTAACATTGTCATCATCAATGTGATCGATCATGTCAAAGAAGAACTCTTGGCTGCTACTTGAGATAACGCCAATCGTCTGTTTGGTACATGTGCAGATTTTCCCAGTACATTCGCAGTCGAAGCTGGAAGTGGAACTATCTGAACTGTAACCCAGATCAAGTGATCCTTCGTCACTGTAATAATCGTCTGAAGTTTCTTCAGAGCTATCACTGGACTGTTCTTCATCCAAAATTGTAAAAAGTTTATTTTTTACTTTGGGATCAATTCCCAGTAAATTAATTTTATCTTTTCTCTTATCTGGTTCTCTGCAGTTATTGGCCATGTGGCCAGTTTTTCCGCAATTCCAGCAATTTCCTTTCGTCTTTGTACTTTTGCTGTTACTTTCCTTATTGTAACTCTTTTTAGGAGTATAATTCCTTTTATAGGCTTTTGGCCGAGAAATGTTATGTTTCTTTTTCATTCTTTTGATGCTCTTTGATGGAGCAGAAATCTTAACGTAACCGAAGTCTTCGCAGAAACTTCCTAATTCTCCTTTGGTGGAGTATTTCTGTATCTGATTATTAAGCTTTATTGAATTACACAGTTCTAGGCCTGTTAAATTAACATAGCTAATTAAATCTCTGTATGTCATGATGCCATAGGGAGTATCGCCGTTGTGGCATCTTCTAATATTTGTTCTTACCTTCTCGGCAAAGAGTTTAGGTAATCCACTGATAAATCTTTCTTTCCAATAGTCATGATTACAGTCAGTTCTCAGCATGACTTTGTTTAGAAATATGTCTTTATACCATTTAAAATCGTGTAACTTTGGACACGTTAGATTATTAAGGATCTCTAAACTTCTGTCTTGGAAAAGTTTTGGATCTCCAACAAAGTATTTACCGATACAGTATAATAAGGTTGCCGAGGCGTCACCTTGAACTTCATTAGTATAACTGTTATCGATGTTTCTTATTTGGACTGTGGTGGTAGCATTCATGATGCCAGCTTTTACACTATCAATTAGGTAGTTTTCCCACCAATTTTTTAACATCCCAGTGAATCCTGAAATTATAATGGACGCCAATTGGGCATCGTCGGTATGTGTTTTTATTTTATAACTGGTTAAACATACTCCCATTTCATGGAGCACTTTAACAACTTGTCCTTCGGACATGCCGTCAATGTTCCATTCATGAATTTCATCTCCCGAATAAGTAGCCGGGGGTGGGGTTCGTTCTTCAAACAACATGTCTGGGAACGTGGGTTGTTTATAAAAATTCTTACCATCTGTTTTGGTTAATTTTAAAATTTTATTAACCTCTGAATTATCTTTTTAGCTGGAACCTTCGCTTAGCATTTTTACCGAGCGGTTAGATTCTTTTGAAGTAGATCCTTCAGAGACTTTCATCTCCTTGAATTTATTCGATTACATCTAGCAGATCATCTTCGATTTCTTTCCCAAATTTTGGATGGCTTTTTGCCGAAAACTGGGGAATTTTAAAAAGAGGTTCGGATAAGGTTTTCTCTTCCGACCGAACTGGTGTATTTCTAAAGGTAGAAGCATTACTTGCTTCAGAAATCTGGTTAGAGATAACATGTAACAACTGGCTGGTATAGTTGTTCTGTTGGAGAATTTTATTAATATCATCAACATGTGTGATATCGTTTGGATATTTTATGTCCCTCTTAAAAGGAGTGGCAGTCAAGACTTCTCCATTTACCGGAATCTTTATCTGTTCTAAGGGAGGTGTTACAGACTCAATAGTTCTTTCACCCGTGAACCATTTCTTTACAATGGTACTCAGACACTGCCTGTTGTTATGGAGTTTATCAGTGATTTCAAACCACCTAAAAAATTCTATATTTGCATTAATTCTGTTCATGTCATTTATCCAGGTTTCTTTAAACACCTTCCTTTCACTGAGTGAAAAGGTGCTTACATACCATTTTCTTTTAATGGCGTTCTCTGGATCTCTCCATAGCTTATCAATGGTTTTCCAATAGATTTTAAAACCGATGTCTTCTTTAATCATGCCCAAGCTATCTCCACCATGCATTTCACTTCTGGTGGGGCTGCCAGTCATTCTATCGATTGGTCGATAGTAGACTTTGGGTACTGTTGACGAATAGTCTACTCCCTGAACTTTTCGTTCGGGTATAGTTTCGCCAGAATTATCAGAGTACTCTTCATCCTCTCGGGGTTTGGAAGAAGATGCTGTAAAAGAGTATCTTCCTTTGGATTTTAAAAACATTAAATCTATTGAACCATCCAAATGCTGGATTATTTGTTCAATATCAGAACTCTCTGGTTCTATCTTTGGTTGGGTGATAGCATCGAAGTGCCATTCATCTTTTGCTAAAATTTCATTCCATTTTAACATTCTTGGAACAAAGATATTGCTATGTTCCTGGTTTGCTTCCATAAGCATGGTAGCACCCTTACTGCTAACTAGTTTAGCTTTTGGAGCTAAGGTTGTTTTCATTAGCCTGTAATAGACTCTGTATATTATAGTGATTTCCCTCGTGTTTATTTTACTGTTCATGTTCTTGGTTTTAATGTTTAACGTTAGGGTATCCATAACGTTTTGATCATTAATATCTACTGAAAAATTCGGGTAACAGTTAAAATAAACTGGTCCCCTGGCTAAATTACTTTGTAAAACTCCTAGTAAGGAATCATCAAAGTAACAGCCTTGCATCTCTTAGTAAGAGACAGATGGGGGTATCAAGACCCAACCGATACAAAGGCTTAACAGCAATTTGTATCAATCCTATGTGTAGGAAATTGAATTCCCTTTTATATCTGTTTATATCTTCTGTTGACAATAGCTTAATAATCTCTTTGGAGTTATTAATGGCTACTGTGGACTCACAAGTTTTGATATTATAATTTTTTATAAAATCAAACTTTCCTGTTTCATAAACCTGAAAGATTCTTTGGGAATATTCCAGTTCTGCAAATCTTTTTCAACTTTAGCAATCTTTGAAGTTGCTAAGTTTTCACTGTTGATTTCATTCATTCTTTTAGTAAGAGACTGTGTGGAGTCTTACTAAGTATTCAGAGATAGACTGTCTACCTGCTAGGTAGCTAATCCGTCTTCTTAATCTGCTAACTTCTTCATAAAGTTCATTAGTTTTACCGATGATTATCTGCCAGATTATCTTTTGACAGTAATAATCTAAACCTGGAGCCGGTTTAGCAGTTGAATATGAGAATATAATTCTCTAAGACTTTCTTTTAAATGCTTATTGCAATCCTTACTTGCTATTACTATTTCAAGTATTTGAGAATTATATTCTCTTATGTAATCAAACTCTGGACGCATCTTCATTTTATAGAATACTTTGTTTAACCAAAGGGTTGTTGCTATGCGTGGCGACTACCATCCTTTTCCTAGGGCTGCTGTTCTATCTATTACTAGGTTTTAACCATACTCTTTTCTATTCCTCCGACTACCTAAATAGTACTCCTATCCTAGTTGCCAACACTAGTTCATGTTCTTTCTAATTACCTAAACAGTTCTCCTATCCTAGTTGCCAACACTATTTCCTATTTTTTTTTAATTACTTAAACAGTTATTCCGCTCCTTTATGGTATCAGAGCCATGTTGTTAGAGATGAGTGAGTAGTCTCATTCTACCGTCCTTAGGGCGGTGTTGTTCTTAGGTTGCTAGGAGTCCTGTTACTCTGTTTAGATTCCTGTAGTTACCAGAATAGTGACCCTGTTCCGTCAGTAGTCTACTGTTCCAGTTCCTATAGTTACCAGAGTCGTTACCCTGTTCCGTCAGATGTCTACTATTCCGATTAGATTTAATCACTTAGTTGTTACACTGTTCCGTTTGTCCTCATTGAGTACTACTGTTAGTAGGAAAGTTCCTGGACAGAATTTTAGCCCGAAAGTAGGAGGAGCACAGGTCGCACAGTGGAAGCCGCCGAAGAACGTAGGAGAAAGTGTTAGATAAACAGAACAGGTTAACTGTTTAAGTAATTAAAAAGAATAGGAAATAGTGTTGGCAACTAGGATAGGAGAACTGTTTAGGTAATTAGAAAGAACATGAACTAGTGTTGGCAACTAGGATAGGAGTACTATTTAGGTAGTCGGAGGAATAGAAAAGAGTATGGTTAAAACCTAGTAACAATGTATAGAACAGCGAATTCAGAAAAGGATGGTAGTCGCCACGCATAGCAACAACCCTTTGGTTAAACAAAGTAATCTATAAAATGAAGATGCGCCCAGAGTTTAATCAGATAAAGAAGTATAATTCTCAAATACTTAAGTTTGTTATAACAAGTAATAATTGCAATAAGAGGATAAGGTCAAATATTAAAGAATTAGAGTACTATAAAATCGCTAAACCTGCTGAAGGTTTGAATGATTATTATCAAATCATAATTAAACAAGTAATCATTAATAAAATGACAGAACTCTATGAAGAAAACGTAGGGTTAAGGATAAGAGCTGATAGTTTAGCAACTGCGATAAAAATTACTAGACGTTTGGGTGAACTTCATACACCCAAAGATAATGAAAACAATTTTATCTCCAGAAGATAAATTAATCAATAGAATTGATGCTATGTTAGCTCCAGAAGCTAATTTAGGTGGTGGTAGGAGTACTACTATGCTTACACAAAAGCACAGTAGACTTGGTACTATTAAACAAGATATAGATTTTAAAATTGATTGGAAAACCCTTAACAAATTATGGGTAGATCCAGAAAATGCCATTAAAAGAAAATGGTACAACAACACTTTCCCACTCGAGGAAAGAAGAGACTTTAGAAATAATTGGATAAGTGATATGAACAGAATTAATTCTAATATAGAATTCTTTAGGTGGTTTGAAATCACTGATAAACTCCATAATAACAGACAGTCCCTGAGCTCCATTATCAAAAAATGGTCCACAGGAGAAAAATCACAAACAGCTTACTCTCCATTAGATGTAAAAGGTCCCCGTAAAGCGGTAAGATCTTGACAACCACTCTTTTCAAAGAGGACATAAAGGATCCAAAAGGAATCCCGAATGTTGAAAACATTAACAGAATTCCTCAACAGGACAACTACAAACAATTGTTACATGTTGTTCCCAGGAAAATTACTGAAGTAAGTAATACCTCAGTTTTTAATAGTAATCCTATTAAGACGGGAGGGAAAACACTTTTCGAACTCTTTTTTAATATAGCAGATTGTTTGGCAAAACACCGTCCAAAATCTGAGAAAAAGATTAATAATGAATTTATAAACAAAGTTAATAATAAGCTTAAAAAGCTTAACGAAAATGTATTAACCAAACCAGAATTACAAAACTCTGAAAATAATCGAAAGAGAAAAAAGAAAAGGGTCAGAAAACCCAGAAGAAAGAATAAAAAAGATTCTTTGGCTATTACAAGCTTAAATAATGAACAGTCCAGTAATAACTCTGAAGTTTCTTCAGACAACTATTACAATGACAATAGTTCATTAAAATTGAAATACAGTTCAGGTAGTTCCACCTCCAGCTCAGACTGCGAGAGTACTGGGAAAATCTGCACCTGTACAAAACAAAAGATCGGCTAACAGCCAAAGAGTTTCTATTAAAGAAATTAAGTCAGATACTTATGTTCAGGATTTATTAAAGGAAATTATAAATCTAAAAAGAGAAATTCTTAATATGAAAAAGAATCCCATCCTTTTTGAAACTTTGGTTAATGGTTCATTTAGGATTTAATTCGATTAATAATCAATTAACACCACCCACTTCTAAAGAAGAAGATGAACCAGATTAAAATTAATATCCGTACAAAGCATTAAGCTACCATGTCCCTATTAAGATAATAGTAAAAGATTTTATCTTACAAAAGATCGCATTATTAGACTCGAGCAGATCAAAATTGTATTTGCATGAAGGAATAATTCCTACTAAGTACTTAAGCAAAAGTACACATAAATTATACTCACAGAGATAGCATTAGAATAAACCAAAGCTTTCAAAAGCTCATGTTTGTAATAAAGACATTTGCTTCACTAATGATTTCGTTATTACACGAAACATAACTGAAGATGTAATTTTAGGAATACCCTTCCTAACTCAGATAAAACCTTATACCGCAAAACTAGACGGTATTTACACTACATCAATGGGAAAAGATCTTATATTCCCATATCTAAATCCATTCATCGATCACGTGATCATGTAAAATGTAAAACAAGATTTAGAATACAACTTCTAACCAATCGTAGTTTAATCGGATAAAGAAGTATAATTCTCAAATACTTAAGTTTGTTATAACAAGTAATAATTGCAATAAGAGGATAAGGTCAAATATTAAAGAATTAGAGTACTATAAAATCGCTAAACCTGCTGAAGGTTTGAATGATTATTATCAAATCATAATTAAACAAGTAATCATTAATAAAATGACAGAACTCTATGAAGAAAACGTAGGGTTAAGGATAAGAGCTGATAGTTTAGCAACTGCGATAAAAATTACTAGACGTTTGGGTGAACTTCATACACCCAAGATTAATGAAAACAATTTTATCTCCAGAAGATAAATTAATCAATAGAATTGATGATATGTTAGCTCCAGAAGCTAATTTAGGTGGTGGTAGGAGTACTACTATGCTTACACAAAAGCACAGTAGACTTGGTACTATTAAACAAGATATAGATTTTAAAATTGATTGGAAAACCCTTAACAAATTATGGGTAGATCCAGAAAATGCCATTAAAAGAAAATGGTACAACAACACTTTCCCACTCGAGGAAAGAAGAGACTTTAGAAATAATCGATAAGTGATATGAACAGCATTAATTCTAATATAGAAT
Source organism: Przewalskia tangutica (assembly GCA_029844215.1). NCBI lineage: Eukaryota > Viridiplantae > Streptophyta > Magnoliopsida > Solanales > Solanaceae > Przewalskia > Przewalskia tangutica. Next base: position 388,690 of record CM056733.1, read on the forward strand.
TCTTTAGGTGGTTTGAAATCACCGATAAACTCCATAATAATGCATACCCCCGAGCTCCATTATCAAAAATGGTCCACAGGAGAAAAACTGAAACAGCTTACCTCCATTAGGATGTAAAAGGTCCCCGTAAAGGGTAAGATCTTGACAACCACTCTTTCAAAGAGGACATAAAGGATCCAAAAGGAATCCGAATGTTGAAAACATTAACAGAATTCCTCAACAGACAACTACAAACAATTGTTACATGTTGTTCTGTGAAAATTATCAAGTAAGTAATACCTCAGTTTTTAATAGTAATCCTATTAAGCCGGGAGGGAAAACACTTTCCGAACTCTTTTTTAATATAGCAGATTGTTTGGCAAAACGCCGTCCAAAATCTGAGAAAAAGATTAATAATGAATTTATAAACAAAGTTAATAATAAGCTTAAAAAGCTTAACGAAAATGTATTAACCAAACCAGAATTACAAAACTCTGAAAATAATCGAAAGAGAAAAAAGAAAAGGGTCAGAAAACCCAGAAGAAAGAATAAAAAAGATTCTTTGGCTATTACAAGCTTAAATAATGAACAGTCCAGTAATAACTCTGAAGTTTCTTCAGACAACTATTACAATGACAATAGTTCATTAAAATTGAAATACAGTTCAGGTAGTTCCACCTCCAGCTCAGACTGCGAGAGTACTGGGAAAATCTGCACCTGTACAAAACAAAAGATCGGCTAACAGCCAAAGAGTTTCTATTAAAGAAATTAAGTCAGATACTTATGTTCAGGATTTATTAAAGGAAATTATAAATCTAAAAAGAGAAATTCTTAATATGAAAAAGAATCTCAGTCCTTTAGAGGCTGAAACTTTGGTTAATGGTTCATTTAGGGATTTAATTCCAGTTAATAATCAATTAACACCACCCACTTCTAAAGAAGCAGAAGATGAACCAGGATTAAAATTAATATCCAGGGCCAAAGCATTAAGCTACCATGTCCCTATTAAGATAATAGTAAAAGATTTTATCTTACAAAAGACTGCATTATTAGACTCTGGAGCAGATCAAAATTGTATTTGCGAAGGAATAATTCCTACTAAGTACTTAAGCAAAAGTACACATAAATTATACTCACTCTGTGAGATAGCATTAGAATAAACTGAAAGCTTTCAAAAGCTCATGTTTGTAATAAAGACATTTGCTTCACTAATGATTTCGTTATTACACGAAACATAACTGAAGATGTAATTTTAGGAATACCCTTCCTAACTCAGATAAAACCTTATACCGCAAAACTAGACGGTATTTACACTACATCAATGGGAAAAGATCTTATATTCCCATATCTAAATCTGCATTCATCGATCACAGTGATCATGTAAAACAGAAAACAGTCTTTAGAATACAACTTCTAACCAATCAGAGTTTAATCAGATAAAGAAGTATAATTCTCAAATACTTAAGTTTGTTATAACAAGTAATAATTGCAATAAGAGGATAAGGTCAAATATTAAAGAATTGTAGTACTATAAAATCGCTAAACCTGCTGAAGGTTTGAATGATTATTATCAAATCATAATTAAACAAGTAATCATTAATAAAATGACAGAACTCTATGAAGAAAATGTAGGGTTAAGGATAAGAGCTGATAGTTTAGCAATCATGATAAAAATTACTAGACGTTTGGGTGAACTTCATACAGTCCAGTATTAATGAAAACAATTTTATCTCCAGAAGATAAATTAATCAATAGAATTGATGCTATGTTAGCTCCAGAAGCTAATTTAGGTGGTGGTAGGAGTACTACTATGCTTACACAAAAGCACAGTAGACTTGGTACTATTAAACAAGATATAGATTTTAAAATTGATTGGAAAACCCTTAACAAATTATGGGTAGATCCGTAAAATGCCATTAAAAGAAAATGGTACAACAACACTTTCCCACTCGAGGAAAGAAGAGACTTTAGAAATAATTGGATAAGTGATATGAAATGCATTAATTCTAATATAGAATTCTTTAGGTGGTTTGAAATCACCGATAAACTCCATAATAACAGCATACCCTCGAGCTCCATTATCAAAAATGGTCCACAGGAGAAAAAGCGTCAAACAGCTTACTCCTCCATTAGGACAGAAAAAGGTCCCCGTAAAGGGTAAGATCTTGACAACCACTCTTTTCAAAGAGGACATAAAGGATCCAAAAGGAATCCCGAATGTTGAAAACATTAACAGAATTCCTCAACAGGACAACTACAAACACTTGTTACATGTTGTTCCCAGGAAAATTACTGAAGTAAGTAATACCTCAGTTTTTAATAGTAATCCTATTAAGCCGGGAGGGAAAACACTTTCCGAACTCTTTTTTAATATAGCAGATTGTTTGGCAAAACGCCGTCCAAAATCTGAGAAAAAGATTAATAATGAATTTATAAACAAAGTTAATAATAAGCTTAAAAAGCTTAACGAAAATGTATTAACCAAACGAATTACAAAACTCAAAATAATCGAAAGAGAAAAGAAAAGGGTCGAAAACCTGTAAGAAAGAATAAAAAGATTCTTTGGCTATTACAGCTTAAATAATGAATACCCAAGAATAACTCAAGTTTCTTCGCATAACTATTACAATGACAATAGTTCATTAAAATTGAAATACGCCTGTAGTTCCACCTCCACTGCATCATGAGAGTCGGGAAAATCTGCACTGCATAAAACAAAAGATCGGCTAACAGCCAAAGAGTTTCTATTAAAGAAATTAAGTCAGATACTTATGTTCAGGATTTATTAAAGGAAATTATAAATCTAAAAAGAGAAATTCTTAATATGAAAAAGAATCTCAGTCCTTTAGAGGCTGAAACTTTGGTTAATGGTTCATTTAGGATTTAATTCCAGCTTAATAATCAATTAACACCACCCACTTCTAAAGAAGGTAAGATGAACCAGATTAAAATTAATATCCGTACAAAGCATTAAGCTACCATGTCCCTATTAAGATAATAGTAAAAGATTTTATCTTACAAAAGACTGCATTATTAGACTCTGGAGCAGATCAAAATTGTATTTGCGAAGGAATAATTCCTACTAAGTACTTAAGCAAAAGTACACATAAATTATACTGCTACAGAGATAGCATTAGAATAAATCAAAGCTTTCAAAAGCTCATGTTTGTAATAAAGACATTTGCTTCACTAATGATTTCAAGTTATTACACGAAACATAACTGAAGATGTAATTTTAGGAATACCCTTCCTAACTCAGATAAAACCTTATACCGCAAAACTAGACGGTATTTACACTACATCAATGGAAAAGATCTTATATTCCCATATCTAAATCTGCTATCATCGATCACGGTGATCATGTAAAATGTAAAATGTCTTTAGAATACAACTTCTAACCAATCGTAGTTTAATCGGATAAAGAAGTATAATTCTCAAATACTTAAGTTTGTTATAACAAGTAATAATTGCAATAAGAGGATAAGGTCAAATATTAAAGAATTAGAGTACTATAAAATCGCTTAAACTCATTGAAGGTTTGAATGATTATTATCAAATCATAATTAAACAAGTAATCATTAATAAAATGACAGAACTCTATGAAGAAAACGTAGGGTTAAGGATAAGAGCTGATAGTTTAGCAACTGCGATAAAAATTACTAGACGTTTGGGTGAACTTCATACACCCAAGATTAATGAAAACAATTTTATCTCCAGAAGATAAATTAATCAATAGAATTGATGCTATGTTAGCTCCAGAAGCTAATTTAGGTGGTGGTAGGAGTACTACTATGCTTACACAAAAGCACAGTAGACTTGGTACTATTAAACAAGATATAGATTTTAAAATTGATTGGAAAACCCTTAACAAATTATGGGTAGATCCAGAAAATGCCATTAAAAGAAAATGGTACAACAGCACTTTCCCACTCGAGGAAAGAAGAGACTTTAGAAATAATTGGATAAGTGATATGAACAGAATTAATTCTAATATAGAATTCTTTAGGTGGTTTGAAATCACTGATAAACTCCATAATAATGCATACCCCGAGCTCCATTATCAAAAATGGTCCACAGGAGAAAAAACTCAAAACAGCATTCTCCATTAGACGTAAAAAGGTCCCCGTAAAGCGGTAAGATCTTGACAACCACTCTTTTCAAAGAGGACATAAAGGATCCAAAAGGAATCAATGTTGAAAACATTAACAATTCCTCAACAGACAACTACAAACAATTGTTACATGTTGTTCCTGTGAAAATTATCAAGTAAGTAATACCTCGCTTTTAATAGTAATCCTATTAAGCCGAGGGAAAACACTTTCCGAACTCTTTTTAATATAGCATTGTTTGGCAAAACGCCGCCCAAAACTGAGAAAAGATTAATAATGAATTTATAAACAAAGTTAATAATAAGCTTAAAAAGCTTAACGAAATGTATTAACCAAACCGTAATTACAAAACTCAAAATAATCGAAAGAGAAAAAGAAAAGTGGTCGAAAACCCGTAAGAAAGAATAAAAAGATTCTTTGGCTATTACAGCTTAAATAATGAGCATCCAAAGAATAACTCAAGTTTCTTCGCATAACTATTACAATGACAATAGTTCATTAAAATTGAAATACAGTTCAGGTAGTTCCACCTCCACTTCATCATGAGAGTAATCGGGAAAATGCACTGCACAAAACAAAAGATCTGGCTAATGTACCAAAGAGATTCTATTAAAGAAATTAAGTCAGATACTTATGTTCAGGATTTATTAAAGGAAATTATAAATCTAAAAAGAGAAATTCTTAATATGAAAAAGAATCTCAGTCCTTTAGAGGCTGAAACTTTGGTTAATGGTTCATTTAGGGATTTAATTCCAGTTAATAATCAATTAACACCACCCACTTCTAAAGAAGCAGAAGATGAACCAGGATTAAAATTAATATCCGTACAAAGCATTAAGCTACCATGTCCCTATTAAGATAATAGTAAAAGATTTTATCTTACAAAAGATCAGATTATTAGACTGGAGCGATCAAAATTGTATTTGCGAAGGAATAATTCCTACTAAGTACTTAAGCAAAAGTACACATAAATTATACTCTGCTACAGGAGATAGCATTAGAATAAACTGAAAGCTTTCAAAAGCTCATGTTTGTAATAAAGACATTTGCTTCACTAATGATTTCGTTATTACACGAAACATAACTGAAGATGTAATTTTAGGAATACCCTTCCTAACTCAGATAAAACCTTATACCGCAAAAACTAGACGGTATTTACACTACATCAATGGGAAAAGATCTTATATTCCCATATCTAAATCTGCTATCTATCGATCACGTTGATCATGTAAAACAAAATGCTTTTAGAATACAACTTCTAACCAATCGTAGTTTAATCGGATAAAGAAGTATAATTCTCAAATACTTAAGTTTGTTATAACAAGTAATAATTGCAATAAGAGGATAAGGTCAAATATTAAAGAATTGAGTACTATAAAATCGCTAAACTCGAAGGTTTGAATGATTATTATCAAATCATAATTAAACAAGTAATCATTAATAAAATGACGTAACTCTATGAAGAAAACGTAGGTTAAGGATAAGAGTCGATAGTTTAGCAATCACGATAAAAATTACTAGACGTTTGGGTGAACTTCATACACCCAAGATTAATGAAAACAATTTTATCTCCGTAAGATAAATTAATCAATAGAATTGATGCTATGTTAGCTCCGTAAGCTAATTTAGGTGGTGGTAGAGTACTACTATGCTTACACAAAAGCACAAAGAGACTTGGTACTATTAAACAAGATATAGATTTTAAAATTGATTGGAAAACCCTTAACAAATTATGGGTAGATCCAGAAAATGCCATTAAAAGAAAATGGTACAACAACACTTTCCCACTCGAGGAAAGAAGAGACTTTAGAAATAATCGATAAGTGATATGAATGCATTAATTCTAATATAGAATTCTTTAGGTGGTTTGAAATCACCGATAAACTCCATAATAAATGCATACCCCCGAGCTCCATTATCAAAAATGGTCCACAGGAGAAAAAACTGTTGAAACAGTTACTCCTCCATTAGGACAGAAAAAGGTCCCCGTAAAGGGTAAGATCTTGACAACCACTCTTTTCAAAGAGGACATAAAGGATCCAAAAGGAATCCCGAATGTTGAAAACATTAACAGAATTCCTCAACAGGACAACTACAAACAATTGTTACACGTTGTTCCTGTGAAAATTATCAAGTAAGTAATACCTCAGTTTTTAATAGTAATCCTATTAAGCCGGGAGGGAAAACACTTTCCGAACTCTTTTTTAATATAGCAGATTGTTTGGCAAAACGCCGTCCAAAATCTGAGAAAAAGATTAATAATGAATTTATAAACAAAGTTAATAATAAGCTTAAAAAGCTTAACGAAAATGTATTAACCAAACCAGAATTACAAAACTCTGAAAATAATCGAAAGAGAAAAAAGAAAAGGGTCAGAAAACCCAGAAGAAAGAATAAAAAAGATTCTTTGGCTATTACAAGCTTAAATAATGAACAGTCCAGTAATAACTCTGAAGTTTCTTCAGACAACTATTACAATGACAATAGTTCATTAAAATTGAAATACAGTTCAGGTAGTTCCACCTCCACTGCATCATGAGAGTAATGGGAAAATGCACTGCATAAAACAAAAGATCGGCTAATGACCAAAGAGTTTCTATTACAGAAATTAAGTCAGATACTTATGTTCGTGATTTATTAAAGGAAATTATAAATCTAAAAGAGAAATTCTTAATATGAAAAGAATCTCATCCTTTAGAGGTCAAACTTTGGTTAATGGTTCATTTAGGATTTAATTCCGCTTAATAATCAATTAACACCACCCACTTCTAAAGAAGGTAAGATGAACCAGATTAAAATTAATATCCGTACAAAGCATTAAGCTACCATGTCCCTATTAAGATAATAGTAAAAGATTTTATCTTACAAAAGATCAGATTATTAGACTCTGGAGCAGATCAAAATTGTATTTGCGAAGGAATAATTCCTACTAAGTACTTAAGCAAAAGTACACATAAATTATACTCTGCTACAGGAGATAGCATTAGAATAAACTGAAAGCTTTCAAAAGCTCATGTTTGTAATAAAGACATTTGCTTCACTAATGATTTCGTTATTACACGAAACATAACTGAAGATGTAATTTTAGGAATACCCTTCCTAACTCAGATAAAACCTTATACCGCAAAAACTAGACGGTATTTACACTACATCAATGGGAAAAGATCTTATATTCCCATATCTAAACTGCTATCTCATCGATCACAGTGATCATGTAAAACAGAAAACAGTCTTTAGAATACAACTTCTAACCAATCAGAGTTTAATCAGATAAAGAAGTATAATTCTCAAATACTTAAGTTTGTTATAACAAGTAATAATTGCAATAAGAGGATAAGGTCAAATATTAAAGAATTAGAGTACTATAAAATCGCTAAACCTGCTGAAGGTTTGAATGATTATTATCAAATCATAATTAAACAAGTAATCATTAATAAAATGACAGAACTCTATGAAGAAAACGTAGGGTTAAGGATAAGAGTCGATAGTTTAGCAATCACGATAAAAATTACTAGACGTTTGGGTGAACTTCATACACCCAAAGATTAATGAAAACAATTTTATCTCCAGAAGATAAATTAATCAATAGAATTGATGCTATGTTAGCTCCAGAAGCTAATTTAGGTGGTGGTAGGAGTACTACTATGCTTACACAAAAGCACAGTAGACTTGGTACTATTAAACAAGATATAGATTTTAAAATTGATTGGAAAACCCTTAACAAATTATGGGTAGATCCAGAAAATGCCATTAAAAGAAAATGGTACAACAACACTTTCCCACTCGAGGAAAGAAGAGACTTTAGAAATAATTGGATAAGTGATATGAACAGAATTAATTATAATATAGAATTCTTTAGGTGGTTTGAAATCACTGATAAACTCCATAATAATGCATACCCTCGAGCTCCATTATCAAAAATGGTCCACAGGAGAAAAACTGTTGAAACAGTTACTCCTCCATTAGGACAGAAAAAGGTCCCCGTAAAGGGTAAGATCTTGACAACCACTCTTTTCAAAGAGGACATAAAGGATCCAAAAGGAATCCCGAATGTTGAAAACATTAACAGAATTCCTCAACAGGACAACTACAAACAGTTGTTACATGTTGTTCCCAGGAAAATTACTGAAGTAAGTAATACCTCAGTTTTTAATAGTAATCCTATTAAGCCGGGAGGGAAAACACTTTCCGAACTCTTTTTAATATAGCGATTGTTTGGCAAAACGCCGCCCAAAACTGAAAAGATTAATAATGAATTTATAAACAAAGTTAATAATAAGCTTAAAAGCTTAACGAAAATGTATTAACCAAACCAGAATTACAAAACTCAAAATAATCGAAAGAGAAAAAGAAAAGGGTCGAAACCCGTAAGAAAGAATAAAAAGATTCTTTGGCTATTACAGCTTAAATAATGAATACAAGAATAACTCAAGTTTCTTCGCATAACTATTACAATGACAATAGTTCATTAAAATTGAAATACAGTTCAGGTAGTTCCACCTCCACTGCATCATGCGAGTAATCGGGAAAATCTGCACCTGTACAAAACAAAAGATCGGCTAACAGCCAAAGAGTTTCTATTAAAGAAATTAAGTCAGATACTTATGTTCGTGATTTATTAAAGGAAATTATAAATCTAAAAGAGAAATTCTTAATATGAAAAAGAATCTCAGTCCTTTAGAGGCTGAAACTTTGGTTAATGGTTCATTTAGGGATTTAATTCCAGTTAATAATCAATTAACACCACCCACTTCTAAAGAAGCAGAAGATGAACCAGGATTAAAATTAATATCCAGGGCCAAAGCATTAAGCTACCATGTCCCTATTAAGATAATAGTAAAAGATTTTATCTTACAAAAGACTGCATTATTAGACTCTGGAGCAGATCAAAATTGTATTTGCGAAGGAATAATTCCTACTAAGTACTTAAGCAAAAGTACACATAAATTATACTCTGCTACATGAGATAGCATTAGAATAAACTGAAAGCTTTCAAAAGCTCATGTTTGTAATAAAGACATTTGCTTCACTAATGATTTCGTTATTACACGAAACATAACTGAAGATGTAATTTTAGGAATACCCTTCCTAACTCAGATAAAACCTTATACCTCAAAACTAGACGGTATTTACACTACATCAATGGGAAAAGATCTTATATTCCCATATCTAAATCTGTTATCATCGATCACGTGATCATGTAAAATGTAAAATGATCTTTAGAATACAACTTCTAACCAATCAGAGTTTAATCAGATAAAGAAGTATAATTCTCAAATACTTAAGTTTGTTATAACAAGTAATAATTGCAATAAGAGGATAAGGTCAAATATTAAAGAATTAGAGTACTATAAAATCGCTAAACCTGCTGAAGGTTTGAATGATTATTATCAAATCATAATTAAACAAGTAATCATTAATAAAATGACGTAACTCTATGAAGAAAACGTAGGTTAAGGATAAGAGTCGATAGTTTAGCAATCATGATAAAAATTACTAGACGTTTGGGTGAACTTCATACAATCCAAGATTAATGAAAACAATTTTATCTCCGTAAGATAAATTAATCAATAGAATTGATGCTATGTTAGCTCGAAGCTAATTTAGGGTGGTAGGAGTACTACTATGCTTACACAAAAGCACAGTAGACTTGGTACTATTAAACAAGATATAGATTTTAAAATTGATTGGAAAACCCTTAACAAATTATGGGTAGATCCAGAAAATGCCATTAAAAGAAAATGGTACAACAACACTTTCCCACTCGAGGAAAGAAGAGACTTTAGAAATAACTGGATAAGTGATATGAACAGAATTAATTCTAATATAGAATTCTTTAGGTGGTTTCAAATCACTGATAAACTCCATAATAATGCATACCCCCTCGAGCTCCATTATCAAAAATGGTCCACAGGAGAAAAACTGTCAAACAAGCATTACCTCCATTAGACGTAAAAGGTCCCCGTAAAGGGTAAGATCTTGACAACCACTCTTTCAAAGAGGACATAAAGGATCCAAAGGAATCCGAATGTTGAAAACATTAAATGTAATTCCTCAACAGGACAACTACAAACAGTTGTTACATGTTGTTCCCAGGAAAATTACTGAAGTAAGTAATACCTCAGTTTTTAATAGTAATCCTATTAAGCCGGGAGGGAAAACACTTTCCGAACTCTTTTTTAATATAGCAGATTGTTTGGCAAAACGCCGTCCAAAATCTGAGAAAAAGATTAATAATGAATTTATAAACAAAGTTAATAATAAGCTTAAAAAGCTTAACGAAAATGTATTAACCAAACCAGAATTACAAAACTCTGAAAATAATCGAAAGAGAAAAAAGAAAAGGGTCAGAAAACCCAGAAGAAAGAATAAAAAAGATTCTTTGGCTATTACAAGCTTAAATAATGAATACCAAAGAATAACTCAAGTTTCTTCAGATAACTATTACAATGACAATAGTTCATTAAAATTGAAATACAGTTCAGGTAGTTCCACCTCCAGCTCAGACTGCGAGAGTACTGGGAAAATCTGCACCTGTACAAAACAAAAGATCGGCTAACAGCCAAAGAGTTTCTATTAAAGAAATTAAGTCAGATACTTATGTTCAGGATTTATTAAAGGAAATTATAAATCTAAAAAGAGAAATTCTTAATATGAAAAAGAATCTCAGTCCTTTAGAGGCTGAAACTTTGGTTAATGGTTCATTTAGGGATTTAATTCCAGCTTAATAATCAATTAACACCACCCACTTCTAAAGAAGGTAAGATGAACCAGATTAAAATTAATATCCGTACAAAGCATTAAGCTACCATGTCCCTATTAAGATAATAGTAAAAGATTTTATCTTACAAAAGATCAGATTATTAGACTCTGGAGCAGATCAAAATTGTATTTGCGAAGGAATAATTCCTACTAAGTACTTAAGCAAAAGTACACATAAATTATACTCTGCTACAGGAGATAGCATTAGAATAAACTGAAAGCTTTCAAAAGCTCATGTTTGTAATAAAGACATTTGCTTCACTAATGATTTCGTTATTACACGAAACATAATCAAGATGTAATTTTAGGAATACCCTTCCTAACTCGGATAAAACCTTATACCGCAAAACTAGACGGTATTTACACTACATCAATGGGAAAAGATCTTATATTCCCATATCTAAATGCTATTCATCGATCACGGTGATCATGTAAAATGAAAATGCCTTTAGAATACAACTTCTAACCAATCAGAGTTTAATCAGATAAAGAAGTATAATTCTCAAATACTTAAGTTTGTTATAACAAGTAATAATTGCAATAAGAGGATAAGGTCAAATATTAAAGAATTAGAGTACTATAAAATCGCTAAACCTGCTGAAGGTTTGAATGATTATTATCAAATCATAATTAAACAAGTAATCATTAATAAAATGACAGAACTCTATGAAGAAAACGTAGGGTTAAGGATAAGAGCTGATAGTTTAGCAACTGCGATAAAAATTACTAGACGTTTGGGTGAACTTCATACAGTCCAGTATTAATGAAAACAATTTTATCTCCAGAAGATAAATTAATCAATAGAATTGATGCTATGTTAGCTCCAGAAGCTAATTTAGGTGGTGGTAGGAGTACTACTGTGCTTACACAAAAGCACAAGAGACTCGTACTATTAAACAAGATATAGATTTTAAAATTGATTGGAAAACCCTTAACAAATTATGGGTAGATCCAGAAATGCCATTAAAAGAAAATGGTACAACAGCACTTTCCCACTCGAGGAAAGAAGAGACTTTAGAAATAATTGGATAAGTGATATGAACAGAATTAATTCTAATATAGAATTCTTTAGGTGGTTTGAAATCACTGATAAACTCCATAATAACAGACAGTCCCTGAGCTCCATTATCAAAAAATGGTCCACAGGAGAAAAAACTGTTGAAACAGTTACTCCTCCATTAGGACAGAAAAAGGTCCCCGTAAAGGGTAAGATCTTGACAACCACTCTTTTCAAAGAGGACATAAAGGATCCAAAAGGAATCCCGAATGTTGAAAACATTAACAGAATTCCTCAACAGGACAACTACAAACAGTTGTTACATGTTGTTCCCAGGAAAATTACTGAAGTAAGTAATACCTCAGTTTTTAATAGTAATCCTATTAAGCCGGGAGGGAAAACACTTTCCGAACTCTTTTTTAATATAGCAGATTGTTTGGCAAAACGCCGTCCAAAATCTGAGAAAAAGATTAATAATGAATTTATAAACAAAGTTAATAATAAGCTTAAAAAGCTTAACGAAAATGTATTAACCAAACCAGAATTACAAAACTCTGAAAATAATCGAAAGAGAAAAAAGAAAAGGGTCAGAAACCCGGAAGAAAGAATAAAAAGATTCTTTGGCTATTACAGCTTAAATAATGAATACCCAAAGAATAACTCAAGTTTCTTCGCATAACTATTACAATGACAATAGTTCATTAAAATTGAAATACGCTCAGTAGTTCCACCTCCACTGCATCATGAGAGTAATGGGAAAATCTGCACTGCATAAAACAAAAGATCTGGCTAATGTACCAAAGAGTTTCTATTAAAGAAATTAAGTCGATACTTATGTTCGTGGATTTATTAAAGGAAATTATAAATCTAAAAGAGAAATTCTTAATATGAAAAGAATCTCATCCTTAGAGGTCAAACTTGGTTAATGGTTCATTTAGGATTTAATTCCAGCTTAATAATCAATTAACACCACCCACTTCTAAAGAAGCGAAGATGAACCAGATTAAAATTAATATCCAGTACAAAGCATTAAGCTACCATGTCCCTATTAAGATAATAGTAAAAGATTTTATCTTACAAAAGATCAGATTATTAGACTGGAGCATCAAAATTGTATTTGCGAAGGAATAATTCCTACTAAGTACTTAAGCAAAAGTACACATAAATTATACTGCCACAGAGATAGCATTAGAATAAACTGAAAGCTTTCAAAAGCTCATGTTTGTAATAAAGACATTTGCTTCACTAATGATTTCGTTATTACACGAAACATAACTGAAGATGTAATTTTAGGAATACCCTTCCTAACTCAGATAAAACCTTATACCGCAAAAACTAGACGGTATTTACACTACATCAATGGGAAAAGATCTTATATTCCCATATCTAAACTGCTATTCATCGATCACGTGATCATGTAAAACAGAAAATGCCTTTAGAATACAACTTCTAACCAATCGAGTTTAATCGATAAAGAAGTATAATTCTCAAATACTTAAGTTTGTTATAACAAGTAATAATTGCAATAAGAGGATAAGGTCAAATATTAAAGAATTAGAGTACTATAAAATCGCTAAACCTGCTGAAGGTTTGAATGATTATTATCAAATCATAATTAAACAAGTAATCATTAATAAAATGACAGAACTCTATGAAGAAAACGTAGGTTAAGGATAAGAGTCGATAGTTTAGCAATCATGATAAAAATTACTAGACGTTTGGGTGAACTTCATACACCAAAGATTAATGAAAACAATTTTATCTCCGTAAGATAAATTAATCAATAGAATTGATGCTATGTTAGCTCCGTAAGCTAATTTAAAGTGGTAGAGTACTACTATGCTTACACAAAAGCACAGTAGACTTGGTACTATTAAACAAGATATAGATTTTAAAATTGATTGGAAAACCCTTAACAAATTATGGGTAGATCCAGAAAATGCCATTAAAAGAAAATGGTACAACAACACTTTCCCACTCGAGGAAAGAAGAGACTTTAGAAATAATTGGATAAGTGATATGAAATGCATTAATTCTAATATAGAATTCTTTAGGTGGTTTGAAATCACCGATAAACTCCATAATAAATGCATACCCCCGAGCTCCATTATCAAAAATGGTCCACAGGAGAAAAACTGTCAAACGCTTACTCTCCATTTAGACGTAAAAGGTCCCCGTAAAGCGGTAAGATCTTGACAACCACTCTTTTCAAAGAGGACATAAAGGATCCAAAAGGAATCCGAATGTTGAAAACATTAATGTATTCCTCAACAGGACAACTACAAACAGTTGTTACATGTTGTTCCCAGGAAAATTACTGAAGTAAGTAATACCTCAGTTTTTAATAGTAATCCTATTAAGCCGGGAGGGAAAACACTTTCCGAACTCTTTTTTAATATAGCAGATTGTTTGGCAAAACGCCGTCCAAAATCTGAGAAAAAGATTAATAATGAATTTATAAACAAAGTTAATAATAAGCTTAAAAAGCTTAACGAAATGTATTAACCAAACCGTAATTACAAAACTCAAAATAATCGAAAGAGAAAAAGAAAAGGGTCGAAAACCCGTAAGAAAGAATAAAAAGATTCTTTGGCTATTACAGCTTAAATAATGAATACCCAAAGAATAACTCAAGTTTCTTCGCATAACTATTACAATGACAATAGTTCATTAAAATTGAAATACGCTCGTAGTTCCACCTCCACTGCATCATGCGAGTAATCGGGAAAATCGCACTGCATAAAACAAAAGATCGGCTAATGTACCAAAGAGTTTCTATTAAAGAAATTAAGTCAGATACTTATGTTCAGGATTTATTAAAGGAAATTATAAATCTAAAAAGAGAAATTCTTAATATGAAAAAGAATCTCACCCTTTAGAGGTCAAACTTTGGTTAATGGTTCATTTAGGATTTAATTCCGCTTAATAATCAATTAACACCACCCACTTCTAAAGAAGCGTAAGATGAACCAGATTAAAATTAATATCCGTACAAAGCATTAAGCTACCATGTCCCTATTAAGATAATAGTAAAAGATTTTATCTTACAAAAGATCAGATTATTAGACTCTGGAGCAGATCAAAATTGTATTTGCGAAGGAATAATTCCTACTAAGTACTTAAGCAAAAGTACACATAAATTATACTCTGCTACATGAGATAGCATTAGAATAAACTGAAAGCTTTCAAAAGCTCATGTTTGTAATAAAGACATTTGCTTCACTAATGATTTCGTTATTACACGAAACATAACTGAAGATGTAATTTTAGGAATACCCTTCCTAACTCAGATAAAACCTTATACCGCAAAACTAGACGGTATTTACACTACATCAATGGGAAAAGATCTTATATTCCCATATCTAAACTGTTATTCATCGATCACAAGTGATCATGTAAAATGTAAAATGCTTTTAGAATACAACTTCTAACCAATCAGAGTTTAATCAGATAAAGAAGTATAATTCTCAAATACTTAAGTTTGTTATAACAAGTAATAATTGCAATAAGAGGATAAGGTCAAATATTAAAGAATTAGAGTACTATAAAATCGCTAAACCTGCTGAAGGTTTGAATGATTATTATCAAATCATAATTAAACAAGTAATCATTAATAAAATGACAGAACTCTATGAAGAAAATGTAGGTTAAGGATAAGAGTCGATAGTTTAGCAATCGCGATAAAAATTACTAGACGTTTGGGTGAACTTCATACACCCAAAGATTAATGAAAACAATTTTATCTCCGTAAGATAAATTAATCAATAGAATTGATGCTATGTTAGCTCCGAAGCTAATTTAAAGGTGGTAGAGTACTACTATGCTTACACAAAAGCACAGTAGACTTGGTACTATTAAACAAGATATAGATTTTAAAATTGATTGGAAAACCCTTAACAAATTATGGGTAGATCCAGAAAATGCCATTAAAAGAAAATGGTACAACAGCACTTTCCCACTCGAGGAAAGAAGAGACTTTAGAAATAATTGGATAAGTGATATGAAATGCATTAATTCTAATATAGAATTCTTTAGGTGGTTTGAAATCACCGATAAACTCCATAATAAATGCATACCCCCGAGCTCCATTATCAAAAAATGGTCCACAGGAGAAAAAACTGTTGAAACAGTTACTCCTCCATTAGGACAGAAAAAGGTCCCCGTAAAGGGTAAGATCTTGACAACCACTCTTTTCAAAGAGGACATAAGGATCCAAAAGGAATCCCGAATGTTGAAAACATTAATGAATTCTCAACAGACAACTACAAACAGCTTGTTACATGTTGTTCTGTGAAAATTATCAAGTAAGTAATACCTCGCTTTTAATAGTAATCCTATTAAGCCGAGGGAAAACACTTTCCGAACTCTTTTTAATATAGCAGATTGTTTGGCAAAACGCCGTCCAAAATCTGAGAAAAAGATTAATAATGAATTTATAAACAAAGTTAATAATAAGCTTAAAAAGCTTAACGAAAATGTATTAACCAAACCAGAATTACAAAACTCTGAAAATAATCGAAAGAGAAAAAAGAAAAGGGTCAGAAAACCCAGAAGAAAGAATAAAAAAGATTCTTTGGCTATTACAAGCTTAAATAATGAACAGTCCAGTAATAACTCTGAAGTTTCTTCAGACAACTATTACAATGACAATAGTTCATTAAAATTGAAATACGCTCGTAGTTCCACCTCCAAATTGCATCATGAGAGTATCGGGAAAATCAGACTCAGACAAAACAAAAGATCTGCCTAATGTACCAAAGAGTTTCTATTAAAGAAATTAAGTCAGATACTTATGTTCAGGATTTATTAAAGGAAATTATAAATCTAAAAAGAGAAATTCTTAATATGAAAAAGAATCTCAGTCCTTTAGAGGCTGAAACTTTGGTTAATGGTTCATTTAGGGATTTAATTCCAGTTAATAATCAATTAACACCACCCACTTCTAAAGAAGCAGAAGATGAACCAGGATTAAAATTAATATCCGTACAAAGCATTAAGCTACCATGTCCCTATTAAGATAATAGTAAAAGATTTTATCTTACAAAAGATCAGATTATTAGACTCCGGAGCGGATCAAAATTGTATTTATGAAGGAATAATTCCTACTAAGTACTTAAGCAAAAGTACACATAAATTATACTGCCATACGAGATAGCATTAGAATAAACTGAAAGCTTTCAAAAGCTCATGTTTGTAATAAAGACATTTGCTTCACTAATGATTTCGTTATTACACGAAACATAACTGAAGATGTAATTTTAGGAATACCCTTCCTAACTCAGATAAAACCTTATACCGCAAAACTAGACGGTATTTACACTACATCAATGGGAAAAGATCTTATATTCCCATATCTAAACTGCTATCTATCGATCACGGTGATCATGTAAAATGTAAAATGCCTTTAGAATACAACTTCTAACCAATCGTAGTTTAATCGATAAAGAAGTATAATTCTCAAATACTTAAGTTTGTTATAACAAGTAATAATTGCAATAAGAGGATAAGGTCAAATATTAAAGAATTAGAGTACTATAAAATCGCTAAACTCTTGAAGGTTTGAATGATTATTATCAAATCATAATTAAACAAGTAATCATTAATAAAATGACGTAACTCTATGAAGAAAACGTAGGTTAAGGATAAGAGTCGATAGTTTAGCAATCGCGATAAAAATTACTAGACGTTTGGGTGAACTTCATACACCCAAAGATTAATGAAAACAATTTTATCTCCAGAAGATAAATTAATCAATAGAATTGATGCTATGTTAGCTCCAGAAGCTAATTTAGGTGGTGGTAGGAGTACTACTATGCTTACACAAAAGCACAGTAGACTTGGTACTATTAAACAAGATATAGATTTTAAAATTGATTGGAAAACCCTTAACAAATTATGGGTAGATCCAGAAAATGCCATTAAAAGAAAATGGTACAACAACACTTTCCCACTCGAGGAAAGAAGAGACTTTAGAAATAATTGGATAAGTGATATGAATGAATTAATTCTAATATAGAATTCTTTAGGTGGTTTGAAATCACCGATAAACTCCATAATAAATGCATACCCCCGAGCTCCATTATCAAAAATGGTCCACAGGAGAAAAAACTGTTGAAACAGTTACTCCTCCATTAGGACAGAAAAAGGTCCCCGTAAAGGGTAAGATCTTGACAACCACTCTTTTCAAAGAGGACATAAAGGATCCAAAAGGAATCCCGAATGTTGAAAACATTAATGTAATTCTCAACAGACAACTACAAACAGTTGTTACATGTTGTTCCCGTGAAAATTATCAAGTAAGTAATACCTCAGTTTTTAATAGTAATCCTATTAAGCCGGGAGGGAAAACACTTTCCGAACTCTTTTTTAATATAGCAGATTGTTTGGCAAAACGCCGTCCAAAATCTGAGAAAAAGATTAATAATGAATTTATAAACAAAGTTAATAATAAGCTTAAAAAGCTTAACGAAAATGTATTAACCAAACCAGAATTACAAAACTCTGAAAATAATCGAAAGAGAAAAAAGAAAAGGGTCAGAAAACCCAGAAGAAAGAATAAAAAAGATTCTTTGGCTATTACAAGCTTAAATAATGAATACCCAAGAATAACTCAAGTTTCTTCGCATAACTATTACAATGACAATAGTTCATTAAAATTGAAATACGATTCGTAGTTCCACCTCCAATGCATCACAGAGTAATCGGGAAAATCTGCACTGCATAAAACAAAAGATCAACAATGACCAAAGAGTTTCTATTAAAGAAATTAAGTCGATACTTATGTTCGTGGATTTATTAAAGGAAATTATAAATCTAAAAAGAGAAATTCTTAATATGAAAAGAATCTCATCCTTAGAGGTCAAACTTTGGTTAATGGTTCATTTAGGATTTAATTCCGCTTAATAATCAATTAACACCACCCACTTCTAAAGAAGCGTAAGATGAACCAGATTAAAATTAATATCCGTACAAAGCATTAAGCTACCATGTCCCTATTAAGATAATAGTAAAAGATTTTATCTTACAAAAGATCAGATTATTAGACTCTGAGCGCATCAAAATTGTATTTGCGAAGGAATAATTCCTACTAAGTACTTAAGCAAAAGTACACATAAATTATACTCTGCTACAGGAGATAGCATTAGAATAAACTGAAAGCTTTCAAAAGCTCATGTTTGTAATAAAGACATTTGCTTCACTAATGATTTCGTTATTACACGAAACATAACTGAAGATGTAATTTTAGGAATACCCTTCCTAACTCAGATAAAACCTTATACCGCAAAACTAGACGGTATTTACACTACATCAATGGGAAAAGATCTTATATTCCCATATCTAAATCCGTTATCTACTGATCACAGTGATCATGTAAAATGTAAAATGTCTTTAGAATACAACTTCTAACCAATCAGAGTTTAATCAGATAAAGAAGTATAATTCTCAAATACTTAAGTTTGTTATAACAAGTAATAATTGCAATAAGAGGATAAGGTCAAATATTAAAGAATTAGAGTACTATAAAATCGCTAAACCTGCTGAAGGTTTGAATGATTATTATCAAATCATAATTAAACAAGTAATCATTAATAAAATGACAGAACTCTATGAAGAAAACGTAGGGTTAAGGATAAGAGCTGATAGTTTAGCAACTGCGATAAAAATTACTAGACGTTTGGGTGAACTTCATACAGTCCAGTATTAATGAAAACAATTTTATCTCCAGAAGATAAATTAATCAATAGAATTGATGCTATGTTAGCTCCAGAAGCTAATTTAGGTGGTGGTAGGAGTACTACTGCTTACACAAAAGCACAGTAGACTTGGTACTATTAAACAAGATATAGATTTTAAAATTGATTGGAAAACCCTTAACAAATTATGGGTAGATCCAGAAAATGCCATTAAAAGAAAATGGTACAACAACACTTTCCCACTCGAGGAAAGAAGAGACTTTAGAAATAATTGGATAAGTGATATGAACAGAATTAATTCTAATATAGAATTCTTTAGGTGGTTTGAAATCACTGATAAACTCCATAATAACAGACAGTCCCTGAGCTCCATTATCAAAAAATGGTCCACAGGAGAAAAAACTGTTGAAACAGTTACTCCTCCATTAGGACAGAAAAAGGTCCCCGTAAAGGGTAAGATCTTGACAACCACTCTTTTCAAAGAGGACATAAAGGATCCAAAAGGAATCCCGAATGTTGAAAACATTAACAGAATTCCTCAACAGGACAACTACAAACAGTTGTTACATGTTGTTCCCAGGAAAATTACTGAAGTAAGTAATACCTCAGTTTTTAATAGTAATCCTATTAAGCCGGGAGGGAAAACACTTTCCGAACTCTTTTTTAATATAGCAGATTGTTTGGCAAAACGCCGTCCAAAATCTGAGAAAAAGATTAATAATGAATTTATAAACAAAGTTAATAATAAGCTTAAAAAGCTTAACGAAAATGTATTAACCAAACCAGAATTACAAAACTCTGAAAATAATCGAAAGAGAAAAAAGAAAAGGGTCAGAAAACCCAGAAGAAAGAATAAAAAAGATTCTTTGGCTATTACAAGCTTAAATAATGAACAGTCCAGTAATAACTCTGAAGTTTCTTCAGACAACTATTACAATGACAATAGTTCATTAAAATTGAAATCTGATTCGTAGTTCCACCTCCACTGCATCGCGAAGTAATGGGAAAATCTGCACCTGTACAAAACAAAAGATCGGCTAACAGCCAAAGAGTTTCTATTAAAGAAATTAAGTCAGATACTTATGTTCAGGATTTATTAAAGGAAATTATAAATCTAAAAGAGAAATTCTTAATATGAAAAAGAATCTCAGTCCTTTAGAGGCTGAAACTTTGGTTAATGGTTCATTTAGGGATTTAATTCCAGTTAATAATCAATTAACACCACCCACTTCTAAAGAAGCAGAAGATGAACCAGGATTAAAATTAATATCCAGGGCCAAAGCATTAAGCTACCATGTCCCTATTAAGATAATAGTAAAAGATTTTATCTTACAAAAGACTGCATTATTAGACTCTGGAGCAGATCAAAATTGTATTTATGAAGGAATAATTCCTACTAAGTACTTAAGCAAAAGTACACATAAATTATACTCTGCTACAGGAGATAGCATTAGAATAAACTGAAAGCTTTCAAAAGCTCATGTTTGTAATAAAGACATTTGCTTCACTAATGATTTCGTTATTACACGAAACATAACTGAAGATGTAATTTTAGGAATACCCTTCCTAACTCAGATAAAACCTTATACCGCAAAACTAGACGGTATTTACACTACATCAATGGGAAAAGATCTTATATTCCCATATCTAAACTGTTATCTCACGATCACGGTGATCATGTAAAATGCAAAATGTCTTTAGAATACAACTTCTAACCAATCAGAGTTTAATCAGATAAAGAAGTATAATTCTCAAATACTTAAGTTTGTTATAACAAGTAATAATTGCAATAAGAGGATAAGGTCAAATATTAAAGAATTAGAGTACTATAAAATCGCTAAACCTGCTGAAGGTTTGAATGATTATTATCAAATCATAATTAAACAAGTAATCATTAATAAAATGACAGAACTCTATGAAGAAAACGTAGGGTTAAGGATAAGAGCTGATAGTTTAGCAATCGATAAAAATTACTAGACGTTTGGGTGAACTTCATACAGTCCAGTATTAATGAAAACAATTTTATCTCCAGAAGATAAATTAATCAATAGAATTGATGCTATGTTAGCTCCAGAAGCTAATTTAGGTGGTGGTAGGAGTACTACTGTGCTTACACAAAAGCACAGTAGACTTGGTACTATTAAACAAGATATAGATTTTAAAATTGATTGGAAAACCCTTAACAAATTATGGGTAGATCCAGAAAATGCCATTAAAAGAAAATGGTACAACAACACTTTCCCACTCGAGGAAAGAAGAGACTTTAGAAATAATTGGATAAGTGATATGAGCATTAATTCTAATATAGAATTCTTTAGGTGGTTTGAAATCACTGATAAACTCCATAATAACAGACAGTCCCTGAGCTCCATTATCAAAAAATGGTCCACAGGAGAAAAAACTGTTGAAACAGTTACTCCTCCATTAGGACAGAAAAAGGTCCCCGTAAAGGGTAAGATCTTGACAACCACTCTTTTCAAAGAGGACATAAAGGATCAAAAGGAATCCGAATGTTGAAAACATTAGAATTCCTCAACAGACAACTACAAACAGTTGTTACATGTTGTTCCGTGAAAATTATCAAGTAAGTAATACCTCGCTTTTTAATAGTAATCCTATTAAGCGGGAGGAAAACACTTTCGAACTCTTTTTAATATAGCGATTGTTTGGCAAAAGCGCCGTCAAAAATGAGAAAAGATTAATAATGAATTTATAAACAAAGTTAATAATAAGCTTAAAAAGCTTAACGAAAATGTATTAACCAAACCAGAATTACAAAACTCTGAAAATAATCGAAAGAGAAAAAAGAAAAGGGTCAGAAAACCCAGAAGAAAGAATAAAAAAGATTCTTTGGCTATTCTGACTTAAATAATGAACAGTCCAGTAATAACTCTGAAGTTTCTTCAGACAACTATTACAATGACAATAGTTCATTAAAATTGAAATACAGTTCAGGTAGTTCCACCTCCAGCTCAGACTGCGAGAGTACTGGGAAAATCTGCACCTGTACAAAACAAAAGATCGGCTAACAGCCAAAGAGTTTCTATTAAAGAAATTAAGTCAGATACTTATGTTCAGGATTTATTAAAGGAAATTATAAATCTAAAAAGAGAAATTCTTAATATGAAAAAGAATCTCGATCCTTTAGAAATTTGAAACTTTGGTTAATGGTTCATTTAGGGATTTAATTCCAGTTAATAATCAATTAACACCACCCACTTCTAAAGAAGCAGAAGATGAACCAGGATTAAAATTAATATCCAGGGCCAAAGCATTAAGCTACCATGTCCCTATTAAGATAATAGTAAAAGATTTTATCTTACAAAAGACTGCATTATTAGACTCTGGAGCAGATCAAAATTGTATTTGCGAAGGAATAATTCCTACTAAGTACTTAAGCAAAAGTACACATAAATTATACTCTGCTACAGGAGATAGCATTAGAATAAACTGAAAGCTTTCAAAAGCTCATGTTTGTAATAAAGACATTTGCTTCACTAATGATTTCGTTATTACACGAAACATAACTGAAGATGTAATTTTAGGAATACCCTTCCTAACTCAGATAAAACCTTATACCGCAAAACTAGACGGTATTTACACTACATCAATGGGAAAAGATCTTATATTCCCATATCTAAATCCGTTATCTACTGATCACAGTGATCATGTAAAACAGAAAACAGTCTTTAGAATACAACTTCTAACCAATCAGAGTTTAATCAGATAAAGAAGTATAATTCTCAAATACTTAAGTTTGTTATAACAAGTAATAATTGCAATAAGAGGATAAGGTCAAATATTAAAGAATTAGAGTACTATAAAATCGCTAAACCTGCTGAAGGTTTGAATGATTATTATCAAATCATAATTAAACAAGTAATCATTAATAAAATGACAGAACTCTATGAAGAAAACGTAGGGTTAAGGATAAGAGCTGATAGTTTAGCAACTGCGATAAAAATTACTAGACGTTTGGGTGAACTTCATACAGTCCAGTATTAATGAAAACAATTTTATCTCCAGAAGATAAATTAATCAATAGAATTGATGCTATGTTAGCTCCAGAAGCTAATTTAGGTGGTGGTAGGAGTACTACTATGCTTACACAAAAGCACAGTAGACTTGGTACTATTAAACAAGATATAGATTTTAAAATTGATTGGAAAACCCTTAACAAATTATGGGTAGATCCAGAAAATGCCATTAAAAGAAAATGGTACAACAACACTTTCCCACTCGAGGAAAGAAGAGACTTTAGAAATAATTGGATAAGTGATATGAACAGAATTAATTCTAATATAGAATTCTTTAGGTGGTTTGAAATCACTGATAAACTCCATAATAACAGACAGTCCCTGAGCTCCATTATCAAAAAATGGTCCACAGGAGAAAAAACTGTTGAAACAGTTACTCCTCCATTAGGACAGAAAAAGGTCCCCGTAAAGGGTAAGATCTTGACAACCACTCTTTTCAAAGAGGACATAAAGGATCCAAAAGGAATCCCGAATGTTGAAAACATTAACAGAATTCCTCAACAGGACAACTACAAACAGTTGTTACATGTTGTTCCCAGGAAAATTACTGAAGTAAGTAATACCTCAGTTTTTAATAGTAATCCTATTAAGCCGGGAGGGAAAACACTTTCCGAACTCTTTTTTAATATAGCAGATTGTTTGGCAAAACGCCGTCCAAAATCTGAGAAAAAGATTAATAATGAATTTATAAACAAAGTTAATAATAAGCTTAAAAAGCTTAACGAAAATGTATTAACCAAACCAGAATTACAAAACTCTGAAAATAATCGAAAGAGAAAAAAGAAAAGGGTCAGAAAACCCAGAAGAAAGAATAAAAAAGATTCTTTGGCTATTACAAGCTTAAATAATGAACAGTCCAGTAATAACTCTGAAGTTTCTTCAGACAACTATTACAATGACAATAGTTCATTAAAATTGAAATACAGTTCAGGTAGTTCCACCTCCAGCTCAGACTGCGAGAGTACTGGGAAAATCTGCACCTGTACAAAACAAAAGATCGGCTAACAGCCAAAGAGTTTCTATTAAAGAAATTAAGTCAGATACTTATGTTCGAGATTTATTAAAGGAAATTATAAATCTAAAAAGAGAAATTCTTAATATGAAAAGAATCTCGATCCTTTAGAAATTTGAAACTTTGGTTAATGGTTCATTTAGGATTTAATTCCGATTAATAATCAATTAACACCACCCACTTCTAAAGCGGAAGATGAACCAGATTAAAATTAATATCGGGCAAAGCATTAAGCTACCATGTCCCTATTAAGATAATAGTAAAAGATTTTATCTTACAAAGATCGCATTATTAGACTCTGGAGCGGATCAAAATTGTATTTGCGAAGGAATAATTCCTACTAAGTACTTAAGCAAAAGTACACATAAATTATACTGCTCTGAGGAGATAGCATTAGAATAAACCGAAAGCTTTCAAAAGCTCATGTTTGTAATAAAGACATTTGCTTCACTAATGATTTCGTTATTACGAAACATAATCGAAGATGTAATTTTAGGAATACCCTTCCTAACTCGGATAAAACCTTATACCGCAAAACTAGGCGGTATTTACACTACATCAATGGGAAAAGATCTTATATTCCCATATCTAAATCCGTTATCTCACGATCACGGTGATCATGTAAAAGCAAAAAGCGATCTTTAGAATACAACTTCTAACCAATCAGAGTTTAATCAGATAAAGAAGTATAATTCTCAAATACTTAAGTTTGTTATAACAAGTAATAATTGCAATAAGAGGATAAGGTCAAATATTAAAGAATTAGAGTACTATAAAATCGCTAAACCTGCTGAAGGTTTGAATGATTATTATCAAATCATAATTAAACAAGTAATCATTAATAAAATGACAGAACTCTATGAAGAAAACGTAGGGTTAAGGATAAGAGCTGATAGTTTAGCAACTGCGATAAAAATTACTAGACGTTTGGGTGAACTTCATACAGTCCAGTATTAATGAAAACAATTTTATCTCCAGAAGATAAATTAATCAATAGAATTGATGCTATGTTAGCTCCAGAAGCTAATTTAGGTGGTGGTAGGAGTACTACTATGCTTACACAAAAGCACAGTAGACTTGGTACTATTAAACAAGATATAGATTTTAAAATTGATTGGAAAACCCTTAACAAATTATGGGTAGATCCAGAAAATGCCATTAAAAGAAAATGGTACAACAACACTTTCCCACTCGAGGAAAGAAGAGACTTTAGAAATAATTGGATAAGTGATATGAGCAATTAATTCTAATATAGAATTCTTTAGGTGGTTTGAAATCACCGATAAACTCCATAATAATGCAGTCCACGAGCTCCATTATCAAAAAATGGTCCACGGGAGAAAAAACTGTTGAAACAGTTACTCCTCCATTAGGACAGAAAAAGGTCCCCGTAAAGGGTAAGATCTTGACAACCACTCCTTTCAAAGAGGACATAAAGGATCCAAAAGGAATCGAATGTTGAAAACATTAAGAATTCCTCAACAGACAACTACAAAGCGGTTGTTACATGTTGTTCCCGGAAAATTCAAGTAAGTAATACCTCGATTTTTAATAGTAATCCTATTAAGCGGGAGGAAAACACTTTCCGAACTCTTTTTAATATAGCGATTGTTTGGCAAGCGCGTCCAAAATCGAGAAAAGATTAATAATGAATTTATAAACAAAGTTAATAATAAGCTTAAAAAGCTTAACGAACATGTATTAACCAAACCCGAATTACAAAACTCTGAAAAGAATCGAAAGAGAAAAAGAAAAGTGAGAAACCCAGAAGAAAGAATAAAAAAGATTCTTTGGCTATTACAAGCTTAAATAATGAACAGTCCAGTAATAACTCTGAAGTTTCTTCAGACAACTATTACAATGACAATAGTTCATTAAAATTGAAATACAGTTCAGGTAGTTCCACCTCCATTTCAATTGCGAGAAATCTTGGGAAAATGCACTTTGTACAAAACAAAAGATCGGCTAACAGCCAAAGAGTTTCTATTAAAGAAATTAAGTCAGATACTTATGTTCAGGATTTATTAAAGGAAATTATAAATCTAAAAAGAGAAATTCTTAATATGAAAAAGAATCTCAGTCCTTTAGAGGCTGAAACTTTGGTTAATGGTTCATTTAGGGATTTAATTCCAGTTAATAATCAATTAACACCACCCACTTCTAAAGAAGCAGAAGATGAACCAGGATTAAAATTAATATCCAGGGCCAAAGCATTAAGCTACCATGTCCCTATTAAGATAATAGTAAAAGATTTTATCTTACAAAAGACTGCATTATTAGACTCTGGAGCAGATCAAAATTGTATTTGCGAAGGAATAATTCCTACTAAGTACTTAAGCAAAAGTACACATAAATTATACTCTGCTACAGGAGATAGCATTAGAATAAACTGAAAGCTTTCAAAAGCTCATGTTTGTAATAAAGACATTTGCTTCACTAATGATTTCGTTATTACACGAAACATAACTGAAGATGTAATTTTAGGAATACCCTTCCTAACTCAGATAAAACCTTATACCGCAAAACTAGACGGTATTTACACTACATCAATGGGAAAAGATCTTATATTCCCATATCTAAATCCGTTATCTACTGATCACAGTGATCATGTAAAACAGAAAACAGTCTTTAGAATACAACTTCTAACCAATCAGAGTTTAATCAGATAAAGAAGTATAATTCTCAAATACTTAAGTTTGTTATAACAAGTAATAATTGCAATAAGAGGATAAGGTCAAATATTAAAGAATTGAGTACTATAAAATCGCTAAACCTGCTGAAGGTTTGAATGATTATTATCAAATCATAATTAAACAAGTAATCATTAATAAAATGACAGAACTCTATGAAGAAAACGTAGGGTTAAGGATAAGAGCTGATAGTTTAGCAACTGCGATAAAAATTACTAGACGTTTGGGTGAACTTCATACAGTCCAGTATTAATGAAAACAATTTTATCTCCAGAAGATAAATTAATCAATAGAATTGATGCTATGTTAGCTCCAGAAGCTAATTTAGGTGGTGGTAGGAGTACTACTATGCTTACACAAAAGCACAGTAGACTTGGTACTATTAAACAAGATATAGATTTTAAAATTGATTGGAAAACCCTTAACAAATTATGGGTAGATCCAGAAAATGCCATTAAAAGAAAATGGTACAACAACACTTTCCCACTCGAGGAAAGAAGAGACTTTAGAAATAATTGGATAAGTGATATGAACAGAATTAATTCTAATATAGAATTCTTTAGGTGGTTTGAAATCACTGATAAACTCCATAATAACAGACAGTCCCTGAGCTCCATTATCAAAAAATGGTCCACAGGAGAAAAAACTGTTGAAACAGTTACTCCTCCATTAGGACAGAAAAAGGTCCCCGTAAAGGGTAAGATCTTGACAACCACTCTTTTCAAAGAGGACATAAAGGATCCAAAAGGAATCCCGAATGTTGAAAACATTAACAGAATTCCTCAACAGGACAACTACAAACAGTTGTTACATGTTGTTCCCAGGAAAATTACTGAAGTAAGTAATACCTCAGTTTTTAATAGTAATCCTATTAAGCCGGGAGGGAAAACACTTTCCGAACTCTTTTTTAATATAGCAGATTGTTTGGCAAAACGCCGTCCAAAATCTGAGAAAAAGATTAATAATGAATTTATAAACAAAGTTAATAATAAGCTTAAAAAGCTTAACGAAAATGTATTAACCAAACCAGAATTACAAAACTCTGAAAATAATCGAAAGAGAAAAAAGAAAAGGGTCAGAAAACCCAGAAGAAAGAATAAAAAAGATTCTTTGGCTATTACAAGCTTAAATAATGAACAGTCCAGTAATAACTCTGAAGTTTCTTCAGACAACTATTACAATGACAATAGTTCATTAAAATTGAAATACAGTTCAGGTAGTTCCACCTCCATTTCGGGCTGCGAAATCTGGGAAAATGCACTTTGTACAAAACAAAAGATCGGCTAACAGCCAAAGAGTTTCTATTAAAGAAATTAAGTCAGATACTTATGTTCAGGATTTATTAAAGGAAATTATAAATCTAAAAAGAGAAATTCTTAATATGAAAAAGAATCTCAGTCCTTTAGAGGCTGAAACTTTGGTTAATGGTTCATTTAGGATTTAATTCGATTAATAATCAATTAACACCACTTCTAAAGAAGCGGAAGATGAACCAGATTAAAATTAATATCGGGGCCAAAGCATTAAGCTACCATGTCCCTATTAAGATAATAGTAAAAGATTTTATCTTACAAAAGACTGCATTATTAGACTCTGGAGCAGATCAAAATTGTATTTGCGAAGGAATAATTCCTACTAAGTACTTAAGCAAAAGTACACATAAATTATACTCTGCTACAGGAGATAGCATTAGAATAAACTGAAAGCTTTCAAAAGCTCATGTTTGTAATAAAGACATTTGCTTCACTAATGATTTCGTTATTACACGAAACATAACTGAAGATGTAATTTTAGGAATACCCTTCCTAACTCAGATAAAACCTTATACCGCAAAACTAGACGGTATTTACACTACATCAATGGGAAAAGATCTTATATTCCCATATCTAAATCCGTTATCTACTGATCACAGTGATCATGTAAAACAGAAAACAGTCTTTAGAATACAACTTCTAACCAATCAGAGTTTAATCAGATAAAGAAGTATAATTCTCAAATACTTAAGTTTGTTATAACAAGTAATAATTGCAATAAGAGGATAAGGTCAAATATTAAAGAATTATCAGAGTACTCTTCATCCTCCCGGGGTTTGGAAGAAGATGCTGTAAAAGAGTATCTTCCTTTGGATTTTAAAAACTTTAAATCTATTGAACCATCCAAATGCTGGATTATTTGTTCAATATCAGAACTCTATGGTTATATCTTTGGTTGGGTGATAGCATCGAAGTGCCATTCATCTTTTGCTAAAATTTCATTCCATTTTAACATTCTTGGAACAAAGATATTGCTATGTTCCTGGTTTGCTTCCATAAGCATGGTAGCACCCTTACTGCTAACTAGTTTAGCTTTTGGAGCTAAGGTTGTTTTCATTAGCCTGTAATAGACTCTGTATATTATAGCGATTTCCCTCGTGTTTATTTTACTGTTCATGTTCTTGGTTTTAATGTTTAACGTTAGGGTATCCATAACGTTTTGATCATTAATATCTACTGAAAAATTCGGGTAACAGTTAAAATAAACTGGTCCCCTGGCTAAGTTACTTTGTAAAACTCCTAGTAAGGAATCATCAAAGTTTAACAGCCTTGCATCTCTTAGTAAGAGACAGATGGGGGTATCAAGACCCAACCGATACAAAGGCTTAACAGTAATTTGTACCAATCCTATGTGTAGGAAATTGAATTCCTTTTTATATCTGTTTATATCTTCTGTTGACAATAGCTTAATAATCTCGTTGGAGTTATTAATGGCTACTGTGGACTCACAAGTTTTGATATTATAATTTTTTATAAAATCAAACTTTCCTGTTTCATAAACCTGAAAGATTCTTTGGGAATATTCCAGTTCTGCAAATCTTTTTCAACTTTAGCAATCTTTGAAGTTGCTAAGTTTTCACTGTTGATTTAATTCATTCTTTTAGTAAGAGACTGTGTGGAGTCTTACTAAGTATTCAGAGATAGACTGTCTACCTGCTAGGTAGCTAATCTGTCTTCTTAATCTGCTAACTTCTTCATAAAGTTCATTAGTTTTACCAATGATTATCTGCCAGATTATCTTTTGACAGTAATAATCTAAACCTGGAGCCGGTTTAGCAGTTGAATAATAGTCTAATTCTCTAAGACTTTCTTTTAAATGCTTATTGCAATCCTTACTTGCTATTACTATTTCAAGTATTTGAGAATTATATTCTCTTATGTAATCAAACTCTGGACGCATCTTCATTTTATAGAATACTTTGTTTAACCAAAGGGTTGTTGCTATGCGTGGCGACTACCATCCTTTTCCTAGGGCTGCTGTTCTATCTGTTACTAGGTTTTAACCATACTCTTTTCTATTCCTCTGACTACCTAAATAGTACTCCTATCCTAGTTGCCAACACTAGTTCATGTTCTTTCTAATTACCTAAACAGTTCTCCTATCCTAGTTGCCAACACTATTTCCTATTCTTTTTAATTACTTAAACAGTTAACATGTTCTGTTTATCTGACACTTTCTCCTACGTTCTTCGGCGGCTTCCACCAGGGTACGGCCCAGGCTCCTCCGGCCTTTCGGGCTAAAATTCTGGTCCAGGAACTTGCCTACTAACAGTAGTACTCAATGAGGACAAACGGAACAGTGTAACAACTAAGTGATTAAATCTAATCGGAATAGTAGACATCTGAAGGAACAGGGTAACGACTCTGGTAACTATAGGAATTGGAACAGTAGACTACTGACGGAACAGGGTCACTATTCTGGTAACTACAGGAATCTAAACAGAGTAACAAGACTCCTAGCAACCTAAGAACAACACCGCCCTAAGGACGGTAGAATGAGACTACTCACTCATCTCTAACAACATGGCTCTGATACCATAAAGGAGCGGAATAAAAGTTTAAGATGCGAAAAACCAAATTCAATTCAAAACATAAGAATATAATTTAAAACATAAGTTTAAAAACTTACAAATTTTATTCAAAGCATAGTAAGAGAGAGGGATACAAGATCAGGCAAGGAAAGAGAGAGAGGGGTAATGTTATACCCCGTAGTTCCAGGGTATGTATGTGAGAATGTACGTACGAGAATACGACAGAAATTTTGGAAAGAAAGGAAGATGTGATTTTTCGACGGAAAAGTTTCCGGTTTTTGTGAAGAAAAAGGTTCGTTAATGGGAATTGGATTCCCATATTTGGTATTTGGGCTTCTTGGATTATATTAGAATTATGGGATTTTATTTTCGGAAATGGTCACGTGGGGCCCACGGGAGAAATTTACGGTTTTGTGGGGCCCACTTTGTTTTTGAGATTTTCGGTATTTTGGATATTTTCGGAAGACGAAATATTTTGGATGAATCGGGGGGCGACACGTGTCACCCCCATGTGGCACCCTTGGCCGAATTGGAGGGACAAGTGGCTAGCCACTTGTCCCCTTGGCCGAATGGCCTTGACACTTGGTAGCCCAAATCGTTGGCCATGTGGTGTGGTGGGACCCACACACACATGGCCCAATCTTGACCACACACCTTGCTTAGATCTTGACCCTTGAATCCTCTATATATACCCCCTTAAGTTGAAGACTAAATTCATTCCACACTTAAGCCTTCCAAGGCAAAAATACTCCCTCCCTTGAGCTTGTGTTTTCGTCCCTCCCCCCTTCTTGTGTAGAAAATACTTTGTGTATTGTTGTATAATCCCAAATACCTTGGCCTAGTATCCCTAGTAGTATTCCAAAGTTGTTTTAATACTAGGAGCCCGGAAATGCTACTTTATTCCAATAGTCGCAAAATGAAACCCTAGAAAATCTTCATAAGCTTGGTTGAAGTGTTAAGAGAAGTTGTTTAGAAACTTCTAAGGGTCGCTTGGAGTGGGTTGGAGCGTAAGGAATTGGAGCTAAACGTTGCTCATGATCGACATATAATCTTGGATAATTTTGGGCTTATCGAGGTAATAATCTATGTCCCCCTATTGTAATTGGATATTACATATTGTAGTAATTTAGAATTGAATATAAGATATTTTGGAAGGATGATTATAAAGGATTGAACTGTATTTACATTGGATTGTATTTACAGTAGACTTGTGTAGTGTTATTGTGAAGTAGAATTGTACACGTCCGGTTAGATGTGTAACCCTCTCCCCTGGGAGTTGTTGGCCTGGTAGCGGGCCTGAGTAGAGATGGAGATTTTTGTGGTTTTGGGGGGGGGGGGGGGGAGATGCTGCCGAATTTTCTGTAGAATAAGGAACCATGCATTTAGAATATTCTACGAGGAGATCGAGAGGTTGATAGACGTTTTGTGGCCTTTTTAGGTGGAAGTACTACGAGTAGCGTATTCTACTTGAAGGGTGGAAAAGGCTAGCGGGGTTACAGTACTTTGGGGCTTTTTGCTTCTTGTCGATAATCATCGCGAGGTATGTGAACCTCTTCCTATCTTTTCTAGCATGATTGTTGTGAACTATGTAGTACGGTAGACGTACATGTGCTAAGTGAATTGGTTGGTTTAAAACATAAGGTGTTATAATAGCTTTATGGGAAGTTAGTTATAACGACTTTATGTAGGTAAAAGAATGGTTTATTGGTTTTTGAAAGATAAGAGACTTGACTTATAAACGACTTGATTTTGAAAGATAAGAGACTTGATCTTGAAAGATAAGAGACTTGACTTATAAACGACTTGATTTTGAAAGATAAGAGACTTGATCTTGAAAGATAAGAGACTTGACTTATAAACGACTTGATTTTGAAAGATAAGAGACTTGATCTTGAAAGATAAGAGACTTGACTTATAACGACTTGTTTTCGGAAAAAGAGAAGTAACTTGATTTTAAGTATAGGTTACTTGTTTTGAAAAGAGTAAGTTATTTGGGTTTTAAAAGAATACTTGTTGTTGTTTTAAAAGAAAAGAGACTTGTGGTATTGAAGAGTTTTTGGTTTAGAACATAAAGTGTTATAACAGCTTTATGGAAGTTAGTTATAACAACTTTATGAAAACAAAGGAATGGTTTTACCATTGGTTTTAAAATGGTAACTTGACTTTAAAAGGAGAAGTGTTTTGGTCTAAAAAGAAGGCATGGTATTGTCTTAATTTGGTTTAAAAAGGAAAGTCTGGAAGTTGTTTTGGTTTAATTAAAATGTTAGTCACTTTATTTTGATACTACGGGTATCGGGTGACTTTTGTAAAAGAAATGGATCTTTTAAAAAGAATTTAACGTACGTAGTACTTTGGGGTCAAAACCTGGACTTTAGCATAAAATGAAAGTACCTTGAGTTGTGTGTAACTTGCCTACATTTGCGTGTGATAGCCTTGTCGTGCTAGTATTGTATTTCTATACCACCGCGTCTCTCGATGGAGGGCCGGTTATCTTGTTATATCCTTGGACCTACTGACACGTTGGGTGGCCCACGAGTATGGTTCCATTAGGATTGTTGTTCCATGGACTAGCTCTCCACGAGGTTTTACTGATTCGGCTTGGTATCTGGTAGTTGGCTCTCGTACTTGCCCCGAAGTCGTGGCTGTTTTACAGTATCCGTAGTTAGCCTTCGTACTTGCCCCGTTCAGTTTTGTGATGAAGTCTCGTGATTCCGGCTTGGTATCTGGTAGTTAGTCTTCGTACTTGCCCCGGCCAGCTGCGTGGCGCAGGCTTGGTATCTGGTAGTTGGCTTTCGTACTTGCCCTGGGTCAGCTTCGTGGTTTGGTTATATAGATTTGTTGGTACGGCTTTGGTATCTGGTAGTTGGCTTTCGTACTTGCCCCGGTCAGTTGATGATGCGGCTTGGTATCTGGTAGTTAGCCTTCGTACTTGCCCCGTACGGTTGTTATGCCACAGGTGGGACCTGATGTTCATGTGTACTTCTTGGTGTGACTATATCATAGACTGCCGGCAGTGAGGAAGGTATTCCACGGGCATGAATGATGTTGTGGGCGTGAGACCCATTGTATATTTGAGTAATGACTTTGGCGTGAGTCACGACTTGACATATTCGTTTATATATTGTGGATCGTAGTTTGGTTATCATACATGTCTCGCTTTATATAGACTATTATGATTTCATTTCTTGTATTTCTGATTTCACATACTTGGTACTGTTGTCTTGACCTCGCCCGGAGTGCGTTCATCCGCGGTAGAGGTACATTGGTTGTGGATCCTCGCTCTTAGGATCACAGTTCAGCGTTTTGGGAAGCTCCGTTTCTCCGGAGGCTCATCTTTGGTATATTCCCCTGTCAGTGTAGTTACTTGTACATTCAGGGGTATGGCGGGGCCCTGTCCCGTCATAGTTATGGTTACATTCTTAAGTGCAGTAATCGTTGTGGCGGGGTTTGTAAAAGGATTTAATCTGCTCGTGTTGATATATATATGTATATATTCAGGAAGGTGACCGTTTTGGTTAGCCTGTTTCATACTTTATCTCTTGTTTCATGTTTAAGTTTTTATTTCCGCTGATTTTCTCTGATGTTGTATCACTAGGGTGCCCGGGGTAAGGCACCAGTCACGGGCCCGGGATCTGGTCGTGACAGGTAATTTCCGAATGCCTTCTATGTTTACAAGTGAGAGCCTTAAATAGGCCTCGAATGAACTATTCGTCCTAACACATGGACAGTTCTGGTTAAAACAAATGGAGTTCCTAAAATGATTTCCTCAGTTATATCCTTAGTTATAATAAAGCTATTGGTAAATGCAATATTATTATTGCATACAAGTGCTTTTGAGAGTTTATAACCAATCTTTATATTCTCTCCAGTGGCGGAGTACAACTTATGAGTACTTTTGTTTAAGTACTTGGTAGGGATTATTCCTTCGCGAATGCAGTTCTGATCTGCTCCTGAATCTAAGAGTGCCATTTTTTCGATAGCAAAGTCTTTTACTATTATCTTAATGGGGACATGGTAGCTTAATGCTTTGGCCCTGGATATTAATGTTAATCCTGAATCAGAGTTATTTTCTGTTTCTTCATCTTCTTGATCATTTGTAATTATCTGTTTAAAAATAGACGATGTCTGGGGATCTTCTGTGAGATCTAAATCTTTGTTTTTGGCCAATGCCTCAGTTTCCAATGAACCGAGTCTTTTGTTTATTCGAAGGATTTCTTCCTTCAAATTAGAGACTTCATCTATTAAGTCTGGTAACGAAGTACCTGATTTAGAATCTTTAAACTTATCAAAAACTCTTTTCATGTCAAAAGGCTTTATTATTCCTTTTTCTTTTTTCTGATTTATGACGAGTTTTTTAAGTTCTGTTAGATATTTCCTTTTAACATTGTCATCATCAATGTGATCGATCATGTCAAAGAAGAACTCTTGGCTGATACTTGAGATAACGCCAATTGTCTGTTTGGTACATGTGCAGATTTTCCCAGTACATTCGCAGTCGAAGCTGAAAGTGGAACTATCTGAACTGTAACCCAGATCAAGTGATCCTTCGTCACTGTAATAATCGTCTGAAGTTTCTTCAGAGCTATCACTGGACTGTTCTTCATCCAAAATTGTAAAAAGTTTATTTTTTACTTTGGGATCAATTCCCAGTAAATTAATTTTATCTTTTCTCTTATCTGGTTCTCTGCAGTTATTGGCCATGTGGCCAGTTTTTCCGCAATTCCAGCAATTTCCTTTCGTCTTTGTACTTTTGCTGTTACTTTCCTTATTGTAACTCTTTTTAGGAGTATAATTCCTTTTATAGGCTTTTGGCCGAGAAATGTTATGTTTCTTTTTCATTCTTTTGATGCTCTTTGATGGAGCAGAAATCTTAACGTAACCGAAGTCTTCGCAGAAACTTCCTAATTATCCTTTGGTGGAGTATTTCTGTATCTGATTATTAAGCTTTATTGAATTACACAGTTCTAGGCCTGTTAAATTAACATAGCTAATTAAATCTCCGTATGTCATGATGCCATAGGGAGTATCGCTGTTGTGGCATCTTCTAATATTTGTTCTTACCTTCTCGGCAAAGAGTTTAGGTAATCCACTGATAAATCTTTCTTTCCAATAGTCATGATTCTGATCGGTTCTCGATGATCACGACCCGAACCGGGCGTGGTAGTGCCTTACCCTGGGCACCCTAGTGATACAACATCAGAGAAAATCAGCGGAAATAAAAACATGAACATGAATTAAGAGAAAAGATAAATAAACAGGTCAACCAAAACAGTTGCCTTCATCATATATACATAAAAATACCCGAACAGTTATCCTTTTTACAAACCCTGCCCACAACAGTGCTACAGACCTCTAAGATTTTTACAACAGCTATGACTGGACAGGGCCCCGCCATACCCCAGAATGTATAAGAATCTACAGACTCAGGGTAACATACCAAAAGATAAGCCTCCGAAGGAACGGAGCTTCCCAACACGCTGAAATGTGATCCTATAAGCGGGGATCGACAGTCGATGTACCTTTTACCTGCGGCATGAACGCAGCCCCCCGAAGGAGGTCAGTACAACAGGTACCAAGTATGTGAAACTGTAAAATACTGTAAATGAAATCATAATAGTCTATAAAGCATGAGACATATATGATAACCAAACTACATTTCACATCATTAGAGGAGTCATGTCAAGTCAGGGACTCACGCGCTAAAAGTCATCCCTCATGCCCGTGGAACTCCTTCCTCACTGCCGGCAGTCTAGGTACAAATCATGTGATACGTATAACAGGTCTCGGCCCATCTTATGGACCCAATATAGAAAAGGGTGGAATACATTCCCGGATGAACCGGTAGTCAAGTGAAATACATTCCCGGATGAACCGGTCCTCAAGTGAAATACATTCCCGGATGAACCGGTCCTCAAGTGAAATACATTCCCGGATGAACCGGTCCTCAAGTGAAATACATTCCCGGATGACCCGGTCCTCAAGTGAAATACATTCACGGATGACCCGGTGGTCGAGTGAAATACATTCGGATGAACCGGTAATCAAGTGATATACATTCGGATGACCTGTAATCAAGTGATATACATTCCCTGATGACGCGGTAGTGGAGTAGAACACAGTACTTACACAACAAGGCTATCACACGTAACATGGTCAAGTTTCATAACAACAAGTATAAGAAAGTTACACACGACTCAAGGTACTTTCATTTTATATCAAAGTCCGGATTTTTAACCTTAAAGTACTACGTCGTTAAATTCCTTTTAAGATCCATTTCTTTTACAAAGGTCACCCGATACTGTAGTATAAAATTTGAGTGACTAACATTGTTAAGTAAACCAAAATGCTTTCCTTTGTAAAAATCAAGTAACAACCTTATTTTCCAAACGTTCAAGTTTGCCTAATTTCGAATGCCCAAGTTTCTCATTTTAGAAAAAGGTTTCAGAGCTCATAGTTTTAGTCCTTTAAAACATAATTCTCCTTTAAACGTTTTGAGAAACATATGTCTTGTATGTGAGTAGGTTATTCTTGTTTATAATCAATCCTATTAAGCAGCCACGATCTAGGAAATGTAATATCATTTTGTCTCATCTTAGCTTCTATGCGGATGGAGGTTTCTACTGGTTTTAATAATACTTCATTAGTCAATACATTTTCCTTTTATTAACGCAGCGGTGGTTTGTCGATACACATTCGATTTCAAATCAAGAAACATTCTTAAGCCGTTATACCTAACTTCCC
Source organism: Przewalskia tangutica (assembly GCA_029844215.1). Classification (NCBI taxonomy): domain Eukaryota; kingdom Viridiplantae; phylum Streptophyta; class Magnoliopsida; order Solanales; family Solanaceae; genus Przewalskia; species Przewalskia tangutica. The sequence continues at coordinate 426,555 of CM056733.1, forward strand.
ATAAAGCTAGTATAACTCTTAAGCTTTCAAAACCAAGTACTATTCATTCTTTCAAAACGATTCATAAATCTTTTGAAATACTTCAAGTTCTTTATTAACACATATCAAGCGCTTATTATTCAAATCGCTTACCTTTTAGAAACCACAAAGTATTTGCTTATCCACATAAAGTCGTTATAACCGACTTCCCATAAAGCCTTTATAACACTTTATGTTTTAAACCAATCAAATACATTTAGCACATGTCGTCTACCGCACTACATAGTTCACACATATCATGCTAGAAGAGATAGGAAGAGGTTCACATACCTCGCGACGATTGTCGACTAATAGCAAAACGCTCCAAGTACCTCAAACCATGGCTACTCCTTAAGCCAAGTGGATCACTCCACACGTAGTACTACCACCTATAGAGGCCACAAAGCGCCTATTAATACCTTTAGATCGGCGTAGAATATTCTCAGAAAATTCGCAAGACCTCCCCATGGCAGCGTAAATCTCCTCCTCTATCGAGGCGGCTAAGCCAACCAGGGGTTAACACGTCGACGGACGTGTACAATTCTACTACACAGCAATGCTACAAGTCTCTTTAATACAATCCTATGTAATTACGATTCGGTTCTCTTATTTAAATTCAGCTTAAGTCGCAAGATATTGCGTAAGTATTATTCAGGCTTAAGTCAAAAGACATTGCCGCACAATTATAATGTTCAGTTCTATATATAGTATACTTCAACTATATATTCCTACAACATGTAATTTCCAATTACAACAGAAGGTCAAGAAATGTTTACCTCGATAAGCCCAAAATTATCCGAGTTTAATGTCGCTCCTGAGCAAGGTTTAGCTCCTACTCTGAGTGCTCCAATCCGCTCCAAACAACCCTTAGAAGTTCTAACCAACTTCTCTTAAGTACTTCAAACAACTATGAAGATTTCCTTAGGGTTTCGTTTAGTGGCTAAAGGAAAGTATAATCGTATTTTCTGGGCTTTTATAAGTGTAACCTTGGGAATACTACAAGGTATTTGGGCCAAGGTATTTGGACATAACAACAATACTTTGGAGAGTATTTCTATACCACAAAGGGGGGTATTTATACGAGACAACTAGGCTAGGGGGGGGGGGTACCCCACGGCAAAACACCACCAAGGGGAGGGGGGGTGGCTCTGGCGAGGGAAAGGGAGGGCTAGGACGAGAATTCTCGAGAGGAGAGGAGGGTTTTCAAGACTTAGGCAATTTGTGGATGAAAGAACTCATCAACTAATGGGGTATTTATAGGTCAAGCCAAAGCCAACCAATGGCCAAGATCAATCCATGTGTTAGGCAAGTGTAGGGCTAGGATTTACCAAACACAAATATCCTACCTAACCTTGACTTTGTCAAGGCAACAAAAACGTGCCAACCTTGTTCATTTTCGTCCAAATGGACGTTCAAGTCCACCAATGGGAGGGTGCCAAGTGTCGCCCTCCCGTTGGTCCAAAATGTTTCGTCTCTCGGAAAAATCCGCAAAAATTATAAATGACATAGCCGGAATTTTCCCAACAAAAGCTGTGGAAACGTTTCGTCGAAAAACGACTCTAATCGGGTGTTGTGTACAAATTTCGAAACTTGCCTAACTTAAGGCTCAAATTTTCTACGTACGTCCTCACGTACATACTCTGAAAAAAAATACGGGGTATAACAATGACTTTGTTTAGAAATATGTCTTTATACCATTTAAAATCGTGTAACTTTGGACACGTTAGATTATTAAGGATCTCTAAACTTCTGTCTTGGAAAAGTTTTGGATCTCCAACAAAGTGTTTACCGATACAGTATAATAAGGTTGCCGAGGCGTCACCTTGAACTTCATTAGTATACCTGTTATCGATGTTTCTTATTTGGACTGTGGTGGTAGCATTCATGATGCCAGCTTTTACACTATCAATTAGGTAGTTTTCCCACCAATTTTTTAACATCCCAGTGAATCCTGAAATTATAATGTACGCCAATTGGGCATCGTCGGTATGTGTTTTTATTTTATAACTGGTTAAACAGACTCCCATTTCATGGAGCACTTTAACAACTTGTCCTTCGGACATGCCGTCAATGTTCCATTCATGAATTTCATCTCCCGAATAAGTAGCCGGGGGTGGGGTTCGTTCTTCAAACAACATGTCTGGGAACGTGGGTTGTTTATAAAAATTCTTACCATCTGTTTTGGTTAATTTTAAAATTTTATTAACCTCTGAATTATATTTTGAGCTGGAACCTTCGCTTAGCATTTTTACCGAGCGGTTAGATTCTTTTGAGGTAGATCCTTCAGAGACTTTCATCTCCTTGAATTTATTACTGATTCTGTCTAGCAGATCATCTTCGATTTCTTTCCCAAATTTTGGATGGCTCTTTGCCGAAAACTGGGGAATTTTAAAAAGAGGTTCGGATAAGGTTTTCTCTTCCGACCAAACTGGTGTATTTCTAAAGGTAGAAGCATTACTTGCTTCAGAAATCTGGTTAGAGATAACATGTAACAACTGGTTGGTATAGTTGTTCTGTTGGAGAATTTTATTAATATCATCAACATGTGTGATATCGTTTGGATCTTTTATGTCCCTCTTAAAAGGAGTGGCAGTCAAGACTTCTCTATTTACCGGAATCTTTATCTGTTCTAAGGGAGGTGTTACAGACTCAACAGTTCTTTCACCCGTGAACCATTTCTTTACAATGGTACTCAGACACTTCCTGTTGTTATGGAGTTTATCAGTGATTTCAAACCACCTAAAGAATTCTATATTTGCATTAATTCTGTTCATGTCATTTATCCAGGTTTCTTTAAACACCTTCCTTTCACTGAGTGAAAAGGTGCTTACATACCATTTTCTTTTAATGGCGTTCTCTGGATCTCTCCATAGCTTATCAATGGTTTTCCAATCGATTTTAAAACCGATGTCTTCTTTAATCATGCCCAAGCTATCTCCACCATGCATTTCACTTCTGGTGGGGCTGCCAGTCATTCTATCGATTGGTCGATAGTAAACTTTGGGTACTGTTGACGAATAGTCTACGAATGGTGGAGCATCTTTGGAGGAAATTCACAGGTGGTAGCTTCAAGCTTCCAAGATAAATATGCAAGTTTCCAAGAGGAACAACAGATTTCAACTTTACCAGAACATATTGAGTACTACTGTTAGTAGGCAAGTTCCTAGACCAGAATTTTAGCCCGAAAGGCCGGAGGAGCCTGGGCCGTACCCTGGTGGAAGCCGCCGAAGAACGTAGGAGAAAGTGTCAGATAAACAGAATATGTTAACTGTTTAAGTAATTAAAAAGAATAGGAAATAGTGTTGGCAACTAGGATAGGAGAACTGTTTAGGTAATTAGAAAGAACATGAACTAGTGTTGGCAACTAGGATAGGAGTACTATTTAGGTAGTCGGAGGAATAGAAAAGAGTATGGTTAAAACCTAGTAACAGATAGAACAGCAGCCCTAGGAAAAGGATGGTAGTCGCCACGCATAGCAACAACCCTTTGGTTAAACAAAGTAATCTATAAAATGAAGATGCGCCCAGAGTTTAATCAGATAAAGAAGTATAATTCTCAAATACTTTTTTTTTATGTAAATGCAAATATTATAAAAGAACAAACGAAAATAACAGGGAGCTACAATCAGTCGTTGAGGGTTCTCAATCCTCAACGTAAGCATAAACACGAAATGAAAGAGAGGGTGATGGGGCGTTCACACAAAGGTGACGTTACAGGAGGGAATTAAATCATATTGTGGCTTCCGAGTATCATTTGCACGCTCAGTAGGTGCAATAGATGCATTCATGGGGGAAATCAAGACTAGTGCATCATTGAGAATGGTTGCCATAAATGACTCGTGTCCCCTTCATTAGTGACACTTAGATTCAGGGGTTGTTGTCTCATTGCACGAGAGGGAGCTTTGGATCCCGCGTCATTTAAGTCCGACCCCTTGGCTCCCGCTTTATTAATGGTCGTGTAGTTCCTAGGCTCATTGGAAATAGAATTCACTTTGTTTCCCATAACTGACTTTGATCCTTGCATTACGGGAATAGTTAATGAACCATGGGCACCCTCCTGACCCGTCTTAGTAATCTGTCCATCATAATGACCCGTCATTGAAAGAGGCACATAGGTACCCGCAGCCTTAAAGTGTGACGCCTCGGCTCCCTCAACATTAATGTAAGGCTTCTTTCCCACAACTGACTTCGAACCTCGCATAACGGGGATAATAAATGTCCCTTAGGCACCCTCCTGAACCGTCTTGGTATTCTTACCATCATAAAGACCCGTCATTGAAGGAGGCTCGTTGGTACCCGCAGCCTTAAAGTGTAACGCCTCGGTTCCCACAGCAATAATGCAAGGCTCCTTTCCCACAACTGACTTCGATCCTTACATAATGGGGATAATCAATGTCCCATGGACACCCTCCTGAAACGTCTTGGTATTCTGATCATCATAATGTCCCGTCATTGGAAGAGGCTCGTTGGTACCCTCAGTCTTAAAGTGTGACGCCTCGTCTCCCTTAACCTTAACTCCCGCGACAGGCTTATAGGGAATAGGAGTATCATTAAATGCTTCAATGGTCGAGACAAAATCAGAATTCTTAGGCGACTTGGAATAGAACGACCCTTCGAATTCCACATTAGTTGATCTTCCAAGACTCATTTGAATAGTAGACCCTTCGGTTCCCGTAGCCATCAAGTTTCCATACCTCTTTGGACGAGCTACCCCTTTGGTTTCCGCATCCTTTGAATTCAATAGAAGAGTTGACTCTTCGGTTCCCACCCTTATCAAGTTTCGATGTCCCATTGAATGAGATGTTTCCTTGGTTCTCTCAGTAATTAAATTCCCCAAGTTACCAAGTCTCGTTTGAAGAGTAGACCTTCCAACTCCCGCACGATTTGTAATCCCAAGAGCCATGGGAAATGAACCAACTTCGGACCCTACAAACATGAACCGAAAACCCTTGGGCTGCAGCCATGACTCGTGACCACCATCATGTTCAAACAGGAACCCATTACCACCCTTCTGACCCTCCTTCGACCCGGAACCACCCTCAAGATCCGCCATCAACCGGTGCCCACCCATGCGACCGGTCTTCCCCTCGAGAAGGGGTGACGTTTCGGAAACCGCACCACCTTCATTCCCAATGTCCTCAACTTCGAAAGTAGCACCTAATGAATGAGGATTAGGAGCAGCATCAGTTGTAGCACTTAATGAATGAGGCGTGCCATTGACATCCGCAACAATAGAATGCATCAAATTACTAGACCTCTTTTGGCTAAAAAACCCCTCGGCTTCCACAACCTTAGCATTTCCAAGGCCAATTGGAAAAGAAAAGTTCTCGGAGTCAACCACTAAAGGCTGGTGGCCCATGGACTTTCCCCAAGACCCATGCCCACCCACATGACCCGCAGTCAACCCGTGACTAACCTCGAGTCCCGTTGACCCCTTGGCATCCAAAGTGGCCGCCGGAAAAAATTCTTTGCACTCAGAAACCAAGGATCGGATGCCCAAGGATTCAAGCCTCCAACCCTGAACTTCAACACCACCCTCCTACACCCCGGGTCCACCATCCATACCCACTTTCGACCCGGGATCACTATCAAGATCCGCAATCTCCTCAGAGCCAGTAGTGCCTACCGGAATCGCAGCAGCCTTTCCGACTACTAATGAGCCTGCCGGAAAAGCTCCCTTGAACTCAAAGACAAATGAACGGTGAACCATGGGTTTCAACCACAACCCCTTATCACCATCACTGTTACACCCCGTATTTACAGGATATGTTTATAAGAACGTACGTAAGAACTCAAAGATGTTAAGGTTTGAGACGAGTAAAAATTTATCGGAATTATGGAATTGTCGGAAAACGTAATATTGCGACGAATGGGAGGGCGACACGTGTCACCCCCCTTAATGATGCCTTGGACGATTTCTTGCAAGGGCAAGAAGGTCATTGGACCTTTGTTAGCAAGACAAGTCTTGCAAGTGTGAGCTTGAGAAAATTGACCAAGGTCAAAGGTCCCACAAGCCTTGATATTTAATAAGAGATCATCCTAGACACCCAATTGTACACATCTTAACCCTCCATGTCCCTTTACTATACTACTAGTAGTGAGACAAGTTCCATACACAAAAAATTGAAGAGCATAGAGGGAAGCTCACGGGTTCCTCTTGGAAGAAAAGGAAAAATCTTTGATCCTTGTTCTTTTAGCTCCCCACTTTAAACCAAGGTTCTTGAGGGTAGTGTAAGCATATCTCAATAGAAAAATCCCGGAAAAAGAGAGTTTTCGTATTAGTCGCAAAGTGAAAACCTAGTGGCTTTCTAGGTTTTGGATTGGAAGTTTGAAGGAAAGTTGTTGGTAGGGTTCTAAGGGTCTCAACAAGCGGATTGAAGTGTCTTGGAGAGGCTCTAAACTACTAAGGAGCGACTTCGGATTTGGAATTGGATTAAGGATCGTTAAGGTATAATCTTGTCTTTTAAGGTGTTACAAGATTATATATTTATATTGTTGTTGTTAGCTTTACATGTTGATAGCATGAAGTTGGTATGTTGAAGTTTATAAGTATTATGGATTGCTTGTAGCTTAATCCGAAATGTTATGCAAGCCACTTGAAAATTGGATTACTAATTGGTCGTTTATTAGGAATCGTCGCATGTTACTTACTTAAAGATTATGGTTATTATAATCAAATGCGACTTGATATCATGTTATGTTAACAATTTGGATTGAAATGGAAATTGGATAAGAATTGGTATGGTTGAACTCAAGGTGGCCGAATTTGGACTTTTAGTTTGTTATTCATTTGTATTGGACTACTTTCTAAATTGTGAGCCAATTGGGGCTGTTTAGTTATTCATTTGTATTGGACTACCTTCTATATTGTTGTGAGCCAATTGGGGCTGTTTGGTTATTGTATTTCGGCCTTGAAAAAGGTGGCAAAGTAAGTAGAAACGAAGGAGGTGCTGTCCGATTTTCCGTAGAATTTAGTGACTTAGCACTTAGAATATTCTACGTTTGAATTAAGATGTTAATGGACGTACTGTGGCCATTTTAGGTTGAAGTACTTTGGAGCCTTTTTGCAACTTGTCGACAATCGTCGCGAGGTATGTGAACCTCTACTTTCTTTGGCATGATCCTACGTATGAAATATCCATGTGATAGTATTTCAAGATTCCTTCTACTCTTAGAAGTTAAGAAGTATTTACATTGTTGAATCTAAGTTAAGAGTATGTTTAAATTGTCCTAAGTCCTTACTAGGTCTTATGGGAGACGTTAGTAAGAATGGTTAGGAAATTATGAGATTTGATTTAAAGGCTATGTGTCTTGATTCGTTTAAAGTAAGTAAGTGGATTTTATGTTCGAAAATGACTTGAATTTATATGTGAAAAGGGGATTGATTTTAAAAGTGGAAGTTATATGATTTTAAGGGAATAAGTTACTTGGTTTTGGAAGTGTATGGAACTTTATATTTTTTTTATATATAAGTATAGGAAATCGGGCGTTAAAGGAAGTATGTTATGAAGTTTTAAGACTAAGAACTTTGATTGTCTTTTAAGGATTATGATGTTTTAAGCGATACGATTCTTTTTAAGTATGTATATGCGTAGTACCTTTGGATCGATTTTCCTAATCATTGTAAGAATAAAGTGTCTTAAGTTCTCTAAAACGAAAGGTTGTTATAACAGCTTTATGGGAAGTTGTTATGACGACTTAAGAAGATGTAATAAGATGGTTTAAAAATGTTACGTAAGGAAAATCACATCGAGCCTACACATAGGCCGGATTACGTTATGAAATACACCGAGCCTACACATAGGCCGGATTACGTTATGAAGTACACCGAGCCCCACAGGCGGGCCGGATTATGTTATATGATTCCACAAGATGCAAGCCCCACAGCGGGCGGATTATGTTATATGATTCCACAAGACACCGAGCCCCAGCGGGCGGATTATGTTATATGATTCCACGATGCAGAGCCCACAAGCGGGCGGATTATGTCACATGATTCATCGATAACAGTATCCATAAATGGGCCGGATTATGTTATGTAAGATATGTAAGTTATGTGAAAAAGGCTGGATTAAACTCTTAAGTAAGTATGTAAGAATATGTTGTTAAATCTTATCGAAAGAAGGAAAGAAACGGTTAATATATGATTGATTTCAGGAGTTAAAATGACATTCTTTTATTCAGATATGATTTGGTTATTGCATTTTATTTCTGTTCCATACTCGGTACTTTTGTTATCTTGACCCGCCGGAAGTGCGTTCATGCCGCAGTTTTAGGTACCAGTTGGTGATCCTTGCTCTTAGGATCTCTGTTCAGTTTTTGGAAAGAAGCCCCTTTCACTCCGGAGACTTGCCTTTTGGTACGGTTTCCCTGATGTGGTAGACTTATGTACATTCAGGGGTATGGCGGGGCCCTGTCCCATGATTGAAATTCTTAAGTGCAGTAGTCACATGTTGTGGGTCGGTTTGTAAAAGGAAAGGGATGTAACTTCTTTGTTATGTATATGTATATGTGTCGGAAGGTATCATATCGGCTAACCTGTGGTTTAATTTCTCGTTATTTTATTTTATAAGTTTCATGTATGTTCATTGCTATTTCTCGATGTATACAGAGCAGGTGCCCGGGTAGGGCACGATCGTGGGCTTGGTGGTCGTGACAAAAGTGGTATCGAGCGATTAGTCCTCGGAAAGTGTCTGAGCCGTGTCTAGTAGAGTCTTGATTATCGGTGTGTTGTGCACCACATCTATAATCGAGAAGCTGCAAGACATGTAGGATTGGTTTCCATTCTTCTCACTCGAGATCGTGCGATAGAAATTTGTATTGTTAGGTCGTCCCTCCCAACGAGTTATGTTGATTGCATTCTACGAGAAGCGTGATGACCGGGAATGACTATGTGGATTGCGTATCCGGGTTGGTAATGATTATAGTATAGTTGGTATTGTGACATACATCTATACGGAGTTATGTATGAAGTCGACGCGTGTTGCCTAGAATGATTTTAGATTACGGGAATTGGTAAAGACTAACTAGATCTTAGGAAGGTATGGAATAGTTAATGAATTTTCGCCAAGGTTTTGTGTTTTATTTCGAAATAATTGGGAAAGGATGAGTTGTCTGATAGGGTAGTGAACCCTTAAGAAGCCATGTTAAGGAACTTAACGGAATGTCATGTTAATAGATTAAGCTGCATAGTAGGCTTAAGAGAATTGTACGGATGAGGTCCGTATAGAGTAAGTAATGGTTGTTGTGATCGAGACAACATGGTTTTGGTTTTATGAGAAGTTTTTGTACCCGTTTACTGGGGGACTGGTAAGGTAGGCTTGGAGCATGGAAATTGCGAGCCTAAGAATATTGATTACTGCCGAGACCTTAGGTATATAAGGCTTTCTCTGGCAATAAGATTTTAAGTTAGACCAAGGATAAGAGTTAAGTGTGACGCTGAGTCGGGTTGAGGACCTGTTACGGGTCTCCCGGCTGGAATGGAGTGGGATCAGTTGGTAGTAGTTCGCTCGTGGCGAGTCACGCAGGCGCAGCCCAAGTCTAGTTAATTGTTTTACGGGTTCGTAGACGCGTTCCACCGGAACCAGGTCGTGAAAGCCGAAAATGGTCGTATTTTGTTTTATAGAGTTACTCCAAAGATTTGAGGCCAGAATCGGTATGGAAGTTATGTATGTATGCTAGTATGAGTTGGAAGTACGAAAAGATAACCTCTTTTGGGCTTATGATGGACGGATATGCGTGTGCGAGGTATTAGGGCTATGTGTGGCATTACTAGTATGTCGGGGTTGTGAAAGGAAACTATGTCGCAAATTATAAAGGTTGACTCCGAAAGAACATTCGGGGACGAATGTTTCTAAGAGGGGAAGAATGTTACACCCCGTATTTACAGGATATGTTTATAAGAACGTACGTAAGAACTCAAAGATGTTAAGGTTTGAGACGAGTAAAAATTTATCGGAATTATGGAATTGTCGGAAAACGTAATATTGCGACGAATGGGAGGGCGACACGTGTCACCCCCCCTTAATGATGCCTTGGACGATTTCTTGCAAGGGCAAGAAGGTCATTGGACCTTTGTTAGCAAGACAAGTCTTGCAAGTGTGAGCTTGAGAAAATTGACCAAATTCAAAGGTCCCACAAGCCTTGATATTTAATAAGAGATCATCCTAGCCACCCAATTGTACACATCTTGACCCTCCATGTACCTTTACTATACTACTAGTAGTGAGACAAGTTCCATACTTAGCCATATTTGCACAAAAAATTGAAGAACATAGAGGGAAGCTCACGGGTTCCTCTTGGAAGAAAAGGAAAAATCTTTGATCCTTGTTCTTTTAGCTCCCCACTTTAAACCAAGGTTCTTGAGGGTAGTGTAAGCATATCTCAATAGAAAAATCCCGGAAAAAGAGAGTTTTCGTATTAGTCGCAAAGTGAAAACCTAGTGGCTTTCTAGATTTTGGATTGGAAGTTTGAAGGAAAGTTGTTGGTAGGGTTCTAAGGGTCTCAACAAGCGGATTGAAGTGTCTTGGAGAGGCTCTAAACTACTAAGGAGCGACTTCGGATTTGGAATTGGATTAAGGATCGTTAAGGTATAATCTTGTCTTTTAAGGTGTTACAAGATTATATATTTATATTGTTGTTGTTAGCTTTACATGTTGATAGCATGAAGTTGGTATGTTGAAGTTTATAAGTATTATGGATTGCTTGTAGCTTAATCCGAAATGTTATGCAAGCCACTTGAAAATTGGTTTACTAATTGGTCGTTTATTAGGAATCGTCGCATGTTACTTACTTAAAGATTATGGTTATTATAATCAAATGCGACTTGATATCATGTTATGTTAACAATTTGGATTGAAATGGAAATTGGATAAGAATTGGTATGGTTGAACTCAAGGTGGCCGAATTTGGACTTTTAGTTTGTTATTCATTTGTATTGGACTACTTTCTAAATTGTGAGCCAATTGGGGTTGTTTAGTTATTCATTTGTATTGGACTACCTTCTATATTGTTGTGAGCCAATTGGGGCTGTTTGGTTATTGTATTTTGGCCTTGAAAAAGGTGGCAAAGTAAGTAGAAACGAAGGAGGTGTTGTCCGATTTTCCGTAGAATTTAGTGACTTAGCACTTAGAATATTCTACGTTTGAATTAAGATGTTAATGGACGTACTGTGGCCATTTTAGGTTGAAGTACTTTGGAGCCTTTTTGCAACTTGTCGACAATCGTCGCGAGGTATGTGAACCTCTACTTTCTTTGGCATGATCCTACGTATGAAATATCCATGTGATAGTATTTCAAGATTCCTTCTACTCTTAGAAGTTAAGAAGTATTTACATTGTTGAATCTAAGTTAAGAGTATGTTTAAATTGTCCTAAGTCCTTACTAGGTCTTATGGGAGACGTTAGTAAGAATGGTTAGGAAATTATGAGATTTGATTTAAAGGCTATGTGTCTTGATTCGTTTAAAGTAAGTAAGTGGATTTTATGTTCGAAAATGACTTGAATTTATATGTGAAAAGGGGATTGATTTTAAAAGTGGAAGTTATATGATTTTAAGGGAATAAGTTACTTGGTTTTGGACGTGTATGGAACTTTATATTTTTTTTATATATAAGTATAGGAAATTGGGCGTTAAAGGAAGTATGTTATGAAGTTTTAAGACTAAGAACTTTGATTGTCTTTTAAGGATTATGAATTTTTAAGCGTCGATTCTTTTTAAGTATGTATGTCGTAGTATCTTTGGATCGATTTTCCTAATCATGTAAGAATAAAGTGTCTTATGTTCTCTAAAACGAAAGGTTGTTATAACAACTTTATGCGAAGTTGTTATGACGACTTAAGAAGAAGTAATAAGATGGTTTAAAAATGTTACGTAAGGAAAATCACCGAGCCTACACATGGCGGATACGTTATGAAATACACCGAGCCTACACATAGGCGGATTACGTTATGAAGTACGAGCCCCACAGCGGGCGGATTATGTTATATGATTCCACAAGACACCGAGCCCCAGCGGGCGGATTATGTTATATGATTCCACGATGCACCGAGGCAGCGGGCGGATTATGTTATATGATTCCACAAGACACCGAGCCCACAGCGGGCGGATTATGTTATATGATTCCACAAGATGCAAGGCCCCACAGCGGGCGGATTATGTTATATGATTCCAATACACCGAGCCCCACAGCGGGCGGATTATGTTATATGATTCCACAAGATGCAAGCCGGGCGGGCGGATTATGTCACATGATTCATCAGTACACCGTGTCCCGCAAATGGGCCGGATTATGTTATGTAAGATATGTAAGTTATGTGAAAAAGGCTGGATTAAACTCTTAAGTAAGTATGTAAGAATATGTTGTTAAATCTTATCGAAAGAAGGAAATGAACGGTTAATATATGATTGATTTCATGAGTTAAAATGACATTCTTTTATGCAGATATGATTTGGTTATTGTATTTTATTTCTGTTCCATACTAAACTTTGTTATCGACCCCCTTGGGTGCGTTCATGTCCGCAGGTTTTAGGTACCCAGGTTGGTGATCCTTGCTCTTAGGATCTCTGTTCAGTTTTTGGAAAAAAGCCCCTTTCACTCCGGAGGCTTGCCTTTTGGTACGGTTTCCCTGATGTGGTAGACTTATGTACATTCAGGGGTATGGCGGGGCCCTGTCCCGCCCAGTTGAAATTCTTAGAGGTCTGTAGTCACATGTTGTGGGTCGGTTTGTAAAAAGGAAAGGGATGTAACTGCTGTTGTTATGTATATGTATATGTGTCCAGGAAGGTAGCCTTATCGGCTAACCTGTGGTTTAATTTCTCGTTATTTTATTTTATAAGTTTCATGTATGTTCCACGCTATTTCTCGATGTATACGAGCAGGTGCCTGTGTAGGGCACGATCGCGGGCTTGGTCGGGTTGTGACAATCACGACCCTCCTGCAACCCGTGACTACCCACCTTTCCCGCATTTGACCCGGGAAATCCGTCAAGACCCGTAAACCTTCCATTGTGATATTTTTCAACCGGAACACTAGCTGAGGTTGCCACCGGAAGGTTGGGAGAAACCAAGAGCTGCTTCCTCAACCCAAGACCACCATCATGACCCTCTTGCACACCAAGATCACCCTCCTGACCTGCTAATAACCCAGCAACACCCGCCTGTCCCGAATATTCCGCAATATTCATAGAAGCAAACTGGCCATCGCCGAAAGCTGCCCCCCTCGGAAATGCAAACTTCAAATTCATATCTTGTATCTTGTAATCTTGAACAATCAAAATAATCTCTTTCATTCTTTTGGCTGAAATCTTTGTATTCTTTCTCATGGCTATAAGGAAGATACCTTACTCTATAACAAATCAGTTAGAGTGAGCATGAAATGAACACACAAACTTCAACGTAGGATGGATTAGATCAAAGAACAATCCGTGTAGTATATCAGTTGATGAAAATCATAGAAGAAGGAAGACGTAGAAGAGCAACTAGGAAAAAATGTTGAGAGCATTTTCTCCTAGTGAGAGAAACATCTCTCTAACTCCTCATAGACTAATTGTACTTTTTAATTCTCAAATACTTAAGTTTGTTATAACAAGTAATAATTGCAATAAGAGGATAAGGTCAAATATTAAAGAATTAGATTACTATAAAACCGCTAAACCTGCTGAAGGTTTGAATGATTATTATCAAATCATAATTAAACAAGTAATCATTAATAAAATGACAGAACTCTATGAAGAAAACGTAGGGTTAAGGATAAGAGCTGATAGTTTAGCAACTGCGATAAAAATTACTAGACGTTTGGGTGAACTTCATACAGTCCAGTATTAATGAAAACAATTTTATCTCCAGAAGATAAATTAATCAATAGAATTGATGCTATGTTAGCTCCAGAAGCTAATTTAGGTGGTGGTAGGAGTACTACTATGCTTACACAAAAGCACAGTAGACTTGGTACTATTAAACAAGATATAGATTTTAAAATTGATTGGAAAACCCTTAACAAATTATGGGTAGATCCAGAAAATGCCATTAAAAGAAAATGGTACAACAGCACTTTCCCACTCGAGGAAAGAAGAGACTTTAGAAATAATTGGATAAGTGATATGAACAGAATTAATTCTAATATAGAATTCTTTAGGTGGTTTGAAATCACTGATAAACTCCATAATAACAGACAGTCCCTGAGCTCCATTATCAAAAAATGGTCCACAGGAGAAAAAACTGTTGAAACAGTTACTCCTCCATTAGGACAGAAAAAGGTCCCCGTAAAGGGTAAGATCTTGACAATCACTCCTTCCAAAGAGGACATAAAGGATCCAAAAGGAATCCCGAATGTTGAAAACATTAACAGAATTCCTCAACAGGACAACTACAAACAGTTGTTACATGTTGTTCCCAGGAAAATTACTGAAGTAAGTAATACCTCAGTTTTTAATAGTAATCCTATTAAGCCGGGAGGGAAAACACTTTCCGAACTCTTTTTTAATATAGCAGATTGTTTGGCAAAACGCCGTCCAAAATCTGAGAAAAAGATTAATAATGAATTTATAAACAAAGTTAATAATAAGCTTAAAAAGCTTAACGAAAATGTATTAACAAAACCAGAATTACAAAACTCTGAAAATAATCGAAAGAGAAAAAAGAAAAGGGTCAGAAAACCCAGAAGAAAGAATAAAAAAGATTCTTTGGCTATTACAAGCTTAAATAATGAACAGTCCAGTAATAACTCTGAAGTTTCTTCAGACAACTATTACAATGACAATAGTTCATTAAAATTGAAATACAGTTCAGGTAGTTCCACCTCCAGCTCAGACTGCGAGAGTACTGGGAAAATCTGCACCTGTACAAAACAAAAGATCGGCGTTATCTCGAATAACAGCCAAAGAGTTTCTATTAAAGAAATTAAGTCAGATACTTCTGTTCAGGATTTATTAAAGGAAATTATAAATCTAAAAAGAGAAATTCTTAATATGAAAAAGAATCTCAGTCCTTTAGAGGCTGAAACTTTGGTTAATGGTTCATTTAGGGATTTAATTCCAGTTAATAATCAATTAACACCACCCACTTCTAAAGAAGCAGAAGATGAACCAGGATTAAAATTAATATCCAGGGCCAAAGCATTAAGCTACCATGTCCCTATGAAGATAATAGTAAATGATTTTATCTTACAAAAGACCGCATTATTAGACTCTGGAGCAGATCAAAATTGTATTTGCGAAGGAATAATTCCTAATAAGTACTTAAGCAAAAGTACCCATAAATTATACTCTGCTACAGGAGATAGCATTAGAATAAACTGGAAGCTTTCAAAAGCTCATGTTTGTAATAAAGACATTTGCTTCACTAATGATTTCGTTATTACACGAAACATAACTGAAGATGTAGTTTTAGACCCTTCCTAACTCAGATAAAACCTTATACCGCAAAACTAGACGGTATTTACACTACATCAATGGGAAAATATCTTATATTCCCATATCTAAATCCGTTATCTACTGATCACAGTGATCATGTAAAACAGAAAACAGTCTTTAGAATACAACTTCTAACCAATCAAGTTAGTTACTTAAAAGACGATGTTAAAATAAAAAGGATAGAATCTACCTTAAAAACCCCGGAGGTTATTAACAAAGTAAAGAATTTGCAAGATTCTATGGAAAAAGAAATATGCTCTGAACTCCCGAATGCCTTTTGGGAAAGGAAGAAGCATACGGTTAATTTACCTTACACGGATGACTTTAGTGAGAAAAACATACCCACTAAAGCCAGACCCATTCAAATGAGCCACGAGCTCATGGAACATTGAAAAGACGAAGTCAATGATCTTCTCAATAAAGGGATCATTAGGCCTTCTGTTATACCCCGTATTTCCAGAGTATGTACGTAAGGACGTACGTATAAAATTTGAGCCTTAAGTTAGGCAAGATTCGAAATTTGTACACAACACCCGATTAGAGTCGTTTTCGACGAAACGTTTCCACAGCTTTCGTAGGGAAAATTCCGGCTATGTCATTTATAATTTTTGCGGATTTTTCCGAGAGACGTAACATTTTGGACCAACGGGAGGGTGACATGTGTCACCCTCACATTGGATGAAGTGGGCGGTAAAGGCTTGGCCGAATGGGTCTTGTGTAGTAGGTAGGATATTTTGTGCAAGTTGTGTGGTAGATGGATAAGGTACACATGGTGGAATCCTAGCCCTACACTTGCCTTACACTTGGAGTGATCTTGGCCATTGGTTGGCCATGTCTTGACCTATAAATACCCCCCCCCCTTTGTTGATGAATTCTTCATCCAAAATATTTTCTAAGTGTAAAATCCTCCCCCCTCCTAGCATGAGCTTTTCGTCCCTCTCCCCCCCCTCCTAGTGGTGCTTGGCCGAGAGCCACCACACCCTCCCCCTTGTGAAGCTTTGGCCGAGGGGTACCCCCCTAGCCTAGTTGTCTCGTATAAATACCCCCCTTTTTGTGGTATAGAAATACTCTCCTAGTATTGTTATAATGCCCAAATACCTTGGCCCAAATACCTTATAGTATTCCCAAGGTTACACTTATACAAAAGCCCAGAAAATACGATTATACTTCCTTTAGCCACAAAAACGAAACCCTAAGGAAATCTTCACCCGTTGTTGAAGTTGTAAGTAGAAGTTGGTTAGAACTTCTAAGGGTTGTTTGGAGCGCTCGGAGTAGGAGCTAAACGTTGCTCAGGAGCGACATTAAACTCGGATAATTTTGGGCTTATCGAGGTAAACACTACTGTCCTTCTATTGTAAATGGAAATTACATAAGTGTTGAATATATAGTTGTTGTATACTATATATAGAACTGAACTTAGTATTGTGGCAATGTCTTTTGACTTAAGCCTGAAGAATAAAGAATCGAATCAGTAATTACATAGGGTGTATTGCGATGAACTTGTGTAGTATTACTGAGTAGAATTGTACGCGTCCGGTTAGACGTGTTAACCCCCCCCCCCTGGTTGGCTTGGTAGCCGACCTCGATAAAGGAGGAGATTTACGCTGTTGCGGGGGGGGGGGGAGGTGCTGCCGAATTTTCTGTAGAAAGATAGAAACTTGTGTTTAAGATTTAATAGACGTTTGTGGCCTTTATAGGTGAAAGTACTAAGAGTAGCGTATTCTACTCGAGGAGTGGAAAGGGCTAGCAAGGTTGTAGTACTTGGAGCTTTTTGCTTATTGTCGATAATCGTCGCGAGGTATGTGAACCTCTTCCTATCTCTTCTAGCATGATATGTGTGAACTATGTAGTACGGTAGACGTACATGTGTTAACTGTGTTTGATTGTTCTTAAAACATAAAGTGTTATAACGGCTTTATGGGAAGTTGGTTATAACAGCTTTATGTAGGTAAGAAAATACTTTGTGGTTTTAAAAGGTAACTGATGTGAATTATAACTGGCTAGTTATAATAAAGAACTTGATGTATTTCAAAAGATTTATAAATCGTTTTGGAAGGGAGAGTAACACTTGGTTTTAAAAGGTTTTAAAAAGAGTTATACTAGCTTTATGGGGAGTTAGGTATAATGTCTTAAGAGAGGTAAAGAAAATGGTTTACTGATGTTAGAAGTTAAGAGACTTGATCTTATAAGATAAGAGACTTAACTTATTTGTTTTAATGTGAATGTTTGTGTGAAACCTCATTCGTGAGTAATGAGTACTTGGTTTTATTTAAAGGGATAATGTTTCTTGATTTGGAAATCGAATGTGTATCGACAGACCAACTGCGGCGTTAATAAAGGAAAATGTATTGAATAATGATGAATTGTATTAAAACGGTAGAAACCTCCATCTGCATAGAAACTAAGATGAGACAAAATGATATACATTTTCTAGATCATGGCTGATGTAATAAGAACGTTGTAAACAAGAATAACCTACTCTCACGTGAGACATATATTACTCAATTGTTCTAAAAAGGAATCAAGTGATTAAGTTTGGGAACTATGAAACCATTTGAAAATGAGAACCTTGAGTAATTGAAACTAGGCAAACTGGAACTTAGGAAAAGAATGTTGTTACTTGATTTTGAAAAGGGAATGTGGGTTGGTCATTCTAATACTACGGGTATCGGGTGACTTTTATAAAAGTAATGGATCTCTTTTAAAAGAACTTAACGTATGTAGTACTTTGGGGTTAAAAACCCGGACTTTGGCATAAAATGAAAGTACTTTGAGTTGTTGTGAAACTTGCCTTTGCTTGTTATTGTGAAACTTGCCTTTGCTTGTTGTTGTGAAACTTGCCTTTGCTTGTTGTTGTGAAACTTGCCTATGCTTGTTGTTGTGAAACTTGCCTATGCTTGTGATGATAGCCTTTGTTGTGCAAGTGTGGTATTTCTGTGTTACCGCGTCTCTCGATAGAGGGCCGGTTGACTTGTTGAGAACTTACTTGGGCGTCTTTGGCGGTGATGGAGAATTCCGGGTATGTTTCCATTTTGATTCTTGTCTTGTTGTTGATGTCACATGGACATGTCTACACGTCTGATTCCGGCGTGTGGCCATGCGGCCTTATTATTGTGTTGCATCATGGACATGTCTACACCGTCGATATTCGGGCATGCGGCCGTGCGGCGGGTTGATTACCGATATATGGTTATTGCGCAACATGGGCGTGTCTACACCGTCACGATTCCGGGCATGTGGCCATGCGGCGAGGTTGACCACCAGATATATTGTTATTGAGGTTACATGGGCATGTCTACACCGTCACGATGAGGCGCATGTGGCCACGCGGCCTTGTATGTGTTGCATCATGGACATGTCTACCGTCGCGATATTCGGCACGCGGCCATGATGCGAACATGATGGATGTTGTGGGCGTGAGACCCATAGTTATATTTAGTGGTGACTTTGAGGCGTGAGTCACGACTTGGCACTTTTAGGTTGCGTACTGGATTTTGGTGATCATACATGTCTCCAGCTTTTTAAGCGAGTATGAGTTCAGTTACAGTATTTGACAGTGTCACATACTTGGTACTGTTATCTTGACCTCCTTGAAGTGCGTTCATCCGCAGTAGAGGTACATCGGTCGTGGATCCCGCTCTTAGGATCTCATTTCAGTGTTGGAAAGCTCCGTTCCTTGGAGGCTTATCTTTGGTATGTTTCCACTGAGTTGTAGGTTCTTGTACATTCGTGGTATGGCGGGAGCCACTGTCCGTCATAGTTGTTGTAAATCTTAGAGTGCATGCTTGTTGTGGCGGGGTTTGTAAAAGGATAACTGTTTGGGTTTTTATGTATATCTGAAGGCAATCGTTTTGGTTGCTTTGTTTATTTATTATATCTCTTGTTTCATGACTCGTGTTTTATTTTCCGCTGGTTTTCTCTGATGTTGTATCACTAGGGTGCCCGGGGTAAGGCACCAGTAACGGGCCCGGGTTCGGGGCGTTACACCTTCTAAATCACAATGGAGTTGCTCAGCCTTCTATGTCAACAAGAATGCTGAAAAAGAAAGAGGAGCCCCGAGGCTCGTAATAAATTATAAACCTCTTAACCAAGCGTTAAAATGGATTAGATATCCAATCCCCAATAAGAGGGATTTGCTCAAAAGAACTTATAATGCCAACGTTTACAGTAAGTTCGACATGAAGTCTGGATTCTGGCAAATCCAGGTCAATGAAAAAGATAAGTATAAAACAGCCTTCAATGTCCCTTTCGGGCAATATGAATGGAACGTAATGCCTTTCGGGCTCAAGAATGCCCCCTCAGAATTTCAGAACATCATGAATAACATATTCAACCCTTATAGTCAGTTTATGATTGTCTATATAGATGATGTTTTAGTATTCTCGGATAACATAGATCAGCATCATAAGCATCTAAACACTTTTGTCCAAACCACTAAGAAAAATGGTTTAGCAGTAAGTGCCAAAAAGATAAAACTTTTTCAGACAGCCATAAGGTTCTTAGGGCATGACCTCTATCAAGGAACCTATAAACCAATCTGTAGAGCCATAGAATTCTCTACTAAGTTTCCAAATGAAATTCCTGATAAAACCCAGCTGCAAAGATTCTTAGGAAGTCTTAATTATGTGGCAGATTTTATCCCGAAAATTAGACAGATATGTGAACCTCTATATAAAAGGCTTAAAAAGAATCCAGTCCCTTGGACAGAAGAACAGACTAGAGCTGTCATACAGATAAAAGAAATAGTCCAGAAACTTCCATGTTTAGGCATTCCTAATCCAGAAGCCTTTATGATAGTAGAAACTGATGCTTCCGACATAGGTTACGGTGGTATCCTTAAACAAAGAGTTTCTCTTGAGTCAGTTGAACAGTTAGTAAGATTTACTTCTGGAAACTGGAACCAAGCACAGAAAAACTATAGCACAGTTAAAAAAGAAATTTTATCTATAGTGCTATGTATCACAAAATTTCAAGATGATTTGATAAACAAAGAATTTTTATTAAGAGTCGACTGCAAAGCAGCCAAAGACATTTTGCAAAAAGATGTTAAAAATTTAGTTTCAAAACAGATTTTTGCCAGATGGCAAGCCTTATTATCAAGTTTCGATTTTAAAATTGATTTTATAAAAGGTGAAGAAAACTCTCTACCAGACTTCCTGACTAGAGAATTTTTGCAGGGAAATAATGAGACCAGGTTCCCAGGGCTTACGCCCGATGAGACCACCCTTTCAGAATAAGCTAGAAGAAAAAATGAAACAGCCCTTTGCAGAAAAAACTGCAGGACCAATTCTTCATAAACCTAGTGGACAAAATAAGTTCACAGTATTGGGAGATCTCCCAATTATACCAGTCTCCTCTAAAAAGGGGAAGGAACAGGTTCAGCCGTTCAAAGCTACACCAGCATCTGCCCAGAGCAGGGATAGTTACAGGATGGTTCCCCCGGAATCATACTCAGAAGCAGTTAAACCAGCAGGGCCCTACAGAGAGATACGGCCCCGTCGAAGTGGGAATTTATCCCTACACAAACCTTGCCGATAATGGCACTGGACAAACAGTATGAAAACTTTAGGGTGCAGAACCTGCTAAAACCCTGTTACGGATCACGATGCGTTGATACTCAAGACTCCCTGAAAACCAGGAAATATTATGAGTTTATTTTAGTTGATACCGACTCCATAGAAGTCGAACACAAATATTGTGATAAAACAGACGGAATCGAGTATTCCAAGTTTACCATTAAAAAGATTTTAAGTCCATTTAATTGGTATGTAGATCATCTACAAACCCAGATACCATTATCCAGGGCTCACAGACCGCAAGCCTATAATTGGTATGATTATAAGGATGCATGGTTCAACTTTCTGTATGTCAGGCCAAACACCCATACTTGGTTCATCAAATATGCAGAAGGTATCAAAGAAAAGGTTATTCCCAGATGGTTCTACGAATGGTGGAGCATCTTTGGAGGAAATTCACAGGTGGTAGCTTCAAGCTTCCAAGATAAATATGCAAGTTTCCAAGAGGAACAACAGATTTCAACTTTAACAGAACATATTAAGTTATGCAAGTTCTTTTTTAATAAGAGAATTTCGTATATCATTAATTGGTCATTTGGTATCCAAGAGATAAACAGAATCCGTTATTTAAGAAAGACCATCAGGATTAAAGGATGGAGCCCAAAGCCCAGGGAAGAAGTTAAGGTAAAACCAGAAAGAAGAAGCCCCTCTTCGTCCGGTGAAACCTCACGTTCTAAAGCAGAAACCAGAAGGGAGCTGTTGGAAGCTCTGGCAAGATTGGAAGACGAAGAAGAAGTAGTATCCAATCACAGTGAAACAGACAACGGGGACATGATGGACCCGCAAGGAATAGCCCAGGCATACGCCAAAGCATATCTCCTCAAATAAAGCAGAAAGCGACACTTGCCCCTTCAGAAAAGCAAGAGGCGAAAGTAACTTAAAGCAGATTATGACATTTGCCCTTTCGAAAAAGCAAAGGACAAAAGAACATAAAGCAGATAGTGACGTTTTCCCCTTCGGAAAAGCAAGAGGCGAAAACGACATAAAAAAGACAAGGACGTTTGGACGCCCTTTCAAAAAAGCAGAAGGCAAGGAATCTTAGCCTTTTAATTAGAACCGTCCACCTGTTAGGACACGTGTTTTAATTTTTAGCCGTCCACTGTTAGGACAATAATTCATCCGAGGTCTATTTAAGACTCTCACTTTGTAATTGCTAAGGCATTCGGAAATTACCCCTCTCTCTCTTTCCTTGCCTGATCTTGTATCCCTCTCTCTTACTATGCTTTGAATAAAATTTGTAAGTTTTTAACTTATGTTTTAAATTATATTCTTATGTTTTGAATTGAATTTGGTTTTTCGCATCTTAAACTGTTATTCCGCTCCTTTTCAATTTCCTTTTCAATTCAAATTGTTAGTATAACATGATATCAAGTCGCAATCGCTTATAACTACTACAATCTTCAAGTAAGTAACATGCGACGATTCTAAATACGACCAAATTGTAATCCAACTTCAAATGGCTAATATGTCATTTTGGATTTTAGGCTACAACCATCCATATCACTTATAAATCTTCAACACATATACATCATGCTAGTAAAATGTAAGGCTAACAACAATATAATCTTGTAACACTTTAAGAGAACAAGATTGTTAATTGCATTGTTGGCCTTAAATGTGGCGTGTTTGGTTATTGAATTCGGCCTTGAAAAAGGTGGCAAAGTATGTAGAAACAAAGGAAGTGTTGTACGATTTTCCGTAGAATTTAGTGACTTTGCACTTATAATAATCTACGTCTGAAGTAAGAAGTTAATGGACGTATTATGACCATTATAGGTTGAAGTACTAAGTATAGCGTATTCTACTTGAAGGATGAAATAGCTCAAAGTTGTAGTACATTGGAGCATTTTGCTACTTGTCGACAATCGTCGCGAGGTATGTGAACCTCTTCCTTCCTTTGGCCTGATTCTATGTATGGAATATACATGTGGTATTATTTCATGTTCCTTCTACTCTTAGAAGTTAAGAGGTATGTTTGTGATTTACTCTATGTAAAGGTTATGTCTAAGTTATCCTAAGTCCTTACCGAGTCTTATGGGGGATGTTGGTAAGAGTCGTTAGGAGGTATTTTGGAGCCAAGTTGACTTGGCTAATTTACGGCACGAATGAGAATACGTATCGAACAAGCCATTGCAGCGTTAATAAAGGAAAATGTAATGACAATTAATTATATTAAAATGAGTAGAATTCTCCATCTGCATAGAAACTAAGATAAGACAAAATTGTATTACATTTTCTAGATCATGGCTACTTGAATAAGATCGTTATAAATAAGTATAACTTATTCACAACGCACCAAAGTATATGTTACTTAATTTAAAAGAGTTTACGTATGAAGTTTTTAAGACTATGAACCTTGAATTCTTAAAAGGTTAAGAAACTTTATTTTTCAAGTTATGGGACTTGATTTCTAAAGGAAGAAATGACTTGATTTAATTGTATAGAATACATGATTTGGAAATCATGGATTTCTTGATGTTCTAAAGATAAGAGATTTTAAATTCTAAGTTAAGAAACTTGATTTCTAAGGTTAAGAGACTTGAAGTATTTTAAAAGTTACGTAACTTGATTTGAAAGTATAAGTCTCCTGGTTATAAAAAGAATGAATTAGTCTAAGGAATAAAGTTAGTATAACGGCTTTATGGAAAGTTGG
Source organism: Przewalskia tangutica (assembly GCA_029844215.1). Lineage (NCBI taxonomy): Eukaryota > Viridiplantae > Streptophyta > Magnoliopsida > Solanales > Solanaceae > Przewalskia > Przewalskia tangutica. The sequence continues at coordinate 450,211 of CM056733.1, forward strand.
TTATAATAACTTTATGGAAGATTAAGAGAATGGTTTTCTCTAGTAATATAAACAAAGAATGACTTGAAATAAAGAAGGGCAAATTGTTTTAAAGGTACCAATTGCTTAAGGTTTTAAGAAAGAAGTCACGTGATTTAGAAGCCGGTAAATGTATTTCTAAAAGGTATTGTGACTGTCTTGAAAAGTAGATATGACTTGATACTACGGTTGTTAGTATCTTGGAAGTTTTATTTGAAAAAGAGTCATTTTTAAAAAGGATTAGAGGTGCGTAGTACGTTGGGTTAAATTCCCATATTTTATATGACATTATCGCGTCCCAGAAATGGGCCGGGTAGTATACCTTTATGGGCAGACTATATGACATTACCGCGTCGAGAATGGGTGGGCGAGATACCTTTATGGGCGGACTATATGACATTACCGCGTCGGGAATGGCGAGCGTTATACCTTTATGGGCGGACTATATGACATTACCGCATCGTGAATGGGCCGAAGTATACCTTTATGGGCGAACTATATGACATTACCGCGTCCGAGAATGGGCGGCGAGATACCTTTATGGGCGGACTATATGACATTATCGCGTCGAGAATGGGCGGGCGATACCTTTATGGGCGGACTATGTGACTTTATCGCGTCCCAGTTGGTAAGGCGGTATAGCGTCCCTCGTAAAGGCGGATTATGTTATGTAAGGTAAGTAAGTTATATGGTAATGAACTTGATCATTTTCCTAAGTATGTACGTAAGAAAGTGACTATAACTTTTATTGAAAAATGGGAAAAGATAATAAGGTACGATTAAGTTCACGAGATGGTAATGACATGGTAGGTTCAGGTATTTACCCTTTTTACACTTACCTCTGTCATGCTTTTATACAGATATGTTTTAATTGTTGTACCTTACTTCCGTTCCATATTCGGTACCTGTTGTACTGACCCCCTTCGGGGGCTGCGTTCATGCCCGCAGGTATTAGGTACACAGGTTGGTGATCCTTGCTCTTAGGATCTCGGTTCAGTTTTTGGTAAAAAGCACCATTTACTCCGGAGGCTTATCTCTTGGTACGGTTTCCCCTAAGGTTGTAGATTCATGTATATTCAGGGGTATGGCGGGGCCCTGTCCCGCTACTGTTGTTATGTTAAAACTCTTAGAGGTCTGTAGTCACATATTGTGGGTCAGTTTGTAAAGGAAAGAAGGCAACTGCTTCGGTTGTATATATATATGTCCAGAAAGGTAGCCCTATCGGCTAACCTGTTATTTTTTTTCTGTTGTTTTATTTTATAAGTTTCATGTATGTTCCGCTGATTATCTCTGATGTATACCTGTAAGGGTGCCCAGGTAGGGCACCAGTCGCGGGCTCGGTGTCGGGTCGTGACAAAAGTGGTATCAGAGCAGTTAGTCCTCGGAAAGTGTCTACAGACCGTGTCTAGTAGAGTCTTGATTATCGGTGTGTTGTGCACCACATCTATAATCAGGAGGCTGCAGGACATTTAGGATTGGTTTCCATTCTTCTCTCTTTGAGATCGTTTAGTAGAGCTGTCATAGTAGGTTGAATCCTCTCTGACCTATTCTTATGTAACAGTTATGCCTCGCGAGCGACTGCGGAAGGGCAAGGCAAAGCGAGGCGCTGGTGAGTGCGTAGAGGGTTACCAGGACTCGGGCAGAGACTATGCGTGAGGTAGTAGGCGGATCGGCGAGTTCAACCACGCCGGCGATTAGAAGGCCAGAGGCGGCAGTAGCTCGAAGGTCCGTGCGAGCCTCGATTCGCGGCCGAGGCGAGTTTAGAGATTATGGAGAAGCGGTCGGGCTATTGACTAGCATAGTGGTGGGCGGCCGTGACGGTAGCTAACCCTAGAGCCGATTTGAGGATTCGGGATTTTACGGGTTGTAGTCCACCCGAGTTCTATGGTTCGAGTGCGAGGAGGATCCGCGTGAGTTTATTCGGCGATTCTGGACTATGCAGTGCTTAGGGCCTCGGAGACAGAGTCAGTTGTGTTAGCTTCTTACCGGTTACGCGATATTGCGTTGAACTGGTTTGCGTCATGGGAGCTGTCTAGAGGTGTGGGTGCTCTTCCAGCAGTTTGGGGTGAGTTCACGGAGGCCTTTTTTGATCACTTTTTGCCTCCTGAAATGAGGAGAGCCCGTGTTGATAGGTTCTTGTCATTGAGGCAGAATGGGAGGACCATCAGGGAGTACAACCTGGAGTTTGACTCGTTGGCCAGGTATGCGCATACTATTGTGGCTGACATGACGGACAAAGTTCACCGCTATGTTATGGGGCTAGACCGTTATATGATTACTGCATGTTTGGGAGTGGCCCTTCAGCCAGGTATGGATATTGCGGAGATGCGAGCTTATGCACGAGATCGAAGAAACAAGAGAGAGGACCCGGCGACGATCCGGCCAAGAGGCGGCGGGTTTCGGGGTAACTTTCGGGCGGCCTCGGCCAATGAACTAGGTCTACATTGCGGCCGGCCGAGTGCTCCTCCACGATTTTCGGCGGGGTTTTACAAACCCGGAACGCGGCGTCGAATCTCTAGAACTTGGTCTCGGGAGATGGGGTTCGGTCGATCGAGGCCACATTTGCCTCAATCGCCCGATGTGGTAGGTTCCATTACGGGGTATGTCGGCGCCGTGCGGTGCTTGTTTTTCTTGTGGTCGTCTAGGCCATATGTTAAGAAGTGTCCTTATAGAGGGTCTGGTGGGACAACACGATCTCTTGGATCGATTCGGGTTCTTCGCCTTCAATAGCTAGGCGGGATGTTCATGTACGCACCGGTGCCGTGGCAGGTCGTGGTGGAAGTTCCCAGTTTTAGCGGTCCTTTGAACCGCCTATATGATTTCAGGTATGTCTTTGACCCTTTAGAAACTTGTATGCATGATAAAGTTGTTGTATGTTTAAGTGTCATGAACAGATTATATTGAGACTATGTATATGCTAGAAGGGGTTGGAAGTACGAAAAGATAATCCCTTTTTGGGCTTTTGATGGACGGATATGCGTGTGCGAGGTATTAGGGCCATATGTGGCATAATTAGGTTTCATTAAGTGTAGTTTTATGAGATTATGCCAAGAAATGATAGATTGAGCTCCGAAAGAACATTCGAGGACGAATGTTTCTAAGGGGGGAAGACAAAATGATATTACATTTCCTAGATCATGGCTGCTTTAATAAGATTGTTATGAACAAGAATAACCTACTCACATATAAGGCATATGTTTCTCAAATTGTTTTAAAGGAGAATTATAGCATTAAGTGATTAACTATGAACTACGAAACCTTTAGAAAATGAGAAACTTGAGCATTTGAAATTAGGCAAACTTGAACGTTTGGAAAATAATGTTGTTACTTGATTTACAAAGGGAAGTGTTTTGATCTACTTAAAAAGATAGTCGCTCTATTTTTTATACTACGGGTATTGTGTGACTTTTGTAAAAGAAACGGATCTTTTAAAGAGTTAATGTATGAAGTACTTTGGGGATAAAAAAAACCCGAACTTGTTAACCTAAAGTAGAAAGTACCTTGTGTGAATAACTTGATTTTGTTGGTTTGTGATAGCCTTGTAATACTTTCTTGTTGATTTGATAAGTAAACATGTTAGGATGCTACGTGTGTTAGTATCTTGTGATGTTTGTGTAAAGGGGTTTCCCTTGTTGTGCTTATGTTGTTTAACGATAAGCTGTTATGTTAGTATTATATCACTCACCTCTTGACATGATCTGGGGTTAAGGCGCCTCCGTCGCGGGGTAGACTCGAGTGATGCAGGACCATGATTCGAGAATACCTCATGCGGGTCCAGGGGATCTATGCGGAGCTACGAGAGTTCCAGGTTAGTGTGCGGGGTTATACCTCATGCGGTCTATGTGGCCATGCGGATCGCGAGTCGGGGCGATGCGGGAGTAGCTACCCTCGATCGAGAATACCTCATGCGGGCCTATGTGAGTGGCCTATGCGGGTGCGGAAGTTCGGGACTAGACGTGCACATTAGATACTGCGGGCGAGTGGCCAACTTCGATCATGTGGCGGTCTAGACAGATTTCATGATACCGTTTATGACCTTGTTGGTACTGTGGGTTTTAGTAGTCGGCTATGCCTTCGTACTTACCCCGTACGGTTTTATTATGACACAGGTGCGACCTGGTGTTCATGTGTATTCCTTAGTTTGTATATAACATGGACTGCCGGCAGTGAGGAAGGTATTCCACGGGCATGATTGATGTTGTGGGCGTGAGACCCATAGTTATATTTGAGTGATGACTTTGAGGGCGTGAGTCCCTGACTTGATATGACTGCTTATTTATTGTGAATTGTAGTTTGGTTATCATACATGTCTCCTGCTTTATATATAGACTACTATGATTTCATTTCTGATATTTTGATTTCACATACTTGGTACTGTTGTCTTGACCTCCTTGAAGTGCGTTCATCTGCGCGAGTAGAAGTACACGGTGTTGATCCTCGCCATGTGGTCATTCGGCGTTTGGGAAGCTCCGTTTCTCGGAGGCTTATCTTTGGTATAGTCCTGTTGTTGTAGGTGCTTACATTCGTGGTATGGCGGGCCCTGTCCGTCGTTGTTGTCATATCATTCGTAGAAGTGCAGTAATCTTGTTGTGGCGAGTTGTATTGGGATGTAACTGTTCGGATCTAAGTTTTTATATATCATATCGAAAGGCAACACCTGTGAAAAAGCTGTTTTACACTTCATATTATTTCATGTCTTGTTTTATGTTCGATTACTCGATGTATGTCTACTTGGGTGCGGGTAGGCACGATCACGGGCCGGTTCGGTCGTGGCGACTCGAGATGCTAGTTCGCAGAAACACGTAGGTTTAAGCTAGTCGGATTCAGTTTTCCCTCTGTGTTCACAGTGTGGCAAACGTCATCCCAGGGAATGTCGTCTTTTTTTTGGTACTTGTTTTACCTGCGGCCGTCAGGGCCATGTGTCGAAAAGATGTCCTAGTAGGAGGACTCGATCTACCAGATCAGTTGCGGAGTCAGTGATTTGGAGAGGAATGGGTGTTAGCCAGAGGAGGCCACCCCCCACCTCGGTGTGGCCGTTGTGGTAGATGTCATTTTGGGGAGTGTCGTGCTTCTTCGACAGCTTGTTATGCTTGCGGCCAGCAGGGCCATTTTGCGAGAAATTGTCCGACCAGAGGTGGCGCGGATGTAGAGACTTCGACGCCGGGATCGGTGGCTAGTTCATCACCTTCCGTGTCGCCCAGCGAGCGAGGATTGACTAGAACGACAAAAGGGGAATGAAGCAGTAGACACATGTATATCCTTAACCCTCTAGAGATTAGTATGTGTGATAAGATGAGTATATCTTAAGTGTTATGTTCAGATAACATTGTGATTAGAAATCATGGTTAGTTAACCGGGTAAGATTGGGGGATGGGAAAAGTGTGAGCCTTAGAGTTTTATACGTAGAGACCTTAGAGGTAAGGCCATCTCGAGTAAAAGATTTATATTTTTATGTTTGACCCTTATCGGAGTGCATAGTACACATGAGATATGTTTGTGTGATAAATCCTGGAGTGGTATGAAATGAAAGAGGGTAGTTGATCTAAGAAGACCACTAGGTTTTCGTGACTTGATTGTGAGATTGTTCCGGATCGGGGAGCAATCGGGTTGAAGACCGATCGCGGGTCAACCCGCGGCCTGTTTTGTAGTGGGGTCAGTTTGTGGTGGTTCCACTTTGTGGTAGGGTCATGAGGGTGTTAGGCCCAAGTTTAGTTAACCAGCGTACGAGTTCGTGGATGCGTTCGACCAGTAGTCGGGCCGATGAGGTCAGCCCATCTTGTCTTTCAGTCAGGACCGTGTACTCGGCAGAGGGTTATGCGAGATGTTATATCGGGAAGGTTGTAAGGCTGCACGAGGTGCCTACTTTCACCTTATGACAGACAGTGGAGCCCAGGTTACGGCTATTTCTTTTTCTGGAGGTTTTACCAGGCAGGGTTAGGAACTCAGGTGAGTCTCGGTCGCGTTCGCCTCGGGCGATGTTTGGATTTCAGGGGTAGCTGTGAGGATGGTTGCCTCCTGTTGAGGGAATGATTTATAGCTACCATTTCAGTATTCAGATATCGCCTTATGAAGCCTTGTAGGGGCGGAAGTGTAAGTTGTCGGTCGATTGGTTCGATGTTGGCAAGGTTCAGATAGTTGGTTCATACTTGTTTCAGCAGGATGCGGATAGGATGAAGCTTATCCAGAAGAGGTTATTGGCAGCTCAGAGTCAACAGAAGTCGTGCGGGTAATCGGCGTCGACACTTGGAGTTCAGGTTGACGGTAGGATTTCTTGAAGGTACCACCCCGGAAGGGTGTGACGAGTTTTGGAAAACAGAGGAAACTTAGCCCGAGTTACTTTGGGCCTTTTCAGGTCATGTGAAGAATAGGCCAGGTTTCCTATAAGTTAGCTTTGTCGTCCGACGTAGGAGGCAGTACGTCCGGTATTTCATGTTGCTATGTTCGAAAAAGTATCGGAGATCCATCCAGAGTGTTCCCAGTTAATGATGACCAAGTTGGAGATAGTAACCCCGAGATTTTGGAAACTAAAGCAGTAACGGAAATGTGGTAAGTTATGAGAAAGAGTTCGAGTGTACGAGAAGGGTACGACGAGTAAGGGAAGAAGCAAGCATGTGTTAAGAACATAGATGTGATCATTTCTTTTGTAAAGTGAAGGTGCGAAGGGAGTATATTTTAGACTTTGGGTAGGACCTTTTGTGATGTTAGAAGTGGTTTCCTCATGGACTTGGATTAAATATTTGAGCGTGTGATATTTTATGGCCAGGTGTGGCGTGATCGTTTTCGTAAGTATAGTAGTGAAGACTACACTGGCGCATGTATGTTTTGAGACTTAGAAGGAACATTCGGGACGAATGTTTCTAAGGAGGGGAGAATGTTATACCCCGTATTTCCAGAGTATGTACGTAAGGGCGTACGTACAAAGTTTTAGCCTTAAGATAGGCAAGGATCGAAAATTTTGTTCACAACTACCGAAAAGAATTGTTTTTCATAAACGTTTTCCAAACTTTGCGAGGGGAAAATTACGGCTATGTCATTTATAATTTTTGCGGATTTTTCCGAGAGATGAAATATTTTGGACCAACGAGAGGGCGACACTTGTCACCCTCAAGTCGGCGGTTTGTGGTGGCCGATTGGGTGCTCATTTCGTGGCATGTTTTGTGGCCTAAACCATGGGTCAATGTTTGGAGTGAATTGAGGAGTAGATGGCTAGGGGGCACTTGGGAAAATCCTCACCTTCCACTTGCCCCCCACTTGTCTTGATCATGGCCATTGAATTCCCTATAAATACCTCCCTTTGTTGAAGACTTTCTTCATCCCTCAAACACTTTCCAAGTCTTGAAATCCCTCTCCCCCTTTGATAAGTTTTCGTCCAAGCCTCCCCCTCCCCCTTTGAGAGGCCATGGCGAAGTACCCCCCTTTCCTAGTGGTGCTAGCCGTAGCACACCCCCCCTTGCCTAGTTGTTCTCGTAAATACACCCCCCCCCCCTTGGTAGAAAAGTATTCTCCAAGTATTGTTACTATTCCAAAATACCTTGGCCCAAATACCTTGTAGTATTCCCAGGTTACCCTTATACTAAAAACCCAGAAATACTATTATACTTCCCTTCAGTCACAAAACGAAACCCTAAGGAAAACCTTCATAGTTGGTTGAAGTGTTAAGTAGAAGTTGCGTAGAACTTCTAAGGGTTGTTTGGAGCGGGTTGGAGCGCCCAGAGTAGGAGCTAAACGTTGCTCAGGATCGACATTTAATCTTGAATAATTTTGGGCTTATCGAGGTAAATATCTTGTCCCCCTTTTGTAATTAGAGTTTACATACTATTGTAGTATAAGTTATATACAAGGAAGGTATATAAGAAGAGAATTGAACTGTACTTACATAGGACTGTATTTACAGTAGACTTGTGTAGCTTAACGGGTAGGGAAGTGCTGCCCGATTTTCCGTAGAATATTCTACAGAGTAGTCTAGACGTTGATAGACTTGTATAACCGTTATAGGTTGAAGTACTTCGAGTAGCGTATTCTACTCGAAGGGAGGAAAAGGCTAGCCGGATTACAATACTTTGGAGCTATTTGCTAATAGTCGATAATCGTCGCGAGGTATGTGATTCTTCCTATCCTGTTGAGTATGATATTTTAAAAGGAATATATTTAGTGCGGTAGACGTACGTGTGTTAACTGAACGTAGTTTTACGGCAATGTCTTTTGACTTAAGCCTGAATAATAAGAATCTTGAAGTATTTCAAGAGAATTAAGAAACCTTGTTTTTAAAGAAGGATAATAATACTTGGTTTTGAAAGCTTAAGAAGTTATACTAGCTTTATGGGAAGTTAGGTATAACGACTTAAGAGAGATAAAAGGAACGGTTTACTTAATTGTTTATGAAAGCCTTATATTGATTTCGGAAATGAGAATAAGTATCGAACAAACCACAGCAGCGCTAATAAAGGGAAATGTTTTGACTAATAAAGTATTATTAAAACCAGTAGAAACCTCCATTTGCATAGGAGCTAAGATGAGAAAAAATGATATTTCCTAGATCATGACTGCTTTAATAAGATTGATTATGAACAAGAATAACCTACTCACATATAAGGCATATGTTTCTCAAATTGTTTAAAGGAGAATTATATTCTTAAGTGATTAAGACTATGAACTACGAAACCTTTCGAAAATGAGAAACTTGAGTATTTAAAATTAGGCAAACTTGAACGTTTGGAGAATAATGTTGTTACTTGATTTTTACAAAGGGAAGTGTTTTGGTTTACTTAAAAAGATAGTCACTCTATTTTTATACTACGGGTATTGTGTGACTTTTGTGAAAGAAACGGATCTTTTAAAGAGTTAATTGTATGAAGTACTTTGGGGATAAAAACCCGAACTTGCTAACATAAAGTAGAAAGTACCTTATGTGAATAACTTGATTGTGTTGGTTTGTGATAGCCTTGTAATACTTTCTTGTTGATTTGATAAGTAAACATGTTAGGATGCTACGTGTGCTAGTATCTTGTGATGTTTGTGTAAAGGGGTTTCCCTTGTTGTGCTTATGTTGTTTAACGATAAGCTGTTATGTTAGTATTATATCACTCACCTCTTGACATGATTCCGGGGGTTAAGCTGCCCTCCGATGTGGGGTAGACTCAGGCGGGTCTGTGTGACCTATGATTCGAGAATACCTCATGCGGGTTTATGTGACCTATGCGGAGCTACGAGAGTTCCAGGTTAGTGTGCGGCCTTTGTGGTCATGCGCTCTATGTGGCCATGCGGACTGCGAGTCCAGGACGTTGCCGGGGAGTAGCTACCCTCGATGCGGGGAATACCTCATGCGGGCCATTGGAGTGGCGACGCGGGCTGCGGGAAGTTCGAGGACTAGACGCACGCATTAGATCACGCGAGTGGCGACTTCAATCATATGGCGGTCTAGACAGATCTCATGATACATTTTATGACCTTGTTGGTACTGTGGGTTTTAGTAGTCGGCTATGCCTTCGTACTTACCCCGTACGGTTTTATTATGACACAGGTGGGATGTCACGACCCGACCTCGGGCCCGCGACTGGTGCCTTACCCCGGGCACCCTAGTGATACAACATCAGATAAAATCAGCGGAAATAAAAACTTAAACAGGAAACAAGATACATCATAAGAAAATAGGCCAACCAAAACGGTCGCCTTCATGTATATATCAAACCGAACAGTTACAATCCTTTACAACCCTGCCCACAACAGTACTACAGACCTCTAAGAATGTAACAACAACTATGACGGGACAGGGCCCCGCCATACCTCTGAATGTACAAGAACCTACAACTCCGGGAAACATACCAAAGATAAGCCTCCGGAGAAACGAAGCTTCCCATCTGTTGAGCGTGATCCTATGGCGAGGATCCACAACCGATGTACCTACTGCGGCATGAGCGGGCCCGGAGGTCGATAACAGTACCAAGTATGTGGCGAAAATCGTAATGAAATCACATTTCATCATTTTATAAAACCATTTGAAATAAATGCGATTATGTCAAGTATGGGGCGCATATCCCGAATAATCACTCACATAACTATGGGTCTCACGCCCATAATATCACTTATGCGAGTGGGACTCATTCCTCATCACGGCGATGCATGATGTAAAACAACACCCATATGTGAAACTGAACACTAGATCCTGCGTCATCAAAACCGATTGGGCGAGTAGAATAGCCAACTACTAGTCAAAAGCTAGTCATATCCCATCACGGCAAGGTGCGGAAGCCAACTACCGGTCAAAGCTAGCCACGCATGGCGAGGCAAGTATCTTAAGCTAACGTGATAGCCTACCGTCTCATAAGATATGGCCAGAGGCAAGTATCTTAAGCTATCTACGGAGGCTATCGGTACAGAAAATGACCGAACAAGTATCTAAAGTGTGCACGAACCACACGCGTACAAATCAAGCGTGATCGCTCGTCGCGCGGCAAGCTTCATGGATTAGCGGTCCATGGACTAACAACTGAACCTCACAATGACCGCGTACGGCGTCTCACTCGGAAGTCATGGCCATGAAACCATCCTCTTTGGGCGCGTGCGTGGAACATCCATCGTCGGCGTGTCGAAGGAATAACAAGATAATACTCAAGTGGACGCGTACTGCGTGGGTCACCCAACGTCGAGATGTCCAAAAGAAATAACCAGATAATACTCAATAGTGGACGCATACTCGTGGAAAATCCAACGAGTCAGTATGTCCAACAATCAATCAGATAACCGGTCCTCCCTGAGAGACACGGTAGCACCGAATCATAACACTTGCACAACAAGGCTATCACAACAAGCATAGGCAAGTTTAATGTACTTTCATTTTATATCAACAATCCGAAATACTACATACTTTCATTCTTTCAAAAAGACCTCTTGTTACGTAAAAGCCACACGATACTAATACTCGTAGTATATAAAGAAAACACGTTTTACTTTTAAAACCGAATTACTTCACCTTCGTAAAAATCTTTACAAGGCTTTTAAAATCACGTACTCTATACTTTTTAAACCAAGTGCTTTTCTTTTAGAACAACATCAAGTATACTCTTTTAAAACCCAAGTAACTTACTCTTTTCAAAACAAGTAACCTATACTTAAATCAAGTTACTTCTCCTTTTCTGAAAACAAGTCGTTATAAGTCAAGTCTCTTATCTTTCAAGATCAAGTCTCTTAACTTTCAAAACCAAATCTTTCTTTTATCTTCATAAAGTCGTTATAACTAACTTCCCATAAAGCCATTATAACACTTTATGTTTTAAACAAACAAAATTCATTTCACACACGTACGTCTACCGTACTATATAGTTCACAACAATCATGCTCAAGAGTATAGGAAGAATCACATACCTTTTTAGCTTAAACCACAAGCCAAGTCAAGTATGCCACGCGTAGAAGATCCACCTATAAAGGCCACAATATATCTATCAATCTCTAGTTCTTTTCGTAGAATATTCTAAATACAAGATTCCTTATTCTACAGAAAATTCGGCAGCACCTCCCCCCCCGCTATCACATAAATCTTCTCCCCTATCAAGGCCCGCTACCAGGCCAACAACTCCCAGGGGATTTTACACGTCTAACCGGACGTGTTCAATTCTCCTTCACAGTAATACTACACGAGTCTACTGTAAGTGTTATACCCCGTATTTTCCAGAGTATGTACGTGAGGGCGTACGTACAAAAATTTAGCCTTAGTTAGGCACTTTGGACGAAAATATTTGTGCACAACTCACTAAAAGAATCGTTTTCCGACGAAACGTTTTACAAAGCTTGCGTAGGGAAAATTCCGGCTATGTCATTTATTATTTTTGCGGATTTTTCCGAGAGACGAAACATTTTGGACCAACGAGAGGGCGACACTTGTCACTGTCACGACCCATTCCGGGGCCCGTGACTGGTGCCTTACCGGGGCACCCAAGTAGTCATACATCAGAGTAATCAGCGGAAATATAAAGCAAGACATGAAACAGTTTATAAAATAGGACACAGTTTAAGTGAGAAAACATCGACTTTCGGCATATATATATAAACATGGTTTAGCAGTTACATCGTCTTGTACACAGACTGAACCTCTGAAATATACAACTATGGCGGGACAGGGCCCGCCATACCACTCGATCAGACAAAACTATCTACAACAGGGAGATCATACCCAAAAGTAGAGCCTCCGGAAAGGATGGAGCTCCTGACACCAACGTAGAGATCCTAGGAATGTGGATCTAGCACCTGCTTGCCCTTACCTGCGACATGAACGCATCCCCCCGAAGGAGGTCAGTACAACAGGTACTAAGTATATGAAACTGTAAAATACTTAAATGAAAACATATCATTTTAAAATCAGTTTTGCAAGTATGTATGAAACAACCAAGGGGACCGCACATAGTGCCACATCATAAACAAGAGCAACAATAGGTAAAGCATAAAGTCTTTTCTTAGGGCAAATGATCGAGCGGGGCTAATTGCGTAGTATCACCACGCAAGCCTCATCACGGACTCTCGTAGTCGCATGGGCCACTCACATAGGCGCGTAGGGTACATAACCCCGCATCGAGGTAGCTACTCCTCGGCGTCGTCCTGGACTCGTAGTCCGCATGGCCACATGACCGCGTGAGGTATAACCCCGCACACTAACTGGAACTCGTAGCTCGCGATAGGTCCCTTGGACCGCGTGAGGTATTCTCGAATCATGGTCCTGCATCACCTGAGTCTACCGCGTCGGAGGCGACTTAACCCCGGTAATATGTCAAGAGGTGAGTGATGTTACACTAACCTAACGACTTATCGTTAAACAACATAAGCACAACAAGAATACTCTTTTACACAAGCGTTACAAGACACTAACACACATAGCATCATATCATGTCTATTTATCAAACCATCTTATTATTCTTTTCACAATTCAACATAAGTCATTATAAACACATAGGCAAACTGTTTCTTTTATCAATCTTAAGTGGTTATACTTAACTTCCCATAAAGCTAGTATAACTCTTAAGCTTCGCTTTAAAAACCAATTAGTTCTCTTCATTAAAAATGATTCGATTCTTTTGAAATGCTTTCGGATCTTTGTTATTCGAGCTTAAGCGTGAGGCATTCTGTAAGTGTTATTCGAGCTTAAGTCAAAGACATTGCGTAGTTATTATTCGATTAACACGTATGCGTCTCGTACTATATATATTGTAAAATATCATGCTTTAGGAAGAATCACATACCTTCTCGTGAAAACCACCGCCAAGTTGAATATGTCGCGAGGAGAGAGTCAGACTATAATAGTCACAGACATCAATCAAAGACTACTCTGAAGCTCATTCTAAACAGGGGGATCACAATTCTATGGAAAGTTGGGCAGCACTTCCCTACCCGTGAGCTATATAAGTCTCGTGAAAGCAGTCCTATGTAATCTGATTTGATTATTCTTCTTTAAACCCTTCTACTGTGGTAATAGTTCAATTCTATTCTGTGATATTCTTCTAAGTATTTAATACTTATTCTAATACTACTACAGTAAGTATTCTCTAATTCAAAGAGGTTAGGATTAGTTACCTCGGTAAGCCCAATAATATCCTAGAAAAGTCGCGCTGAGCAAGGTTTTGCTCTAAGTTGTATGCTCCAGGAAACCTTAGAAGTTCTTCACAACTTCTACTAAGTACTAAGGTATTTGGGCTAGGGTATTTTGGGTATTATAACAATACAAGAAGGCAACTTTTCTACCAAGGGAGGGGTAGATTTTGGCTAGGCTAGGGGTAGGCCTCGGCCAAACTTCACAAGGGAGGGGTGTTGGACGAAAGAGCTCTGAAAGGGAGAGGAGAGGATTTTCAAGACTTGGAAAGATTTGTGGATGAAGAACTCTTCATCTCTGGGGTATTTATAGGTCAGAAGTGGCCAACCAATGGCCAAGATTAAGACAAGTGCAAGGCAAGTGTAGGGTGAGGATTAACTATACACAAATATCCTACCAACTCCTTGACTTGTGCACAAGGCACAAAAACGTGCCATTGCTAGTCCATTTCGTCCAAATGGGCGATTTGAAGTCCACCAATTGGAGGGTGCCAAGTGTCCATTATACCCGTATTTCCGCAGTATATGCGCGGGACGTGCGTAGAAAAGTTTGTGCCTTAAAGTGCTTGGCGAATTTTATTTGTGCATAACACCCGGTTAGAGTCGTTTTTCGATGAAGCGTTTTCCACGACTTTCGTAGGAAAATTCCGGCTATGTTATTTTTAATTTTTGCGGATTTTCCGAGAGACGAAACATTTTGGACCAACGAGAGGCGACACTTGTCACCTCTCATTGATGGAGTGTGGCGGTTGGCTTGGACGAATTGGTGACAATTTTGTCAAGTAGTAGGTAGGATATTTTGTGTGTTAGTTGGTTAGGGGCACTTGGCAAGATCTTGGCCTACACTTGCTATGCACTTGGCTAGATCTTGGCCATTGGTTGGCCTTGGCTTGTGCTATAAATACCCCTTAGGATGACTTCTTCATCCATTCCAAATATGTTCCAAGTCTTGCTATCCTTCCACTCCCTCTTGTTTGACTCTCGTCCAAGAGCCCACTCCCTAGATAGGCCGCGTGGCTTGAGCCTCCCTCCCCTTTGTGGTGTGGCCATGGGGTATGTTATACCCCGTAGTCCCAGGGTATGTATGCGAGGACGTACGTGCGAGAATACGACAGAAAGATTGGAAAGGAAGAAAGAGGCGATTTTTCCACGGAAAAGTTTCCGGTTTTGTGAAGGAAAAAGGTTCGTTAATGAATTGGATTCCCAGTTTGGTATTCGGACTTCTGGAATATTAGAGAATTATGGAATTTTATTTTGAAAATGGTCACGTGGGGCCCACGGAGAAATTCTGGTTTTGTGGGGCCCACTTTGTTTTGAGATTTTGGCCATTATGGATATTTTCGAAGATGTTTTATTTTGGGCCAATAGGAGGGTGACACGTGTCACCCCGCCTAGGTGGCTTGGCGAATGGCATTTGTGCACAACACGGTTAAGTCGTTTTTAAACGTTTTACATAACTTGCGAAGGGAAAATTCCGGCTATGTCTTTTCTCATTTTTGCGGATTTTTCCGAGAGGCGGAACATTTTGGACCAACGAGAGGGCGGCACTTGGCACCCTCTCATTGGTGGGCAAGGTGGGCGGTACTTGGACGAAATGGGGATGTCAAGTGGTAGATATTTTGGTAGATATTTTGTGAGGGTTTTAAGGAGTAGGGACTAGGGGGCACTTGGGCATATCTTGGCCCTACACTTGTGTAGCACTTGGCTAGATCTTGGCCATTGGTTGGCCTTGGCTTGTGCTATAAATACCCCTCTCCCTTTGATGAATTCTTCATCCATTCCTAAATGTTTCTAAGTGTAAAATCCTCTCCCTCCCTTGTGTTGAGTTCGGCCAAGGGCCTCCCCCCCTTGTGGCCGAGAGCACCCCCCCCTCTAGGGGTGCTAGCCGAGAGTAGTGCCACTCCTAGAGTTGCTAGCCAGTGGGTACCCCACTGCCTAGGTTGTTTTAAGTATAATACCCTTGTTGTGGAATAGAAATACTCTCCTAGTATTGTTATAATGTCCAAATACCTTGGCCCAAATACCTTGTAGTATTCCCAAGGTTACACTTATACAAAGCCCGGAAATACTATTATACTTCCCGTCAGTCACAAAACCGAAACCCTAGGAAAATCTCCATAGTCCGTTGGAGTATTGTGTAGAAGTTGGTTAGAACTTCTAAGGGTGGTTTAGAGCGGGTTGGAGCGCTCGGGGTTGGAGCTAAAACTTTGCTAAGGATCGACATTAAACTCGGATAATTATGGGCTTATCGAGGTAACTATCTTGTCCCCCTTTTGTAATTGGATATTACATGTTGTAGGAATATATAGTTAAAGTATACTATATATATAATCGAACATAGCTTGTGGCAATGTCCTTGGACTTAAGCTGAAGAATCAATCAGTAATTACATAGGGTGTATTCTGATGACTTGTGTAGTAATGCAGTGGGTAGAATTGTACCGTTAGGGTTAAATGTATAACCCCTGGTTGGCTTGGTGGCCGGCCTCGATAGAGGAGGAGGTTTCTGTTTGTTGCGGGGAGAGTCTTTGCCGAATTTTGGTAGAATGTTCTCACGATGAGATCTAAATGTTAATAAGCGCCTTGTGGCCTTATAGGTTGATGTACTACGTGTGGCGCGATCTACGGGGCTTAAGGGTAGCGACGTTTGGAAGTACTTGGGCGTTTTGCCATGAGTCGATACTCGTCGCGAGGTATGTGAACCTCTTCCTATCTCTTCTAGCATGATATGTGTGAACTATGTAGTGCGTTAGACGTCATGTGCTAAATGTGTTTGAGTGGTTTAAAACATAAAGTGTTATAACGGCTTTATGGGAAGTTGGTTATAACGACTTTATGTTAGTAAGAAAATACATGTGGTTTTAAAAGGTAATGATTTGAACTATAAGCGGCTTGTTATATGATAAGAAAGAACTTGAAGTATTTCAAAAGATTTTGAATCATTTTGAAAGGAAGTAATACTTGGTGTTTGAAAACTTAAGAGTTATACTAGCTTTATGGGAAGTTAGGTATAACGGCTTAGAATGCTTTCTTGATTTGAAATCGTAATGTGTATCGACAAACCAACTGCGGCGTTAATAAAAGGAAATGTTTTGAATAATTAAGTATTATTAAAACCGGAGAAACTTCCATCTGCATAGAAGCTAAGATGAGACAAAATGATATTTCCTAGATCATGGTTTGTAATAAGATTGTTATAAACAAGAATATCCTACTCACACATAAGGCTTATGTTTCTCAGTTGTTTAAAAGAGAATTATATTCTTAAATGAATAAGACTATGAACTACGAAACCTTTCTAAAATAAGAAACGTGAACATTTGAAATTAGGCAAACTTGGACGTTTGGATAATAATGTTGTTACTTGATTTTACAAAGGTAAGAGTTTTGGTTTTCTTAAAAGGACAGTCACTCTATTTTATACTACTGTATTGTGTGACTTATGTGAAAGAAGCAGATCTTTTTTAAGATTTTAATGTGTGAAGTACTTTGGGGATAGATACGAACTTGTTAGTAGAAAGTACCTTGTGTGAATAACTTGATTGTATTGGTTTGTGATAGCCTTGTAATACTTTCTTGTTGCTTTGATAAGTAAACGTGTTAGGATGCTACGTATGTTAGTATCTTGTGATGTTTGTGTAAGGGGGTTTCCCTTGATTGTGCTTATTAACTATCAGTCGTTATGATAGTATTGTGGCATTCATCTCTTGAGAAGATTCCGGGGGTTAAGCGCCCTCCGTCGCGGGTAGACTCGGTGATGCAGGACCATGATTCGAGAATACCTCATGCGGGTCTGAGGGCCTATCGCGAGCTACGAGAGTTCGAGTTAGTGTCGTCCTTTATGGGCATGCGGTCGCGTGGCGTGCGGACTCGAAAGTCGGGGCGATGCGGGAGTAGCTACCCTCGATGCGGGGAATACCTCATGCGGGCGATGAGATTGGCCTATCGCGGGCTGCGGGAAGTTCGGGACTAGACGCGCATTAGATCTGCGGGCAAGTGGCGGCTTTGATCATGTGGCGATGCAAGACAGATCTTATAATCTGATTTATGACCTTGTTGGTACTGTGGGTGTTAGTAGTCGGCTATGCCTTCGTACTTACCCTGTACAGTTTTATTAGGACACAGGTGGGACCTGGTGATCATATGTATTCCTTGGTGCTTGTATATCATAAACTGCCGGCAGTGAGGAAGGTATTCCACGCACGATTGATGTTGTGGGCGTGAGACCCGTTGTTAAATTGAGTGATGACTTGAGGTGTGAGTCCACGACTTGACATGGCGCTATTTATGGTGAATCGTAGTTTGGTTATCATACATGTCTCTGCTTTGTATAGACTACTATGATTTCATTTCTGTATTTATTGTTAGTTTCACATACTCGGTTTTGTTATCGACCTCCTTTGGGCTGCGTTCATCCGCGAGTTGAGGTACATCGATCGTTGATCCTAGCTCTCGAGTCCGCATTCGGCGTTTGGGAAGCTCCGCTTCTCGGAGGCTTATCGATGGTATAGTCCTGTCGTAGTAAGTGTTTACATTCGGGGTTTGGCGGGCCCTGTCCGCCATTGTGGTCGTATCATTCTTAAGTGCAGTAATCTTGTTGTGGCGGGGTTGGTAAAAAGGATTAAAGCTGTTCATTTGTAAAAGAGTTGATGGTTATATATATGCTGAAAGGCAAGTTTCCTGATTATTGTTTTATATTTACGTTATCTCATGTTGTTGTTTTATGTTCATTGATTACTCGATGTTGTGTCACTAGGGTGCCGGTAAGGCACGATCCACGCCGATTTGGTCGTGACAAAAGTGGTATCGAGCGATTAATCCTCGGAAAGTGTCTGAGCCGTATCGATTCAGAAGTCTTGATTATCGGGTGTTGTGCACCACACCAATGTCGAGGAGGCTATAGGATATTTAGGATTGGTTTCTATTCTTCTCACTCGAGATCGTGCCTTAGAGGCTGTGTTGTAAGTTGGACCCTCGACGAAATCATTTCCACTTATCGTTATGCCTCGCGTAGCAACCGGGCCGGGAGGGCAAGGCGCCGGCGGAGGCTGCGAGTAGAGTTCGGAGGTGGCGAGGCACGTGCCAAATCATTACCTGGGTAGTGCTTCATTCGGGATTTCTGCGACGTCGCTAGCCCGTGAGTTTAAGCATGGCGGCGGCGGTTCCTCTGCGGCCATGATATGTGAACCTTCGTTCCACGGCCAGAACCGAGAATATAGATTGCGAGACAACCTTGTTACTAGCTATGGATTTGGCTACGGAGTATACCGATGTATCGCGAGTCTTGATGACTACCTAAGAAGGTTGTGCAAGAGTAATCCTTGATTAGGCTTGAGCATGGCACGTATGCGGGCTTATGCGCAAGGCCGCGAAAGCGTAGAGATCGGCGGGTTAACCAAGGGGCGAGAAGAGGGCGAGCAGCGAGGTCCTTGGTAACTTTCAAGGTGAGTATACCGTAAGTGCTATGTTACGATAGCGGTGTGTTAGTTGTGATTAGAAATCATGGTGGGTTAGCCGAGTAAGATTTTGGAGGATAGAGAAAGTGTGATCCTTAGACCTTAATACGCAAAGACCTTAGAGGTAAGGCCATCTCGAGAAAGGTGTAGTGTTATGTTTGACCCTTTTAGGAGTGCATAGTGCACGTGAGCTATGTTCGTGGGATAAGTCCCTGAGTAGCGTGATTTGAAAGAAGGTAGTCGAGCTAGGAAGACCGCTAGGTTTCGTAATATGATTTGTGAAATTATTCCCGGGGAGCTAGTGTTTCTTGCAATGCGGTCGGTCGAGGCCGTGTTGCGGGTCAACCGCGGCGGTATGGTGGTGGGGTCGGTTGTGGTGGTCCGCCTTGTGGTAGAGTCACGAGGATGTTAGGCGAGTTTAGTTAACCAGTATGAGTTCGTGGATGCGTTCGACCGGTGGTCGGGCGATGGGCGACCATCGTGTTCTTGATCGGGGACCGTATTACTCGGTGTGTTGGGTTATCGAAAGGTTGTAAGGTTGCAGGGTGCCTACCTTCACCTTATGACGACGATGGAGCCAGTGCAGCTGTTTTGTTTGGAAGTTTTGCGGGCATGTGTTAAGAACTCGTAAGTCTCGAACCGCATTCGCCCTCGGGCGATGTTTGAATTTGAGGATAGTTGTAGGGATTGTTGTCTCTGTGGAGGTAGTGTTTAAGCTACCATTTCGGTGTTCGGATGTCGCCTTTTGAAGCCTTGTAGGGCGGAAGTGTAAGTTGCGATCGATTGGTTCGATGTTGGCAAGGTTCGATTAGTTGGTTCAGCTTGTTCCGGTAATTTGTGGATAGTCGAAGCTTGTCTAGAAAGAAGTTAGAAGCTCGGAGAAATCGTGCGGATAATCGGCGGCGACGCTAGAGTTCGAGTTGGTCGGTCTTCTTGAAAGTACCACCCGGTTAGGGTGTGAGTTTTGAAACAAAGGAACTTAGCCCGAGTTACTTGGGGCCCTTTTTAGTTCATGTGAAGAATAGGCGGGTTGCGCATATGTTAGCTTTCTTGGTCCGACTTAGGAAGCGTGCCGATCTTTTCGTATTGTTATGATCGGAAAGTATCGGAGATCCATCAGTGTTCCCGATTAATGATGACCACGTTAGAGATAGTAACCCGAGTTTTGGAAACCGCCGTATCGAATGTGGTAAGAGTTCGAGTGTCTGAGATCTCCGGTCATGACCGGTACCATTTGTTAGTCGTCGAGCAAGGCTCGCGACAAAGTGACAAAAGTGGTATCGATGACTAAGGAAGTATATTTTGACCCGGGAAGAGGTATTTGTGGTGATATAGAGGTGTTTTCCTCGTAGACTTGGATATAAGTATGTTGCGCAGTATTTACGTGGCGGTATGGCGAGGATTGTTTCGTAAGTATAGTAGTGAAGACTATCTTTGGCCGCGTTGTTTTGAGACTTAGAAGGAACATTCGGGACGAATGTTTCTAAGAGAGGAAGAATGTTATACCCGTAGTCCCGGGGTATGTATGCGAGGGCGTGCGTGCGAGAATCACGAGAAAGATTGGAAAGGAAGAAAGAGGCGATTTTCCACGGAAAAGTTTAGGTTTTGTGAAGGAAAAAGGTTCGTTAATGGGAATTGGATTCCCATTTGGTATTCGGACTTCTGGAATATTAGAGAATTATGGAATTTTATTTTGAAAATGGTCACGTGGGGCCCACGGGAGAAATTTACGGTTTTGTGGGGCCCACTTTGTTTTCGAGATTTTGGCCATTATGGATATTTTCGGAAGATGTTTTATTTTGGGCCAATAGGAGGGTGACACGTGTCACCCCGCCTAGGTGGCTTAGAATGGCATTTGTGCACAACACCTTGGTTAAGTCGTTTTTGGCTAAACGTTTTACATAACTGCGAAGGAAAATTCCGGCTATTTCTTTTCTAATTTTTGAGGATTTTTCAGAGAGACGGAACATTTTTGACCAACCAGATGGCGGCACATGGCACCTCTCGTTGGTGGGCAAGGTGGGCGGTACTTGGGCCGAAATGGGGATGTCAGTGGTAGATATTTTGGTAGATATTTTGTGAGGTTTTAAGGAGTAGGGACTAGGGGCACTTGGGCATATCTTGGCCCTACACTTGTGTAGCACTTGGCTCAATCTTGGCCATTGGTTGGCCTTGGCTTGTGCTATAAATACCCCTCTCCCTTTGATGAATTCTTCATCCATTCCTAAATGTTTCTAAGTGTAAAATCCTCTCCCTCCCTTGTGTTGAGTTCGGCCAAGGGCCTCCCCCTTGTGGCCGAGCACCCCCTCTGGGGTGCTAGCCAGGAAGTAGTGCCCCCTCCTAGAGTTGCTAGCCATGGGTACCCCACTGCTAGGTTGTTTTCGTATAATACCCTTGTTGTGTTATAGAAATAGTCTCATTTTATTGTTATAATGTGAAACTACCATGGCCCATATACCATGTAGTATTCCAAAGGTTACACTTATACAAAAGCCTGAAAATACTATTATACTTCCGTCGATCCAAAACCGAAACCCTAGAAAATCTCCATAGTCAGTTGGAGTATTGTGTAGAAGTTGGTTAGAACTTCTAAGGGTGGTTTAGAGCGGGTTGGGCGCTCGGGGTTGGAGCTAAAACTTTGCTAAGGATCGACATTAAACTCGGATAATTATGGGCTTATCGAGGTAACTATCTTGTCCCCCTTTTGTAATTGGATATTACATGTTGTAGGAATATATAGTTAAAGTATACTATATATATATAATCGAACATAGCTTGTGCAATGTCCTTGGACTTAAGCTGAAGAAGCATCAGTAATTACATAGGGTGTATTCAGATGAACTTGTGTAGTAATGCCGTGGAGTAGAATTGTACCCGTTAGGGTTAAATGTATAACCCCTGGTTGGCTTGGTGGCGGCCTCGATAGAGAGGAGGTTTCTGCTGTTGCGGAGAGTCTTTGCGAATTTTGGTAGAATGTTCTACGATGAGATCTAAATGTTAATAAGCGCCTTGTGGCCTTATAGGTTGATGTACTACGTGTGGCGCGATCTACGGGGCTTTAGGGGTAGCCGACGTTTGGAAGTACTTGGGCGTTTTGCTATGAGTCGATACTGCGTCGCGGTATGTGAACCTCTTCCTATCTCTTCTAGCATGATATGTGTGAACTATGTAGCGTTAGGCGTACGTGTGCTAAATGTGTTTGAGTGGTTTAAAACATAAAGTGTTATAACGGCTTTATGGGAAGTTGGTTATAACGACTTTATGTTAGTAAGAAAATACATGTGGTTTTAAAAGGTAATCGATTTGAACTATAAGCGGCTTGTTATATGATAAGAAAGAACTTGAAGTATTTCAAAAGATTTTGAATCATTTTGAAAGGAGAAGTAATACTTGGTGTTTGAAAACTTAAGAGTTATACTAGCTTTATGGGAAGTTAGGTATAACGGCTTAAGAATGCTTTACTGATTTCGGAAATCAGAATGTGTATCGACAAACCAACTGCGGCGTTAATAAAAGGAAATGTTTTGAATAATTAAGTATTATTAAAACCGGTAGAAACTTCCATCTGTAGAAGCTAAGATGAGACAAAATGATATTTCCTAGATCATGGTCTTTGTAATAAGATTGTTATAAACAAGAATATCCTACTCACACATAAGGCTTATGTTTCTCAGTTGTTTAAAAGAGAATTATATTCTTAAATGAATAAGACTATGAACTACGAAACCTTTCTAAAATAAGAAACGTGAACATTTGAAATTAGGAAAACTTGGGCGCTTGGATAATAATGTTGTTACTTGATTTTACAAAGGTAAGAGTTTTAGTTTTCTTAAAAGGACGATACTCTATTTTATACTACGTATTGTGTGACTTATGTGAAAAAGCAGATCTTTTTTAAGATTTTAATGTGTGAAGTACTTTGGGGATAGATGCGAACTTGTTAGTAGAAAGTACCTTGTGTGAATAACTTGATTGTATTGGTTTGTGATAGCCTTGTAATACTTTCTTGTTGCTTTGATAAGTAAACGTGTTAGGATGCTACGTATGTTAGTATCTTGTGATGTTTGTGTAAGGGGGTTTCCCTTGATTGTGCTTATTAACTATCAGTCGTTATGATAGTATTGTGGCATTCATCTCTTGAGATGATTCCGGGGGTTAAGCTGCCCTCCGATGCGGGGTAGACTCAGGCGGTCTGGGACCATGATTCGAGAATACCTCATGCGGGTCTTGGGGGCCTATGCGGAGCTACGAGTTCGTGTTAGTGTCGTCTTTTATGGGCACGCGGTCGCGTGGCCGTGCGGACTCGAAAGTCGGGGCGATCCGGAGTAGCTACCCTCGATGCGGGGAATACCTCACGCGGGCGATGAGATTGGCCTACGCGAGTGCGGGAAGTTCGGGACTAGACGCGCACATTAGATCTGCGGGCAAGTGGCGGCTTTGATCATGTGGCCAGTGCAGACAGATCTTATGATCTGATTTATGACCTTGTTGATGCATGGGTGTTAGTAGTCGGCTATGCCTTCGTGCTTACCGCATGCAGTTTATTAGGACACAGTGGGACACGGTGATCATATGTATTCCTTGGTGCTTGTATATCATAAATCGCCAAAGCAGGTGAGGAAGGTATTCCACGCACGATTGATGTTGTGGGCGTGAGACCCATTGTTAAATTGAGTGATGACTTGAGGTGTGAGTCCACGACTTGACATTCGCTATTTATGGTGAATCGTAGTTTGGTTATCATACATGTCTCCGCTTTGTATAGACTACTATGATTTCATTTACTGATTTATTTTAGTTTCACATACTCTGCACTGTTATCACCTCGCCCGAAGTGCGTTCATGCCGCGAGTCGAGGTACATCGATCGTTGATCCTAGCTCTCGTGGTCACGTTCAGCGTTTGGGAAGCTCGCTTCTCGGAGGCTTATCGATGGTATAGTCCCTGTCGTAGTAAGTGTTTACATTCGGGGTTTGGCGGGCCCCGTCCCGCCATTGTGTCGTATCATTCTTAAGTGCAGTAATGTTGTGGCGGGGTTGGTAAAAAGGATTAAAGTTTCATTTGTAAAAGAGTTGATGGTTATATATATGCGAAAGGCAAGTTTTCCAGATTATTGTTTTATATTTCGTTATCTCATGTTGTTGTTTATGTTCGTGATTACTCGATGTTGTGTCACTAGGGTGCAGGGTAAGGCATCCAAGCCGCCCGCTGGTCGTGACAGGTACCCCCTAGCCTAGTTGTTTCGTATAATACCCCCCCCCTCTTGGTAGAAATACTCTCAAAAGTATTGTTATAATGCCCAAATTACCTTAGCCATATACCTTGTTGTATTCTAAGGTTATACCTATACGAAAAGCCCAGAAATACTATTATACTTACCGTCAGTCACCAAACCGAAACCCTAAGGAAAATATCCATGGTTAGTTGGAGTTGTATGTAGAAGTTGGTTAGGACTTCTAAGGGTAGTTTGGAGCGGGTTGGAGCGCACAGAGTTGGAGCTAAACGATTGCCCAGGATCGACTTTAACTAGGATAATTATGGGCTTATCGAGGTAATTATCTTGTCCCTCTATTGTAATTGGAAATTGCATATTGTTAGAATATATAGTTGAAGTATACTATATATAGAACTGAGCGTAGTTATCTGTTATACCCCGTATTTCAAGAGTATGTACGTAAGGGAATACGTACAAAAAGTCTAGCCTTAAAGTTTAGGCAAAACGTTTTTTTAGGCACAACTCACAAAACGAATAGTTTTCCGACGAAACGTTTCCACAGCTTTCGTAGGGTAAATTCCGCCATGCCATTTCTAATTTTTATGCGGATTTTTCCGAGAGACGAAACATTTTCGACCAACGGAGGGCTTACACTTGTCACCCTCCAATTGATGGACTTGAAATCGCCCATTTGGACGATTTGGGCTAGAGGAACACGTTTTTGTGCCTTGTGCACAAGTCGCGAGTTGGTAGGATATTTATGTATAGTTAATCCTCACCCTACACTTGCCTTGCACTTGTCTAAATCTTGGCCATTGGTTGGCCACTTCTTGACCTATAAATACCCCCCTTAAGATGAAGAGTTCTTCATCCACAAATTACTTTCCAAGTCTTGAAAATCCTCCCTTCTCCCTTGTTAGCCATTTCGTCCAAGCCCTCTTCCCCCTCTAGCCTAAGTGGCCTTGGCCGAATACCCCCCCTAGCCTAGCCAAAAAAATCTACCCCCCCTCCCTTGGTAGAAAAGTTACCTTCTTGTATCGTTATAATGCCCAAAATACCCTAGCCCAAATACCTTAGTACTTAGTAGAAGTTGTGAAGAACTTCTAAGGTTCTTGGAGCATACAACTTAGGAGCAAAACCTTGCTCAGTGCGACTTTTCTAGGATATTATTGGGCTTACCGAGGTAATAATCCTAACCTCTTTTGTATTAGAGAATGCATACTGTAGAAGTATTAGAATAAGTATTAATCACTTAGAAGGGTTTAAAAGAAGAATAATCAAACTGTACTTACATAGGACTGTTTTCACAGTAGACTTATATAGCTCACCGGGTAGGGAAGTGCTGCCCGACTTACCATAGAATTATGAACCCCCTGTTTAGAATGACCTTCAGAGTAGTCTTTGATAGATATCTGTGACTATTATAGGCTGACTCTCTGCGCGCGACATATTCAACTCGGGTGGTTTTCACGGTAGGTATGCGATTCTTCCTAAAGCATGATATTTTACAATATATATAGTACTGTAGACGCATACGTGTTAACTAAAATATAACTACGGCAATGTCTTTGACTTAAGCCCGAATAATACTTACAGAATGCCTCACGCTTAAGCCCGAATAACACTTACGATGCCTCACGCTTAAGCTCAATAATAAAGATCTGAAAGCATTTTTAAAGAATACTGAATCTTTTTTTTACAGAAGAAGACTAATTGGTTTTTAAACAGAAGCTTAAGAGTTATACTAACCTTATGGGAGGTTAAGTATAACCACTTAAGATTGATAAAAGAAACAAGTTTTGCCTATGTGTTTATAATGACTTATATTGAATTGTGAAAAGAATAATAAGATGGTTTGATAAGTAGACATGATATGATGCTATGTGTGTTAGTGTCTTGTAACGTTTGTGAAAAAGAGTATTCTTGTTATGATTATGTTGTTTAAAGATAAGCTGTTATGTTAGTATACTATCACTCACCTCTTGAGATGATACCGGGGTTGTCGCCTCCGACGCGGTAGACTCAAAGCGATGCGGGACCATGATTCGAGAATACCTCATGCGGGTCCAGGGCCTATGCGGAGCTACGAGTTCCGTGTTAGTATGCGGGTTATACCTCACGCGCCTACGTGGCCATGCGCGACAACGAGTCCAGGCGACGCCGAGGAGTAGCTACCCGATGCGGGTTATACCTCACGCGCCCATGTGAGTGGCCTACGCGACCGAGTCGAGATTAGGCTTGCAGAATGATGATATGGGCGAGTGGCCCTGTTTCGATCATTCGCAGCCTGGACAAGACCTATTACAGTTACCTATTGTTGCTCTTGTTTGTGATGGCACTACGTGGCTTCTCGTTGTTTCACACATATTTGTAAACTGGTTTTAAAAATGATATGCTTTCATTTAAGTACTTTTACGATTCGCATACTTAGTACTGTTGTCTTGACCTCTTCTGGGCTGCGTTCATGCCGCGGTAAGGGCAAGCGGTGCTAGATCCGCATCCTTAGGATCTCTACGTTGGTGCCTGAGCTCCATCTCTTCCGAGGCTCTACTTTTGGTATGATCTCCTGTTGTAGATAGTTTTGTATCGGGGTATGGCGGCCTCGTCCGCCATAGTTGTATATTTCAGAGGTGCAGAGTCATGTTGTACATGTTAAATGTAAATCGCTAAACCATGATTATATATATATATGCCGAAAGGCGATGTTTTCTCACATAAAGCGTGTCTTATTTTATAAACTGTTTTATGTCTTGCTTTATATTTCCGATGACACTGATGTATGACTACTGGGTGCCGCAGTAGACACGATCCACGCCCCGAACGTCGTGACAAAAGTGGTATCGTGAGCGATTAATCTCGGAAAGTGTCTGCATCGTATCTAGTAGTCTTGATTATCTGTGTTGTGCACCACACCAATAATCGTGAGGCTATAGGATATTTACGATTGGTTTCCATTCTTCTCATTCCGAGATCGTGCTTTAGAGTCGTGTTATAGGTTGGACCTCTAACGTATTCCTTTCTCGTAATGCTATGCCTCCACGAAGGCAACCCGCCCGTGGCGGCAAGGCAATGCGGAGTCGCTAGCGTGACACCCAGAGTCACGAGGGCTCGTGCCCAGTCTATACGAGACGGCGAGTTCTATGACGCCACGGCCAAAGAGACCACAAGACCCACACCTCCCGCCCCACACCGGGCGGAGAGGAGTTAGGGTACAAGGAGATGGCCCACCTTTGGCTAAAGTCAGGCCCGACACGAGAGAGGCCGGATGCGCAGCCCAGCTCACCCACTGCATCTGTTCACCCGAGGCGTAGAGTTTGAGGCTACGAGACTTCTTGAGTTGTAGCGCCGGAGTTTTATGGGTCGAGGCCGAGGATGATCCGCAGGAGTTCATCCGCCGCCTTCAGAGGATTTTGAGAGTGATCGTATGCCGAGACCGAGTCCGTGATCTTTGGTTCACATAGGTGCGTGATACCGCAAATGATTGGTTTGATTCATGGGAGTTATCCCGGGAGAGCACGCGTCCCCGCCTACTGGGATGAGTTCTCGCAGGCTTTCTCACTCACTTCTTGCCTCCACAGATGGCGAGGGCGCGGCCGATAGATTTTTACCGCCGAGGCAGAGGACGACCGCCGGGAGTACAATGTCGAGTTTGATTCATTGGCTCGATATGTCCCAAAGATTGGTAGCAGATATGAGGATAGGTGCACCGCTATGTCACCGCTAGACGACTATATGGCCGAGTCATGCGGGGTTTCTCCACCGTATGGACATTACCCGCACGCAGCTCACGCCTGACGCGGCGAGCGCAGAGGTCGACGAGTGACATGACAGAAGCAGGAAGGCCGTGACGGAGAGTCTTCGGTGGTTATCGTGGGCGGCCTCGCAGCTAGCCTAGATTCGCACCACGGCACCAGAGCACTCGCGACCGCCCTCAAGACCCAGAGTTTTCGAGGGCGCATCGGCCCAGTGGCTTCGTGACGCCGCAGTAGCAGAGGTATCGCCGACGGACCACCTCAGTGTGGCCGTCGCGGTGGATCCCATTACGGAAGTGTGGTACTACTTTTGAGCTTGTTACGCCAGGCCGCAGGTCACTTTGGCGGATCGTCCGACCGGGGCCCGTGGTAGGGCTCACCTTCAGTTCGTTGCCGCTTCATCATCTCCTACGCTTACTCGCCCGAGGCGTGGTGCTCATGGGTCGCCAGGTCGCGCAGAGGTCGTGGCTCGTCCCGCTTCTAGCGGTCCTCGAACCGCATTTATGCTTTGTCCACCGACAGATCGTGAGGCCTCACCGATGTCGCCGCGTACCTTATCGGGCTCGGGTTTGATGTATGCTTTGATAGATCCGGTTCTACTGGCCCCATATATCTCCCTTGTTGCTAGTAGGATAGGGATAGAGCCCGAGTCCATGCACTTTCGAGGCTACGCAGCCGTGGTGATTCGGTGGTAGCTCGCGGGTATATAGAGCTTGTCCTCGTGACCATTTACGCCGCCGACCGAGCCGACTTGATAGTTGGAGATGATTGACTTCGACGTGATTATGGGATGGATTGGCTAGCTTGCTACGCCAATGTAGACCGCAGAGAGAGTAGTACGGTTCCTCGCTCGGCGAGAGCCTGTTGAGTGGGAGGAGCACTCAGACGCCGGCGGTAGGTTTATTTCCTACCTCAAGGCTAGGAAGATGGTGCGCAGGGGTATATCTACCATCTCGTCGTGTTTGATAACGGCTGCGTACCAGATTTTCATCGATTCCAGAGTCACGAGTTCCCGGACGTGTTTCCTGCATGACCTCTCGTATCCTCCCGAGAGGAGATCGAGTTTTGTATTGACATATTGCGATACTTACTTATTTCCATTCCGCCATACGTAATGACACCCGCCGAGTTGAGAGAGCCAAGGACCACCGAGGGATTTCGGAGAAGGGCTTCATTAGGCCCATATTTCCCGGGGCGCCGTATTGTTCGTGAAGAAGAAGGAGACGACGCGATGCGCAGTGTTGATTACGTGCAACAACAAGGTGACCATTAAGAATGTATACCCCTTCCTGTGATTGATGATTTGTTCGACCGGGCGGGCGCGAGATGTTTCTCCAAGATTGATCCGTCGCTATCATCGTTCGTGTCGAGAGGTGGATGTCCCTAGGATCGCATTCGACCAGACGCATTATGAGTTCGTGGTCATGTCTGGTTGACCAATGCTCCGCAGATTCATGGATTTGATGAACCGAGTGTTCAAACCATTTTTGGACACGCTTGTGATAGTGTTCATCGATGATATCTTGGTTTATTCTCGCCAGAGCAGAGTACGCGAGCATTCGGCGATCAGGCCGACAGCTTCTCCAGATCGCAGCTAGACGCCAAGTTTTCCAAATGTGAGTTTTGCTGACTTGATGGCGTTTCTTGGGCATATTGTCGGGCCGATGGCATTCGAGTGATACGCCAAGATCGAGGCATCAGACTTGGCCTGCACCTACTACTCCGGCTGCAGGTTCGCATTTCGGGCCTCGCAGTTATTATCTACGGTTCGTGGAGAAGTTTGCTTCTATCTCTCGCACCATTGACTAGGGCCGACTCGTAGCGCCAAGTTCCGTGGACTGATGCTTGGAGCGTGGTTTCGATTCGAAAGAGAGATTGACGATCGCCTCGCTCTTACTCTTCCGCAGGTCCAAATGGTTATGTCGGTATCGTGATCGCGCCGCATCGGGTTGGGATGTGTTGACGCAAGATGGCAGGTTATAGCATACGCATCCCGACACCGAGGAAACACGGAGGAACTACCCCACCCATGATTTGGAGTCGTACCGTGATTCACGCCAAGATCCGAGGCACTATTTGTATGGGGTTCATGTGATATTTATACGCACCACAAGAGCCTCCAAGATATCTTCACCGTAGGAGCTGAACTTACGACAGAGACGGTGGTTAGAGTTTCTTAAGGATTACGATGTTGATATCCTGTACCACCCGGGGAAGGCCAATGTCAGGCGTATGCCTTAGTCGTAGGTCGATGGGGAGCCCATCGATGCAGCTAGAGAGAGGACATGGTTCGTGATTTGCATCGCTTAGCGAGCCTTCGTGTCCGCTTGATTGATTCGATAGCATGGGGTTAGAGTTCGTGAGGTTGCCGAGTCTTCCATCGCCGGCGAGGTGAAGAGGCAACAGCTCGAGGATCCACTTTGATTCGATATCGCGATACAACTCTTCGTGAGGCAAGGTCCTTGAGGTAGCACCGATGGGTGCTAAGGTTTGAGGGCATCGTGTGTTCCGGATGTTTCAGACTTCGGCAGAGTTCTGGGAAGCACACATACAAGCACTCATCCATCCGGTCGACCAAGATGTACCACGACCTTAGATCCGTGTATGGTGGGATGGCTTGAAGAGAGACGTTGCGAGTTCGTAGCTCGCCCGTGTTGTCGCAGTGAAGGTAGAGCACCGCAGGCCCGTGGTTTGTTCTGACGCATTTATCGAGATCCCGACCGAAGTGGGAGGTAATCAACATGGACTTCATCACAGATTACCTCGCACTCGCAGGAGACATGATTCTATATGGGTTATCGCCGACAGTCGACGAAATCAGTCCACTTTCTTCCCGCAGACGACTTTTTCACCGAGGATTATGCCGACTTTACATCCGAGAGATCGCCGATCGCATGAGTCCCTACTTCGATCATATCGCATGTGGAGCCCGCTTTACGCTAACTTCCGAGGTCCTTCCAGAGGGGTTTAGGACGCAGTGAGCCCGAGTAATCGCATTTCATCCACGCATGCACGACAGCAGATCGCACTATCCGCACTTCGAGGATATGTCGCGAGCCCGTTATTGACTTCAGTGGTAGGGAGGATCATTTGCCTCTAGTTGAGTTCGCGATAATAATAGCTACCACCCAGATTCGATGGCGCCTTATGAGGCCTTGTATGGAGGAAGTGCAGACGCCTATAGGTTGGTTCGATGTGGGCGAGTGCAGCTAGTGGGACCAGATTTGGCGCAGAGTGCCGGATAAGGTGAAGCTTATCCGAGAGCGGCTATCGACAATGACGTAGTCGCATGGTCGATGCAGATCATCATCGCCGACATCCGAGTTCGCATTGATGATTGGTTTTCTGAAGGTGTCACCCATGGCGGTGTGATGAGATTCGGGAAGAAGGGAAACTCGAATTTCAGGTACATCGGGCCGCTTCGTATTGTCCGCAGGTAGGCAAGGTTGCCTATGAGTTGGATCTGCCGTCCGATCCGGAGGCGGTGCATCCGGTTTTTCACGTATCTACGCCGGAGAGATGTATCGGGATCCATCTAGTGGTACACCCGATTGACGATGTCCAGTGACCGGCGGGTTATCGTATGAGAGATTCCCATAGCGATAGTCGATCGTCGTGTTAGCGTCTGCGACGGGGCGTGGCTTCCACAAAGTCTTGTGGCGAACGAGCTCGTGAGGAGATGACGTGG
Source organism: Przewalskia tangutica (assembly GCA_029844215.1). NCBI lineage: Eukaryota > Viridiplantae > Streptophyta > Magnoliopsida > Solanales > Solanaceae > Przewalskia > Przewalskia tangutica. The sequence goes on from CM056733.1 coordinate 481,910, forward strand.
AAGCCGGCGAGGACATGAGGCGAAGTATCCTCACCTATTCCCCACACCTCCGTAATTCACTTTCCTACTTGTAAATTTCGTTATCATTTCGCCTAAGTGTTGTTTCCGTGGCCGTGTGGCATTTGCAATCGCTAGTTATGAAGAATCTTATCGTTAATCGTCTTGGAAGGAACATTCGACGAATGTTTCTAAGGGAGAATGTTATACCGTATTTCCGCAGTATGTGCGTGGGAATACGTCTGAAAGTCTAGCCTTAAAGTTTAGGCAAAACGCTTTTTTAGGCACAACTCACAAAACGAATAGTTTTCCGACGAAACGCTTCCACGACTTTCGTAGGTAAATTCCGCCATGCCATTTCTAATTTTTATGATTTTTCCGAGAGACGAAACATTTTCGACCAACGAGGGCTTACACTTGTCACCCTCCAATTGATGGACTTGAAATCGCCCATTTGGACGATTTGGGCTAGGAGGAACACGCTTTTGTGCCTTGTGCACAAGTCGAGTTGGTAGGATATTTGTGTATAGTTAATCCTCACCCTACACTTGCCTTGCACTTGTCTAAATCTTGGCCATTGGTTGGCCACTTCTGACCTATAAATACTCCCTTAAGATGAAGAGTTCTTCATCCACAAATTACTTTCCAAGTCTTGAAAATCCTCCTTCTCCCTTGTTAGCCATTTCGTCCAAGCCCTCTTCCCTCTAGCCTAAGTGGCCCTCGCCGAATACCCCTAGCCTAGCCAAAAATCTACCCCCTCCCTTGGTAGAAAAGTTACCTTCTTGTATCGTTATAATGCCCAAAATACCCTAGCCCAAATACCTTAGTACTTAGTAGAAGTTGTGAAGAACTTCTAAGGTTCTGAGCATACAACTTAGAGCAAAACCTTGCTCAAAGCGCGACTTTTCTAGGATATTATTGGGCTTACCGAGGTAATAATCCTAACCCTCTTTGTATTAGAGAATGCATCTGTAGAAGTATAAGAATAAGTATTAATCACTTAGAAGGGTTTAAAGAAGAATAATCAAATCAGACTTACATAGGACTGCTTTTCACATGAGACTTATATAGCTCACCGGTAGGAAGTGCTGCCCGACTTACCATAGAATTATGAACCCCGCTTAGAATGACCTTGAGTAGTCTTTGATAGATATCTGTGACTATTATAGTCGACTCTGCGCGACATATTCAACTTCGGTGGTTTTCACGGTAGGTATGTGATTCTTCCTAAAGCATGATATTTTACAATATATATAGTACGGTAGACGCGTACGTGTTAACTAAAATATAACTACGGCAATGTCTTTGACTTAAGCTGAATAATACTTACAGAATGCCTCACGCTTAAGCCCTGAATAACACTTACTATGAATGCCTCACTACTTAAGCTTTGAATAATAAAGATCCAAAGCATTTTTAAAGAATACTGAATCTTTTTTTAACAGAAGAAGACTAATTGGTTTTTAAACAGAAGCTTAAGAGTTATACTAACCTTATGGGAGGTTAAGTATAACCACTTAAGATTGATAAAAGAAACAGTTTGCCTATGTGTTTATAACAGACTTATATTGAATTGTGAAAAGAATAATAAGATGGTTTGATAAGTAGACATGATATGATGCTATGTGTGTTAGTGTCTTGTAACGTTTGTGAAAAAGAGTATTCTTGTTGTGATTATGTTGTTTAAAGATAAGCTGTTATGTTAGTATACTATCACTCACCTCGAGACGATACCGGGTTAAGCCGCCTCCGACGCGGTAGACTGCGATGCAGGACCATGATTCGAGAATACCTACGCGGTCCAGGGCCTATGCGAGCTACGAGAGTTCCGTGTTAGTATGCGGGTTATACCTCACGCGTCTACGGCCACGCGACAACGAGTCCAGGCGATGCCGAGGAGTAGCACCGACGCGGGTTATACCTCACGCGCCCACGTGAGTGGCCTACGCGACTCGGGAGTCGAGATTAGGCTTGCAGAATGATGATATGGGCGAGTGGCCTGCTTTCGATCATTCGCGGCCTAGACAAGACCTATTACGCTTACTATTGTTGCTCTTGTTTGTGATGCCACTACGCCATGCGGTTTCCTTGGTTGTTTACACATATTTGTAAACCGGTTTTAAAAATGATATGCTTTCATTTAAGTACTTTACGCTGCATACTTAGTACTGTTAGATCGACCTCCTCGGGCTGCGCTCATGCCGCAGGTGGCAAGCAGTGCTAGATCCGCATCCTTAGGATCTCTACGTTGGTGTCTGAGCTCCATCTCTTCCGAGGCTCTACTTTTGGTATGATCTCCCATTGTAGAGATAGTTTTGTATGCGAGGTATGGCGGGGCCCCGTCCCGCCATAGTTGTATATTTCAGAGGTGCAGAGTCATGTTGCGATTATCGGATGTAATCGCTAAACCATGATTATATATATATATGCCGAAAGGCGATGTTTTCTCACATAAATCTGGTCTTATTTTATAAACTGTTTCATGTCTTGCTTTATATTTCCGCTGATTACTCGATGTATGACTACTGGGTGCCCCAAGGCACGATCCACGCCCCTAACGGGTCGTGACATTATCGGCAATCCCTCACCGCTTAAGCTCGATAATACTTACAGAATGTCGCGACTTAAGCCCGAATTGAAAGAAGAATCGAATCAGAATTACATAGGTCAGACATGAGACTTGTGTAGTAGTACCGTGGAGTAGAATTGTACGGCTAGGTTAGATGTATAACCCCTGGTTGGCTTGCAGCCTCGATAGAGAGGAGATTTACGCCTGTCATGGGGAGGCGCCAATTTTCTAGAATGTTCTACGATGAGATCTAAATGTTAATGTCGCCGTGGCCTTATAGGTTGAAGTACTACGTGTGGCGCGATCTACTTGGCTTTAGGAGTGACATTGGATGTACTGAGCGTTTTGCTATTAGTCGATACTGCCGCGAGGTATGTGAACCTCTTCCTATCTCTTCTAGCATGATATGTGTGAAATATGTAGTACGAGACGCATACATAAACGTATTTGATTGGTGTAAAACATAAAGTGTTATAACCGCTTTATGGGAAGTTGGTTATAATACTTTATGGTGGTAAGAAAATACATGTGGTTTTTAAAAGGTAATCGATTTGAACTATAATCGCTTGTTATGTGTTAATAAAGAACTTGAAGTATTTCAAAAGATTTTTGAATCATTTTGAAAGAAGAAGTAATATTTGGTTTTGAAAACTTAAGAGTTATACTAGCTTTACGGAAGTTAGGTATAACGGCTTAAGAATGTTTTCTTGATTTCGAAATCGAATGTGTATCGACAAACCATCGCAGTTAATAAAAGGAAATGTTTTGAATAATTAAGTATTATTAAAACCAAGAGAAACTTCCATCCGCATAAGCTAAGATGAGACAAAATGATATTTCCTAGATCATGGTCATTGTAATAAGATTGTAATAAACAAGAATATCCTACTCACATATAAGGCTTAGGTTTCGATTGTTTAAAGGAGAATTATATTCTTAAATGAATAAGACTATGAACTACTGAAACCTTTCTAAAAATGAGAAACTTGAACATTGGAAATTAGGCAAACTTGAACATTGAAAAGAATGTTGCTACTTGATTTTACAAAGAGAAGTAATTGAGTTACTTAAAAATAATCACTCTATTTTCATATACTACGTATCAGGTGACTTTTGTGAAAGTAACGTATCTTTTAAAGAGTTAATGTATGAAGTACTTTGGGGATAAAACCCGATCTTGTTAATCATATAGTAGAAGTACCTTGTGTGAACAACTTGATTGTATTGGTTTGTGATAGCCTTGTAATACTTTCTGTTGCTTTGATAAGTAAACGTGTTAGGATGCTACGTGTGTTAGTATCTTGTGATGTTTGTGTAAAGGGGTTTCTTGATTGTGCTTATTAACTATCACCGTTATGATAGTATTGTGGCATTCATCTCTTGAGATGATTCCGGTTAAAGCGCCCTCCACGCGGGGTAGACTCAAAGTGGTCGATGGACCTATGATTCGAGAATACCTCACGCAGTCCCGAGGGCCTACGCGAGCTACGAGTTCCGTGTTAGCGCGTCCTTATGGGCATGCGGTCCTTGTGGCCATGCGGACTCGGAAGTCGGGGCGATGCCGGGAGTAGCTACCCTCGATGCGGAATACCTCACGCGCCAAGAGATTGGCCTATCGCGAGTCGCGAGTTCGAGGACTAGACGCCGCATTAGATATCGCGCAAGTGGCCGCTTTGATCATGTGACGCCTAGACAGCTCTTATGATACGATTCATGACCTTGTTGGTAGCTGGTGTTAGTAGTCGGCTATGCCTTCGCATTTACCCCGACGTGTTATTATGGCACGTGGGACCCGTGTTCATGTGTGTTCCTGGTGCTTTTATATCATAAATCGCCAAGAATGAGAATGTGTCCCACGCACGATTGATGTTGCGGGCGTGAGACCCATCGTTATGTTCTTTGTGATGACTTGAGGCGTGAGTCCACGACTTGATATGACCGCTAGTTATTGTAAACAGTAGTTGGTTATCATACATGTCTCCGCTTTGTATAGACTACTATGATTTCATTTACGATTTATTTTCGCCACATACTGCACTGTCAGATCGACCTCTTCGGGCCGTTCATGCCGCAGTAAAGGTACACCGCCGTTGATCCTCGCCTGTGGTCACAACAGCTTTGGGAAGCTCCGTTTCCCGAGGCTTATCTTCGTATAGTCCCCTGTTGTTGTAAGTGCTTACATTCGTGGTATGACGGCCCCGCCCCGTCGTTGTTGTCGATCTTTCTTAGACGTCTGAGTAATCACAAGGCGTGGTTTGTAAAAGGATTAAACCGTTTCTTTTGTAAAAGTGGTTATTTATATATGCCGAAGGCAAGTTTTCTCAGATTGCTTTGTACTTCACTTGTTTCATGTATGTGTTTTATGTTCCATTACACTGATGTTGTGTCACTAGGGTGCCGGTAAGGCACCACGCCCGTTTGGGTCGTGATGTCGCCTCCCGCTGGTCCAAAATGTTTCATCTCTGAAAAATCCGCAAAATTAGAAATGGCATAGCCGAATTTACCCTACGAAGTCGTGGAAACGCTTTCGCCTGAAAACTATTCGTTTTGTGAGTTGTGCCCAAAAAAAAAAAAAACGTTTTGCCTAAACTTTAAGGCTAGACTTTTTGTACGTATTCCATTACGTACATACTCTGGAAATACGGGGTATAACATTCTCCCCTCCTTAGAAACATTCGTCCCGAATGTTCCTTCCCAAGACAGTTAACGATAAGATTCTTCATAACTAAAACAGTTGCAAATGCCACACACGGCCACGAACAACACTTAGGCGTAAACGATAACGAAAATTTACAAGTAGGAAAGTGAATTACCCGAGGTGTGGGGAATAGGTGAGGATACTTCGCCTCATGTCCTCCTCGGCTTCCCACGCCATCTCCTCCTCGAGCTCGCTCCGCCACAAGACTTTGACGGAAGCCACGCCCTGGTCCGCAGACGCCTAACTCCGACGATCGACTATCGCCATGGGAATCTCCTCATACGATAACCCCACACCGACATCGTCAATCGGGTGTACCCTAGATGGATCCCCGATACATCTCCTCAAAGATAGATACGTGAAAACCGGATGCACCGCCTCCGGATCGGACGGCAGATCCAACTCATAGGCAACCTTGCCTACCTCGCGACAATCTGAAACGCCCAATGTACCTAGGCTGAGTTTCCTTCTTCCCGAATCTCATCACACCTTCATGGGTGACACCTTTAGGAAAACCCAATCATGAACCTCGAACTCAAGATGCCGACGACGATGATCCGTGATACGACTTCGCCGACTCGAGCCGTCAATAGCCGCCTCGGATAAGCTTCACCTTATCCATCGCTGCTATACCAAATCTGGTCCCACTAGCCGCACTCGCCCACATCGAACCAACCTATAGGCGATCTGCACTTCCTCCCATACAAGGCCTCATAAGGCACCATCCGATATAAGTGGTAGCTATTATTATACGCGAACTCAACTAGAGGCAAATGATCCTCCCAACTACCATCGAGGTCAATAACACAGCTCGCAGATATCCTCGAGTCGGATAGTGCGCTCTGCTGTCCGTCATGCGTGGATGAAATGCGATTTTTCGCTCACTCGCCCCTAAACCCTCTCGAAGGACCTCCGTAAGTTAGCCGTAAACCGGCTCCTATGCGATATGATCGTAGGGACTCCATGCGATCGACGATCTCTCGGATGTAAAGTCCGCATAATCCTCACCGAAAGGTCGCCCCGACGGAAGAAAGTGGGCTGATTTCACACCGCCGACGATAACCCATATAGAATCATGTCTCCTCCGAGTGCGAGGTAATCCCGTGATGAAGTCCATGTTGATTACCTCCCACTTCCGTGTCGGGATCTCAATCGTCAGAACAAACCACCGTGCCTCGTGCTCTACCTTCACCGCCGACAACACGGCACCGAGCTACGAACTCGCAACGTCCTCTTCGCCATCCCACCAATACACGTATCTAAGGTCGTGGTACATCTTGGTCGACCGGATGGATAGAGTAACGCTACGCAGGTGCTTCCCCAAGAACTCCGCCAAGTCCTCAAACATCCGAACACACGCGCCTCAAACCTTAGCACCCCATCAGTGCTACCTCAAAAGGACCCTTGCCCTCACGAAGAGCTGTATCACGATATCGAATCAAAGCTGGATCCTCGAACTGCTGCCTCTTCACCTCCTCGACGATGGAAGACTCGGCAACCTCACGAACTCTAACCCCACTGCTATCAGAATCAATCAAACGGACACCAAGGCTCGCTAATCGATGCAAATCACGAACCATGTCCCTCCTCTCTAGTCACATCCGATAGGCTCCCATCGACCTACGACTCAGCATCCGCCACAACATCGCCTTCCCGTGGTATAAGATATCAACATCGTAATCCTTAAGCAACTCTAACCACCGCCTCGCCGTAAGTTCACTCCTCCGTCAAGATATACCGAGGCTCTTGTGGTCTGTATAAATATCCACGTGAACCCCATACAAATAGTGCCTCCAGATCTTCAAAGCGTGAATCACTACCGCCAACTCCAAATCATGCGGGTAGTTCCTCGTGTTTCTTCACCGTCGACGATATGCTATAACCCCGCCATGCCGCATCAATACACATCCCAACCCGATGCCCGACGATCACAATACACACATAACCATCCGACCTCCGGAAGAGTAAGAACGGGCGCTGCCGCCTCTTTTCAAAGAATCGAAGCCCCGCCACAAGCATCACCATCAAACCCGGCCGCTCGAGTCACCCTAGTCAATGGTGCAGATAGAAGCAAACTTCCACGAACCGATAATAACTGCAAGGCCCGAAATCGCGAACCTCTGCCGAGTAGTAGGTCTCGCCAAGTCCCGATCGCTTCGATCTTGCCAGATCAACTCGAATGCCATCACCGACAATATGCCCAAGAAACGCCATCAAGTCAACCAAAACTCACATTTGGAAAACTTGGCGCATAATCACGGTCTGGAAGAATCACAAGATTCCTCAAATGCTCCGCATGCTCCCGCTCGAGCGAATAAACCAAGATATCATCAATGAACACTATCACAAACGTGTCCAAAATGGTTTGAACACTCGGTTCATCAAATCCATGAATACCGCGGAGCATCGTCAACCCAAAAGACATGACGAACTCATAATGCCCGCACGTCCGAATGCATCTAGGGACATCCACCTCTCGACTCGCACTGATGATAGCCCGATCGCAGATCAATCTGAGAAACATCTCGCACTCGCAATCGTCGAACAAATCATCAATCACAGGAAGGGGTATCTGTTTAATGGTCACCTTGTTCACCGTCAGAATCAACACACATGCGCAGCTGCCCCGCCCTTCTTCTTCACGAACAATACGGCGCTTCTGCGGGGAAACATCGGGCCTAATGAAGCCCTTCTCCAAAGAAATCCTCACCGTCCTTCACTCTCTCAACTCGGCGGTGCCATTCTCAGATGGCGGAATGGAAATAGGCCGAGTATCCGCAATATGTCAATACAAACTCGATCTCCTCTCGGGAGGATACCCGAGGTCATCCGAACACGCCTGGGAACTCACGACTACGGAATCGATCAAAAATCTGCACCGCAGCCTCGATCAAACACTCGAACTAGATGGTAGATGTACCCTTCTCGCACCATCTTCCTAGCCTGAGGTAGGAAATAAACCTACCCCTGGCGATACCGTGCTCCTCCCACTCAACAACCGGCCTCAGAAACTGGAACCGCATTACTTCTCTCTCAGCCTACATTGGCATAGCAAGAAGCTAGCCAATCCATCCCCATAATCACGCCGGTCAATCATCTCCAACTCTATCAAGTCGGCCAGTGGTCCGACGATCAGAATGGTCACAGACAAGCCCTATATACCCGCCGAGCTACCACCGAATCACCATGGCGTAGCTACCTCGAGGGTCTATGGACTCGTGCTCTATCCCTATCCTACTAGCAACAAGGGAGATATATAGGACAGTAGAACCCGGATCTATCAAGGCATAAACATCAAACCCGAACCGATAAGGTACTGGCGACATCGGTGAGGCCTCCCGATCCCGCTTACCGACAAAGCATAAATGCGGTTCGAGGACCGCTAGAATCGGGACACGAGCCACGACCTGCCGCGACTCGCTGACCCACGAGCACCACGCCTCGGGGCGAGTAATCTGTAGGAGATGATGAAGCCGCCACGTAACCTCGGCCGGGCCCTACCACCACGCCGCCCGGCCGGACACCTCGCAGTGACCTGCCGCCACAATCAGAACAAGATCCATAAGTAGTACCACACTTCCCGTAATGGGATCTACCGACGGCCACACCGGGGTGGTCCCGACGCCGCACTCTCGCTACTCGACGCCCAAGCCCCGGCCCCAGTCCGCCTTTGAAAACTCGGGCCGCCTTGAGGACGGCAGGAGTGCTCTGAGCTGGCTGTGGTGCGAATCTAGATCTGCCGAGGCCGCCACCACGATAACCACCGTAAGACCCTCCCGCCCCGCCTTCTTCTCGCCGTCTGCCCACTCGCCGACCTCGCGCCTCGCATCCAAGGGCGTGAGCTCGCACGCGGTAATGTCCATACCCGGCTGGAGAGAAACCCCCGCGCATGACTCGGCCATATAGTCGTCTAGCCCGGTGACATAGCGGTGTACCCTATCCTCCATATCTGCTACCAAAGCTGGGACATATCGAGCCAATGAATCAAACTCGACATTGTACTCGACAAGCGTCCTCTCGCCTCGAAGAAAAATCTATCACCCGCGCCTCCTCATCCGCGAGGCAAGAAGTGAGTGAGGAAAGCCTCTGAGAACTCATCCCAAGTAGCTGGGGACGCGTGCTCTCCCCGGGATAACTCCCATGAATCAAACCAATCGACTGCGGTATCACGCAGCCTATGTGAACCAAAGATCACGGACTCGGTCTCCGACGCCCTGATCACTCTCAAAATCCTCTCTGCCGACGGATGAACTCCTGCGGATCATCCTCCGGCCTCGACCCATAAAACTCCGGCGGGCTACAACTCAAGAAATCTCGTAGCCTCAAACTATCTGACCTCGGGTGTACCACGGCGCGATCGAGCCGAGCTGAACTGAACCGCCGCGTCCAATCTCTCTCTCGACGGGCCACAACTTTAGCCAAAAGTGGGCCATCTCTCAGACTTCTAACTCCTCCGCCCCAGCCGCGGGATGCGAGGTGTGGTACTGTGGTCTTTGTTGGGCCGGGCGCGTCATAGAACTCGCCGTCTCGTATAGACGGGCACGAGCCTCGTGACTCTGGGTGTCTGCTAGCAGCCTCCTCGGCCGCTTTCCTTCGGGCCCGGTTGCCTTACGTGAGGCATAATCATATAGAAAGGAATACGTTAGAGGGGTCCAACCTATAACACGGCTCTAAAGCACGATCTCAGAATGAGAAGAATGGAAACCAATCCTAAATATCTTATAGCCTCCTGATTATTGGTGTGGTGCACAACACACCGATAATCAAGACTCTACTAGATACGGCTCAGACATTTTCCGAGGATTAATCGCTCGATACCACTTTTGTCACGACTGCCTCGGTTCGTGGATCGTGCCTTAGGGCACCCAAGTAGTCATACATCGAGAAATCAGAAATATAAAACAAGACATGAAACAGATTTATAAAATAAGACACGATTTATGTGAGAAAACACCGCTTTCGGATATATATATAATCATAGTTCAGCTACATCCGACAATCGCATGATGACTACATACCTCTGAAATATACAACTATGGCGGACAGGTTCCGCCATACCTCGATCAGACAAAACTATCTACAACAGGAGATCATACCAAAAGTAGAGCCTCCAAGAGATGGAGCTCCCGACACCAACGTAGAGATCCTAGGAATGCGGATCTAGCACTCTGCCCTTACCGCGGCATGAACGCAGCCCCGAGGAGGTCGACAACAGTACTAAGTATGCGAAATCAGAAGTACTTAAATGAAACATATCATTTTTAAAACCAGCCAAATATGTATGAAACAACCAGGAAACCGCACATAGTGCCACATCACAAACAAGAGCAACAATAGTAATCAGAATGAGTCTTGTCTAGGCCGCGAATGATCGAAACAGGCCACTCGCCCCATCATCATTCTCGCAAGCCTAATCTCGACTCGAGTCCGCATAGGCCACTCACGGGCCCGCATGAGGTATAACCCCGCATCGAGGGTAGCTACTCCTCGCATCGCCCCGACTCGCCGTCCGCACGCCACACTGCATCGCATGAGGTATAACCCCGCATACTAACTCGAACTCGTAGCTCGCATAGGCCCCCGACCCGCATGAGGTATTCTCGAATCATGGTCCTGCATCACTGAGTCTACCCCGCGTCGGAGGGCGCTTAACCCCTGATCGTCTCAAGAGGTGAGTGATAGTATACTAACATAACAACTTATCTTTAAACAACATAAGCACAACAAGGATACTCACCTATACAAACGTTACAAGATACTAACACACATAGCATCATATCATGTCTATTTATCAAACCATCTTTATTATTCTTTTCACAATACAAGTCGGTTATAAACACATAGGCAAACTTGTTTCTTTTATAAATCTTAAGTGGTTATACTTACTTCCCATAAAGATAGTATAACTCTTAAGCTTCTGTTTTAAAAACCAATTAGTTCTCTTCTGTTAATATGATTCAGAGTCTTTTGAAATGTTTTCGATTCTTTATTATTCAGCTTAAGTTTGAGGCATTGCCGTAAGTATTATTCAGGCTTAAGCCGTGAGGCATTGTCGTAAGTATTATTCAGGCTTAAGCCGTGAGGCATTGCCGTAAGTATTATTCAGGCTTAAGTCAAAGACATTGCCGTAGTTATATTGTAAAATATCATGCTTTAGGAAGAATCACATACCTTCTCAAATAAAACCACCGCCAAGTGAATATGTCATGCAGAGAGTCACCATAATAGTCACAGATATCTATTAAAGACTACTCAAGGTCATTCTAAACAGGGTTCATAATTCTACTGAAGTCGGGCAGACTTCCTACCCGGTGAGCTATATAAGTCTCAGTGAAAACAAATCCTATGTAAGTATAGTTTGATTATTCTTCTTTAAACCCTTCTAAGTGATTAACACTTCAATTCTATTCTGATATACTTCTAAGTATTTATACTTATTCTTATACTATAACAGTAAGTATTCTCTAATTCAAAAGAGGGTTAGGATTATTACCTCGGTAAGCCCAATAATATCCTAGATAAAGTCGCGCCTGAGCAAGGTTTAGCTCCTATGTTGTACGCTCCGGTAGCTCCAAGAACCTTAGAAGTTCTTCACAACTTCTACTAAGTACTAAGGGATTTGGGCTAGGGTATTTTGGGCATTATAACAATACTTAGAAGGCAACTTTCTACCAAGGGAGGGGGGTAGATTTCGGCTAGGCTAGGGGGGGTTAGGCCCTCGGCCAACTTCACAAGGGGAGGGGGAGGTGTTTGGACGAAATGGCTACAAAGGGAGAGGAGAGGATTTTTAGACTTGGAAGATAACTTTGTGGATGAAGAACTCTTCATCAAAAGGGGTATTTATAGCTCAAGCCTTGGCCAACCAATGGCCAAGATGAAGACAAGTGCAAGGCAAGTGTAGGGTGAGGATTAACTAAACACAAATATCCTACCAACTCCTTGACTTGTGCCGGCACAAAAACGTGCCAATGTTCTCCATTTTCGTCCAATGGACGATCTGAGTCCATCAATGGGAGGGTGCCAGTGTTGCCCTCCCGTTGGTCCAAAATGTTTCGTCTCGGAAAAATCCGCAAAAATACTTAATGACATAGCCGAATTTTCTCTAAAAGCTGTGGAAACGTTTGCCGGAAACGATTCTTTTAGCGAGTTGTGTACAAATTTCGAACTTGGCCTATCTTTAAGGCTAAACTTTTGTACGTACGTCCTCACGTACATACTCCGGAAATACGGGGTATAACACCACGACCCATGAGTACCACGCCCGGGCGAGTAATCGTAGGAGATGAAGAAGACGTGAAAGAACACGTAGTGACCTACCATCAAGACCACGCCTTGGACGATTCGCGATAGTGACCTGGCCACAATCAAACAAACTCCGTACAACTCCCGGTGGGATCTACCGACGGCCACACCGGCGGTGGTCGATCGCCGATTTCTTCCGCCTGGCGCTCAAGTCCTGGGCCTGATCCGCCCGAATATCTGGCCGGCTTGAGGGCGGTGCAGAGTGCTCTGGGCTGGTCTGGTGCAAATCTAGATCGCTGCGAGGCCGCCACCACGATAGCCACCAAACGACCGCCGCCCTAGTCTTAACCTTCTGCTGCTGTCAACCCGACGATCTACGCTCTCACATCCAAGAGCATGAGTCGCATGCGGGTAATGTCCATACCGGAGAGAAACACCCCGCGTGACTCGGCCATATAGTCGTCTAGCCCGGTGACATAGCGGTGCACCCTATCCTCCATATCTCGCTACCATCTTTGGGACATATCGAGCCAATGAATCAAACTCGACATTGTACTTCGACAAGGCGTCCTCTCCGCCTCGGCGGAAAATCTATCACCCGCGCCTCCTCATCCGTGGAGGCAAAAAGTGAGTGAGAAAGCCTCGAGAACTCATCCCAGTAGTGGTGTAACGCCCGACGGCAAGCATCGTGCCTTACCCCGCACCCTAGTGATACAACATCGAGAAAACCAGCGGAAAATAAAACATGAATCATGAAACAAGAGATATAATAAATAGACAGCCAACCAAAATTGCCTTCAAGATATACATAAAAACCCAACAGTTTAATCCTTTTACAACCCCCACAACAGCCATGCACTTCTAAGATTTGCGACTATGACGGACAGGGGCCCGCCATACCCCGAATGTACAAGAACCTACAACTCGAGAACACATACCAAAAGATAAGCCTCCGAGAAACGGAGCTTCCCAAAACGAACCGAGATCACGAGAGCGAGGATCCACGGCCGATGTACCTCTACTGCGGCATGAACGCAGCCCCAAGGAGGTCGAAGACAACAGTACCAAGTATGTGAAATCACAACATCAGAATGAAATCATAATAGCTTAACAAGCGGGAGACGTATGATAACCAAAATACAAGACGCAACATAAAAATCAAGTCGGACTCACGCCTCAAAGTCACCACTAAATATAACTATGGGTCTCACGCCCATAACATCCATCATGTTCGCATCACGGCGCATGCCCCGAATCGCCTCGGTGTAGACATGTCCATGATGCAACAATAATAACAAGCCGCGTGGCCACATGCCCCGGAATCTGCGACGGTGTAGACATGCCATGTAACCTCAATAAGAATATCTTGGTCAACCGCCGCGTGGCCACATGCCCCGAATCTTGACGGTGTAGACACGTCCATGTTGCAACAATAATAAGGCCGCGTGGCCACATGCCCCGGAATCGCGACGGTGTAGACATGTCCATGTTACCTCAATAACAATATATGGGTGGTCAACCACGCCGCGTAGCCACATGCCCCGAATCTTGCATCGGTGTAGACATGTCCATGTGACATCAACAACAAGACAAGAATCAAAAATGGAAACATACCCGTGGAATTCTCCATCACCGCCAAAGACGTCCAAGTAAGTTCTCAATAAGTCAACCGCCTATCGAGACACGCGGTATACGTAAATACCACACCGACACAACAAAGGCTATCATCACAAGCATAGGCAAGTTTCACAACAACAAGCATGCAAGCTTCACACAACTCAAAGTACTTTCATATTATGCCAAAGTCCGGTTTTAACCCCAAAGTACTACATACGTTAAGTTCTTTTTAAAAGAGATCCATTACTTTTATAAAGTCACCCGATACCGTAGTATAAGAATGACCAACCCACATCCCTTTTCAAAATCAAGTAACAACATTCTTTCCTAAGTTCCGGTTGCCTAGTTTCAATTACTCAAGCTTCTCATTTTCAAATGGTTTCATAGTTCATAAACTTAATCACTGATTCCTCTTTAGAACAATTGAGTAATATAAGTCTCACGTGAGAGTAGGTTATTCTTGTTTACAACATTCTTATTTCAAACCATGATCTAGAAAATGTAATATCATTTTGTCTCATCTTAGTTTCTATGCGGATGGAGGTTTCTCCGGTTTTAATACAATTCATCATTATTCAATACATTTTCCTTTATTAACGCTGCATGGTCCTGTCGATACACATTACGATTTCGAAATCAAGAAACATTATCCTTTAAATAAAACCAAGTACTCATTACTCACGAATGAGGTTTCACACAAACATTCACATTAAAACAAATAAGTTAAGTCTCTTATCTTACAAGATCAAGTCTCTTAACTTCTAACATCAGTAAACCATTCTTAAGCCGTTATACCTAACTTCCCATAAGCTAGTATAACTCTTAAGTTTTCAAAGCACAATACTACACTTCTTTCAAAACGATTCATAAATCTTTTGAAATACTTCAAGTTTTATTATAACGCCTGCCGATTATAAATCAAATCAATTATCTTTTAAAAACCACAACCCATTTTCTTACCTACATAAAGCTGTTATAACCAACTTCCCATAAAGCCGTTATAACACTTTATGTTTCAAACCAATCAAATACATTAAACACATGTACGTCTACCGTACTACATAGTTACACACATATCATGCTAGAAGAGATAGGAAGAGGTTCACATACCTCGCGACGATTTAACGACAATAAGCAAAATGCTCCAAGTACTACAACCTTGCTAGCCCTTTCCACTCCTCGAGTAGAATACGCTACTCTTAGTACTTTCACCTATAAAGGCCACAAACGTCTATTAAACATCTAGATCTCAACGTTCCATAATCTACAGAAAATTCAAAGACCTCCCCGCACAACAGAAATCTCCTCTCTATCGAGGTGGCTACCAAGCCAACCGGGGTTAACACGCCTAACCGGACGCGTACAATTCTACTACACGAATGCTACACAAGTCTCTTATGTCTGATCCTATGTAATTACAGATTCGATTCTTAATTCTTCAGGCTTAAGTCAAAAGACATTGCCATAATAATAAGTAGTTCTACATCTAGTTTACGTCAACTAGATATTCAATCCTGTACTTTCCAATTTCTATAGAAGGACAGGAGTGTTTACCTCGATAAGCCAAAAATTATCAAAGTATAAAGTCGATCCTGAGCAACGCTTAGCTCCTACTCAGAGTGCTCAATCCGCTCAAACAACCCTTAGAAGTTCTAACCAACTTCTCTTAAGTACTTCAAACAACAATGAAGATTTTCTTAGGGTTTGGTTTGAGACTAAAAGGACAAAAGGTAGTATTTCCTGCTCTACGTATAGAGGTATCTTTGGAATACTACAAGGTACAAGGCTAAGGTATTTTTGGGCATTATAACAATACTAGGAGAGTATTTCTATACCACAACAGGGTATTATACGAAAGTAACTAGGCTAGTGGGTACCCACTTGCACCACTAGAGGGGTGTACTCTGGCTAAGGGGAGGAGGCTCTCGGCTAGCTCACAAAAGAGGGAGAGGAGCTCTTGGACGAGAGTCTACAAGAGGGAGGGAAGGGATTTATCACTTAGAACAATTTGTGGATGAAGAAAGTCTTCACAAAGGGAGCTATTTATAAGGCAAGCAAAGGCCAACCAATGGCCAAGATCCATCCATGTGTAAGGCAAGTGTAAGGCCAAGATCAAGCCAAGTGCACCCACAAAACACTCCACAAAACACTCCACAAAACAAGCCACCAAACAAGGCACAAAAGGAGGGACCAATCGGCGAGGCCAAGCCCCCTCTGCGTCAATGAGGGTGACAAGTGTCACCTCCCGTTAATCCAAAAATGTTCCGCTCGGAAAAATCCGCAAAAATACTAAATGACATAGCCGGAATTTTCCCAACGTAAGTCGTGGAAACGTTTAGTCGAAACGACTTATTCGGCACTTGTGCCCAAATTTCGAACCAAAGCCAATTCTTAAGGCAAAAATTTTAATACGTACGCCCTCACGTACATACTCTGGAAATACGGGGTATAACAGCTGGGGACGCGTGCTCTCCCCGGGATAACTCCCATGAATCAAACCAATCGACTGCGGTATCACGCAGCCGATGCGAACCAAAGGTCACAGACTCTGTCTCCGAGGCCTTGATCACCCTCATGATTCTCTCAGAGTCGACGGATGAACTCTCGCGGATCATCCTCCCGCCGACCAGAAACTCGCGGGCTACAACTCAAGAAATCTCGTAGTCTCAAACTATCTCGCCTCGGGTGTACCACGGTGCGGCCGAGGCGAGCTGAATCGCATCCAGCCTCTCTCAGACGGCCACAACTTTAGCCAATAGTGGCCATCTCTTGTACCTAACTCTCCGCCCAGCCGTGGGACAGAGGTGTGGTGCGTGGTCTCTGCTGAGGCTGCGTCATAGAACTCGCCGTCTCGGTATAGACCGGGCCCGAGCCCTCGTGACTGGGTGTCTCGCTAGCGACTCACGCTTTGCCTTGCCGCCCGGGTTGCCTTACGTGAGGCATAAGCGTCAAGGAAAGGAATACGTTAGAGGTCCAACCTATAACATGCCTCTAAAGCACGATCTCGAATGAGAAGAATGGAAACCAATCCTAAATATCCTATAGCCTCACGATTATTGGTGTGGTGCACAACACACCGATAATCAAGACTCTACTAGATACGATCAGTAGACACTTTCCGAGGATTAAGCGCTCGATACCACTTTTGTCACGACCCATTCCGGGGCGTGGATCGTGCCTTAGGCACCAAGTAGTCATACATCGAGTAATCGGAAATATAAAGCAGACATGAAACGATTTATAAAATAGGACACGCTTTAAGTGAGAAAACATCGCTTTCGCATATATATATAAACATGGTTTAGCGCTATATCCAGATCTTGTAACAGACTACGCACTTAAGGAAATATACAACTATGGCGGACGGGCCCGCCATACCTGGATCGCAAAACTATCTACAACAGGAGATCATACCCAAAAGTAGAGCCTCGAAAGGATGGAGCTCACGACACCAACGTAGAGATCCTAGAATGTGGATCTAGCACTGCTTGCTTACTGCGGCATGAACGCAGCCCGAAGGAGGTCGATAACAGTACTAAGTATATGAAAGCAGAAATACTTAAATGAAAACATATCATTTTAAAATCAGTTTTGCAAGTATGTATGAAACAACCAGGACCGCATATAGTGCCACATCATAAACAAGAGCAACAATAGGTAAAGCGTAATGTGTCTTTTCTTAGGTGCAAATGATCGAGCGGGCCAATTGCCGTAGTATCACCACGCAAGCCTCATCCTCGACTCTCGTAGTCCGCATAGGCCACTCACATAGCCCGCATAGGTACATAACCCCGCATCGAGGTAGCTACTCCTGGCATCGTCTGGACTCGTAGTCCGCATGGCCACATGCACGCGTGAGGTATAACCCCGCACACTAACCTGGAACTCGTAGCTCCGCATAGGTCCCTTGGACCCGCATTGAGGTATTCTCGAATCATGGTCCCGCATCACCGAAGTCTACCCCGTCGGAGGCGACTTAACCCCGGTAATATGTCAAGAGGTGAGTGATGTTACACTAACCTAACGACTTATCGTTAAACAACATAAGCACAACAAGAATACTCTTTTACACAAACGTTACAAGACACTAACACACATAGCATCATATCATGTCTATTTATCAAACCATCTTATTATTCTTTTCACAATTCAACATAAGTCCGTTATAAACACATAGGCAAACTGTTTCTTTTATCAATCTTAAGTGGTTATACTTAACTTCCCATAAAGCTAGTATAACTCTTAAGCTTCGCTTTAAAACCAATTAGTTCTCTTACATAAAAATGATTCGATATTCTTTTGAAATGCTTTCGATCTTTATTATTCGTGCTTAAGCGTGAGGCATCTTAGTAAGTGTTATTCGAGCTTAAGTCAAAGACATTGCCGTAGTTATTATTCGATTAACACATATGCGTCTACCGTACTATATATATTGTAAAATATCATGCTTTAGGAAGAATCACATACCTTCTCAAATAAAACCACCGCCAAGTTGAATATGTCGCAGAGAGTCACCATAATAGTCACGGACATCTATCAAAGACTACTCAAGGTCATTCTAAACAGAGGGTTCACAATTCTATGGAAAGTTGGGCAGACTTCCCTACCATGAGCTATATAAGTCTCATCAGAAAGCAATCCTTTGTAAGTACAATTTGATTATTCTTCTTTTAAACCCTTCTGTGTAAGCAGTTCAATTCTATTCTGTGATATTCTTCTAAGTATTTAATACTTATTCTAATACTACTACGAAGTATTCTCTAATTCAAAAGAGGTTAGGATTAGTTACCTCGGTAAGCCCAATAATATCCTAGAAAAGTCGCTGAGCAAGGTTTTGCTCCTAAGTTGTATGCTCCAAGGAAACCTTAGAAGTTCTTCACAACTTCTACTAAGTACTAAGGTATTTGGGCTAGGTATTTTGGGTATTATAACAATACAAGAAGGCAACTTTTCTACCAAGGAGGGGGTAGATTTTGGCTAGGTAGGGGTAGGCCTCGCCAAACTTCACAGGGAGGGGTGTTGGACGAAAGAGCTACAAAGGGAGAGGAGAGGATTTTTCAAGACTTGGAAAGATTTGTGGATGAAGAACTCTTCATCTCTAAGGGGGTATTTATAGGTCAAGAAGTGGCCAACCAATGGCCAAGATTAAGACAAGTGCAAGGCAAGTGTAGGGTGAGGATTAACTATACACAAATATCCTACCAACTCCTTGACTTGTGCACAAGGCACAAAAAACGTGCCATTGCTAGTCCATTTCGTCCAAATGGACGATTTGAAGTCCACCAATTGGAGGGTGCCAAGTGTCGCCCTCCCGTTGGTCCAAAATGTTTCGTCTCTCGGAAAAATCCGCAAAAATTAGAAATGGCATAGCTGGAATTTACCCTACCAAAGTTGTGGAAACGTTTCGTCGGAAAACTATTCGTTTTGTGAGTTGTGCCCAAAAAAAAAAAAACGTTTTGCCTAAACTTTAAGGCTAGACTTTTTGTACGTATTCCCTTACGTACATACTCTGGAAATACGGGGTATAACAGTCACCCTCTAATTGGTGGACGTATTGGGCGGTAAAGGGTACGATTTGGGGGCTTGTTTTGTCAAGGAGTTGGTAGGATATTTTTGTGTAGTAGATGGATAAGGACACTTGCCTAAATCCTCACCCTACACTTGCATAGCACTTGGCTTCATCTTGGCCATTGGTTGGCCATTTCTTGACCTATAAATACCCCCCTTAAGATGAAGAGTTCTTCATCCACAAATCAAACTTTCCAAGTCTAAAATCACTCCCTCTCCCTTGTGAGCTTCTCGTCCAAGAAGCTCTTCCCCTCTATAGAAGCCTAGCCGAAACACCCCTCCCCCCTCTAGCCTAGTGGCTTCGGCCAAGTACACCCCCCCTTTGGTAGAAAGTTGTCTTACAAGTAAGGTTACTATTCCTAAATACCCTAGCCCAAATCCCTTATAGTACTTTAGTAGAAGTTGTGAAGAACTTCTAAGGGTTTCTTGGAGCTATCGGAGCGTCCAGACTAGGAGCTAAACCTCGCTCAGGATCGACTTTTAACTTGGATAATTTTGGGCTTATCAAGGTTAATAATCTTATCCTTCTTTTGTAATTAGAGAATACATACTGTAGAAGTATAGGAATAAGTATAAATACTTAGAAGGATATTACAGAATAGAATTGAATTGTTATCACCGTAGAAGGGTATAACAAAAGAAGAATTAAACTGTACTTACATAGGACTGTTTTTACACTAGACTTATATAGCTTACCGGGTAGGGAAGTGCTGCCCGATTTTCCGTAGAATAGAGAACCCTCTACTTAGAACTGTTTACCGAATAGTCTAGACGTTGATAGACGTATTTGACTATTATAGGCTGATTCTCTGCGCGCGACATATTCGACTTGGCAGGTGGATTTCGCCGAGAAGGTATGTGATTCTTCCTATACTCTTAAGCATGATATTTAAAATATATATATAGTACGGTAGACGTACATGTGTTAACTGAATAATAATTACGGCAATGTCTTTTGACTTAAGCCTGAATAATAATTACGGCAATGTCTTTTGAATTAAGCCTGAATAATAAAGATCTTAAAGTCTTCAAAAAGAATTATAAATCAGTTTTGAAAGAAGAAGAATATTTGAAAGGAGCTTAAGCGTTATACTAGCTTTATGGGAAGTTAAGTATAACGACTTAAGAAAGATAAAAGGAACAGTTTACTTATGTGTTTATAGAAGACTTATATTGATCTCTGGAAAGTATAATAAAAATGGTTTGATGAGTAGACATAATATGATGCTATGTGTGTTAGTGTCTTGTAACATTTGTATAAGAGAGTATTCTTGTTGTGCTTATGTTGTTTAACGATAAGTTGTTATGTTAGTATAATATCACTCACCTCTTGACATGATACCGGGGGTTAAGGCGCCTCCGTCGCGGGTAGACTCGGTGATGCAGGACCGTGATTCGAGAATACCTCATGCGGGTCCAGGGACCTATGCGAGCTACGAGTTCCGTGTTAGTGTGCGGGGTTATACCTCATGCGCCTATGTGGCCATGCGGACTACGAGTCCGGGGCGATGCCGAGGAGTAGCTACCGATGTGGGTTATACCTCACGGGCCTATGAGTGGCCTATGCGGACTACGGAGTCGAGATTAGGCTTGCATAATGATACTATGGGCGATTGGCCTACTTCGATCATTCGCAGACTAGAAAAGACCATTACTTTACCTATTGTTGCTCTTGTTTATGATGAGGCGATGTATGTTATACATTGTTTATGCGTATTTGTAAATTGGTTTTAAAAGATATGATTTCATTTAAGTATTTTACGATTTCACATACTTAGTACTGTTATCTTGACCTCCTTCGGGCCGTTCATGCCGCAGGTGGCAAGCAGTGCTAGATCCGCATCCTTAGGATCTTTGCGTTGGTCGTGAGCTCCATCTTCTCCGAGGCTCGACTTTTGGGTATGATCTCCCTGTTGTAGATAGTTTTATCTGATCGAGGTATGGCGGGGCCCTGTCCCGCCATAGTTGTTTACTTCCTTAGAGGTCTGTAGTCCTATTGTATAGTTGGTATGTAAACTGCCAGATTTTGATATATATATATATGCCGAAAGACGCCCTTTTCTCAGATAAAATGTGTATCTTTTACAATTGTTTCATGTATTATGTTTTTATATTCCGCTGATTTTCTCTGATGTATGACTGCTTGGGTGCCCGGGTAAGGCACCAGTCACGGGCCCCGTAACGGGTCGTGACAAAAGTGGTATCAGAGCAGTTAATCCTCGGAAAGTGTCTACAGACCGTATCTAGTAGAGTCTTGATTATCGGTGTGTTGTGCATGTTATACCCCGTATTTCCAGAGTATGTACGTAAGGACGTACGTAGAAAAATTTGAAACTTGTACTAAGGCTTGGCCGAATTAATTTTGTTCACAACACCCGTTTAGAGTCGTTTTCGACGAAACGTTTTCCACGCTTTCGTAGGGAATTTCCGCTATGTCATTTTTAATTTTTGCGGATTTTTCCGAGAGGCGAAGCGTGTTGGGCCAACAAGAGGCGCCACTTGGCACCCTCCCATTGGCGCGTGAGCTCGATTGTGGCCGATTGGAATGGCTTTAGTTGGTAGGATATTTGTGTGTTAGTTGGTTAAGGGGCACTTGGCAAGATCTTGGCCCTACACTTGCCTTGCACTTGGCAAGATCTTGGCCATTGGTTGGTCATTGGTTGGCCTATAAATACCACCCTATGTTGAAGACTTTCTTCATCCTAAAATCTTCTAAGTGTTAAAATCCCTCCCTCTCCCGGGTTGTGGTTCTCGTCCAAAAGCCTTCCTCCCCTTGGCGAGAGTTCCCCACAGTGGGGTAGGCCGAGGGTATACACCCCCTCCTGGGTGCTAGCCGGGTACCCACTGCCTAGTTGTTTTCGTATAATACCCATCTTGGTAGAAATACTCTCAAAAGTATTGTTATAATGCCCAAATTACCTTAGCCAGTATACCTTGTTGTATTCTAAGGTTATACCTATACAAAAATGCCGAAATACTATTATACTTCCTTCCGTCACAAAAACCGAAACCCTAGGAAAATCTCCATAGTCAGTTAGAGTATTGTGTAGAAGTTGGTTAGAACTTCTAAGGGTGGTTTAGAGCGGGTTGGGCGCTGAGTTGGAGTTAAGCGATTGCCGGGATCGACTTTAACTAGGATAATTATGGGCTTATCGAGGTAATTATCTTGTTCCTCTGTTGTAATTGGAAATTACATATTGTTAGACTATATAGTTGAAGTATACTATATATATAGAACTGAGCGTTGTTGTCGCAATGTCTTTGGACTTAAGCTGAATAATAAGAAACCTTTTGAAGAAGAGTACTAAACTGTTTTTACTTAGGGCTGTATTCTGATGAGACTTGTGTAGTAGTGCAGTGGAGTAGAATTGTACAGTTAGGTTAGATGTATAACCCCCTGGTTGGCTTGGTAGCCGCCTCGATAGAGAGGAGATTTACGTTGCGGGGAGGTCTGCCAATTTTACGTAGAATGTTCTACGGTTAGACCTAAATGTTAATAAGCCTTGTGGCCTTATAGGTTGAAGTACTACGTGTGGCGCGATCTAGGGCTAAGGAGTAGCCGACGGTTTGAGGTACTGGGCGTTTTGCTATTAGTCGATACTCGTCGCGAGGTATGTGAACCTCTTCCTATCTCTTCTAGCATGATATGTGTGAACTATGTAGTGCGGTAGACGCGTGTGCTAAATTTATTTAGTTGATTTAAAACATAAAGTGTTATAACGGCTTTATGGGAAGTCGGTTATAAACAGCTTTATGTTGGTAAGAAAATACTTGTGGTTTTTAAAAGGTAACTGATTTGAACTATAACTGGCTTGTTATGTGATTAATAGAGAACTTGAAGTAATACTTGGTTTGAGAACTTAAGAGTTATACTAACTTTATGGGAAGTTAGGTATAACGCTTAAGAATGTTTTCTTGATTTGAAATCGGAATGTGTATCGACAAACCAACTGCGGCGTTAATAAAGGAAAATGTTTTGAATAAGTAAGTATTATTAAAACCGGAGAAACTTCCATCTGCATAGAAGCTAAGATGAGACAAAATGATATTTCTAGATCATGGTCATTGTAATAAGATTGTTATAAGCGAGAATATCTACTCACATATAAGACTTATGTTTCTCGGATAGTTTAAAGGAGAATTATATTCTTAAATGAATAAGACTATGAACTACGAAACCTTTCTAAAATGAGAAACTTGAACATTGGAAATTAGGCAAACTTGATCATTGGAAAAGAATGTTGCTACTTGATTTTACAAAGAGAAGTAATCGATTTACTTTAAAAGTATAGTCACTCTATTTTTATACTACGTATTGTGTGACATTGTGAAAGTAACGTATCTTTTAAAGAGTTAATGTATGAAGTACTTTGGGGATAAAACCCGAACTTGTTGGCATATAGTAGAAAGTACCTTGTGTGTATAACTTGATTGTGTTGGTTTGTGATAGCACAGTAATACTTTCTTGTTGATTGATAAGTAAACATGTTAGGATGCTACGTGTGTTAGTATCTTGTGATGTTGAGTAAAGGGGTTTCCTTTGTTGTGCTTATGTTGCTTAACGATAAGTTGTTGTGTTAGTATTTTACATCACTCATCTCTTGAGATGATTAGGGGTTAAGCGCCTCCACGCGGGTAGACTCGGCGGGTCGATGGACCTATGATTCGAGAATACCTCATGCAGTCCCGAGGGCCTATCGCGAGCTACGAGAGTTCCGGAGTTAGTGTCGTCCTTTATGGGCATGCGGTCCATGTGTGCCATGCGATTGCGAAGTCGGGGCGATGCCGGGAGTAGCTACCTCGATGCGGAATACCTCATGCGGGCGATGAGATTGGCCTATCGCGAGTCGCGGAGTTCGAGGTTAGACGCCGTACATTGATCTGCGGGCAAGTGGCGGCTTTGATCATGTGACGGTCTAGGCAGATCTTATGATCTGATTCATGACCTTGTTGATGCTGTGGGTTTTAGTAGTCGGCTATGCCTTCGTACTTACCCCGCAGTTTTATTATGACACAGTGGGACACGAGTGTTCATGTGTTCCTTGGTGCTTTTATATCATGATCGCCAGCGGTGGAAGGTATTCCAGGCATGATTGATGTTGTGGGCACGAGACCCATTGTTATATTTGAGTGATGACTTGAGGCGTGAGTCCACGACTTGACATGTTGCTTTGTAGAAGCGTGGTTTGGTTATCATACATGTCTCTGCTTTATATGATCGCTATGATTTCATTTACGATGTATTTTCGATTTCACATACTCTGCACTGTTATGCTTGACCTCTCGGGCTGCGTTCATGCCGCAGTTGAGGTACACGATCGTTGATCCTAGCTCTGGTCACAGATTTGGCTTAGGAAGCTCCGTTTCTCGGAGGCTTATCATGGTATAGTCCACGCCGTCGTAAGTGTTTACATTCGGGGTTCGGGGCCTGTCCGCCATTGTTGTCATATCATTCTTAAGTGCAGGTCTTGTTGTGGGCAGGGTTTGTAAAAAGGATTAAACTGTTCATGTTGAAAAAGTTGCTATTTATATTTATACTGAAGGTAACCGTTTTTGGTTAGCCTGTCTTCTTATTTCACTGTCTTATTACACTGGTTTCATGTATTGTCTTTATGTTCAGCTGATTACTCTGATGTATGTCTACTTGGGTGCCCGGGGTAAGGCACGATCACGCCAGGTTGGTCGTGACAAAAGTGGTATCGAGCGATTAATCCTCGGAAAGTGTCTCTGCACCGTATCCGATGAAGTCTTGATTATCGGTGTTGTGCACCACACCGATGTCGGGAGGCTATAGGATATTTTAGGATTGGTTTCTATTCTTCTCACTCGAGATCGTGCCTTAGAGCTGTGTTGTAAGTTGGACCTACGGCGTATTTCTTTCCTTACCGTTATGCCTCCGCGTAGGCAACCCGCCCAGGAGGCAAGGCGGCCGAGCTGCGAGTAGAGTTCGAGGTGGCGAGGGCACAGCCCAATCATTACCTAGGGTAGTGCTTCGTTCGGGAGTTTTGCGGCGTCGCTAGCCCCAGAGTTTGGCACGGCGCGCAGCTCCCACGCGCCATGATATTTGAACCTTCGGCCACGGCGATGAATATAGAGTGCAAAGAAAGCGACCACATTAGCTATGGATGTGGCTACCGGAGAGTATACCGATGTACCACGGGTCTTGATGACTATCTAAGAGAGGGTTGCAAGAGTAATTCTTGATTAGGTTGAGCATGGCACGTATGCGGGCTTATGCGCAATGAGCCAAGCGTAGAGATCAGCGGGTTAACGGGCGACGAGAAGAGGCCGTGAGCAAGGTCCTTTGGTAACTTTCGAGGCGAGTCACCTCGCCGTGATTGAATATGCGCATCCACCGCTGCGCAGTGGTCCTCCACGGGTTCGGGGCGTTCGGGTATGCAGAGTTGGTGAGCTCGAGCTTCGGTTCACACTACACGTAGGTTCGGCCACGGATTCGATTTTCCTCGGTGTTCACGCGATGCAGGCGTCATCCGGGAATGTCGTCTTTTAGTTGGTACTTGTTGTACCTACGACCGCCGTCGGTCCGATGTCGATAGAGTGTCCTTGTAGGAGGACTTAGCCTTCAGATCGGTGGGTAGTTCGTCATCTTCCTAGCTATGCGCCTACAGGCGGTTTGATTTGAGCGACTAAGGAGTGAAGATGAATATAGATATATCTTTAACCCTCTAGAGATCGGTATGTGTGATAAGGTGAGTATACCTTAAGTGCTATGTTCGATAATAGTGTGTTAGTCGTGATTAGATCATGGTTGTTTAGCAGAGTAAGATTTTGGGGATAGAGGTGTGAGCCTTAGAGCTTTTTACGTAGAGACCTTAGAGGTGAGGCCATCTCGAGAAAAGGTGTAGTGTTATGTTTGACCACTTATCGGGAGTGCATAGTGCACGTGAGGTAGGTTTGGGATAGGTCCCTCGTAGTGTGGAATGCATGGGGGTAGTTGAGGTCAGAAGACCGCTAGGTTTTGAAACGTGATTTGTGAGATTGTTCGAATCGGGAGCTAGTATTGTGCGGCGTTCTTGGTCGGGTTGAGGAGGCCACGTTGCGTCAACCAGCGGTAGGTTTGGTGGTGGGGCCAGGTTGTGGTGGTCCCGCGTGTTAGGGTTGTGAGGTGTTAGGCCCGAGTTTAGTTAACGTCTGAGTTCGTGGATGCGTTCGACCAGTGGTCGGGCCGATGGGGGCAGCCCATCATGTTCTTCGGTCAGGACCGTTTACTCGGCTGTGTTGAGTTATCAGAAAGGTTGTAAGGCTGCACGGGGTGCCTACCTTCACCTTATGACAGACAGTGGAGCCCAGGGTAGGGCTGTTGTTGTTTCTGGAAGTTTTGCCAAGCATGTGTTAAGAACTCAGGTGAATCTCAGAATCGCATTCGCCCTCGGGCCAGTGTGTGTATCTCAGAGGTAGTCGTGGGGGATTGTTGTCTCCTGTGGAGGAAGTGTTTAAGCTACCATTTCGGTGTTCGGATATCGCTTTGTGGCGCCTTGTAGGGGCGGAAGTGTAAGTTGCGGTTGATTGGTTCGGCGTTGGCAAGATTCGATAGTTGGTTGAGCTTGTTCCGGTGATCGTGGATAGAGTAAAGCTTGTCTAGAAGAGGTTCGCGGCTCGGAGAAATCGTGCGGATAATCGGCGGCGGCGCCAGAGTTGAGTTGACGGTCGGTCTTCTTGAAAGTACCACCGGGGTGGGTGTGGCGAGTTTTGGAATACTGAGAGGAACTTAGCCCGAGTTACTTTGGGCCTTTGAGTTCATGTGAAGGATAGGCGGGTTGCCTATATGATAGCTTTGCCGTCCGACTTAGGAGGCGATGCGTCCGGTCTTTCGTATTGTTATGTTCGGGAAAGTATCGGAGATCCGTCAGTGTTCCCGATTAATGATGACCACGTTAGGGATAGTAACCGAGTTTTGGAAACTGAAGATCGGAAATGTGGTAAGAGTTCGAGTGTCACGATGACCTCGGGGATCGCGTAGTCCGGTACCATTTGTTGGGTCGCCGGGTGACACTAGAACCTCGCGGCAAAGTGACAAAAGTGGTATCGGGAAGAAGCGAGCATGTATGGCGAGAATTGATGTGACCATTTCTTTTGTTTGGAAAAGTGTGGAAGAAGTATATTTTAGACCCGGTGAGGAGTGTTTTGTGGTGATGATTAGAGGTGTTTCTCGTGGACTTTGGCGTAAGTATTTACGCAGTGCATTGCGTGGCGGGATTGTTCTCGTAAGTATAGTAGTGAAGACTATATTGGCGCGTTTGTTTTGAGACTTATAAGGAACATTCGACGAATGTTTCTAAGAGGAGAATGTTATACCGTATTTCCAGTATGTGCGTGGGGCGTGCGTGAAAAAATTTGAAACTTGTACTAAGGCTTGGCGAATTAATTTTGTTCACAACACGTTTAGAGTCGTTTTCGTTTAAACGTTTTCACAACTTTCGTAGGGAATTTCCGCTATGTCATTTTTAATTTTTGCGGATTTTTCCGAGAGGCGAAGCGTGTTGGGCCAACAAGAGGGCGCCACTTGGCACCCTCCCGTTGGCGGGCGTGAGAGCTCGATTGTGGCGATTGGAATGGCTTTAGTTGGTAGGATATTTGTGTGTTAGTTGGTTAAGGGCACTTGGCAAGATTGGCCCTACACTTGCCTTGCACTTGGCAAGATCTTGGCCATTGGTTGGTCATTGGTTGGCCTATAAATACCACCCTATGTTGAAGACTTTCTTCGTCCTAAAATCTTCTAAGTTTTAAAATCCCTCCCTCTCCCTTCTTGTGGTTCTCCTCCATAAAGCCTTACCACTTCCCCATTGGCCGAGAGTTCCCCACCCACCTAGTGGGGTAGGCAGAGGGGTATACACCCCCCCCTCCTTGGGGTGCTAGCCGTGGTACCCCTGCTAGTTGTTTTCGTATAATACCCCTCTTGGTAGAAATACTCAAAAGTATTGTTATAATGCCCAAATTACCTTAGCCAGTATACCTTGTTGTATTCTAAGGTTATACCTATACAAAAATGCCCGAAATACTATTATACTTCCTTCCACAAAAACCAAACCCTAGGAAAATCTCCATAGTCAGTTAGAGTATTGTGTAGAAGTTGGTTAGAACTTCTAGGGTGGTTTAGAGCGGTTGGGCGCTGAGTTGGAGTTAAGCGATTGCCCGGATCGACTTTAACTAGGATAATTATGGGCTTATCGAGGTAATTATCTTGTTCCTCTGTTGTAATTGGAAATTACATATTGTTAGACTATATAGTTGAAGTATACTATATATATAGAACTGAGCGTTGTTGTCGGCAATGTCTTTGGACTTAAGCTGAATAATAAGAAACCTTTTGAAGAGTACTAAAGTTTTTACTTAGGGTGTATTACATGAGACTTGTGTAGTAGTACAGTGAGTAGAATTGTACCTAGGGTTAGATGTATAACCCACTGGTTGGCTTGGTAGCCTCGATAGAGGAGGAGATTTCTGTTGTTGGGGAGAGTGCCGAATTTTACGTAGAATGTTCTACGGTTAGACCTAAATGTTAATAAGCGCCTTGTGGCCTTATAGGTTGAAGTACTACGTGTGGCGCGATCTAGGGCAAGGAGTAGCCGACGGTTTGAGGTACTTGGGCGTTTTGCTATTAGTCGATACTGCCGCGAGGTATGTGAACCTCTTCCTATCTCTTCTAGCATGATATGTGTGAACTATGTAGTACGGTAGAGCGTCACGTGCTAAATGTATTTAGTTGATTTAAAACATAAAGTGTTATAACGGCTTTATGGGAAGTCGGTTATAAACGACTTTATGTTGGTAAGAAAATACTTGTGGTTTTTAAAAGGTAAATCGATTTGAACTATAAGCGGCTTGTTATGTGATTAATAGAGAACTTGAAGTAATACTTGGTTTTGAGAACTTAAGAGTTATACTAACTTTATGGGAAGTTAGGTATAGCGGCTTAAGAATGTTTCTTGATTTGAAATCGGAATGTGTATCGACAAACCAACTGCGGCGTTAATAAAGGAAAATGTTTTGAATAAGTAAGTATTATTAAAACCGGAGAAACTTCCATCTGCATAGAAGCTAAGATGAGACAAAATGATATTTCTAGATCATGGTCTTTGTAATAAGATTGTTATAAGCGAGAATATCCTACTCACATATAAGACTTATGTTTCTCGGATAGTTTAAAGGAGAATTATATTCTTAAATGAATAAGACTATGAACTCTGAAACCTTTCTAAAATGAGAAACTTGAACATTGGAAATTAGGCAAACTTGATCATTGGAAAGAATGTTGCTACTTGATTTTACAAAGAGAAGTAATCGATTTACTTTAAAGGATAGTCACTCTATTTTTATACTACGGGTATTGTGTGACATTGTGAAAGTAACGTATCTTTTAAAGAGTTAATGTATGAAGTACTTTGGGGATAAAACCCGAACTTGTTGGCATATAGTAGAAAGTACCTTGTGTGTATAACTTGATTGTGTTGGTTTGTGATAGCACAGTAATACTTTCTTGTTGATTGATAAGTAAACATGTTAGGATGCTACGTGTGTTAGTATCTTGTGATGTTGAGTAAAGGGTTTCCTTTGTTGTGCTTATGTTGTAACGATAAGTTGTTGTGTTAGTATTTTACATCACTCATCTCTTGAGATGATTCCGGTTAAGGCGCCTCCGTCGCGGGTAGACTCAGCGGGTCGATGGACCTATGATTCGAGAATACCTATGCGAGTCCCGAGGGCCTATCGCGAGCTACGAGTTCGAGTTAGTGTCGTCCTTTATGGGCATGCGGTCCATGTGGCCGTGCGGATGCGAAGTCGGGGCGATGCGGGAGTAGCTACCGATGCGGGAATACCTCATGCGGGCGATGAGATTGGCCTATCGCGAGTGCGGAGTTCGAGGTTAGGCAGCGTCGGTATCTGCGGGCAAGTGGCGGCTTTGATCATGTGACGTCTGACAGATCTTATAATCTGATTCGCGACCTTGTTGGTACTGTGGTTTTTAGTAGTCGGCTATGCCTTCGTACTTACCCGTACAGTGTTATTATAACACAGGTGGGACACAGTGTTCATGTGTGTTCCTTGGTGCTTTTATATCATAGGCGCGGCGGTGAGGAAGGTATTCCAGGCGTGATTGATGTTGTGGGCACGAGACCCATTGTTATATTTGAGTGATGACTTGAGGCGTGAGTCCACGACTTGACATGTTGCTTTGTTGTAAAGCGTAGTTTGGTTATCATACATGTCTCACGCTTTATATAGTGCTATGATTTCATTTCTGATATGTATTTTCAGTTTCACATACTCGGTGCACTGTTATCTTGACCTCCTTGGGCTGCGTTCATGCCGCAGTTGAGGTACACGATCGTTGATCCTAGCTCGAAGTCCGATTCAGTTTGACGTTTGGGAAGCTCCGTTTCTCGGAGGCTTATCGGTGGTATAGTCCCCTGTGCCGTAAGTGTTTACATTCGGGGGTTTGGCGGGGCCTGTCCCGCCATTGTTGTCATATCATTCTTAGAAGTGCAGTAATCTTGTTGTGGCGGGGTTTGTAAAAAGGATTAAAGCTGTTCGTATTGAAAAAGTTGCTATTTATATTTATACTGAAGTAACCGTTTTTAGTTGCTTTGTCTTCTTATTTCACTGTCTTATTACCTGGTTTCATGTATTGTCTTTATGTTCCACGATTACTGATGTATGTCTACTTGGGTGCCGGGTAAGGCACGATCACGCCCGTTCGGTCGTGATGCACCACACCAATAATCGGGAGGCTATAGGATATTTAGGATTGGTTTCCATTCTTCTCACTCTGAGATCGTGCCTTAGAGGTGTGTTATAAGTTGGACCTCTAACGTATTCCTTTTACATGCGATTATGCCTCACGTAAGGCAACCGGCCCGGAAGGGCAAAGCGATCGAGGAGCTGCTAGTGGGACACCGAGTCACGAGGCTCGAGCCCGGCTGTCAGATGGCGAGTTCCACGGCGCCGCCCCCATGAGGGTTTAGGACCGCGGCGATGGTGATGAGACCACAGTACACCTCCAGCCTCCACACCGGAAGCGGATGAGATGGAGTTCTGAAGATGGCCCGATTCTTGGCGGGATCGTGGCACATGAGGCAGTGGATCGCGGCGGTTCGAGCCGGCCCCAGTAGTACCGTGGATTCACCCGAGGCGATTTGAGACTACGGGATTTCACGAGTTGTAGCCCACGAGTTCTACGGTCGAGGCACGAGGATGATCCGCGAGTTCATTCGTCGATTCTGAGAGGATCATGCGGGTGATCGAGCTTGAGACCGAGTCCGTGACGCCGGTTCGCATCACTACGTGATACGCGATCGATTGGTTTGATTCGGGAGTTATCCGGGAGAGCACGCGTCCCGGCTACTTAGGATGAGTTCTCGGAGGCTTTCTCACTCACTTCTTGCCTCGCGGATGAGGAGGGCGCGGTAAGCAATTTTTGTTCTTGAGGCAGAGGGCGCACGCTAGGGAGTACAATGTTGAGTTTGATTCGTTGGCTCGATATGTCCCTGCATTGGTAGCAGATATGGAGGACAGGGTGCATCGCTATGTCACCGGGCTAGATGATTATATGGTCGAGTCTTGTGCGGGTGGCTCTTGACCGAGCATGGATATTACGCGCATGCAGCTCATGCACTTGGATGCAAGGGCGTAGAGCCGACGTTGACAGCGGCGAAGAAGCGGGGCAGCGAGGTCTTTTGGTAGCTATCGTGGTGGCGGCCTCAAAGCGATCTATATTTGCACCACAGCCAGCTCAGAGCACTCATGCACCGTCCTCAGCATAGCCAGGATATTCGAGGCGGACCGGGGCGGGACTTGGACATCGAGCGGCGAATGCGGCGATCGGGACCACCCCGCCGGTGGCCGTGTAGATCCCGCCGAATTGTGGGTATGCTACGGGAGTTTATTCTGATTGTGGCGGCGGGTCACTTTGCGAATTGTCAGACGAGCGCGATCTTGATGGTAGAAGTCGGCTACGAGTTCTTTCGCGGTCTTCTTCATCTCCTACGATTACTCGCCGGAGGGCAAGGTACTCATGGGCCAAAGGTTGCGGCGGTCGTGGCGCGGTCCCGATTCTAGCGATCCTCGAACGCATTTATGCCTTGTCGGCCGGCGAGATCGGGAGGCCTCACTGATGTAAATGCCAGTACCTTATCGGTTTAGGTTATGATGTGTATGCCTTGATAGATCCGGTTCTACTCATCCTATATATCTCCCTTATTGCTAGTAGGATAGGGATAGAGCACGAGTCCATGAACCTTTCGAGGTAGCTACGCGATGGGTTATTCGGTGGTAGCTCGGCGGGTATATATGGCTTGTCCAGTGACCATTTGCAGTCGTCAGACCCTAGCCGACGTGATAGAGTTGGACAGGACTGATTTCGATGTGATCATGGGTATGGATTGGCTAGCTTCTTGCTACGCGAATGTAGATTGCGGAGAGAAAGTAGTATGCAGTTCCGGTTCACGAGCGGTTGTTGAGTGGGAGGAACACGGTGTCGCCGGTGGTAGGTTTATTTCCTACCTCAAGGCTAGGAAGATGGTGCGAAGGGTATATCTACCATCTCGTTCGGGTGTTTGATCACGAGGCTGCGGTACCAGATTTTGATCGATTCGAGTCGAGAGTTCCCGACGTGTTTCAGACGACCTCGGGTATCCTCACGAGAGGAGATTGAGTTTTGTATAGATGTGTTGCGGACACTCTTTATTTCCATTCGCCATACGAATGGCACTGCCGAGTTGAGAGAGTTGATGGACCATTGCGAGATTTCTTGGAGAAGGGCTTCATCAGCCTATTGTTTCTCCACAGGAGCGCCGGTATTGTTCGTGAAGAAGAAGGGCGGGGCGCTGCGCATGTGTTGATCTGACGATTGAACAAGGTGACCATTAAGAACGAATACCCGCTTCCGGGATTGATGATTTGTTCGACCGATTGCGAGCGCGAGATGTTTCTCCAAGATTGATCTGCGATCGGGCTATCATCAGTGCGAGTCGAGAGGCGGATGTCCCTAGGATTGCATTCGGACGTGCGGGCATTATGAGTTGGTCATGTCTTTCGGGTTGACGATGCTCGCGGTATTCATGGATTTGATGAACCGAGTGTTCAAACCATTTTTGGACACGTTTGTGATAGTGTTCATTGATGATATCTTGGTTTATTCTCGCCAGGCCGAGCATGCGGGCGTGCGAGCATTTGAAGCTGTCTTGTGATTCTCGGGACCAGCGATTATCGCCAAGTTTTCCAAATGTGAGTTTTGGTTAGCCCGGTGGCTTTTCTTGGGCATATTGTCGGGTGATGGTATTCGGTGGATCGACCAAGATCGAGCGATCGAGTTGGCCTAGACCTACTACTCGGCAGAGGTTCGCGATTTTACGGGCCTTGCGAGTTATTATCGGCGGTTCGTAGAAGTTTTCTTCTATCTGCACCATTGACTAGGTGACTCGAAGGCGGCCAAGTTTGATGGTGATGCTTGTGGCGGGGTTTCGATTCTTGAAGGAGATCGGCGCCGCCGTTCTTACTCTTCCAGAGGGTCCAGACGGTTATGTTATGTATTGTGATGCGTCAGGCATCGGGCTGGGATGTGTGTTGATGTAGCAGGGTAAGGTTATAGCGTACGCATCCCGACAGCTTAAGAAGCATGAGAGGAACTACCCCACCCATGATTTGGAGTTGGCAGCGGTGATTCACGCCTTGAAGATCTGGAGGCACTATTTGTATGGGGTTCATGTGGATATTTTTACTGACCACAAGAGCCTCGGTATATCTTCACCAGAGGAGTGAACTTACAGCGAGGCGGTGGTTAGAGTTACCAAGGATTACGATCGCGATATCTGTACCACGGGGAAGGCCAATGTTGTGGCGATGCTCTTAGTCGTAGGTCGATGGGAGTCTATCGGATGTGCGGCGAGAGGAGGGGCATGGTTCGCTATTTGCATCAGTTAGCGAGCCTTGGTGTCCGTTTGATTGATTCTGATAGCAGTGGGGTTCGAGTTCGAGAGGTTGCCGAGTCTTCCATCGTCGAGGAGGTGAAGAGGCAACTGTTTGAGGATCCGGTTTTGATTCGGTATCGTGATGCGGCTCTTCATGAGGGGAAGGGTCCTTTTGAGGTAGCACCTGATGGGGTGCTAAGGTTTGAGGTCAGGTTGTGTGTTCGGATATTTGAGGACTTGGCGGAGTTCTAGGGAAGCACACAACGCGCGTTACTCTATCCATCCGGGGTCGACCAAGATGTACCACGACCTTAGATCTGTGTATTGGTGGGATGGCTTGAAGAGGTACGTTGCAGAGTTTGTAGCTCAGTGCCCGTGTTGTCAGCAGGTGAAGATAGAGCACCAGAGGCCCGATGGTTTGTTGCAGACGATAGAGATCCCGACCTGGAAGTGGGAGGTGATCAACATGGACTTTATCATAGTATTACCTCGCACTCAGAGGATACATGATTGTATATGGGTTATCGTCGACAGGCTGACGAAATCAGCCCACTTTCTTCCCGTCAGGACGACTTTTTCGGCTGAGGATTATGCCAGACTTTATATCCGAGAGATCGTCAGACTGCATGGAGTCCCTATTTGGATCATATCGCAGAGGAGCCCGGTTCGGCTAACTTCGGAGGTCTTTCGGAAAGGGTTTAGGGACGCAGTGAGCACAGTCTGCATTCCATCCACGCAGACGGACAGGCGAGCACTATCCAGACTCTTGAGGATATGCTGCGAGTCTGTGTTATTGACTTCAGGGGTAGCTGGGAGGATCATTTGCCTCTAGTTGAGTTTGCATATAATAATAGCTACCACTCCAGTATTCAGATGGCGCCTTATGAGGCCTTGTATGGGAGGAAGTGCAGATCGCCGATAGGTTGGTTTGATGTGGGCGAGTGCGATTAGTAGGACCAGATTTGGTGCAGCGATGGATAAGGTGAAGCTTATCCGGAGCGATTCTTGGCTGAAGTCGGCGAAGTCATATGCAGATCATCGTCGTCGACATCTGGAGTTCGAGGTTGATGATTGGGTTTTCCTGAAGGTATCACCCATGAAGGGTGTGATGAGATTCGAAAAGAAAGGGAAACTTCGGCCCGAGTACATTGGGCGTGTCAGTTGTCCGCGAGGTAGGCAAGGTTGCCTATGAGTTGGATCTGTCGTCCGATCCGGAAGCGGCATCCGGTGTTTCATGTTTCTATCTTTGAGGAGATGTATCGGGGATCCGTCTAGAGTGCATCAATTGGCGATGTCCGGTGGTGAGGGGTTATCGTATGAGAGATTCCCATAGCGATAATCGATCGTCGGGTTAGGCGTCTGCGGACCAGGGCGTGGCTTCCGTCAAAGTTACGTGGCGGAGCGAGCTCGGGGAGGAGATGGCGTGGGAAGGCGAGGAGGACATGAGGCAGAAGTATCCTCACCTATTCCCCACACCTCCAGGTAACTCACTTTCCTACTTGTAAATTTTCATTGTCATATATGCCTAAGTGTTGTTTTGTGGCCGTGTGTGGCATTTGCAAACTGTTTAAGCTTTTTCGTTAACTGTCTTGGGAAGGAACATTCGGGACGAATGTTTCTAAGGAGGGGAGAATGTTATACCCCGTATTTTCCAAAGTATGTACGTGAGGGCGTACGTACAAAAGTTTAGCATTAGTTAGGCATTTTGGACGGAAATATTTGTACACAACTCACTAAAAGAATCGTTTTCCGACGAAACGTTTTACAAAGCTTGCGTAGGGAAAATTCCGGCTATGTCATTTATTATTTTTGCGGATTTTTCCGAGAGACAAAACATTTTGGACCAACGAGAGGGAGACACTTGTCACCCTCTAATTGGTGGACGTATTGGGCGGTAAAGGGGACGATTTGGGGGCTTGTTTTGTCAAGGAGTTGGTAGGATATTTTTGTGTAGTATATGGATAAGGACACTTGCCTAAATCCTCACCCTACACTTGCATAGCACTTGGCTTCATCTTGGCCATTGGTTGGCCATTTCTTGACCTATAAATACCCCCCTTAAGATGAAGAGTTCTTCGTCCACAAATCAAACTTTCCAAGTCTAAAAATCCCTCCCTCTCCCTTGTGAGCTTCTCGTCCAAGAATCTCTCCCCCCCCCCCCTCTATAGAAGCCTAGCCGAAACACCCCTCTCCCCCCCTCTAGCCTAGTGGCTTCGGCCAAGTACACCCCCCCTTTTTGGTAGAAAGTTGTCTTCCAAGTAAGGTTACTATTCCTAAATACCCTAGCCCAAATCCCTTATAGTACTTTAAGTAGAAGTTGTGAAGAACTTCTAAGGGTTTCTTGGAGCTATCGGGCGTCGGACTAGGAGCTAAAACTCGCTCAGGATCGACTTTTAACTTGGATAATTTTGGGCTTATCAAGGTAAATAATCTTATCCTTCTTTTGTAATTAGAGAATACATACTGTAGAAGTATAGGAATAAGTATAAATACTTAGAAGGATATTCTGAATAGAATTGAAATTATCACCGTAGAAGGGTATAACATGAAGAAGAATTAAACTGTACTTACATGGGATTGTTTTTCTGATGAACTTGTATAGCTTACGGGTAGGGAAGTCTTTGCCCGATTTTCCGTAGAATAGAGAACCTCTACTTAGAATCTGAGAATAGTCTAGGCGTTGATAGGCGTATTTGACTATTATAGGCTGATTCTCTGCTTGCGACATATTCGACTTGGCGGTGGATTTCGAGAAGGTATGTGATTCTTCCTATACTCTTAAGCATGATATTTTAAAATATATATATAGTACGGTAGACGTACATGTGTTAACTGAATAATAATTACGGCAATGTCTTTTGACTTAAGCCTGAATAATAAAGATCTTAAAGTCTTCAAAAAGAATTATAAATCAGTTTTGAAAGAAGAAGAATATTTGAAAGGAGCTTAAGAGTTATACTACCTTTATGGGAAGTTAAGTATAACGACTTAAGAAAGATAAAAGGAACAGTTTACTTATGTGTTTATAGAAGACTTATATTGATCTCTGGAAAGTATAATAAAAATGGTTTGATGAGTAGACATAATATGATGCTATGTGTGTTAGTGTCTTGTAACATTTGTATAAGAGAGTATTCTTGTTGTGCTTATGTTGTTTAACGATAAGCTGTTATGTTAGTATAATATCACTCACCTCTTGACATGATACCGGGGGTTAAGCTGCCCTCCGATGCGGGGTAGACTCAGGCGGTCTGGGAACATTTGTATAAGAGAGTATTCTTGTTGTGCTTATGTTGTTTAACGATAAGCTGTTATGTTAGTATAATATCACTCACCTCTTGACATGATACCGGGGGTTAGGCGCCTCCGATGCGGGTAGACTCGGTGATGCAGGACCGTGATTGAGAATACCTCATGCGGGTCGAGGACCTATGCGGAGCTACGAGAGTTCGAGTTAGTGTGCGGGGTTATACCTCATGCGTCTATGTGGCCGTGCGGACTACGAGTCGGGGCGATGCCGAAGAGTATCTACCTCGATGCGGGTTATACCTCATGCGGGCCTATGTGAGTGGCCTATGCGGACTACTGAGTCGAGATTAGGCTTGCATAATGATACTATGGGCGATTGGCCCTGCTTCGATCATTCGCAGCCTAGAAAAGACCTGTTACAGTTTACCTATTGTTGCTATTGTTTATGATGGGGCACTATGTGCGGTTACATTGGTTATTTCGTGCATATTTGTAAATTGGTTTTAAAATGATATGATTTCATTTAAGTATTTTACAGTTTCACATACTTAGTACTTGTTGTACTGACTTCGCCGGGGCTGCGTTAAATGCGGTAAGGGCAAGCGGTGCTAGATCCACATCCTTAGGATCTTTTGCGTTGGTATCGGGAGCTCCATCTTCTAGGAGGCTCGACTTTTAGGTATGATCTCACTGTTGTATATAGTTTTATCTGATCGAGGGTATGGCGGAACCATCGCCATAGTTGTTTACTTCCTAGAGGTATGTAGTCTATTATGCAGTTGGGATGTAAACGCGATTTTGATATATATATATATGCTGAAAAGGCGCCTTTTCTCGATAAAATGTGTCTATTTTACAATTGTTTCATGTCTTATGTTTTATATTCGCTGATTTTCTCTCGATGTATGATCGCAGGTGCGGGTAAGGCACGATCCGCGGCCCGGCTGTCGTGGCGATAAATGCGATCAATGTAAATCTGATTGTCACGACCGATCCGGGCGTGGTGGTGCCTACCCGGGCACCCTAGTGATACAACATCAGAGAAAATCAGCGGAAATAAAACTTAAACATGAAATAAGAGATAAGATCATAAAATAGGCCAACCAAACGGTTACCTTCCAATAAAATATATGTACAAATCTTTCAACCCGAACAGTTTAATCCTTTTTACAAACCCTGCCCACAACAGTACTACAGACCTCTAAGAGTTTTTATACAACATGACGGGACAGGGCCCCGCCATACCCCTGAATGTACAAGAACCTACAACTCAGGGTAACATACCAAAGATAAGCTTACGGAGAAACGGAGCTTCCCAACGCTGAACTGTGATCCTAAGAGCGAGGATCGACAAGCGATGCACCTCTACTGCGGCATGAGCGTAGCCCAAGGAGGTCGATACAACAGTACCAAGTATGTGGCGAAAATAATGTAAATGAAATCATAGTAGTCTATATAAAGCAGGAGACATGTATGATAACCAAACTACAGTTCACCATAAATAAGCAGTCATGTAAGTCAGGGACTCACGCCCTCAGAGTCATCTCTCAAATATAACAATGGGTCTCACGCCCACAACATCAATCATGCCCGTGGAATACCTTCCTCACTGCCGGCAGTCTATGATATAATCACACCAGGAAGTACACATGAACACTAGGTCCCACCTGTGTCATAACAACCGTACTAACAATACTATACAACCAAACCACGAAGCTGACACGGGGCAAGTCGGCCGACTACGGATACCAAGGCCGTGTCACGTGGCGGCCGGGCAAATACGAGGGCTAACTACGGTACCAAGGCCGTGTCACGAGACCGTCACTACTGCTGAGCGGCAAGTGCGAGGGCTAACTACCAGGTACCAAGGCCGAATCAGCCACGAGACGGGGCAAGTACGAAAGCCGACCACCAGATACCAAGGCCGATCAGTAAAAACCTCATGGAGAGCTAGTCCATGGAATAACACTATCAACAGGGAAACGAACCCTCATCATGGCCGCATACCCGTGGACCATCCATCGAGTCAGTATGCCCATGGACTATCATAGTGGAAGCATACCCGTGGGCCACCCATCGTGTCAGTATGTCCAAAATGATCAAGAATAACACGACCGGCCCCTCCATTCGAGAGACGCGGTAACATAAGAATACAACACTTTGCACAACAAGGCTATCATACACAAACATAGGAAAGTTACACACAACTCAAGGTACTTTCATTTTTATGCCAAGGTCCAGGTTTTAACCCCAAATTACTACGTATTTTAAACTCTTTTTAAAGGATCCATTTCTTTTACAAAGGTCACCCGATACCAGCAGTATAGAGTGACTAACATCTTTTAAGTAAGTTAAAACAACTTCCATACTTTCCTTTTAAAACCAAATTAAGGCAATACCATGCCTTCTTTTTAGACCAAAACTGTCACGACCCGAACCCGGGCCCGTGACTGGTGCCTTACCCCGGGCACCCAAGTAGACATACATCAGAGTAATCAGCGGAACATAAAACAAGACATGGAATATCAAGAAGTGTAAAGCGATGTGAGAAAAGCGGCCCGGCATATATATAAATCAACTTAAACCGACGATATCCCATTACAACTCGCCACAAGATTCTCGGACTGCAGAATGATATGACAACAATGGCGGACGGGGCCCGCCATACCACGAATGTAAATACCTACAACGGCAGGACTATACCAGCGATAAGCCTCGGAGAAGCGGAGCTTCCCAAAACGCGACTGCGATCCTAAGGCGAGGATCAACAACGGTGTACCTCTACTGGCATGAACGCGGCCCGAAAGAGGTCGATTACAGTACCAAGTATGTGGCGAAAAATCAGTAAATGAAATCATAGTAGTCTATATAAAGCAGAGACATGTATGATAGCAAACTACGATTCACAATAGATAAGCGATCATGTCAGGGACTCACGCCCTCAAAGTCATCACTCAAATATAACTATGGGTCTCACGCCCACAACATCAATCATGCCCGTGGAATACCTTCCTCACTGCCGGCAGTCTATGATATAAAAGCACCAAGGAAATACACATGAACACCAGGTCCCACCTGTGTCATCATAAAACCGTACGGGGTAAGTACGAAGGCATAGCCGACTACTAAAACCCACAGTACCAACAAGGTCATAAACTGTATCATGAGATCTGTCTAGACCGTCACATGATCAAATCTGGCCACTCGCCCGCAGTATCAAATGTGCGCGTCTAG
Organism: Przewalskia tangutica; assembly: GCA_029844215.1. Taxonomy (NCBI): domain Eukaryota; kingdom Viridiplantae; phylum Streptophyta; class Magnoliopsida; order Solanales; family Solanaceae; genus Przewalskia; species Przewalskia tangutica. The sequence goes on from CM056733.1 coordinate 523,011, forward strand.
CCCTGGAACTTCCCGCAGCTCCGCATAGGCCAACCTCATAGGCCCGCATGAGGTATTCCTCGCATCGAGGGTAGCTACTCCCCGGCATCCGCCTGGACTCGCAGTCCGCATGGCCACATAGACCGCATGACCATAAAGGCCGCACACTAACCTGGAACTCTCGTAGCTCCGCATAGGTCCCCTGGACCCGCATGAGGTATTCTCGAATCATGGTCCCAGACCGTCTGAGATATACCCCGCATCGAAGGGCAGCTTAACCTCCGGGATCAAGTCATGGTGAGTGGTACAATACCAACATAACGGCTGATCGTTAAACAACTTAAGCGCAATCGAGGGAAACCCCTTTACACAATCATCACAAGATACTAACACACGTAGCATCCTAGCATGATTACTTATCAAATCAACAAGAAAGTATTACAAGACTATCACAAACCAACACAATCAAGTTATTCACACACGGTAATTTCTACTATATGATTAACAAGATCGGGTTTTTATCCCCAAAGTACTTCATACATTAACTCTTTTAAAAGATCTGTTTCTTTCACAAAAGTCACACAATACCCATAGTATAAAAATAGAGTGACTATCTTTTTAAGTAAACCCAAACACTTCCTTTTGTAAAATCAAGTAACCACATTATTTTCCAAACGTTCAAGTTTGCCTAATTTCAAATGCTCAAGTTTCTCATTTTCGAAAGGTTTCGTAGTTCATAGTTTTAATCACTTAATGATGTAATTCTCCTTTAAAACAATTTGAGAAACATATACCTTATATGTGAGTAGGTTATTCTTGTTTATAACAATCTTATAACAACAGCCATGATCTAGGAAATGTAATATCATTTTGTCTCATCTTAGCTTCTATGCAGATGGAGGTTTCTACTGGTTTTAATAATACTTGATTAGTCAATACATTTTCCTTTATTAGCTACTGCTGGTGCATTCGATACTTATTCGATTTAGAAATCGGAAACATTATTCCTTTTAAAAACCAAGTACTCATTACTCACGAATGAAGTTTCACACTTTTTAACAAAATTCAATTAAGTCAAGTCTCTTATCTTTTAAGATCAAGTCTTTTAACTTCTTAAATCAATAAATCATTCTTTTTCACTCTTGGCCGTTATACCTAACTTCCCATAAAGCTAGTATAACTCTTAAGCTTTTAAAACTAAGTATTACTCTTACATAAAAATGATTGAGATTCTTTTGAAATACTTCAAGATTATTCAGCTTAAGTCAAAAGACATTGCCGTAATTATTATTCGATTAACAAGCGTCGTCACCGTACTATATATATTTTAAAATATCATGCTCAAGAGTATAGGAAGAATCACATACCGCGACGATTATCGACTAATAGCAAAACGCTCCACTTATAACTTGGCTAGCCTTGTCCACCTTTCAAGTAGAACATTCTACGTGCAGAACTTTCAACCTATAAAGGTTATACAAGTCTATCAACGTCTAGACTACTCGGTAGAATAAATCTAGATACAAGTTCTACGAAAAATTGGCAAGACTTCCTACCCAAACTTCACAAGTCTCTTAGAATACAGTCCTATGTAAATCTGATTCAATTCCCTTCTTATATACTTTCCTTGTATATACCTTATACTTAATTCTTATACTTCAATAGTATATATTCAATTACAAAAGGGAGACAAGATATTTACCTCGATAAGCCCATAATTATCCAAGTTTAAATGTCGATCCTGAGCAACGTTTAGCTCCTACTCTGGGCGCTCCAACCCACTCCAAAAAACCCTTAGAAGTTCTACACAACTTCTACTTAACACTTCAACCGACTATGAAGGTTTTCCTTAGGGTTTCGTTTTGAGACTAAAAGGACATAAGGTAGTATTTTCGGGCTCTACGTATAGAGGTAACTTTTGGAATACTACAAGGTATAAGGCTAAGGTATTTTGGGTATAGTAACAATACTTGGAGAGTATTTCTACCAAGAGGGGGGGGGTATTTTATGAGAACAACTCAAGGTAGGTGTTATACCCCGTATTTCCAGAGTATGTACGTGAGGACGTACGTAGAAAAGTTGAAGCTTAAAGTATGTGTCACGACTGTTCGGGCAGTGGTAGTGCCTTACCCGCACCCAAGTAGTCATACATCGAGTAATCACGGAATATAAAACAAGACATGAAACGATTGTAAAGAGACACGTTTTATGTGAGAAAAAAGTCGCCTTTCGCATATATACATAAACATAGTTTTGCGATACATCCCAACTGCATAGGACTACTGCACTTAAGGTAACAACTATGGCGGGACAGGGCCCCGCCATACCCTGAATGTACAAACTATCTACAATACAGGAGATCATACCAAAAAGTAGAGCCTCCGGAGAAGTTGGCGCTCCTGACACCCCTGCAATGAGATCCTAAGGAGGTGGAGCTAGCACTGCTGCCCTTACTGCGGCATGAACGCAGCCCAAGGAGGCGTACAACAGTACTAAGTATGCGAATCGTAAAGTACTTAATGAAAACATTTCATTTTAAAAATCGATTTACATATATGTATGAAACAACGAAGGTAACCGCATAGTGCCACATCATAAACAAGAGCAACAATAGGTAAATCAGAGTCTTTCCTAGGCTGCGAATGATCGAGCAGGCCAATTGCCCATAGTATCATTAAGCAAGCCTAATCACGGACTCCGTAGTCCGCATAGGCCACTCGCGTAGGCTGCGTAGAGCGTAACCCCGCGTCGAGGTAGCTCCTCGGCGTCGTCATGGACTCGTAGTCGCGTAGCCACATAGACCGCATGAGGTATAACCCCGCACACTAACACGGAACTCGCGACTCGCATAGGTCACCTGCACCGCGTAGGGTGTCCTCGCATCATAGTCACCTGCATTGCACGAGGTATACCCCGCGGAGGGCACTTAACCCCGTATTTATGTCGAGAGTGAGTGATATAATACTAACATAACTTATCGTTAAACACATAAGCACAACAAGAATACCCTTTTATACAAGCGTTACAAGACACTAACACACATAACATCATATCATGTCTACTTATCAAACCATTTTATTATTCTTTCCATAGATCAATGTAAGTCATAAAAACACATAAGTAAACTGTTCCTTTTATCATTCTTAAGTGTTATACCTAACTTCCCATAAAGCTAGTATAACTCTTAAGCTTTCTGTTTAAAAACCAATTAGTTCTCTTCTATTAAAAATGATTCAGTATTCTTTTGACATGCATCAAGACTCTTATTATTCAGTCTTAAGTCAAAAGACATTGCAGTAGGTATTATTCGGGCTTAAGTCAAAAGACATTCGTAATTATTATTCGATTAACACATATGCGTCTACCGTACTATATATATATTTTAAAATATCATGCTTAGGAAGAATCACATACCTTCCGTGAAAACCTCACCGCCAAGTCGAATATGTCGCTTGAGAATCGACCTATAACGATCAAATCGTCTATCAGCGTCTAGACCGCATTGTATAAAGCTTTAAGCGAGAGGGTTCTATTCTATGGGAATTTGGGCAGCACTTCCTACCCGTAAGCTATCTGATCTCTTTGTAAGCAGTCTATGTGAGTACAGTTCAATTATTCTTCCTTTTAACCCTTCTACTGTGATAAGATTTCAATTATATTCTGTAATATTATTCTAAGTATTAAATTCTTAATTATATTGTTCTACATTATGTATTATCTTATACAAAAGATGGTTAGGATTATTTACCTCGGTAAGCCCAATAATATCCTAGATATAAGTCGATCAGGAGCAAGGCTTAGCTCCTAAGTTATGCGCTCAGATAGCTCGAAGGAAACCTAAGTTCTTCACAACTTCTACAAAGTACTAAGGGATTTGGGCTAGGGTATTTTGGGCATTATAACAATACTAGAAGGCAACTTTTCTACCAAGGAGGGGGTAGATTTCGGCTAGGCTAGGGGAGGGTTGCCTCGTAAGCTCACTCAAAGGGGGTGTGTTTTGGACGAAAAGGCTCGAGGGAGAGGAGCGGATTTCAAGACTTGGAAAGCTTGTTTGTGGATGAAGAACTCTTCATCACAAGAGGGGTATTTATAGGTCAAGGGATGGCCAACCAATGGCCAAGATTATGCCAAGTGCAAGGCAAGTGTAAGGTCAAGATTAGGGCAAGTGTACCTAGCCAACTTGCACACAAAATATCCTACCAACTACTTGACAAAATTGGCACTCCATTCGGCCATATTGACGCCTCACGTCCACCAATTGGAGGGTGACAAGTGTCGCCTCCCGTTAACAAAGTGTTTCGTCTCTCGGAAAAATCCGCAAAAATTAGAAATGACATAGCCGGAATTTATCCTACGCGAGTTGTGTAAAACGTTTCGTCGGAAAACGATTCTTTTAAGGAGTTGTGCCCAAAAAAAACGTCTTGTGCCTAAACTTTAAGGCTAGACTTTCGTACGTACGCCCTTACGTACATACTCTGGAAATACGGGGTATAACAGTATGCAAGGGCCGAAATTTTTGTGCACAAGTACCGAAAAGAATCGTTTTCCGACGAAACGTTTTACAAAACTCGCGTAGGGTAAATTACGGCTATGTCATTTCTAATTTTTGCGGATTTTTCCGAGAGACAAAACATTTTGGACCAGCGAGGCGACACTTGTCACCTCCAATTGGTGGGCGTATGAAGAAATGGGGCGAGTGGATGGCCTTTTTTGTCAAGGAGTTGGTAGGATATTTTTGTGTAGTAGATAGAATGGACACTTGCCTAAATCCTCACCCTACACTTGCCTTGCACATGGCTTCATCTTGGCCATTGGTTGGCCATTGCTTGACCTATAAATACCCCCCTTTAGATGAAGAGTTCTTCATCCACAAATCATTCTCCAAGTCTTGAAATTCCCTCCCCTCTCTTGTAGTATTTTCGTCCAACACCCTCTCCCCCTCTAGCCTTAGTGGCTTGGCGAGAGCCCTCTAAAGCAAGCCCTAGCCGAAACACCACCCCCCTCCCTTGGTAGAAATGTTGTCTTCCAAGTATAGTTACTATTCCTAAATACCCTAGCCCAAATCCCTTATAGTATTTAAGTAGAAGTGGTGTAGAACTTCTAAGGGTTCTTGGAGCTATCGGAGCGTGCATTTAGGAGCTAAACCTCGCTCAGGATCGACGTTTATACTTGGATAATATTGGGCTTATCGAGGTAAATAATCTATCCTCCTTTTGTAATTAGAATATACACACTGTAGAAGTATAGGAATGAGTATTAAATACTTAGAAGGAATTACAGAATATAATTGAATTGTTATCACTGTAGAAGGGTATAAAAGATGAATAATTGAATTGTACTTACATAGGACTGTATTTACAGTAGACTGTATAGTTTACCGGGTAGGGAAGTGCTGCCCAAATTTCCATAGAAGAACGTACGTAAGAACTCAAAAATGTTAAGATTTGAGTCTAGTAAAAATTTGTCGGAATTATGGAATTGTCGAAAAATGAAATGTTGTGACGAATGGGAGGGCAACACGTGTCACCCCCTAGATTGGTCTTGGACGAAAATCAACATGGGTATAAGGGTCATTTGACCATTTTTAAGATGACAAGTCTTGCAAGTAGTAGAGCTTGATATTATTGACTTGGTCAATGGGACCACTTAACATGATATTTAAAATAGATGCATCCAAACCACACATATGTATTAATCTTAGCCCTCCATGTTGCTATATAAGGATACTAGTAGTGAGACAAGCTTTCTATACTTAGAAAAATTTCAAGAAAATTGGATGAACAACCATAGTGCTCTCGGGTTTGGTTATGCAAAGGGAGACAAAAATTTGTTTGTTGTCCAATAAGCTCCAAACTTTAAACCAAGGTTCATGAGGGTATTGTAAGGGTATCTCAATAGAAAGATCCCGGAAAAAGATTGTTTTCGTATTAGTCGCAAGGTGAAAACCTAGTTGCTTTTCTAGGTTTTGATTGGAAGATTAGAGGGAAGTTGTTTGTGATATTCTAAGGGTCTCAAGTGGCGGATTGAGGTGTCAAGAAGAGGCTCTAAGTTTCTAAGGAACGACTTTGGATTTGAAGTTGGATTAAGACTCGTTGAGGTAACAATCTTGTTCTCTTAAAGTGTTACAAGATTATATTGTTGTTAGCCTTACATTTTACTAGCATGATGTATATGTGTTGAAGATTTATAAGTGATATGGATGGTTGTAGCCTAAAATCCAAAATGACATATTAGCCATTTGAAGTTAGATTACAATTTGGTCGTATTTAGAATCGTCGCATGTTACTTACTTGAAGATTGTAGTAGTTATAAGCGATTGCGACTTGATATCATGTTATGCTAACAATTTGGATTGAAAAGGAAATTGGATAAGAATTGGTGTTGTTGTATCTCAAGTTGCCGGATTTACACTTGTAGTTGTATTAGTTTGATATCAATTGTGGGGCGGAATTTTACACGTCTAGTAAGCGTGTAATCCCCTATTGTTAATTGCATTGTTGGGCCTTAAATGTGGCGTGTTTGGTTATTGAATTCGGCATTGAAAAAGGTGGCAAAGTATGTAGAAACAAAAGAAGTGCTGTCCGATTTTCCGTAGAATTTAGTGACTTTGCACTTATAATATTCTACGTCTGAAGTAAGAAGTTAATGGACGTATTATGGCCATTATAGGTTGAAGTACTAAGTATAGCGTATTCTACTTGAAGGATGGAATAGCTCAAGGTTGTAGTACATTGGAGCATTTTGCTACTTGTCGACAATCGTCGCGAGGTATGTGAACCTCTTCCTTCCTTTGGCCTGATTCTATGTATGGAATATACATGTGGTATTATTTCATGTTCCTTCTACTCTTAGAAGTTAAGAGGTATGTTTGTGATTTACTATATGTAAAGGTTATGTCTAAGTTATCCTAAGTCCTTACCGAGTCTTATGGGGGATGTTGGTAAGAGTCGTTAAGAGGTATTTTGGAGCCAAGTTGACTTGGCTAATTTACGGCAGGAATGAGAATAAGTATCGAACAAGCCATTGCAGCGTTAATAAAGGAAAATGTAATGACAATTGATTATATTAAAATGAGTAGAATTCTCCATCTGCATAGAAACTAAGATAAGACAAAATTGTATTACATTTTCTAGATCATGGCTACTTGAATAAGATCGTTATAAATAAGTATAACTTATTCACAACGCACCAAAGTATATGTTACATAATTTAAAAGAGTTTACGTATGAAGTTTTTAAGACTATGAACCTTGAATTCTTAAAAGGTTAAGAAACTTTATTTTTCAAGTTATGGGACTTGATTTCTAAAGGAAGAAATGACTTGATTTAATTGTATAGAATACATGATTTGGAAAGCATGGATTTCTTGATGTTCTAAAGATAAGAGGTTTTAAATTCTCAGTTAAGAAACTTGATTTCTAAGGTTAAGAGACTTGAAGTATTTTAAAAGTTACGTAACTTGATTTGAAAGTATAAGTCTCCTGGTTATAAAAAAAATGAATTAGTCTAAGGCATAAAGTTAGTATAACGGCTTTATGGGAAATTGGTTATAATAACTTTATGGAAGATTAAGAGAATGGTTTTCTCAAGTAATATAAACAAAGAATGACTTGAAATAAAGAAGGGCAAATTGTTTTAAAGGTACCAATTGCTTAAGGTTTCAAGAAAGAAGTCACGTGATTTAGAAGCCGGTAAATGTATTTCTAAAAGGTATTGTGACTGTCTTGAAAAGTAGATATGACTTGATACTACGGTTGTTAGTATCTTAGAAGTTTTATTTGAAAAAGAGTCATTTTTTAAAAAGGATTAGAGGTGCGTAGTACGTTGGGTTAAATTCCCGGATTTTATATGACATTATCGCATTCCAGAAATGGGCCGGGTAGTATACCTTTATGGGCAGACTATATGACATTACCGCGTCCCAGAAATGGGTCGGGAAGTATACCTTTATGGGCAGACTATATGACATTACCGCGTTCCAGGAATGGGCCGGGCAGTATACCTTTATGGGCAGACTATATGACATTACCGCATCCCAGGAATGGGCCGGGCAGTATACCTTTATGGGCAGACTATATGACATTACCGCGTCCCAGGAATGGGCCGGGCAGTATACCTTTATAGGCAGACTATATGACATTATCGCGTCCCAGGAATGGGCCGGGCAGTATACCTTTATGGGCAGACTATGTGACTTTATCGCGTCCCAGTTGGGTAGGCGATATAAGCGTCCTCCATAAAGGGCCGGAGGTAAGTAAGTTATATGGTAATGAACTTGATCATTTTCCTAAGTATGTACGTAAGAAAGTGACTATAACTTTTATTGAAAAATGGGAAAAGATAATAAGGTACGATTAAGTTCACGAGATGGTAATGACATGGTAGGTTCAGGTATTTACCCTTTTTACACTTACCTCTGTCATGCTTTTATACAGATATGTTTTAATTGTTGTACCTTACTTCCGTTCCATATTCGGTACCTGTTGTACTGACCCCCTTCGGGGGGCTGCGTTCATGCCCGCAGGTATTAGGTGCACAGGTTGGTGATCCTTGCTCTTAGGATCTCGGTTCAGTTTTTGGTAAAAATCTCCATTTACTCCGGAGGCTTATCTCTTGGTACGGTTTCCCCTAAGGTTGTAGATTCATGTATATTCAGGGGTATGGCGGGGCCCTGTCCCGCCACTGTTGTTATGTTAAAACTCTTAGAGGTCTGTAGTCACATATTGTGGGTCAGTTTGTAAAGGAAAGGAGGCAACTGCTTCGGTTGTATATATATATGTCCAGGAAGGTAGCCCTATCGGCTAACCTGTTGTTTTATTTCTGTTGTTTTATTTTATAAGTTTCATGTATGTTCCGCTGATTATCTCTGATGTATACCTGTAAGGGTGCCCAGGTAGGGCACCAGTCGCGGGCCCGGGGTCGGGTCGTGACAAGTAAGAACTGGAGCCGTCGTCAACTTTTCCTTGATGGCGGAAGCCGCTTCTCACAAGCTTCTCTTTGGAACATATTGCTACGAGTCGCCTAGTCAATGGTGCCGATATCGGGCGAATCGCTCACAAACCTACGATAATAACTCGCTAGCCCCAAGAAGTGCGCACTCCGTCGAGTAGTAGGTCTCGGCAAGTTTTGACCGCTCGATCTTTCTTTGTATCTACCTGAACACCGTCAGCCCCGATAATGTGCCCCAAGAATGCCACTGAGGCCAACCAAAACTCACACTTGGAGAACTTGGCGAAAAACTGTCGGCACCAGAGGACCCCAAGTACCGTTCTCAAGTGATCTGTGTCACGACCCGAACCCGGGCCCATGACTGGTGCCTTACCCCGGGCACCCCAGTAGTCATACATCAGAGAAAATCAGCGGAACATAAAACAATAACATAAAATAACAGAAGTATAAACAATAACCTGTGAAAACTTGCCTTTCGGCATATATATAGAAACAACAACTCTTTCAACCTGAACAGTTTAATCCTTTTTACCAACCCTGCCCACAACAGTACTACAAACCTCTACGAATGATATGACAACAACGACGGGACAGGGCCCCGTCATACCCCTGAATGTAAGCACCTACAACAACAGGACTATACGAATAAGCCTCGAGGAACGAGCTTCCCAAGCGTTGAATCGTGACCACTGAGCGAGGATCAACGGCGGTGTACCTTTACTGCGGCGTGAACGCGGCTCGAAGGAGGTCGATAACAGTACCAAGTATGTGAAACATGAAGATCAGTAAATGAAATCATAGTAGTCTATAGAAAGCGGGAGACATGTATGATAACAAACTACGATCACAATAAATAGCGATATGTCTAGTCGGGACTCACGCCTCGGTCATCACTCCAATATAACAATGGGTCTCACGCCCACAACATCAATCATGCCCGTGGAATACCTTCCTCACTGCCGGCAGTCAATGATAGAAAAGCACCAAGGAATACACATGAACAACAGGTCCCACCTGTGTCCAAATAAAATAGTACAGGGTAAGTACGAAGGCATAGCCGACTACTAACACCACGATTAACAAGGTCATAAAGCGTATCCACGATATCTGTCTGCAGGCCACATGATCAAAGCGGTCGCCGCCCGCAATATCAAATGTGCGCGTCTAGCCACCGAACTCCCGCACTCGCATAGGCCAATCTCATAGGCCCGCATGAGGTATAACCCCGCATCGGTAGCTACTCCGGCGTCGCCCCGACTCGCGATCGCGTAGCCACATGCACCGCATGACCATAAAGGCCGCACACTAACACGAACTCTCGTAGCTCCGCATAGGCCCGACCCGCGTGAGGTATTCTCGAATCATGGTCCTGCATCGCTGAGTCTACCCCGCATCGGAGGCGGCTTAACCCGAAACACGGTGAGTGGTATAATACCAACATAACGATTTATCGTTTAAACAACATAAGCACAATCGAGGAAAACCCTTTACACAAACATCACAGAATACTATCACACGTAGCATCCTAATATGATTACTTATCAAATCAACACGAAGGTATTACAAGGCTATCACAAACCAATATAATCAAGTTATTCACACATAAGGTACTTTCTACTATATGATTAACGAGATCGGGTTTTTATCCCCAAAGTACTTTATACAATAACTCTTTAAAGGTATGTTACTTTCACAAAAGTCACACAATACCCGTAGTATATAACAATAGAGTGATTATCTTTTGAAGTAAATCAAAACACTTCTCTTAGTAAAACCAAGTAACAACATTCTTTTCAAGCGTCAAGTTTGCCTAATTTCAAATGTTCACGTTTCTTATTTTAGAAAGGTTTCGTAGTTCCTAGCCTTATTTATTTAAGAATATAATTCTCTTTTAAACCATCTGAGAAACATAAGCCTTATATGTGAGTAGGATATTCTAGTTTATAACATTCTTATTACAGCAGCCATGACCTAGGAAATATCATTTTGTCTCATCTTAGCTTCTATGCAGATGGAAGTTTCTACTGGTTTTAATAATACTTAATCACAAAACATTTCCTTTTATTAACGCTGCGATGGTTTGTCGATACACATTACGATTTCAAATCAAGAAACATTCTTAAGCCGTTATACCTAACTTCCCATAAAGCTAGTATAACTCTTAAGTTTTCAAAACCAAGTATTACTTCAAGTTCTTTATTAACACATAACAAGCGCTTATAGTTCAAATCGATTACCTTTTAAAACCACAAGTATTTTCTTATCAACATAAAGTCATTATAACCAACTTCCCATAAAGCCGTTATAACACTTTATGTTTTAAACCAATCAAATACATTTAGCACTTTGTCGTCTACCGTGCTACATAGTTCACACATATCATGCTAGAAGAGATAGGAAGAGGTTCACATACCTCGCGACGAGTATCGACTAATAGCAAAACGCTCAAGTACTTCCAACCGTCGCTACTCCTTAAGCCAAGTAGATCGCGCCACACGTAGTACTTCAACCTATAAGGCCACAAGGCGCTTATTAACATCTAGATCTCTTCGTAGAACATTCTACGAAAATTCGCGGCCTCCCACCCCGCCATGGCGTAAATCTCCTCTATCGGGGCCGGCTATCAAGCCAACGGGGGTTATACGCCTAATCGGACGTGCACAATTCTACCTCACGTAAAAGCTACACAAGTCTCAGAATACACCCTATGTAATTACGAAGACTCTTCTTTCGAAAAGGTTTCTTATAATTCAGGCTTAAGTCAAAAGACATTGCCGATACTACGTTCAGTTCTATATATAGTATACTTCAACTATATAGTCTAACAACATGTAATTTCCAATTACAATAGGGGGACAAGATAATTACCTCGATAAGCCCATAATTATCCAAGTTATAATGTCGATCCTGAGCAAGGTTTAGCTCTAACTCCGTGCGCTCCAACCCGCTCCGAACCACCCTTAGAAGTTCTAACCAACTTCTACTTAATACTCCAACTAACTATGGAGATTTTCCTTAGGGTTTCGGTTTTGTGACTGAAGAGAAGTATAATAGTATTTCTGGGCTTTTCGTATAAGTATAACCTTAGAATACTACAAGGTATACGGCTAAGGTAATTTGGGTATAGTAACAATACTTTTGAGAGTATTTCTACCAAGAGGAGGGGTATTATACGAGAACAACTAGGCTAGGGGGGGGTACCCCACGGCTAGCACCATAAGGAGGGGGGTGTATACCCCTCGGCCTACCCCACTGTGGGGACTCTCGACGAGGGCAAAGGGTGCTCTCGGCCAAAGGCCTTTCTCAAAGGGAGAGGGGAGGGACGAACCACTACAAGGGAGAGGGGAAGGCTTTCAAGACTTAGAAACTTTGTGGAATGGATGAATAAGTCTTCCAAAGGGGGGGTATTTATAGTACAAGCCAAGGCCAACCAATGGCCAAGATCTAGCCAAGTGCTATGCAAGTGTAGGGCCAAGATCAAGCCATGTGCAACCTTATCCATCTACCCAAAAATATCCTACCAACTCCTTGACCAAACAATGGCCAATTCGTCCAAGCCAACCGCCCACAACGCTCCAATGAGAGGGTGACAAGTGTCGCCCTCTTGTTGGTCCAAAATGTTTCGTCTCTCGGAAAAATCCGCAAAAATTAAAAATGACATAGCCGTATTTTACCCTACGAAAGCTGTGAAAACGTTTCGTCGAAAAACGACTCTAAACGGGTGTTGTGAACAAAAATAATTCGGCCAAGCCTTAATTACAAGTTCAAATTTTCTATGCGCCCCACGCATATACTGAAATACGGGGTATAACATTCTCCCCTCCTTAGAAACATTCGTCCCGAATGTTCCTTCTAAGTCTCAAAACAAACGCGCGCCGGTATAGTCCTCACTGCTATACTTACGAAAATAATCCTGCCACGCATGGCTACAGAAACACCCGTGCAAAATACCTCCATCCAAGTCCACGAGGAAACACCTCTAACATTACCACAAACACCTCTCTTCGGGGTCTAAAATATACTTCCTTCGCACCTTCTCCTTATAAAAGGAATGATCACATCTATGCCCGCCATACATGCTCGCTTCTCCCTTTAGTCGTTACTTTTGTCACTTTGCCGCGAGGTTCTAGCATCACTCCGGCGACCCAACAAATGGTACCGGGCTGCATGCGATCCCTGAGGCTGTCGTACACTCGAACTCTTACCACATTTAAATCGTCGCTTCCAAAACTCTGGGTTACTATCTCTAACGTGGTCATCATTAACTGGGAACACTCTGGATGGATCTCCGATACTTTCCCGATCATAACAATACGAAAGACCGGATGACAAAAGCTAACATATAGGCAACCTGGCCTATTCTTCACATGAACTCAAAAGGGCCCAAAGTAACTCGGCTAAATTCCCTCTGTTTTCCAAAACTCGTCACACCCAACCCGGGGTGGTACTTTCAAGAAGACCGACCGTCAACCTGAACTCTAAGCGTCGTCGCTGATTATCCGCACGATTTCTCTGAGCTGCCAGAACCTCTTCTAGACAAGCTTCACCCTATCCACATCCTGCTGAACACGTATGAACCAACTATCTGAACCTTGCCAACGTCGAACCAATCGACCGGCAACTTACACTTCCGCCCCTACAAGGAGTCACAAGGCGATATCCGAACACTGAAATGGTAGCTATAAAACACTTCCCCAACAGGAGATAACAATCCTTACAACTACCCCTGAAATCCAAACAGTGGCCCGAGGGCGAACGCGATACGGAGACTCACCTGAGTTCCTAACCCTGCCTGGTAAAACTTCCAGAAAGAAACAGCCGTAACCTGGGCTCCACTGTCTGTTCATAAGGTGAAAGCAGGCACCCCGTGCAGCCTTACCACCTTTCAGATATACAAACACTGCCGCGTGAATGGTCCTGACCGAAGAACACGATGGGCTGCCCCCATCGGCCCGACTACTGGTCGAACGCATCCACGAACTCGTACGCTGGTTAACTGAACTTGGGCCAAACACCCTTGTGATCCTACCACAAGGAGGAACCATCACAAACTGACCCCACCACCAAACATGCCGCGGGTTGACCCGCAACGTGGCCTCAACCCGACCCGGCAACGCGCAAAACGCTAGCTCCCCGAAGGAAAACTCTCACTAAACACGTTACGAAAACCTAGCGGTCTTCTTAGCTCAACTACCCTCTTTCATTCCACACTACTCAGGGACTTATCCCACAAACATAACTCACGTGCATAATGCACTCCTATAAGGGTCAAACATGAACACTACACCTTTACTCGAGATGGCCTTACCTCTAAGGTCTCCACGAATAACACTCTAAGGCTCACACTTTCTCTATCCCCCAAATCTTACTTGGTTAACTAACCAAGATTTCTAATCACAATATACACTCTGCTATCAGAACACAACACTTAAGATATACTCATCTCATCATACGCTACTAATCTCTAGAGGGTTAAGGATAAACTCAGATTCTTGCTTCCACTCCCTTAAGTCGTTCTAATCAAACCTGCCCCGTAGGGCGCATAGCTAAGGAAGGTGACGACTACCCATCGATCCTGAAGGCTAAGTCCTCCTACAAGGACACTCTTTCGACATCAGACCCTGACGGTCGTAGGTAAAACAAGTACTAACTAAAAGATGACATTCCCCGGGATGACGTCTGTCACACTGTGAATACTGGGGGAAAATCAATCCAGTGGCCGAACCTACACGTAGCCGTGAATCTAAGCTCGAGCCCGACCAACTCCTGCATACCCCGAATCGTCCTGAACCCTGTGGAGGACCTTTCTGCACTGGTAGATATGCATAATCTAATCCGCTGGTGAGGCGACTCGCCTCAAAAGTTACTAAAGGACCTTCTTTGCTCGCCCTCTTCGTCGCCCGTTAACCCGTCGATCTCACGTTTCTCGGCCGCGCATAAGCCCGCATACGTGCCATGCTCAAGCCTAATCAAGAATTACTGCACAACCTCTCTTAGATAGTCATCAAGACTCGCGTACATCGTACACTCTCTGTAGCCAAATCCATATCTAGTAACAGGTCGCTTTTTGCAATCTATACTGCTTTCGGCCGTGGAATCAAGGTTCAAACATCATGGCCGCAGAGGAACCGCCGCCGTGCTAAACTCTGCTGGCTTAGTGACGCCGCAGAACTCCCGAATGAAGCACCACCCAGTGATGATTGGGCTCGTGCCCATGTAACCCTTCAGATTTACTCGCACTCCTCACGCCGCCTCCCGAGCCGGGTTTGCCTACGCGAGGCATAGCAGTAAGGGAAAGAAATACGTGAGAGGGTCCAACTTACAACACAACTCTAAGGCACGATCTCGAGTGAGAAGAATAGAAACAAATCCTAAATATCCTATAGCCTCGATTATTGGTGTGGTGCACAACACACCGATAATCAAGACTTCCATCGATACGGTCTGTAGACACTTTCCGAGGATTAATCGCTCGATACCACTTTTGTCACGACCGAACCGGCCCGTGGATCGTGCCTTACCCGGGCACCCAGAGTCATACATCGAGAAAATCAGGAACATAAATCAATAACATAAAATAATGTAAGTAAACAATAACTGTGAAAACTTGCTTTTCGCATATATATAGAAACAACAACTCTTTCAACTAACAGCTTTAATCCTTTTTACCAACCCCGCCACAACAAGATTTACAGCACTCTACGAATGATATGATAACAACGACGGACAGGGGCTCGCCATACCCCTGAATGTAAGCACCTACAACAACAGGGGACTATACCAAGATAAGCCGCCGGAGGAACAGAGCTTCCCAAACGCTGAACTGTGACCCTACGAGCGAGGATCAACGACTGTTGTACCTTTACCTGCAGCATGAACGCAGCCCGGCGAGGTCGAGACAACAGTACCAAGTATGTGAAACATGAAGATATCAGTAAATGAAATCATAGTAGTCTATAGAAAGCGAGAGACATGTATGATAACCAAACTACCATTCAATAAATAAGCGAATATGTCTAGTCGTGACTCACGCCTCGGTCATCACTCCAATATAACAATGGGTCTCACGCCCACAACATCAATCATGCCCGTGGAATACCTTCCTCACCGGCAATAATGATAGAAAAGCACCAAGGAATACATACGAACAATGTGTCCCACTGTGTCCAAATAAACAAAGATAAGGTAAGTACGAAGGCATAGCCGACTACTAACACCTACGATACTAACAAGGTCATAAATCAGATCACGATATCTGTCTGCAGGCCACATGATCAAAGCTGGTCGCCGCCGCAATATCAAATGCGCGCGTCAGCCCCGAACTCCCCGCACTCGCATAGGCCAATCTCATAGGCCCGCATGAGGTATAACCCCGCATCGAGGGTAGCTACTCCGGCATCGCCCCGACTCGCATCCGCACGCCACATGCACCGCATGACCATAAAGGCCGCACACTAACTGGAACTCGTAGCTCGCATAGGCCCGGGACCCGCATGAGGTATTCTCGAATCATGGTCCTGCATCACCGAGTCTACCCCGCATCGGAGGGCAGCTTAACCCCCGGAAACACGGTGAGTGGTATAATACCGACATAACAGTTTATCGTTTAAACAACATAAGCACAATCAAGGAAAACCCTCTACACAAACATCACGAATACTATCACACGTAGCATCCTAATATGATTACTTATCAAATCAACACGAAGGTATTAAAGGCTATCACAAACCAATACAATCAAGTTATTCACACATAAGGTACTTTCTACTATATGATTAACGAGATCGGGTTTTATCCCCAAAGTACTTTATACAATAACTTTAAAGGTATGTTACTTTCACAAAAGTCACACAATACGTAGTATATAACAATAGAGTGATTATCTTTTGAAGTAAATCAAAACACTTCTCTGAGTAAAACCAAGTAACAACATTCCTTTTCAAACGTCCAAGTTTGCCTAATTTCAAATGTTCACGTTTCTTATTTTAGAAAGGTTTCGTAGTTCCTAGCCTTATTTATTTACGAATATAATTCTCTTTTAACCATCTGAGAAACATAAGCCTTATATGTGAGTAGGATATTCTAGTTTATAACAATCTTATTACAAAATGCATGACCTAGGAAATATCATTTTGTCTCATCTTAGCTTCTATGCGGATGGAAGTTTCTCTTGGTTTTAATAATACTTAATCACAAAACATTTCCTTTTATTAACGCTGCAGTTGGTTTGTCGATACACATTCGATTTCAAATCAAGAAACATTCTTAAGCCGTTATACCTAACTTCCCATAAAGCTAGTATAACTCTTAAGTTTTCAAAAACCAAGTATTACTTCAAGTTCTTTATTAACACATAACAAGCCAGTTATAGTTCAAATCAGTTACCTTTTAAAAACCACAAGTATTTTCTTACCAACATAAAGCTGTTATAACCAACTTCCCATAAAGCCGTTATAACACTTTATGTTTTAAACCAATCAAATACATTTAGCACCTGTACGTCTACCGTACTACATAGTTCACACATATCATGCTAGAAGAGATAGGAAGAGGTTCACATACCTCGCGACGAGTATCGACTAATAGCAAAACGCTCCAAGTACTTCCAACCGTCGGCTACTCCTTAAGCCAAGTAGATCGCGCCACACGTAGTACTTCAACCTATAAGGCCACAAGGCGCTTATTAACATCTAGATCTCTTCGTAGAACATTCTACAGAAAATTCGGCAGCACCTCCCCCCCCGCAACAGCGTAAATCTCCTCCTCTATCGGGGCCGGCTATCAAGCCAACCAGGGGGGGTTATACGTCTAATCCGGACGTGCACAATTCTACCTCACAGAAAAGCTACACAAGTCTACTGTAATACAGTCCTATGTAATTACAGTTCAGTACTCTTCTTTCGAAAAGGTTTCTTATAATTCAGGCTTAAGTCAAAAGACATTGCCGATACTACGTTCAGTTCTATATATAGTATACTTCAACTATATAGTCTAACAACATGTAATTTCCAATTACAATAGGGGGACAAGATAATTACCTCGATAAGCCCATAATTATCCAAGTTATAATGTCGATCCTGAGCAAGGTTTAGCTCCAACTCTGTGCGTTCCAACCCGCTCCGAACCACCCTTAGAAGTTCTAACCAACTTCTACTTAATACTCCAACTAACTATGGAGATTTTCCTTAGGGTTTCGGTTTTGTGACTGAAGGGAAGTATAATAGTATTTCTGGGCTTTTCGTATAAGTATAACCTTAGAATACTACAAGGTATACGTCTAAGGTAATTTGGGTATAGTAACAATACTTTTGAGAGTATTTCTACCAAGAGGAGGGGTATTATACGAGAACAACTAGGCTAGGGGGGTACCCCACGGCTAGCACCATAAGGAGGGGGGGTCTATACCCCTCGGCCTACCCCACTAGGGGGGGGGACTCTCGGCCAAGGGGGGGGAAAGGGTGCTCTCGGCCAAAGGCCTTTCTCAAAGGGAGAGGGGAGGGACGAACCACTACAAGGGAGAGGGGAAGGCTTTCAAGACTTAGAAACTTTGTGGAATGGATGAATAAGTCTTCCAAAGGGGGGGTATTTATAGTACAAGCCAAGGCCAACCAATGGCCAAGATCTAGCCAAGTGCTATGCAAGTGTAGGGCCAAGATCAATCCATGTGCAACCTTATCCATCTACCCAAAAATATCCTACCAACTCCTTGACCAAACAATGGCCAAATCGTCCAAGCCAACCGCCCACAACGCTCCAATGAGAGGGTGACCAGTGTCGCCCTCTTGTTGGTTTAAAATGTTTCGTCTCTCGGAAAAATCCGCAAAAATTAAAAATGACATAGCCGTATTTTACCCTACGAAAGCTGTGAAAACGTTTCGTCGAAAAACGACTCTAAACGGGTGTTGTGAACAAAAATAATTCGGCCAAGCCTTAATTACAAGTTCAAATTTTCTACGTACGTCCTTACGTACATACTCTGGAAATACGGGGTATAACAATCTGCATGCTCCTGCTCTGTGCGCGAATAAACCAGGATGTCATTAATGAATACTATAACAAACATATCCAAAAATGGCTTGAACACCCGGTTCATCAAATCCATAAATATTGCTGGAGCGTTGGTCAAACCGAAAGACATCACCCTGAACTCATAATGCCCATACCGGGTCCTGAATACAGTCTTCGGGATGTCTGCCTCTCTAACTCGCACCTGATGATAACCAGACCGCAGGTCTATTTTGGAGAAACACTTCGCACCCTGCAACTGGTCAAACAAATCATCAATCCTGGGGAGGGGGTATCTATTCTTGATGGTTACCTTATTCAGCTGCCTGTAGTCAACACACATACGCAGCGTTCCATCCTTCTTTTTAACAAACAAAACCGGCGCTCCCCAGGGAGAAATACTAGGCCTAATAAAGCTTTCTTCCAACAAATCTTTCAGCTGGTCCTTCAACTCAGCAGGTGCCATTCTGTACGGCGGAATAGATATAGGCCGAGTGTCTGGCAACACATCAATACAAAACTCAATCTCCCTTTCTGGAGTAATACCTGTGAGATCATCTGGTAATACATCCGGAAACTCTCTAACCATCGAATCGATCAAGAATCGGCCTCTGTGTCGAATACGGAACGGATGATAGATGTACCCTTTCTGCACCATCTTTCTAGCCTTGAGGTAAGAAATAAACCTACCCCTCGGCGACGCTGTATTGCCCTGCCACTCGATAACCGGCTCACCGGGAAACTGGAATCGGACCAACATGTCTCTACAGTCAACGTTGGCATAATAATAAGCCAACCAGTCCATACCCGTAATGACGTCAAAATCTGTCATCTCTAACTATATCAAGTCTGCCAGGGTCTGTCGACTGTATATAAACACCGGGCAATCTTTGTACACCCGCTCAGCTAACACCGAATCACCCACTGGCGTAGCTACCTCAAAAGGTTCTATCGACACCGGCTCTATCCCTATTCTACCAACAATAAGAGGGGACACATAGGACAAGGTAGAACATGGATCTATCAAAGCATAAACGTCACACCATGAAATCAATAATGTACCTGTGATGACATCCGGGGAAGCCTCCTGATCTTGCCGGCTGGCTAAAGAATATATGCGGTTCTGTGGATCCAGGTAGAACTAAGACCTCCACCACGACCTCTGCCGCGGCCTGCCGGTCCGTGAACACCCTTCCCTCCGGGGCGCATACTCACAGAAGATGAAGAACCGGCGACTGACCCTTTAGGCTGAATCGTACCACCCATGCTGCCTCTGGTCGGACAATCCCTCTTCAAATGGCCCTGCTGGCCGCAAGAGTAACAAACTCCTGGAGAAATACGACACTCCCCACGATGGGACCTACAACATCGACCACATCGAGGTAGGGGTAGCCTCATCTGCCTGGAACCCCGATTCCCCTGGGAACCCGAAGCCCTGGAGCCCTGACCTGCTCCTGAATAACTCGGTCGACCAAACCTTCTGCCAGAAAACCAGGAAGGAGCACTCGGCTACTGAAATGTAGACATGGCTCGCCGAGGTTGTCCGCCTAAAATTACCACGAAACCCTGCTGTCCCGCCTCTTGGGCCGGCTTCAGTCCGCTAATCCTCTCTCTCTCTGTCCTCTATCCCCTGTACATAAGCCTGCATCCTGGCAATATCCATACCTGGCTGAAGAGCCACTCCCAAGCATGCAGTAATCATATAACGGTCTAGCCCCATCATAAAGCAGTGAACTCTGTCCGCCATGTCAGCCACAATAGTGGTCGCATACCTGGCCAATGAATCAAACTCCAGGTTGTACTCTCTGATGGTCCTCCCATTCTGTATCAATGTCAAGAACCTATCCACGCGGGCTCTTCTCATCTCATGAGGCAAAAAGTGATCAAGGAAGGCCTCTGTGAACTCATCCCAAATAGCTGGAAGAGCACCCACACCTCTAGACAACTCCCATGACTCAAACCAGTTCAACGCAATATCGCGTAACCGGTAAGAAACTAACACAACTGACTCTGTCTCCGAGGCCCTAAGCACCTGCATAGTCCGTTGTATCTGCTGAATAAACTCCTGAGGATCCTCCTCAGATCTCAGACCATAGAACTCGGGTGGATTGCAACCCAGAAAATCCCGAATCCTCAAACTGTCGGCTCTAGGGTTAGCTACCTGCTCCTGTCGGCGCTGCCCTGCCACTATGCTAGTCAATAACATGATATGCTCTTCATAATCTCTACACGCTGCCCCTGGCTGCGGAACTGGAGGCTCAGGTATCGGAATCTCTGGAGCTACGGCCGCTCTCGGCTCCTCTAATACTGACGGCGTGGCTGAACTCGCCGACCCGCCCACAACCTCAGGCATAGTCTGGGCCTGAGTCCTAGTAACCCTCCGCGTACCACTAGCGCCTCGCCGCTGCCTTGCCCCGGCCTTCGCCTTGGAGGCATAAGCGATACATAAGAATAGGTCGAGAGAGGATTTAACCTAATAAGACTCTGCACGATCTCATAGAGAAGAATGAAACCAATCCTAAATGTCCTGCGACCTCACGATTATAGATGTGGTGCACAACACACGATAATCAAGACTCTACTAGACACGGTCTGTAGACACTTTCCGAGACTAATCGCTCGATACCACTTTTGTCACGACCCCATCAAGCTCGCGATCGTGCCCTACAGGCACCCTTCAGTATACATCGAGAATAGCAATGAACATACATAAACTCATAAAATACTTAGACAGTAAAATATCAACAGGCTAGCCGATAAGTCCACCTTCCGTAAAATATACAAAACGCAAAAATAAAACAATTACATCTTTGTTCTTACAACCCAATCCACAAGATATGACTACAGACCTCTAAGAATAACAACTATGACGGGAGAAGGCCCCGTCATACCCCTGAATGTACATCTATCTACAACATCAGGGAAACTGTACCAAAAGACAAGCCTCCGGAGAAATGGAGCTTCTGACACCTGATCAGTGATCCTAAGAGTGAGGATTCACCACCTGCTTACCCCTACCTGCGGCATGAACGCAACCCCCGAGGAAAGGCGGTCAGTACAACAGATGTACCAAGTATGCAAAACTGAAAGTACTGAAATGAAATCATAAGGTCTAAAATAAAGTTGGAGACATGTATGATAACTCAATTAACAGTACAATGTGCCTTACTAACAATGAGAGTAATCAAGAGTATACTTTACTGCATAAAAATAGGAGGCTCATGATCAAAGTAGGGCCACTCGCCCGTAGTATCATTAAGCAATCCTACTCCTGGGACTATTTCACCCGCATAGGTCCTGTGGACCCGCAATGAGGTCATCCGCCTCGCATGGGACTAATTCACCCGCATAGGACTATTTCACCCGCATGGGCCTTGTGGGCCCGCAATGAGTACAAATTCCGCACTCGCATCATGGGTATCAAATCCATGGAAACAGTAGTAACTCGGGGCTTTACCCCGCAAGAATAACATAACCTAGCACAACCGGCTATCATACATAACATAAGCCCTACCGGTTTATCATACATAACATAAGTACCACCGGCTTATCATACATAACATAAGCAAGTTAAGAAATCCCCTAACTTCTTATTAACCTTATTTATATACACTCTCATTTTAGTTTACTTAAGGCACTCAAATGTCATTAAAAAATCCGGGAATTTAACCCAAAGTACTATGTACTTCTATTCTTTTAAAATGACTCTTTTTCATATAAAACTCCAAGATACTAATAACCGTATGTCACGACCCGATCTCGGGCCCGCGACTGGTGCCTTACCCCGGGCACCCTAGTGATAACAACATCAGAGAAAATCAGCGGAAATAAAATTTAAACAGGAAACAAGAGACAACATAAGAAAATAGGCTAACCAAAACGGTTACCTTCATGTATATACATATAACTGAACAGTTAAAATCCTTTACAACCCTGCCCACAACAGTACTACAGACCTCTAAGAATGTAACAACAACTATGATGGGACAGGGCCCCGCCATACCCCTGAATGTACAAGTATCTATAATGACAGGGGACTATACCAAAAGATAAGCCTCCAGAGAAACGGAGCTTCCCAACGCTGAACTGCGATCCTATGAGCGAGGATCAACAACTGGTGTACCTCTACCTGCGGCATGAACGCAGCCCGGGAGGTCGATAACAGTACCAAGTATGTGAAACTGAAAATATCAGAATGAAATCACATTTCATCATTTTATAAAACCATTTCGCAATAAGTAAACAGTTAGGTCAAGTAAGGGGACGCATATCCCCAAAATGATCACTCACACGTAACTATGGGTCTCACGCCCATAATATCAATCATGCCCGTGGAACTCATTCCTCACTGCCGGCAGTACATGATGTAAAACAACACCCATATGTGAACCTGAACACTAGATCCTGCTCGCTATCAAACCGATCGGGCCAAGTAGAATAGCCAACTACCAGTCCGAAGGCTAGTCATAAAACTTCACGGGCAAGGTACGGAAGCCAACTACCAGTTCCAAACCAGCCACGCAACTGGCCGAGGCAAGTATCTAAAGCTAGCGTACAATAGCCTACCGTCTCACGAGATATGACCGTGGCAAGTATCTTAAGCTATCTACCAGAGCCTGCCGATACACGAGAAATGACCAGAACAAGTATCTAAAGTGTGCCTGTAACCACATGTACAACTCAAGCCCGTGATCGCTCGTCACCGCGGCAAGCTTCATGGATTAGCGGTCCATGGACTAACAACATAACTCTCACAATGACCGCATGCCCCGGCATCTTACCTCGGTATAAGCATGGCCATGAAACCATCCCATCGACGATACCCGTGGGCCACCCATCGTGTCAGTATGTCCAAAGGAAATAACAAGATAATACTCAATGTGGAAGCATACTCGTGGACCATCCATCGTGTCAGTATGTCCAAAAGAAATAACCAGATAATACTCAAAGTGGACGCATACTCGTGGACCACCCAACATGTCAGTATGTCCAAGCAATCAATCAGATAGCCGACCCTCCCCGAGGGACACGGTAGCACAGAATCAAAACACTTGCACAACAAGGCTATCACAACAAACATAGGTAAGTTCAACGTACTTTCATTTTATGTCAACAATCCGGGTTTCAACCCCAAAATACTACATACTTTCATTCTTTCAAAAAGACCTCTTTTTACGTAAAAGCCACACGATACTAATACTCGTAGTATCAAAACACTTTTTCTTTTCAAACCAAATTACTTCACCTTCGTAAAAATCTTTACAAGACTTTTAAAATCAAGTACTATATACTTTTAAAACCAAGTGCTTTTCTTTTAAAACAACATCAAGTATACTCTTTAAAACCCAAATAACTTACTCTTTTCAAAACAAGTAACCTATACTTAAATCAAGTTACTTCTCTTGTTCCGAAATCAAGTCTTTTTGCTTTCAAAATCAAATCTTTCTTTTATCCGCATAAAGTCGTTATAACTAACTTCCCATAAAGCCATTATAACACTTTATGTTTTAAACAAACAAAATTCATTTCACACACGTACGTCTACCGTACTATATAGTTCACAACAATCATGCTCAAGAGTATAGGAAGAATCACATACCTCTTCGGCTTAATCCACAAGTTAAGTCGAGTATGCCGCGCGCAGAAAATCCACCTATAATATTCACAATACATCTATCAACTTCTAGTACTCTTCGTAGCATATTCTAAATAAACAGTTCCTTATTCTACGGAAAATTCGGCAGCACCTCCCCCCTGCAATCACATAAATAACCTCCCCCTAACAAGGCCTGCTACCAAGCCAACAACTCCAAGGGGATTACACGTCTAACCGGACGTGTACAATTCTGCCTTACCATAATACTACACAAGTCTACTGTAAATACAATCCAATGTAAATACAGTTCAATCCTTTATAATAATCCTTCCAATATATCTTATACTCAATTCTAAACTACTACAATATGTAATATCCAATTATAATAGGGGGACATAGATCATTACCTCGATAAGCCCAAAATTATCCAAGATTATAAGTCGATCCTGAGCAATGTTTAGCTCCAACTCCTTACGCTCCAACCCGCTCCAAGCGACCCTTAGAAGTTTCTAAACAACTTCTCTTAACACTTCAACCAAGCTATGAAGATTTTTCTAGTGTTTCGTTTTGCGACTATTGGAATAAAGTAGTATTTCCGGGCTCCTAGTATTGAAATAACTTTGGAATACAACTAGGGATACTAGGCTAAGGTATTTGGGATTATACTACAATACTTGAAGTATTTTTTACACAAGTGGGGGAGGTGGACGCAATCAACTAAAAGGGAGGGGATATTTTGCCTTGGAAAGCTTAAGTGTGGATGAAGAATAAGTCTAGCATTAAGGGGGTATTTATAGAGGAATCAAGGGTCAAGATCTATGCAAGTGTGTGGTCAAGATTGGGCCATGTGTGTTGTTACACCCCGTAGTTCAGGTCATGCGTTTGAGAGCGTACGAAAGGGGGTAAGACTTAAAATTTTCGAAGGATAGGTTGACGGATTGTTCCGGATGGGTTTTAGTCAACTTTGAGGCGGGTTATGACCCGGTACATTGAGAGTTCCTAATTGTTTCAAAGGCCTAGGGCGTAGTTCGTTGAGTCTAGATTCCAACGCAACCAACCGTTCGTCGATAAGACATCAGAGTAGGAAGTTATGAGAGTTACAAGTTCAGTGCGCAGTCGGGCAGAAATGTGTTTCGGACAAAGGCGATGGCGCGGAAATACCGAGGGCCGCTGAAATTGCAGCGCTTGCGCCAGACAACAGGGCGCGCGCCTAAGTTGAGAGGCTGCGGAGGTTTCAGCGCCGCGGCGCCGAGGCGGGATTTTGGGCGGAAAAAACTTAGGAAAAGTCAGATTTTTCTTTCAAAAGACCTTGGGAGGGTGACAAGTGTCCCCCCCCCCCCCCATCTGATTTTTGCATGCATTATATTGACCAAGCCTTCAAGACTTGGTCATATTTCATCTCTCTCTCTTAGACAAAAGCTCCTCCTTCTCTCTTAAAAGTTCAAGCTCCTCCTTCTCTCTAAAATCCCAAGAGACATTCTAGCCTTAGGAAAAATCTGAAAAAGTAAAAGCAAGAAGGAAGCTTGTGGCAAGCTTGTGAAGGTTGTTGTGGTGGTGTTCTTGAGAAGGAATCTAGCAAGTTGTTGGAAAAATTTGGCTAAAGCTCTAAGGTAATGATTCTTCCTTTAGAATTAGTTTTTAGTGTTTCATGTTCAGAAGAAAGAACTTGGGATAGTGAATAATGCTCTTAGAGTCATTGCATGCAAGAAATGTGGTTTGGATATGGAAGAATTGGTTAAGAAGATATAATGAGCATGTTGTAGCCTAAAAACTACCTTAGAATTGTTAAGTGAATTGTTGTACCTTATGGGGCAGAATTTTACACACCCAAGTTTAGGTGTGTAATCCCCTTTGAAATGTTGGATTGTTGAGCCTTAAATGTGGCGTTTGGATGATAAATTCGGCCTTGTGAAATGTGGCAAAGTATGTAGAAACAAAGGAAATGCTGCCCAATTTTCCATAGAATTTAGTGGCTTTGAGTTTAGATTATTCTACATTGAAATTAGAGGTTAATAAACATATCATGGTTATTTTAGGTTGACATATTACTTGCGGTAGTTTGGACTTAGCAAGTGGATTGATCAAAAAGGTATGTGAAGCTTTCCTATCTTTTGAGAATGAGTATTTGTATCTATGTAGTACGGCAGACGTACAAGATTTAGTATTCTTACTTGTTTAAGAATAAATAAAGACTTGTTTTGTTTTAAGAAGTATAAGTCCCTTGGTTAAGGGAAAAGTATGATTTTTGTCACGACCCGAACCCGGGCCCGTGACTGGTGCCTTACCCCGGGCACCCTAGTGATACAACATCAGAGAAAATCAGCGGAAATAAAAACATGAACATGAATTAAGAGACAAGATAAATAAACAGGCCAACCAAAACAGTTGCCTTCATCATATATACATAAATACCCGACGCTTATCCTTTTACAAACCCCGCCACAACAAAGGCTGCTGCACTCTAAGATTTATACAACAACTATGACGACAGGCCCCGCCATACCCTGAACGTTCAAGAACTTACGGACTGTGGTAACATACCAAAGATAAGCCTTCACGAAACGGAGCTTCCCAAAAACGAAATGAGATCCTAAACGCGGATCGACAACCGATGTACTTCTACCGCGATGAACGCAGCCCCGGCGAGGTCGATAACAGTACCAAGTATGTGAAATCAGAAAATCAGTAAATGAAATCATACTAGCCTATAAAAGGTGAGACAGTATGATAACCAAACTACGATACACACATAATGATTATATCAATTCGTGGTCTCACGCCCAACATCAATCCCGCCTGAGTGCCTTCTCATCACTGCTGGCCTATGATATGATAACAACAAGACGGAATCCAAATGGAGCATACCCGTGCGCTATGCATCGTGTCGGTATGTCCAAAGGGAACAAATAAGACAACATTCCAAATGGAAGCATACCCGCGCGCTACGTCGTGTCGAGATGTCCAAAGGGAAACAATAAGACAACATTCCAAATGGAAGCATACCCGCGCGCTTACGATCGTGTCGGTATGTCCAAAGGGAAACAATAAGACAACAAGGCGGTAATCAAAGTGAAGCATACCCGCGCGCTACGATCGTGTCGATGTCCAAAGCGATTAACAAAGTAACACTATCAGCGAACGCATCTGCGGAATTTATCTCACACCGCCGGCCACGCCCAAGTAAGTTCTCAACAAGTCAACCGACCCTCCATCGAGAGACGCGGTAGTATAGAAACACAATTCTTGCACAACAAAGGTTATCACAACAAGCATAGGCAAGTTTCACAACAACAAGCATAGGCAAGTTTCACAACAACAAGCATAGGCAAGTTTATACACAACTCGAAGTACTTTCATTTTATGCCCAAGTTCGGGTCTGTAGTACCGTCTGTAGCACCACCTCGGGTAAAGAATGGGCCTCTGTCCTGGTAACCCTCCGTGCTCTACTCGCAGCTCCCTCTGTTGCCTTGCCCTTCTGGGCTCTGGTTGCCTTGCGTAGAGGCATAACTGGTACAAACGAAATACGTCAGAGGGGTCCAACTTATAACACAACTCTAAGGCACGATCTTAGAGTGAGAAGAATGGAAACCAATCCTAAATGTCCTGCAGCCTCCTGATTATAGATGTGGTGCACAACACATCGATAATCAAGACTCTACTAGACACGGTCTGTAAACACTTTCCGAGGACTAACTGCTCTGATACAACTTTTGTCACAACCCGACCCCGGGCCCGTGACTGGTGCCTTACCCCGGGCACCCTAGTGATACAATATCAGAGAAAATCAGCGTAAATAAAAACTTAAACATGAAACAAGAGTTATGATAATAAAACAGGCCAACCAAAACGGTTGCCTTCTTGCATATATACTGAATTGAACAAGCATAACCTTTACAACCCCGCCACAACAAGATTACTGCACTTCTAAGAGTGTTATAACAACAATAACGGGACAGGGCCCCGCCATACCCCTGAATGTAAGTACCCACAACGACAGGGAACTATACCAAAGATAAGCCTCTGGAGAAACAGAGCTTCCCAAAACGCTGAACTGTGATCCTATGGCGAGGTCAACAATCGCGGTTTCTACTGCGGCATGAACGCAGCCTCGGCGAGGTCGATAATATGTACCATGTATGTGAAACTGAAAATACTGTAAACGAAATCATAACAGTCTAAATAAAACAGGAGACATGTATGACAACCAAACTACAGTTCACGACATAAAAGCAGTCATGTTGTCACGACCCGAACCCGGGCCCGTGACTGGTGCCTTACCCGGGCACCCAAGTAGTCATACATCAGATAAAATCAGCGGAACATAAAAACATGACATGAAGCAAGAGATATTATATATAAATAGGCCAACCAAAACAGTTGCCTTCTGTATATAAATACATAAAAACCCGAACAATTTAATCCTTTTTACAACCCCGCCACAACAAGATTACAGTTGTCACGACCATCTGGCGCGTGGATCGTGCCTTACCCTGCACCTGGCGACACAACATCGTAGAAATCAGGAACATAAACAACAACGTGAGATAACAGAAATATAAAACAATAATCAGGAAAACTTGCCTTTCGCATAAATATAACCATCAACTCTTTTACAAATGAATTTAATCCTTTTTACCAACCCCGCCACAACAAGATTACTGCACCTCTAAGAATGATACGACCACAAGTGGCAGTGGCCCCGCCAAACCCCCGAATGTAAACACTTACTACGACGGTGACTATACCACCGATAAGCCTCCGAGAAACGGAGCTTCCCAAACGCGAATCTGTGACCACGAGAGCTAGGATCAACGATCGATGTACCTCAACTGCGGCATGAACGCAGCCTCAAGGAGGTCAAGCATAACAAAAATTTGTATGCGAAACAAACAAAATAAATAAATCAGAAATGAAATCATAGTAGTCTATACGAAGCGGGAGACATGTATGATAACCAAACTACGATTCACCATAAATAGCGATGTCAGAGTCGGGGACTCACGCCTCAAAGTCATCACTCCAATATAACTATGGGTCTCAAGCCCATAACATCAATCATGCGCCGTGGAATACCTTCCTCACTGTCGGCAGTCTATGATAGAAAAACACCACGGAATACAAATGACACGTGTCCCACTGTGTCCAACTAAAACCGCATGAGGTAAGTCTGAAGGCATAGCCGACTACTAACACCTACGTACCAACAAGGTCATGAATCAGATTATAAGATCTCTGCATCGTCACATGATCAAAGCCGCCACTTGCCCGCAGATCTAATGCGCGCGTCTAGTCCTGAACTTCCCGCAGCCGCGTAGGCCAATCTCATCGCCCGCATGAGGTATTCCCGCATCGAGGTAGCTACTCCCGCGTCGCCCCGACTTTCGAGCCCGCATGGCCACGCGACCGCGTGCCCATAAAGGACGCACACTAACCCGGAACTCGTAGCTCCGCATAGGCCCTCAGACCCGCATGAGGTATTCTCGAATCATGGTCCTGCATCACCGAGTCTACCCCGCGTGGAGGGCTTAACCCCTAATCACCTCAAGAGATGAATGCCACAATACTATCATAACGACCGATAGTTAATAAGCACAATCGAAACCCCTTACACAAACATCACAAGAGACTAACACACGTAGCATCCTAACACGTTTACTTATCAAGGCAACAAGAAAGTATTACAAGGCTATCACAAACCAATACAATCAAGTTATTCACACAAGGTACTTTATACTAACAAGTTCGTATCTATCCCCAAAGTACTTCACACATTAAAATCTAAAAAAGATCTGCTTTTTCACATAAGTCACACAATACCCGTAGTATAAAATAGAGTGATCGTCCTTTAAGAAAACCAAAACTCTTACCTTTGTAAAATCAAGTAACAACATTATTTTCCAAACGCC
The DNA here is from genome assembly GCA_029844215.1 of Przewalskia tangutica. Taxonomy (NCBI): domain Eukaryota; kingdom Viridiplantae; phylum Streptophyta; class Magnoliopsida; order Solanales; family Solanaceae; genus Przewalskia; species Przewalskia tangutica. Next base: position 553,445 of record CM056733.1, read on the forward strand.
CAAGTTTGCCTAATTTCAAATGTTCACGCTTTATTTTAGAAAGGTTTCGTAGTTCATAGTCTTATTCATTTAAGAATATAATTCCCTTTTAAACAATCTGAGAAACATGAGTCTTATGTGAGTAGGATATTCTTGTTTATAACAATCTTCTTACAGCAGCCATGATCTAGGAAATATCATTTTGTCTCATCTTAGCTTCTATGCAGATGGAAGTTTCTACTGGTTTTAATAATACTTAATTATTCAAAACATTTCCTTTTATTAACGCTGCAGTGGTTTGTCGATACACATTCTGATTTCCGAAATCAGTAAAGCATTCTTAAGCCGTTATACCTAACTTCCCATAAAGCTAGTATAACCCTTAAGTTTTCAAACACCAAGTATTACTTCTCCTTTCAAAATGATTCAAAAGTCTTTTGAAATACTTCAAGTTCTTTCTTATCATATAACAAGCCAGTTATAGTTCAAATCAGTTACCTTTTAAAAACCACATGTATTTTCTTACTAACATAAAGCCGTTATAACCAACTTCCCATAAAGCCGTTATAACACTTTATGTTTTAAACCACTCAAACACATTTAGCACATGACGCTCACCGCACTACATAGTTCACACATATCATGCTAGAAGAGATAGGAAGAGGTTCACATACCTCGCGAGTATCGACTACAGCAAAACGCCCAAGTACTTCCAAACGTCGGCTACCCCTTAAGCCACGTGGATCGCGCCACACGTAGTACATCAACCTATAAGGCCACAAGGCGCTTATTAACATTAAGATCTCATCGTAGAACATTCTACCAAAATTCGGCAGACTCTCCCGCAACAGCGTAAACCTCCTCTCTAACGAGGCCTACCAAGCCAACCAGTGGGTTATACATCTAACCCTAACGGTACAATTCTACTCCACTGCACTACTACACAAGTCTCTGTAATACACTATGTAATTACTGATTCGATTCGATTTTCGTGCTTAAGTCCAAGGACATTGCCACAAGCTATGTTCGATTATATATATATAGTATACTTCAACTATATAATCTAACGACATGTAATTTCCAATTACAAATAGAGGACAAGATATTTACCTCGATAAGCCCATAATTATCCGAGTTTAATGTCGATCTGGGCAATCGTTTAGCTCGACTCCGAGCGCCCCACCCGCCTAAACCACCCTTAGAAGTTCTAACCAACTTCTACACAATACTCCAACTGACTATGGAGATTTTCCTAGGGTTTCGTTTGTGATCGACGGAAGTATAATAGTATTTCGGCTTTTCAGATAGGTATAACCTTAGAATACAACAAGGTATACGGCTAAGGTAATTTGGGCATTATAACAATACTTTTGAGAGTATTTCTACCAAGAGGGGGGGGTATTATATGAAAACAAACTAGGCTAGGGGGGGGTACCCCACGGCCACACCACAAAGGAGGGGTGGCTACCTCGCCTACCCTACTGTGGGAACTCTCGGCGAGGGGGCCTCACGAAAAGGGAGGGAAGGCTCTCAAGACTTAGGCATTTTGGATGAAGAAGTTCATCAAAGGAGAGGGGTATTTATAGCACAAGCCAAGGCCAACCAATGGCCAAGATCTAGCCAAGTGTATAGCAAGTGTAAGGCCAAGATTCACCCAAGTGCCCCCTAGACCCTAATTCTTACAACTCTCACAAATATATACACAAAAATCAACCAAGACTTGCTCATTCAATCGGCCCTAACGCCTTCAGTCCACCAACGAGAGGTGCCAAGTGTTGCCTCTCGTTGGTCCAAAACGTTTCGTCTCTCGGAAAAATCCGCAAAAATACTAAATGACATAGCCGTAATTTATCCTTCGTAAGTTAGGTAGAACGTTTAAAAACGACTCTAACCGTGTTGTGCACAAACATATTTCGCCCGCGGTGCCACGTGGGGTGACACGTGTCTCCCGATTCGTCCAAAATATTTCGTCTTCCAAAATATCTATAACGGCCAAAATCTCAAAATCAAAGCGGGCCCACAAAATCAGAATTTCTCCCGTGGGCCCCACGTGACCATTTCCAAAATAAAATTCCATAATTCTAATATAATCTAAGAAGTCCAAAACCAAATATGGGAATCCAATTCCCATTAACGAACCTTTTTCCTTCACAAAACCGAAACTTTTCCGTGGAAAATTCACCTCTTTCTTCCTTTCCAATCTTTCTCGTGATTCTCGCACGACGCCCTCGCATACGCACTGGAACTACGGGGTATAACATTCTTCCCCCCTTAGAAACATTCGTCCCGAATGTTCCTTCTAAGTCTCCAAACAAACGTGCGCCAGTATAGTCTTCACTACTATACTTACGAAACAATCTGCCATACCTGGCCACAGAAATACCTGCGCAACATACTTATATCCAAGTCTACGAGGAAACACCTCTAACATCACCACAAATAATACCACTTTTGTCACTTTGTCGCGAGCCTTGCTCCGACGACCCAACAAATGGTACCGCCGCACGCGATCACCGGTTCGTCAGACACTCGAACCTTACCACATTTACATCGCTTTAGTTTCCAAAACTCGGTTACTATCTCTTTACGTGGGCATCATTAATCGAACATTCTCGATGGATCTTCGATACTTTCCGAACATAACAATACGAAGATCGGACGTCCCGCCTCCTAAGTCGGACGGCAAAAGCTAACATATAGGCAACCCGCCTATTCTTCACATGAACTCTCGAGGCCCAAAAGTAACTCGCTAAGTTCCTACGTTCCAAAACTCGTCACACCCACCCCGGGGTGGTACTTTCAAGAAGACCGAGCGTCAACCTGAACTCTAAGCGTCGTCGCCGATCATCCGCACGATTCCTCTGAGCTGCCAGAACTTCTTCTAGACGAGCTTTACCCTATCCACACTGCGGAACAAGCTCGATCCAACTATTCAACCCCCGCCAACATCGAACCACTCGGCCGCAACTTACACTTCGCCCCAACAAGGCTTCGTAAGGCGACATCCGAACACCGAAATGGTAGCTTAAACGCTCCTCCACGGAGACAACAATCCTCGCAACTTCCTCAAATCCACACACCGCCCGAGGCGATGCGATTCTCAGACTCACCAGTCCTTAACCTGCTGGTAAAACTTCCAAACAAAACAGCCGTAACACGGGCTCCATCTGCGCCATAAGGTGAAGGTAGGCACCCTGCAGCCTTACAACCTTTCTCGACAAATCAACATCGCCGAGTGAGCGGTCCCGACCAAGAACACGATGGCTGCCCCATCGACCGACCACCGGTCGAGCGCGTCCACGAACTCGTCACGGTCAACTAAACTTGGGCCTAACACCCTCGTGACCCTAACACAAGGCGGGACCACCACAACCGCATTCTACCACCAAACATGCCGCGGGTTGACCCGCAACGGCCTCAACCCGACCGCATTGCGCAAAACACTAGCTCCCAAGGAACAATCTCACTAAACACGTTACGAAAACCTAACGGTCTCTTAGCTCAACTACCCTCTTTCATTTCATACCACTTAGGACCTATCCCAAACATAGCTCACGTGCACTATGCACCGATGAGGATCAAACATAACACTACACCTTTACTCGAGATGGCCTTACCTCTAAGGTGCAGACGTATAACACTCTAAGGCTCACACCTTCTATTCCCCAAAATCTTACTCGGTTAACCCACCATGATTTCTCATCACAACTACCACGCCGCTATCGTAACATAGCACTTAAGGTATACTCACCTTGAAAGTTACCGGCGACCTTCACTGCCTCGCCCTCTTCTCGCCCTTGGTTAACCCACAATCTCTACGTTTTTCGCTCTTTGCATAAGCCCGCATACGTGCCATGCTCAAGCCCAACTGAAGAATTACTCTTGCACAACCCTTTCTTAGGTAGTCATCAAGACCCGCGGTACATCGGTATAATCTCTGGTAGCCAAATCTATAGCTAGTAACAGGGTCGCCTCTTTGCAATCTATATTCACTGTTCCCGGTCGTGGAACCTGAAGGTTCAAATATCGTGGACGCAGTAGGAACTGCCGTCACTGTGCTAAACTCTGCTGGGGCTAGTGACGTCGCAGAAATCCCCGAATGAAGCACTACCCTAGGTAATGATTGGGCCTGTGCCCTCGCAACCTTCTGAACTCAACTCGCCTCCTCGGCCGCCACGCCTCACGGGCGGGTTGCCCTACGCGGAGGCATAACGATAAGGGAATGAATTTCGTCAGAGGGTCCAACTTACAACACAGCTCTAAGGCACGATCTCAGAGTGAGAAGAATAGAAACCAATCCTAAATATCCTATAGCCTCCTGATTATTGGTGTGGTGCACAACACACCGATAATCAAGACTTCTGATCGATACGGTGCAGACACTTTCCGAGGATTAATCGCTCGATACCACTTTTGTCACGACCAAATCGGCGTGGATCGTGCCTTACCGGGCACCTAGCGACACAACATCGAGAAATCAGCGGAACATAAACAACAAATACGAGATAACGAAATATAAAACAATAATCAGGAAACTTGCCTTTCGCATAAATATAACCATCAACTCTTTTACAAATGAATGTTTTAATCCTTTTACCAACCCCGCCACAACAAGATTACTGCACTTCTAAGAATGATACGACCACAGTGGCGGGACAGGGCCCCGCCAAACCCCTGAATGTAAACACTTACTACGACAGGGGACTATACCACTGATAAGCCTCCGGAGAAACGGAGCTTCCCAAACGCTGAACTGTGACCCTGAGAGCTAGGATCAACGACTGGTGTACCTCAACTGCGGCATGAGCGCCAAGGAGGTCGATAACAAAAATTTAGTATGTGAAACAAACAAAATAAATAAATACTGTAAATGAAATCATAGTAGTCTATACGAAGCAGGAGACATGTATGATAACCAAACTACAGTTCACCATAAATAAGCAGTCGTGTCAAGTCAGGGACTCACGCCCTCAAAGTCATCACTCCAATATAACTATGGGTCTCAAGCCCATAACATCAATCATGCCCGTGGAATACCTTCCTCACTGCCGGCAGTCTATGATAGAAAAACACCACGGAATACAAATGACACCAGGTCCCACCTGTGTCCAACTAAAACCGTACAGGGTAAGTACGAAGGCATAGCCGACTACTAACACCCACAGTACCAACAAGGTCATGAATCAGATTATAAGATCTGTCTGCATCGTTACATGATCAAAGCCGCCACTTGCCCGCAGATCTAACGCGCGTCTAGTCCTGAACTTCCCGCACTCGCGTAGGCCAATCTCATCGCCCGCATGAGGTATTCCCGCATCGAGGGTAGCTACTCCCAAGATCGCCCCGACTTTCGAGCCCGCATGGCCACGCGACCGCATGCCCATAAAGGACGCACACTAACCTGGAACTCTCGTAGCTCCGCATAGGCCCCCAGGACCCGCATGAGGTATTCTCGAATCATGGTCCCAGACCGCCTGAGTCTACCCCGCATCGGAGGGCAGCTTAACCCCCGGAATCACCTCAAGAGATGAATGCCACAATACTATCATAACGACTGATAGTTAATAAGCACAATCAAGGGAACCCCCCTTACACAAACATCACAAGATACTAACACACGTAGCATCCTAACACGTTTACTTATCAAAGCAACAAGAAAGTATTACAAGGCTATCACAAACCAATACAATCAAGTTATTCACACAAGGTACTTTCTACTAACAAGTTCGTATCTATCCCCAAAGTACTTCACACATTAAAATCTAAAAAAGATCTGCTTTTTCACATAAGTCACACAATACCCGTAGTATAAAATAGTGTGACTGTCCTTTTAATAAAACCAAAACTCTTACCTTTGTAAAATCAAGTAACAACATTATTTTCCAAACGTCCAAGTTTGCCTAATTTCAAATGTTCACGTTTCTTATTTTAGAAAGGTTTCGTAGTTCATAGTCTTATTCATTTAAGAATATAATTCCCTTTTAAACAATCTGAGAAACATGAGTCTTATGTGAGTAGGATATTCTTGTTTATAACAATCTTCTTACAGCAGCCATGATCTAGGAAATATCATTTTGTCTCATCTTAGCTTCTATGCAGATGGAAGTTTCTACTGGTTTTAATAATACTTAATTATTCAAAACATTTCCTTTTATTAACGCTGCGATGGTTTGTCGATACACATTCGATTTCCAAATCGAGAAAGCATTCTTAAGCCGTTATACCTAACTTCCCATAAAGCTAGTATAACCCTTAAGTTTTCAAACACCAAGTATTACTTCTTTCAAAATGATTCAAAAGTCTTTTGAAATACTTCAAGTTCTTTCTTATCATATAACAAGCCGCTTATAGTTCAAATCGCTACCTTTTAAAACCACATGTATTTTCTTACTAACATAAAGTCGTTATAACCAACTTCCCATAAAGCCGTTATAACACTTTATGTTTTAAACCACTCAAACACATTTAGCACGTATGCGTCTCACCGTACTACATAGTTCACACATATCATGCTAGAAGAGATAGGAAGAGGTTCACATACCTCGCGACGCAGTATCGACTTCATGCAAAACGCTCCAAGTACTTCCAAACGTCGGCTACCCCTTAAGCCACGTGGATCGCGCCACACGTAGTACATCAACCTATAAGGCCACGGCGCTTATTAACATTAAGATCTCATCGTAGAACATTCTACCAAAATTCGGCGACTCTCCCCGCATGGCAGCGTAAACCTCCTCCTCTAACGAGGCCGCTACCAAGCCAACCGGGGGTTATACATCTAACCCTAACGGTACAATTCTACTCCACGGTACTACTACACAAGTCTCATCTGATCCCATGTAATTCTGATTCGATTTTTCAGCTTAAGTCGAAGGACATTGCCACAAGCTATGTTCATTATATATATATAGTATACTTCAACTATATAATCTAACGACATGTAATTTCCAATTACAAATAGGACAAGATATTTACCTCGATAAGCCCATAATTATCCGAGTTTAATGTCGATCTGGGCAATCGTTTAGCTCGACTCCGGCGCTCCACCCGCTCTAAACCACCCTTAGAAGTTCTAACCAACTTCTACACAATACTCCAACGACATGGAGATTTTCCTAGGGTTTCGGTTTTGGATCGACGGAAGTATAATAGTATTTCGGCTTTTCAGATAGGTATAACCTTAGAATACAACAAGGTATACTACTAAGGTAATTTGGGCATTATAACAATACTTTTGAGAGTATTTCTACCAAGAGTGGTATTATATGAAAACAAACTAGGCAGTGGTACCACTGGCCACACCACAAAGGAGGGGGTGGCTACCCTCGGCCTACCCTACTAGGGAACTCGCCAGGGGCCTCACGGTGCGGGAGGGGAAGGCTCTCAAGACTTAGGCATTTTGACGGAAGAAGTTCATCAAAGGAGAGGGTATTTATAGCACAAGCCAAGGCCAACCAACGGCCAAGATCTAGCCAAGTGTATAGCAAGTGTAAGGCCAAGATTCACCCAAGTGCCCCTAGACCCTACTCCTTAAAACCTCACAAATATCTACACAAAAATCAACCAAGACTTGCTCGTTCAATCGCCCTAACGCCGCTTCAGTCCACCAACGAGGTGCCAAGTGTTGCCCTCTCTCGTTGTTCAAAACCGTTTCGTCTCTCGTAAAAATCCGAAAAAATACTAAATGACATAGCGTTATTTTACCATTCTTATTTTTGTTAGAAGTTTTCTTCTAAAAACGACTCTAACCGGGTGTTGTGCACAAACATATTTCGCCCGGTGCCACATTGGGGTGACACGTGTCGCCCGATTCGCCCAAAATATTTCGCCTTCCAAAATATCTATAACGCCAAAATCTCAAAATCAAAGCGGGCCCAAAATCAGAATTTCTCCTGGGCCCCACGTGACCATTTCCGAAAATAAAATTCCATAATTCTAATATAATCTAAGAAGTCCAAAAACCAAATATGGGAATCCAATTCCCATTAACGAACCTTTTTCCTTCACAAAAACCGGAAACTTTTCCGTGGAAAATTCACCTCTTTCTTCCTTTCCAATCTTTCTGTCGTATTCTCGTACGTACGTCCTCGCATACGTACCCTGGAACTACGGGGTATAACATACAGACCTCTAAAATTTACAACAACCATGACGGGACAGGGCCCCGCCATACCCCTGAATGTACAAGAACCTATAACTCAGGGAACACATACCGAAGAATAAGCCTCCGGAGAAACGGAGCTTCCCAATACGCTGAACTGTGATCCTATGAGCGAGGATCAATTACCGGTGTACTCCTACCTGCGGCATGAACGCAGCCCCCCGAAGGAGGTCAGTACAACAGGTACCAAGTATGTGAAATCAAAATATCTGCGGTTAAATCATAACGATCTATATAAAGCGTGAGACATGTATGATAACCAAAATACAAGATTTAAAAGCATGTGCAAGTCGGGGACTCACGCCTCAAAGTCATCACTAATATATAACTATGGGTCTCACGCCCACAACATCAATCATGTTCGCATCGCCCGCATTCTCGCATCGATGCGAGCGTATGTCTATGATGCAACAATAATAACAATGCCACACGCCACATGCCCGGATTGCGTGACGGCGCATATGTCCATGTAACATCAACAACAATATATTGGGTGGTCAACCGCCGCGTGCCACATGCCCCGACTGCGACGGTGCGGACACGCCCGTGTAACAATAATAACCATATATCGGGTAATCAACTCGCCGCACGCCACATGCCCTCGAATTCGTGACGGTAGACATGCCCATGTAACAATAATAATGGAAGCATACCTGGAATCTTCCGTCACCGCCAGACGCCCAAGTAAGCTCAACAAGTCAACCGGCCCTCCATCGAGAGACGCGGTAGTATAGAAACACAATTCTTGCACAACAAAGGCTATCACAACAAGCATAGGCGAGTTACACAACAACAAGCATAGGCAAGTTATACACAACTCAAGGTACTTCCATTTTATATCAAAGTCCGGGTTTTAACCCTAAAGTACTACGTACGTTAAATTCCTTTTAAAGAGATCCATTCCTTTTATAAAGGTCACCCGATACCCGTAGTATAAAAATAGAGTGACTCACATTTTTAGGTAAACCAAAACACTCTCCTTTTCAACAACATTCTTTCCCCTAAAGTTCCAGTTTGCCTAATTTCAATTACTCAGGTCTCTTTATTTTAGAAAAGTTTCATAGTTCATAGTCTTAATCATTTAAGAATATAATTCTCTTTTAAACAATCTGAGAAACATATGCCTTATATGAGTGTAGGTTATTCTTGTTCATAATCAATCTTATTAAGCAACCATGATCTAGGAAATGTAATATCATTTTGTCTCATCTTAGCTTCTATGCAGATGGAGGTTTCTACTGGTTTTAATAATACTTTATTATTCAATACATTTTCCTTTATTAACGCTGCAGTGGTTTGTCGATACTCATTCTGATTTCCGAAATTAGTAAAACGTTATTCCCTTTTAAAAACCAAGTACTCATTACTCATGAATGAGGTTTCACACAAACATCCATATTAAGTCAAGTCTCTTATCTTTTAAGATTAAGTCTCTTAACTTCTAAAAATCAGTAAACCATTCTCTTTATCTCTCTTAAGACGTTATACCTAACTTCCCATAAAGCTAGTATAACTCTTATGTTTTCAAAACCAAGTATTACTCTTCTTTCCAAAAAAGGTTTCTTAATTCTTTTAAAATACATTCAAGGTTCTTATTATTCAGGCTTAAGTCAAAAGACATTGCCGTACAGCTACGTTCTGTTAACACACGTACGTCTACCGTACTATATATATATTCCTTTAAAATATCATGCTCAAGAGTATAGGAAGAATCACATACCTCGCGACGATTATCGACTATAAGCAAAACGCTCCACGGCTATAACCCGGCTAGCCTTGTCCACCTTCCAAGTAGCACATGCTACTCGCAGAACATTCAACCAATAAAGGTTATCACCATCAGAATACAAATTCTATGTAAATACGCTTTAATCTTCTACTTAATTCTTCTGATGTGATTTCAGTTCAAGTCTATTCTGTAATATTCTTTTATTACAGTTCAAATCTCTTCTATGAATCTTATATTCGTTTCTATACTACTACAGTATGTAATTTCCAATTACAATAGAAGGACAGTAGTATTTACCTCGATGAGCCCAAAATTATCCAAGTTTAATGTCGCTCCTGAGCAACGTTAAGCTCCTACTCCGCGCTCAACCCGCTCCGAACAACCCTTAGAACTTCTACGCAACTTCTACTTAACACTTCAACCGACTATGAAGGTTGTCCTTCGGGTTTCGTTTAGGGGCTAAAGGACAGTATCATAGTATTTTCGGGCTCTTCGGATAGAGGTAACTTTGGAAAGTCCTACCAGGTATATGGGCTAAGGTATTTGGGCATTATAACAATACTGGAGAGTATTTCTACCAAGAGGGGTATTTCTAAAACAACTAGGCTAGGGGGTAGTGTTCTCGCTAGGGCTCACAAAGGGAGGGTGTGGCGGACGAAACTCAAGAGGGAGGGAGTAGTTTGAGACTTAGAGAAATGCTCAAGTGAGGATGAAGAAAGTCTTCAACTTAGAGGGGTATTTATAGGTAAAGCAATGGCCAACCAATGGCCAAGATCAATCCAAGTGTAAGGCAAGTGTAGGGCTAGATTTAAACCATGTGGACCTTATCCATCTACCACAACAACTTGCACAAAATATCCTACCAACCTCCCTTGACCCCAATCGTCCATTTTGCCGCCCCAATTGCTTCCAATGTGAGGGTGACACATGTCACCCTCCCGTTGGTCCAAAATGTTTCGTCTCTCGGAAAAATCCGCAAAAATTAAAAATGACATAGCCGTATTTTTCCCTTCGCAAGTCTAGTAAAACGTTTCGTCGAAAAACGACTCTTTTCGGCACTTGTGTACAAATTTCGATTCTTGCCAATCCTTAAGGCTTAAATTTTCTACGTACGTCCTCACGTACATACTCTGGAAAATACGGGGTATAACATTCTCCCCTCCTTAGAAACATTCGTCCCGAATGTTCCTTCTCAAGACGGATAACGATAAAGTTCCTCTAACAAGTTGTCAACGCCACACCTGGCCACGTAATAACACACGTCCTCTTCCTTCCTTACTCGTCGTGCCCTTCTCGAACACTTGAACTCTTCTAGTATACGTACCACACTTCAGTCATCGCTTCAGTTCCCAAAACTTTGGAGTCACCACCTCCAAACTTGGTCATCTTACTAGCCTCAATCTTCCTTAAGGCCATTCCCGGCCTTCACGACCGTCGTCGAACATATCCACGAACTCATCCGATGGTCAACTAAACTTGGGCCTAGCACCCTCGTGACCCTACCACCTGGCGGGACCACCCAGAACTGACCCAACCCCAAAACAGGCCGCGGGTTGGCCCGCAACATGGCCCCAACCCGACCCACTTAACGCATCAAGCTCTTGTTTCCCGATGCGGAACAATCTTACCTATACAGGTCATGAAAGCTACCACTTCCATTTTACACCACCCAAGGAATTTTCCCACAATTACTCCACGTATACTTATACATTCTGACAAAGATCACCCGCAAAATCTTGTACTCAATACGGCCTTACATCTAAGGTCTCAATTGTAATATTCTAAGGTTCATCATTTTCTCACCCCCAGGCTTACCCTTTTACACTAATCAGGTTTCTAAATCACATTTTAGCACAAAGCTATCCGAACATAACACTAAACACATCATCATAACATCAATACATACAAGTCTCTAGAGGGTTAAGGATATACCTGAAAATAGGCGGTTCAAAGGACCGCTAAAACTGGGAAATTCCACCACGACTGCCGTGGCTCACGGTATGAACATCCTGCCTAGCTATGGAAGGTGAAGAACCCGCAATCGATCCCAGTAGTCTGGCTATCCTACCGCTACCTCAGTCGGACAATCTCTCGCCATGGCCGCTGGCCGCAAAAATAACAAGCTCCTCGTACCACGACACTCCCGAAATGCGGTCTACCACATCGACCACACCGAGGTAGGGTGATCGTGATCCGCCCACACCCCTACTCCTCGAAATCTGAACCCCGAGCTCGACCGCTTCCCGAATCCCGGATGCCACGAAGGTTGTGGAGGACCAACAGACCGGGCGGAGGTACAAAACTAGTATCTTCGAGGCGGTCCGCCTCGAAAGTCACCAAAGGACTCGTTGTTCTCGCCTCTTCGCTGATCTTGGTCATTCCGCCGACCTTTCCGCTCTCACACCCGCGCATAAGCTCGCACGCGGCAATGTCCATGCTCGGCAAGAGGCTACACCGAACAAGCCTCGCCAAGTAGTCATCTAACCCAGAACGTAGCGGTGTACTCGCCCTCCATATCGCCATTACTAGGGGCATACCGAGCCAATGAGTCGAACTCACATTGTACTCCCGAATCAGACGCCCGCTCGCTCAACATCAAAAATCTGTCGGCCCGAGCCCTCTCATCTACGAGGCAAGAAATGTGCAAGAAATGCCCCAAAACTCGCCCCAAACTACCGGAAGTGCATTCTCTCCCGACAGCTCCCACGAATCAAACCACGATCAGAGTATCACGCAACCGATGCCAACCTAGACCACCGACTCGGTCTCCAAGCCTTGATCACTCTCATGATCCGTCAGAATCGCTTGATGAACTCCTGCGGATCATCCTCGTGCCTCGACCAGAACTCGCGGGCTACATCTCAAAGTCCCGTAGCCTCAAACTATCCGATTGGGTGAACCATGGGTGCACGAATCGCCAAGGCCCACTTATCTCATGTTCGCCACGATCCCGCCAAGAATCGCCATCTCTTTGTACCCCAACTCCTCTCGCCTGTGCCGTGGATCAAGGTGCAGTATCGTGGTCTCATCGCCCATCGCTGCGCTCTAAACTCGCTGGGCCGGGCGGCGTCGCAAAACTCGCCGTCAAGCATTGTCTCGTAATGACCGGCTTGCGCCGCATTCTCCTCAGATCTCACTAGTAGCTCCTCGGCCGCCTTGCCCACTGGGCCCGTGCTGCTTGCGCGGAGGCATAACTGGTGAAAATGAAATACGTCAGAGGGGTCCAACTTACAACACAGCTCTAAGGCACGATCTCAGAATGAGAAGAATGGAAACCAATCCTAAATGTCATGCAACCTCCTGATTATAGATGTGGTGCACAACACACCGATAATCAAGACTCTACTAGACACGGTCTGTAGACACTTTCCGAGGATTAACTGCTCTAATACCACTTTTGTCACGACCAACCTGCCTGGATCGTGCCTTACCCGCACCCAAGTAGTCATACATCGAGAAAATCAGCGAACATAAAAACAAGACATGAAGCAAGAGATATTATATATAAACAAAGCAACTAAAACAGCTTGCCTTCAGATATAAATACATAAAACCCAACGCTTTAATCTTTTTACAAGCTCGCCACAACAAGATTACATGCACTTCTAAGATTTACAACAACCATGACGGACAGGCCCCGCCATACCTCGAATGTACAAAAACCTACAACTCAGGGAACACATACCGAAGAATAAGCCTCCGGAGAAACGGAGCTTCCCAATACGCTGAACTGTGATCCTATGAGCGAGGATCAATTACCGGTGTACTCCTACCTGCGGCATGAACGCAGCCCCCCGAAGGAGGTCAGTACAACAGGTACAAAGTATGTGAAACTGAAAATATTGCAGTTAAATCATAACAGTCTATATAAAGCAGGAGACATGTATGATAACCAAAATACAGTACGCAACATAAAAGCAGTCAAGTCAGGGACTCACGCCCTCAAAGTCATCACTCAATATATAACTATGGGTCTCACGCCCACAACATCAATCATGTTCGCATCATGGCCGCATGCCCTCAAATTCTGCAGACGGCTTGGCATGTCCATGATGCAACAATAATAATGCCGCATGGCCACATGCCCCGAATTCAGACGGTGCGTATATGTCCATGTAACATCAACAACAATATACTGGTGGTCAACCTCGCCGCATGGCCACATGCCCCGACTCGTGACGCGCAGCATATCGCCCATGTAACAATAATAACCATATATCGGTAATCAACCCCGCCGCACGCCACATGCCCCGAATTCTCGAATCGTGTAGACATGCCCATGTAACAATAATAATGGAAGCATACCCATGGAATCTTCCGTCACCGCAGACGCCCAAGTAAGCTCTCAACAAGTCAACCGCCCTCCATCGAGACGCCAGAGTATAGAAACACAATTTTTGCACAACAAAGGCTATCACAACAAGCATAGGCGAGTTACACAACAACAAGCATAGGCAAGTTATACACAACTCAAGGTACTTCCATTTTATATCAAAGTCCGGGTTTTAACCCTAAAGTACTACGACGTTAAATTCCTTTTAAAGAGATCCATTCCTTTTATAAAGGTCACCCGATACACCGTAGTATAAATATATAGTGTCTCACATTTGTAGGTAATCCAAAAAACTTTACTTTTCAACAAGTTTCTTTCACCTAAAGTTCCTGTTTGCCTAATTTCAATTACTCAGGTCTCTTTATTTTAGAAAAGTTTCATAATTCATAGTCTTAATCATTTAAGAATATAATTCTCTTTTAAACAATCTGAGAAACATATGCCTTATATGAGTGTAGGTTATTCTTGTTCATAATCAATCTTATTAAGCAGCCATGATCTAGGAAATGTAATATCATTTTGTCTCATCTTAGCTTCTATGCAGATGGAGGTTTCTACTGGTTTTAATAATACTTTATTATTCAATACATTTTCCTTTATTAACGCTGCAGTGGTTTGTCGATACTCATTCTGATTTCCGAAATCAGTAAAACGTTATTCCCTTTTAAAAACCAAGTACTCATTACTCATGAATGAGGTTTCACACAAACATCCATATTAAGTCAAGTCTCTTATCTTTTAAGATTAAGTCTCTTAACTTCTAAAAATCAGTAAACCATTCTCTTTATCTCTCTTAAGACGTTATACCTAACTTCCCATAAAGCTAGTATAACTCTTATGTTTTCAAAACCAAGTATTACTCTTCTTTCCAAAAAAAGGTTTCTTAATTCTTTTAAAATACATTCAAGGTTCTTATTATTCAGGCTTAAGTCAAAAGACATTGCCGCATACCACGTTTCGTTAACACACGTACGTCTACCGTACTATATATATATTCCTTTAAAATATCATGCTCAAGAGTATAGGAAGAATCACATACCTCGCGACGATTATCGACTATAAGCAAAACGCTCCACGGCTTTAACCCGACTAGCCTTGTCCACCTTCCAAGTAGCACATGCTACTCGCAGAACATTCAACCAATAAAGGTTATCACCATCAGAATAAATACGATCTATGTAAGTACGCTTAATCTTCTACTTAATTCTTCCGATGTGATTTCGCTCAAGTCTATTCTGTAATATTCTTCTATTACGATTCAAATCTCTTCTATGAATCTTATATTCGTTTCTATACTACTACAGATGTAATTTCCAATTACAATAGAAGGATGAGTATTTACCTCGATGAGCCCAAAATTATCCAAGTTTAATGTCGCTTCCCGAGCAACGTTAAGCTCCTACTCCGCGCGCTCCAACCCGCCTCGAACAATCCTTAGAAGTTCTACGCAACTTCTACTTAACACTTCAACCGACTATGAAGGTTTTCCTTAGGGTTTCGTTTAGTGGCTAAAGGAAAGTATAATAGTATTTCCTGCTCTACGATAGAGGTAACTTTGGAAAGTACTACAAGGTATATGGGCTAAGGTATTTGGGCATTATAACAATACTTGGAGAGTATTTCTACCAAGAGGGGGTATTTCTAAAACAACTAGGCTAGGGGGTAGTGTTCTCGCTAGGGCTCACAAAGGGGGGGTGTGGCGGACGAAACTCAAGAGGGAGGGAGTAGTTTGAGACTTAGAGAAATGCTCAAGTGAGGATGAAGAAAGTCTTCAACTTAGAGGGGTATTTATAGGTCAAGCAATGGTCAACCAATGGCCAAGATCAATCCAAGTGTAAGGCAAGTGTAGGGCTAGATTTAAACCATGTGGACCTTATCCATCTACCACAACAACTTGCACAAAATATCCTACCAACCTCCCTTGACCCCAATCGTCCATCTTGCCGCCCCAATTGCTTCCAATGTGAGGGTGACACATGTCACCCTCCCGTTGGTCCAAAATGTTTCGTCTCTCGGAAAAATCCGCAAAAATTAAAAATGACATAGCCGTATTTTTCCCTTCGCAAGTCTAGTAAAACGTTTCGTCGAAAAACGACTCTTTTCGGCACTTGTGTACAAATTTCGATTCTTGCCAATCCTTAAGGCTTAAATTTTCTACGTACGTCCTCACGTACATACTCTGGAAAATACGGGGTATAACACATGTCAAAGCAGGGACTCACGCCCTCAAAGTCATCACTCAAATATAACCAAGGGTCTCACGCCCACAATATCAATCATGCCCGCATCATGGCCACACGCCCCCGGAATTCTCCATCGGTGCAGACATGTCCATGTAACAACAATAACAGTATATCGGGTAATCAACCCTGCCGCATGGCCACATGCCCCCGGAATTCTGCATCGGTGCAGACATGTCCATGTAACAACAATAACAATATATCGGGTAATCAACCCTGCCGCATGGCCACATGCCCCCGGAATTCTCGCAGACGCGCAGCATGTCCATGTAACAACAATAACAATATATCGGGTAATCAACCCCGCCAGCCACATGCCCGAGTTCTCAGATTGCGCGTATATGTCCATGTAACAACAATAACAATATATCGAAATCAACTCGCCACACGGCCACATGCCCCTCGTGACGGCAGCATGTCCATGTAACAACAATAACAATATATCGTAATCAACCTCGCCGCACGGTCACATGCCCCGAATTCTCAGACGGTGCGTATGTCCATGTAACAACAATAACAATATATCGGGTAATCAACCCCGCCGCGTGCCCACATGACCGGAATTCGTGACGGCGTATATGTCCATGTAACAACAATAACAATATATCGTGATTAACCCGCCGCACGGCCGCATGCCCCGAATTGCAGACGTGCGAATATGTCCGTAACAACAATAACAATATATCGTAATCAACCTGCCGCATGTACATGCCCCGAATTCTGCAGACGTGCGTATATGTCCATGTAACAATAATAACAAAATATCGGTAATCAACCCGCCGCGTGACCACATGCCCCCGAATTGCAGACGGCGTATATGTCCATGTAACAACAATAACAATATATCGGGTGATTAACCCGCCAGATGGCCGCATGCCCCCGAATTTTGCATCGGTGCGTATATGTCCATGTAACAACAATAACAATATATCGTGATTAACCCGCCGACGGGCCGCATGCCCCTAATTCTTCATCTGGCGTACATGTCCATGTAACAACAATAACAATATACCGCCCTCCATCGAGACGCCAGAGCATAGGAATACAACTTTTCACACAACAATGCTATCACAAGCAAGCACAAGCAAATTACCATACTTCAATTCCCTTACAAATATCCATTCTTTCACAAGAAGTCACCTGATACCAACACTCGTAGTATCCAAAACAGAGTAACTATTATCTTAAGTAAACCAAAATAGTTTCCCCTTTTTATAGACAAGTAACAACATTCTTTTCCAAAAGTTCAAGTTTGCCTAATTTCAAATACTCAAGTCTCTTATTTTCGAAAGGTTTCGTAGTTCATAGTCTTAATCACTTAATAACATAATTCTCTTTTAAAAAAATTTGAGTAACATATGCCTTATGTGTGAGTAGGTTATTCTTGTTTATAACAATCTTATTAAAGCAGCCATGATCTAGAAAATGTAATTCAATTTTGTCTTATCTTAGCTTCTATGCAGATAGAGGTTTCTACTGGTTTTAATAATAACTAATTAGTCAATACATTTTCCTTTATTAACGCTGCAGTGGTTTGTTCGATACTTGTTCTCATTTCCGAAATCAATATAACATTATTCCTTTTAAAACCCAATTACCCATTTCTCATTAAAACGGTTTCACAACTTTTTAACACAACCCAAGTCCTTCACATCCAGTCTTTTATCTTTTAAAAACCACAAACCATTTCTTTGCCCACATAAAGTTGTTATAACCAACTTCCCATAAAGCCGTTATAACACTTTATGTTTTAAACCAACCAAATTCATTTAACACATGTACGTCTACCGTACTACATAGTTCACAACATATCATGCTAGAAAAGATAGGAAGAGGTTCACATACCTCGCGACGATTATCGACAAATAGCAAAAATCTCCAAAGTACTGTAATCCTGCTAGCCTTTTCCACCCTTCAAGTAGAATACGCTACTCGCAGTACTTCAACCTATAACGGTCATATAAGTCTATCAACTTCTAGGCTACTCTGTAGAACATTCTAAGCAGAAGGTTCTTAATTCTACGGAAAATTGGGCAGACTTCCTACCCACAAACTACAAGTCTCATCAGAATACAAATTCTATGTAAGTACAGTTCAATTCTCTTCTTTACCAACCTTCTATATATATCTTATACTCAATTATTAACTACTACAACATGCAATTTCCAATTACAATAGGGGGATAAAGATCATTACCTCGATAAGCCCAAAATTATCCAAGATTATATGTCGATCCTGAGCAATGTTTAGCTCCAATTCCTTACGCTCCAACCGGCTCCAAGCAACCCTTAGAAGTTTCTAAACAACTTCTCTTAACACTTCAACTCCAAAAAGTGAAGAACACTTAGGCTTTGATTGTGGCAACTCTCGGCCAAGGGGGTGTATTTAGGCTAGTGGTGTGAAATCTTTTCCAACTCTTGGTACACAATCTTCCTAACACCCTAAGGAAGAACACTTATAAGTGTAAGGATTTTTGGAAAACTTTTGGCTAAGGGAGAGGCTCAAGGACGAGAACAACAACAAGGGGAGGGAGTATTTCAAGCTTGGAAATCTCTAAGTGTGGATGAAGAAGTCTTCAACTAAGGGGGTATTTATAGGACATTCAAGGGCTAGGATTGAAGCAAGTGTGTGGTCTAGATTGAGCCATGTGTGTGTGGGTCCCACTTATCTATCTACTACACAAATATCTTGCAAGACTTTGACCAAATGTTTTAAGCCTTTTTCATGAAAAAAACGTGCCACTCCTTGCCCACAATTTCGTCCAACCTTGCCACCTAGGGGTGACACATGTCTCCCTCCTATTGGTCCAAAATATTTCACCTTCCGAAAATATCCGTAAAAAAAATAAAGTGGGCCCCACAAACCGTAAATTCCTCCCGTGGGCCCCACGTGACCAATTCCGGATAAATAATTCCATAATTCTTAATTAATCCAAAAAGTCCGAGTACCAAATCTGGGAATCCAATTCCCACTAGCGAACCTTTTTCCTTCACAAAATCCGGAAACTTTTCCGTCGAAAAATCACATCTTTCTTTCTTTCCAAAATTACTGTCGTATTCTCGTACGTACGTCTTCACATACATACCCTGAAATTACGGGGTATAACAACACGATACCCGTAGTATTAAAATAGAGTAACTATCTTTTTAAGTAAACCAAAACAATTTGCATACCTTCTTTTTAAACCATCTTAAGACAAAACCATGCCTTTCTTTTAAACCAAAACACTTCAAATTCCTCAAGTCTCTTTTCTTTTAGAAAACAAGTTCCTTACTTTGGAATTTAAGAAAAATCAATACTTGTTATTAATGACCTTATTAAAGCAACCATGATCTAGGAAATGTAATACAATTTTGTCTTATCTTAGCTTCTATGCAGATGGAGGTTTCTACTTGTTTTAATATTATTAATTGTCATTACTTTTTTCTTTATTAACGCTGCAATGGCTTGTTCGATACTTATTCCCATTTTCGAAATCAATAAAACTTTATCCTTTAAAAACTAAGTACTCATTACTGTTATACCCCGTATTTCCAGAGTATGTACGTAAGGACGTACGTAGAGAAATTGAAGCTTAAAGTGTAAGGGCCGAAATTCACTTTGTACACAACACCCGATTAGAGTCGTTTTCCGACGAAACGTTTCCACAGCTTACGTAGGGAAAATTCCGGCTATGTCATTTATTATTTTTGCGGATTTTTCCGAGAGATGAAATATTTTGGACCAACGGGAGGGTGACACTTGTCACCCTCATTGGACGACAAAAATGGGCTAGTTTGGACGATTTTCTTGCCTTTCCCTTGGTCAAGGGTTAGGTAGGATATTTTTGTGTAGATGGATAAGGTTGCACATGGCTAAATCTTGGCCTTACACTTGCTATACACTTGTCTTCATCTTGGCCATTGGTTGACCTTCACTTGACCTATAAATACCCCTCTAAGTTGAAGACTTTCTTCATCCTCACTTGAGCAATCTATCTAAGTCTCAAAATACTCCATCCCTCTTGTTCTTTCGTCCACCACACCCCCCTCCCCCTTTGAGAAGGCCCTTTGGCCGAGCTTCCTCCCCTCAGTAGTGGTTAGCCGGGGTACCCACTGCCTAGTTGTTTTCGTATAATACCCCTTTGTGGTATAGAAATACTCTCCTAGTATTGTGATCATGCCCAAATACCTTGGCCCAACTACCTTCGAGTATTCACAAGGTTACACTTATACAAAAGCCCGTAAAATACTATTATACTTCCTCACCACAAAAACGAAAACCTAAGTAAATCTTCACCCGTAGTTGAAGTTATAAGTAGAAGTTGGTTAGAACTTCTAAGGGTTGGTTGGAGCTGGCCTGAGCGCACGGAGTAGGAGCTAAACCTTGCTCGGGATCGACATTTAAACTCGGATAATTTTGGGCTTATCGAGGTAAACACTCTTGACCTTCTATTGTAATTGGAAATTACATGTTGTTGGAATATATAGTTGAAGTATACTATATATAGAATTGAACATAGTTGTCGGCAATGTCTTTTGACTTAAGCTGAATTTAAATAAGAGAACCGAATCTGTAATTACATAGGGTATCAGACATGAGACTTGTGTAGCATTCTGTGTAGTAGAATTGTACACGCCCGTTAGATGTGTTAACCCCGGTTGGCTTGGTAGCCGCCTCGATAGAGAGAGAGATTTACGCCATGCGGGAGGTCTTGCGAATTTTCAGAGAATATTCTACATTAAGATCTAGGATGTTAATAGGCGCCTTGTGGCCTCTATAGGTTGAAGTACTACGTATGGCGTGATCTACTTGGCTTAAGGAGTAGCCGACGGTTCGAGTTACTTGGAGCGTTTTGCTATTAGTCGATAATCGTCGCGAGGTATGTGAACCTCTTCCTATCTTTTCTAGCATGATATGTGTGAGCTATGTAGTACGGTAGACGTACATGTGTTAAATGTATTTAGTTGTTTTAAAACAGGAAGTGTTATAACGACTTTATGGGAAGTTGGTTATAGCAGCTTTACGTAAGTAAGAAAATGTTTTATGGTTTTTAAAAGACAACTGATTTGACTTATAACTGACTTAATGTGTGACCATAAAGAACTTGAAGTATTTCGAAAGATTAAGAATCCTTTTTTTGAAAGAAGAGTAATACTTGGTTTTGAAAACATAAGTGTTATACTAGCTTTATGGGAAGTTAGGTATAACGTCTTAAGGGTGGTAAAATGAATGGTTTATTAATTTCAAAAGTTAAGAGACTTGGTCTTAAAAGATAAGAGACTTGACTTGAATGAATTAATATGAGTTTTGTGTGAAACCTCATTCGTAAGTAATGAGTACTTGGTTTTTAAAAAAAAAGAATAATGTTTCTTGATTTGGAAATCGAATGTGTATCGACAAACCATCGCAAATAATAGAGGAAAATGTATTGAATAATGAAGTATTATTAAAACCAGTAGAAACCTCCATCTGCATAGAAGCTAAGATGAGACAAAATGATATTACATTTCCTAGATAATGACTGCTTAATAAGATGGATTATAAACAAGAATAACCTACTCACATATAAGGCTTATGTTTCTCAAATCGTTTAAAAGAGAATTATGTTTTAAAGGATTAAGACTATGAACTATGAAATCTTTCAAAAAATGGGACTTGAGTAACTGAAACTTTAGGAAAAAGGAATGTTGTTACTTGACTTTAAAAGAATGTGGGTTGGTTTACTTAAAAATGTGGGTCACTCTATTCTTATACTACGGGTATTGGGTGACTTATTGAAAAAGGAATGGATCTTTTAAAAGGATTTAACGTATGTAGTACTTTAGGGTTAAACCCGCTTTGTCATAAAATGAAAGTACTTTAAGTAGTGTGTAACTTGCCTATGTTTGCGTATGATAGACTTGCTGTACAAGGAATGTATTTCACTGACTAGGTTCATGGGATGAACCGGGAATGTATTTCACTCGACTACCGGTTCATGGGATGAACCGGGAATGTATTTCACCCGACTACCGGTTCATCCGGGAATGTATTTCACCCGACTACCGGTTCATCCGGGAATGTATTTCACCCGACTACCGGTTCATCCGGGAATGTATTTCACTCGACTACCGGTTCATCCGGGAATGTATTTCACTCGACTACCGGTTCATGGGATGAACCGGGAATGTATCCCACACGTTTCTATACTGGGTCCATAAGATGGGCCGAGACCTGTTATACGTATCACATGATTTGTACCTAGACTGCCGGCAGTGAGGAAGGAGTTCCACGGGCATGAGGGATGACTTTGAGGGCGTGAGTCCCTGACTTGACATGACTGCTTTTATGTTGTGAACTGTAGTTTGGTTACCATACATGTCTCCTGCTTTATATAGACTATTATGATTTCATTTACAGTATTTTACAGTTTCACATACTTGGTACCTGTTGTACTGACCTCCTTCGGGGGGCTGCGTTCATGCCGCAGGTAGAGGTACATCGACTGTCGATCCCCGCTTATAGGATCACATTTCAGCGTGTTGGGAAGCTCCGTTCCTTCGGAGGCTTATCTTTGGTATGTTACCCTGAGTGCAGCAGGTTCTTGTACATTCGGGGGTATGGCGGCCCTGTCCGTCATAGTTGTTGTCACTTAGAAGTGCAGTAGTATCGTTGTGGGCGAGTCCAGAAAAAGGATAATTGTTCGGGTATTTATGTATATATACTGAAGGCAACTGTTTTGGTTGGCCTATTTATTTATCATGTCTCTTAATTCATGTTCATGTTTTTATTTCCGCTGATTTTCTCTGATGTTGTATCACTAGGGTGCCCGGGGTAAGGCACCAGTCACGGGCCCGGGTTCGGGTCTTGACAATTACTCACGAATGAGGTTTCACAACTTATTAACACAATTCAAGTCCTTAACAATTCATATTAAGTCATTTATAAGTCAAGTCTCTTATCTTTCAAGATCAAGTCTCTTAACTTCTAAAATCAACAAACCATTCTTTTACCTACATAAAGTCGTTATAACTAACTTCCCATAAAGCTATTATAACACTTTATGTTTTAAACCAACCAAAATTTGTTTAGCACACGTACGTCTACCGTACTACATAGTTCACAACAATCATGCTAGAAAAGATAGGAAGAGGTTCACATACCTCGCGACGATTATCGACCAATAGCAAGAAGCTCCAAAGTACTATAACCCTGGTAGCCTTTTCCACCCTTCAAGTAGAATACGCTACTCGTAGTATCTCAACCTATAAAGGCCACAAAACGTCTATCAACTTCTCGATCTCTTCGTAGAACATTTCTAAGTACAAGGTTCCTTATTCTACGGAAAATTGGGCAGCACCTCCCCCCCGAAACCACATAAATCTCCTCCTCTAACAAGGCCCGCTACCAAGCCAAACAACTCCAAGGGGGGGTTACATGTCTAACCGGACGTGTACAAATCTGCCGCACAATAATACTACAAGTCTACTGTAAATACAGTCCAATGTAAATACAGTTCAATTCTTTATAAACATCCTTCCATATATCTTATACTCAATTCTAAACTACTACAACATGTAATATCTAATTACAATAGAAGGACTAAGATCATTATCTCGATAAGCCCAAAATTATCCAAGATTAATAAGTCGATCCTGAGCAACGTTTAGCTCCTATTCCTTACGTTCCAAACCGCTCCAAGCAACCCTTATACGCTCCTAACCAACCCCTCTTCAAGATCTAACTCCAAAAAGTGAAGAACACCTTAGGCTCAAACTATGGCAAGTTTCGGACAAGGCAAGGTTTCAAGGTTAGGGGTGTGAAATCTTTTCCAACTCTTAGTACACAATCTTCCTAACACCCTAAGGAAGAACACTTATAAGTTGAAGGATTTTTGGACAACAATTTGGTCAAGAACTATGGCCAAAGCCGAGAGCACTACAAGGGAAGGGAGGGAATTTTCAAGACTTGGAAACTCTCTAAGTGTTGGATGAATAAGTCTTGCATCAAGGGGGTATTTATAGAGAAATCAAGGGCCAAGATAAAGGCAAGTGTGTGGTGAGATTGGGGTACAAGTGTGGTGCCACAAGTCTACACAAGCTTGGGACAAGTGGCTTGCCACTTGGCTAGCCATTTCGGCCAAGGCCACTTGTCCACAAGATTTCGGCTACAAGCCACCTAAGGGGGGTGACACGTGTCGCCCTCCTACTCGTCCAAAATATTTTCATCTCCCGAAAATATCCGTAATATCCTAAACCTCGAAAATAAAGTGGGCCCCGCAAAACCATAAATTTCTTCCGTGGGCCCCACGTGACCAAATCCGGAAATAAAATTCCATAATTCTAATATAATCCACAAAGTCCAAATATCAAATCTGGGAATCCAATTCCCATTAACGAACCTTTTTCCTTCACAAATCCGGAAACTTTTCCGTCGAAAAAATCACATCTTTCTTCCTTTCCAAAATTACTGTCGTATTCTCGTACATACATCCTCACATACATACCCTGGAACTACGGGGTGTAACATAGCGGTCCTTTGAACCGCCTATATGATTTCAGGTATGTCTTTGACCCTTTAAAAACTTGTATGCATGATAAAGTTGTTGTATGTTTAAGTGTCATGAACAGATTATATTGAGACTATGTGTTATACCCCGTATTTCCAGAGTATGTACGTAAGGACGTACGTATAAAATTTGAGCCTTAAGGTGGGCTAGTTTCGAAATTTGTACACAACACCCGATTGGAGTCGTTTTTCGACGAAACGTTTCCACAGCTTTCGTAGGGAAAATTCCGGCTATGTCATTTTTAATTTTTGCGGATTTTTCCGAGAGATGAAACATTTTGGACCAACGGGAGGGTGACATGTGTCACCCTCACATTGGAAGGCTTGGACGGCAACTTAGCCTTGCCTTGGACGATTTGCCTTGGCTTTTTGTCAAGGATTAGGTAGGATATTTTTTGGGTAGATGGATAAGGTAGCACATGGCTAAATCTTGACCTTACACTTGCTATACACTTGGAAGAATCTTGGCCATTGGTTGGCCATGGCTTGACCTATAAATACCCCTCTAAGTGAAGGCTTTCTTCATCCACAAATTGTTCTAAGTGATAAATCCCTTCCTCCTCTTGTTGACTCTCGTCCAAGAGCCCCTCTCCCCCGGTCTTTTGAGCAAGCCGAGAGCCTCCCCCTTCCCCCCCTTTGTGGTGTTTTGCCGTGGGGTACCCCCCCTAGCCTAGTTGTCTCGTATAAATACCCCTTGTTGTGGTATAGAAATACTCTCCTAGTATTGTTATAATGTCCAAATACCTTGGCCCAAATACCTTGTAGTATTCCCGAGTTACACTTATACAAGCCCGTAAAATACCATTATACTTTCCCTCACTACTAAACGAAACCCTAAGTAAATCTTCACCCATAGTTGAAGTTATAAGTAGAAGTTGGTTAGAACTTCTAAGGGTTGGTTGAATGGCCGGAGCGCGCGGAGTAGGAGCTAAACCTTGCTCAGGATCGACGTATAAACTCGGATAATTTTGGGCTTATCGAGGTAACACTCTTGACCTTCTGTTGTAATTGGATATTACATGTTGTTGGAATATATAGTTAAAGTATACTATATATAGAACTGAACATAGTTGTGCGGCAATGTCTTTTGACTTAAGCTTGAATAATACTTACGGCAATGTCTTGCGACTTAAGCCTGAATTTTAAGAAGTGAACTGAACTGTAATTACATAGGACTGTATTACAGTAGACTTGGGTAGTATTACTGTGAGTAGAATTGTACACGTCCGGTTAGACGTGCAAACCCCCGGTTGGCTTGCGGCCTCGATAGAAAGAGAGATTTACGCTGCCATGGGGAGGTGCTGCCAAATTTTCTGTAGGATATTCTACATTGAGATCTAAGATGTTAATAGGCGCCTTGTGGCCTCTATAGGTTGAAGTACGACGTGTGGCGTGGTCTACTGGGCTTAAGGAGTAGCCGACGGTTTGAGGTACTTGGAGCATTTCGCCATTAGTCGATAATCGTCGCGAGGTATGTGAACCTCTTCCTATCTGTTCTAGCATGATATGTGTATAACTATGTAGTACGGTAGACGTACATGTGTTTAATGTATTTGATTGGTTTGAAACATAAAGTGTTATAACGGCTTTATGGGAAGTTGGTTATAACAGCTTTATGTAGGTAAGAAAATGCTTTGTGGTTTCAAAGGTAACTGATTTGACTTATAAACGGATTTGATGTGTAGTAATACTTGGCTTTGAAAACATAAGAGTTATACTAGCTTTATGGGAAGTTAGGTATAACGTCTTAAGAGAGATAAAGAGAATGATTTACCGATTTTTTTTAGAAGATAAGAGACTTGACTTAAATGTATGAAATTTTGTGTGAAACCTCATTCGTGAGTAATGAGTACTGGGTTTTTTAAAAAGGAATAATGTTTTCTTGATTTGAAATCGAATGAGTATCGACAAACCACTGCGGCGTTAATAAAGGAAAATGTATTGAATAATGAAGTATAGTATTATTAAAAACCGAGAAACCTCCATCAGCATAGCAGCAAAGATGAGACAAAATGATATTACATTTTCTAGATCATGGCTGCTTAATAAGATTGATTATGAACAAGAATAACATACACTCACATAAGGCATATGTTTTCTCAGTTGTTTAAAAGAGAATTATATTCTTAAATGATTAAGACGATGAACTATGAAACTTTTCTAAAATAAAGAGACTGAGTAATTGAAATTAGGCAAAAGCTGGAACTTTAGGGAAAGAATGTTGTTGAAAAGGGAAGTGTTTTGGTTTACCTAAAAATGTGAGTCACTCTATTTTTTTATACTACGTGTCGGGTGACCTTGGTAAAAGAAATGGATCTTTAAAAGGAATTTAATGTATGTAGTACTTTAGGTTAAAACCGACTTTGGCATAAATGAAAGTACTTTGAGTTGTGTATGACTTGCCTATGCTTGTTGTGGTGAAACCCGCCATGCTAGTGATGATAGCCTTTGTTGTGCAAGTGTTGTATTTACGTGTTCTACCGCCTCGATGTAGGGCGGTTGACTTGTTGAGAACTTACTTGGGCGTCTTTGGCGGATGTGAAGAATTCCACGGTATGTTTCCATTTTGATTATTGTCTTGTTGATTGATGTTACATGGGCGTGTCTACACCGTCTGCACTCGGGGCATGGCCGTGCGGCGGGTTGATTACGATATATTGTTATTGTGGTCACGTGGACATGTCTACACCGTCATAATTCCGGGGCGTATGTCCACGCGCAGGTTGATCACCCGATATTGTTGTGGATGTTACATGGGCATGTCTACACCGATCACGCAGTCCGGCATGTGGCCGTGCGGCATTGTCATTATTGTTGCATCATGGACATGTTTACACCGTCTGCAGAGTCCGGCACGCGCCATGATGCGAACATGATTGGTGTTGTGGGCGTGAGACCCATAGTTATATTTGAGTGATGACTTTGAGGGCGTGAGTCCCTGACTTGACTGCTTTTATGTTGCATACTGTATTTTGGTTATCATACATGTCTCCTGCTTTATATAGACTGATATGATTTAACTACAGTATTTTCAGTTTCACATACTTGGTACCTGTTGTACTGACCTCCTTCGGGGGGCTGCGTTCATGCCGCAGGTAGAAGTACATTGGCTGTCGATCCCCGCTTTTTAGGATCACCTCTCAGCGTATTGGGAAGCTCCGTTCCTTCGGAGGCTTATCTTTTGGTATGTGTTCCCTGAGTCGTAGGTTCTTGTACATTCAGGGGTATGGCGGGGCCCTGTCCCGTCATAGTTGTTGTAAATCTTAGAGGTCTGTAGTACTGTTGTGGGCAGGGTTGTAAAAAGGATTAAACTGTTCGGGTTTGTATGTATATATGTTGAAAGGCAACTGTTTTGGTTGGCCTGTTTATGTATCATGTCTCTTGCTTCATATTTATGTTTTATGTTCCGCTGATTTTCTCTGATGTTGTATCACTAGGGTGCCCGGGGTAAGGCACCAGTCACGGGCCCGGGTTCGGGTCGTGACAAAAGTGGTATCAGAGCAGTTAATCCTCGGAAAGTGTCTACAGACCGTGTCTAGTAGAGTCTTGATTATCGATGTGTTGTGCACCACATCTATAATCAGGAGGCTGCAGGACATTTAGGATTGGTTTCCATCTCTTCTCATTCTGAGATCGTGCCTTAGAGCTGTGTGATAAGTTGGACCCCTCTGACGTATTCCTTTCCTTTATCAGTTATGCCTCCGCGTAAGGCAACCCGGGCCCAGGTGGGCAAGGCAGTCGAGGGAGCTGCTAGTGAGATACAGAGGAGTACGAGGGCGCAGGCCCGGTCGATACTGAGGCAAGATGCCGACGGCCGAGTTTCGCGGCCGCCCGGCCAAAGCGAGTTTAGAGCCGCGGCGAGCTGCCGAGACTACAATACTGAGCCTCCGGTCCACGATGCAGGCGTAAGAGATGGGGTACAAGGAGATGGCCCAGTTACTGGCCAGGGTTGTGGCCAGATATGAGGATAGGCTGGACGCAGCAGCCCGATGAGCGCCATGGTTCACCCTAGATCGGATAGTTTGAGGCTACAGGACTTCCTGAGATGTAGCCCGCCAGAGTTCTACGGGTCGAGGCCTGAGGATGATCCGCAGGAGTTCATCCGACAGTTGCAGCGGATCATGAGAGTGAACAAGGCTTCGGAGACCGAGTCGGTGGTCTTAGGTTCGCATCGGCTGCGTGATACCGCAGTCGACTGGTTTGATTCGTGGGAGCTGTCCCGGGGAGAGAATGCACT
Organism: Przewalskia tangutica; assembly: GCA_029844215.1. NCBI lineage: Eukaryota > Viridiplantae > Streptophyta > Magnoliopsida > Solanales > Solanaceae > Przewalskia > Przewalskia tangutica. The sequence goes on from CM056733.1 coordinate 582,653, forward strand.
TCCAGCCGGTTGGGACGAGTTTTCGGGGGCCTTCCTGGCACATTTCTTGCCTCCACAGATGAGGATGTACTATAGGTGGATGTACTACGTGTGGCGCGATCTACGTGGCTTAAGGGGTAGCCGACGTTTGGAAGTACTTGGAGCGTTTTGCTATGAGTCGATACTCGTCGCGAGGTATGTGAACCTCTTCCTATCTCTCTAGCATGATATGTAAACTATGTAGTACGAGACGCGTACATGTGCTAAATGTGTTTGAGTGGTTTAAAACATAAAGTGTTATAACGGCTTTACGGGAAGTTGGTTATAACAGCTTTATGTTAGTAAGAAAATACATGTGGTTTTTAAAAGGTAACTGATTTGAACTATAACTGGCTTGTTATATGATAAGAAAGAGCTTGAAGTATTTTCAAAAGATTTTTGAATCATTTTGAAAGGAGAAGTAATACTTGGTGTTTGCAAACTTAAGAGTTATACTAGCTTTATGGGAAGTTAGGTATAACGGCTTAAGAATGCTTTACTGATTTCGGAAATCAGAATGTGTATCGACAAACCACTGCAGCGTTAATAAAAGGAAATGTTTTGAATAATTAAGTATTATGAAAACCGTGAAACTTCCATCTGCATAGAAGCTAAGATGAGACAAAATGATATTTCCTAGATCATGGTCAGTAATAAGATTGTTATAAACAAGAATATCCTACTCACACATAAGGCTTATGTTTCTCAGATTGTTTAAAAGAGAATTATATTCTTAAATGAATAAGACTATGAACTACGGAACCTTTCTAAAATAAGAAACGTGAACATTTGAAATTAGGCAAACTTGGGCGTTTGGAAAATAATGTTGTTACTTGATTTTACAAAGGTAAGAGTTTTAGGTTTCTTAAAAGGATCACTCTATTTTATACTACGGGTATTGTGTGACTTATGTGAAAGAAGCAGATCTTTTAAGATTTTAATGTGTGAAGTACTTTGGGGATAGATACGAACTTGTTAGTAGAAAGTACTTGTGTGAATAACTTGATTGTATTGGTTTGTGATAACCTTGTAATACTTTCTTGTTGCTTTGATAAGTAAACGTGTTAGGATGCTACGTGTGTTAGTATCTTGTGATATGCGTGTAAAGGGGTTTCCTTGATTGTGCTTATTAACTATCGGTCGTTATGATAGTATGGTGGCATTCATCTCTTGAGATGATTCCGGTTAAGCGTCTCCGATCGGGGTAGACTCGGCGGGTCGATGGACCTATGATTCGAGAATACCTCATGCAGTCCCGGGGCCTATGCGAGCTACGAGAGTTCGAGGTTAGTGTCGTCCTTTATGGGCATGCGGTCCATGGCGTGCGCGATCGAAGTCGGGGCGATGCCGGAGTAGCTACCGATGCGGGAATACCTCATGCGGGCCGATGAGATTGGCCTATGCGAGTGCGGGAAGTTCGAGGACTAGACGCGCGTTAGGAGTGCTGCGGGCAAGTGGCGGCTTTGATCATGTGATGCAGACAGATCTTATAATCTGATTATGACCTTGTTGCTAGGTGTTAGTAGTCGGCTATGCCTTCGTACTTACCCTGCAGCTTTATTAGGACACGGTGGGACACGTGTTCATGTGTATTCCTTGGTGCTTGTATATCATAAACTGCCGCTGAGGAAGGTATTCCACGCACGATTGATGTGGGCGTGAGACCCGTTGTTAAATTGAGTGATGACTTGAGGCGTGAGTCACGACTTGACATATTTGCTTATTTATGGTGAAACTGTAGTTTAGTTATAATACAAGTCTCCTTCTTTGTATAGACTACTATGATTTCATTTACAGTATTTATTTTCAGTTTCACATACTTGCACTGTTGTCGACCTCCTTGGCTGCGTTCATGCCGCAGTTGAGGTACATCGATCGTTGATCCTAGCTCGTGGTCACGATCGGCGTTGGGAAGCTCCATTTCTCGGAGGCTTATCGGTGGTATAGTCCCCGTCGTAGTAAGTGTTTACATTCGGGGTTTGGGGCCCTGTCCGCCATCATGTGTCGTATCATTCTTAGAGTGCAGTAATCTTGTTGTGGGGTTGGTAAAAAGGATTAAGCTGTTCATTTGTAAAAGAGTTGATGGTTATATATATGCCGAAAGGCAAGTTTTCACAGATTATTGTTTTATATATTTCTGTTATCTCATGTTGTGGTTTTATGTTCCGCTGATTACTCTGATGTTGTGTCACTAGGGTGCCCGGGGTAAGGCACCAGTCACGGGCCCGGGTTCGGGTCGTGACAATGTGTTAGGCAAGTGTAGGGCTAGGATTTACTACACACAAATATCCTACCAACTCCTTGACTTTAGCCAAGGCACCAAAAACGTGCTTCACTTGTCCATTTCGTCCATTTGGACGATTTCAAGCCACCAATTGGAGGGTGCCAAGTGTCGCCCTCCCGTTGGTCCAAAATGTTTCGTCTCTCGGAAAAATCCGCAAAAAATATAAATGGCATAGCCGGAAATTCCCTACGAAGTGTGGAAACGTTTAAAAACGACTCTAAACGGGTGTTGTGAACAAATAATTTTCGCCCTTCACTTTAAAGCACAAACTTTTCTACGTCGTCCTTGCGTACATACTCAAAATACGGTATAACATTCTCCTCCTTAGAAACATTCGTCCCGAATGTTCCTTCCCGAAATAGATAACGAAGAAGTTCCTTCTAACAAGTTGTCAAAGCCACACCTGGCCACGTAATAACACACGTTCTCTCCCCTCCTTACTCGTCGTGCCTTCTAACATTTGAACCCTTCTAGTATCGTTCACACTTCATCATCGCCGCTTCCCAACCCTCGAGTTACCACCTCCAAACTTGGTCATCTTACTACCCTCGATTTCCTCTAAGGCCATTCTCGGCCTTCACGAACTGATTCTGGTCGAACATATCTATGAACTCATACGATGGTCATCTAAACTTGGGCCTAGCACCCTCGTGACCCTGCCACCTGGCGGGACCACCCAGAACTGACCCCACCTTAAACCGGGCTACGGGTTGATCCGTATCACGTCCTCAACCCGACCCACAATCGCGTCAAGCCCTTGTTCCCCGACACGGAACAATCCTGCTAAATCACATCATGAAAGCTACCACTTCCATTTCACACTACCCAGGGACTTATCACACAATACATTCTAGGCATAAAATGCACTCTGACAAGGATCACTCGCAAAATCTTGTACCCAAGACGGCCTTACATCTACGGTCTCAACTGTAATATTCTAAGGCTCATCATTCCCTCACCCCCAGGCTTACCCTTTTTCCCCAACCAAGTTCTTAAATCACATTTTAGCACAAAGCTATCCGAACGTAACACCTAACACATTAACATAACATCAAAACATACAAGCCTCTAGAGGGTTAAGGATATACTGGCTACCGCTCACTCTAATCGTAAATGCGCCTGCAGGCGCATAAGCGTAGGCGCGATGAACACGCCATCGATCCGGTAGGTCGCGCAAGCTGGTACCTCTCCTATAAGCACAGTCTCTCGTCACATGGCCCTGACGGCCGCAGGTGAAGCAAGCACCAGTAAAAAGACGACATTCCCCGGGATGATGTTTGCCACATCGTGCACACTGAGGGGGACGTGAATCCTGTTGGCTAGAACCCATGTATATCTGTGAACCAGAAGCCCTGGAGCTCTGACCAGCTCCCGAATACCCTGAACGTCCTGACGATCGCGGGGACCACTGCATCTGGTGGAGGTACATAACTAGACTGCTGCTGAGGCGGTCCGCCTCGAAAGTTACCAAAGGACCCTGCCGTCCTGGCCCTCTTCTGCTGATCTCGGTCATTCCGTCGATCTCTCCGTGCCTCACATCCTAGTGCATGAGCCTGCATGCGGGCAATGTCCATGCCCGGCTGAAGAGCTACACCCGAACAAGCCTCTGCCAAGTACTCATCCAGCCCGGTGACGTAGCGGTGTACTCTGTCCCCCATATCAGCTACTACAGCGGGAACATACCGAGCTAATGAGTCGAACTCCACATTGTACTCTCTAACCGTCCGCCCGCCCCGCTCAGCGTCAAAAACACGCTTACCGAGCCCTTCTCATCTGTGGGGGCAAGAAATGTGCAAGAAAAGCCCTTGAGACCTCGTCCCATACGGCTGGAGGTGCATGCTCTTCCCGACAGCTCGCGAATCAAAACGATCAAGCTGCGGTATCACGCGGTGATGTGAACCAATACCACCGACTCGCCTCGAGGCTCGATCACTCATGATCCGTCAGGCTGTCGGATAAACTCCTGAGGGTCGTCCTCAGCTCTCGATCCATAGAACACTGGAGGGCTACAACTCAGAAAGTCACGTAGCCTCAAACTGCTCGCCGGGGTGAAATACGGTGCTCAAATCGGGCTGGATCGCCAGATCCACCGATCCTCATATCGGCCACGACCGCCGATCGCCATCTCCTTGTACCCCATCTCATCTGCTCCAGGCTGTGGGACTGGAGGCTCAGGTATTGTAGTCTCAGCAGCCACTGCTGCGGCTCTAAACTCTGCTGGTGCTGGCGGCGTTACGAAACCCGCCGTCGGAAGCACTGTCTCAGTCTTGGCCAGGGCTGCGCCTCGTACTCTCTGTATCCCACTAGCAGACTCGGCCGCCTTGCCGTCTGGAGTGCAGGTTGCCTTACGCGGAGGCATAACTGGTAAAATGAAATACGTCAGAGGGGTCCAACTTATCACACAGCTCTAAGGCACGATCTCAGAATGAGAAGAATGGAAACCAATCCTAAATGTCCTATAGCCTCCTGATTATAGATGTGGTGCACAACACATCGATAATCAAGACTCTACTAGACACGGTCTGTAGACACTTTCCGAGGATTAACTGCTCTGATACCACTTTTGTAACGACCCGTTCCGGGGCCCGCTACTGGTGCCTTACCCCGGGCACCCTAGTGATACAACATCAGAGAAAATCAGCGGAAATAAAACATGAACATGAAATAAGAGATAAGATAATAGAACAGGTCAACCAAACGGTTACCTTCCAATGATATATATATAAACAATTTTTTTCAAAACGAACAGTTTAATCCCTTTTACGTAACCCCGCCACACAAAGGCTCTGCACTTAAGATTTACAACAACTATGACGGACGGGCCCCGCCATACCCCTGAATGTACAAGAACCTACAACTCAGGGAACACATACCAAAAGATAAGCCTCCGGAGAAACGGAGCTTCCCAACACGCTGAATGTGATCCTATAAGCGGGGATCGACAGTCGATGTACCTTTACCTGCGGAATGAACGCAACCCCGGCGAGGTCGATAACAGTACCAAGTATGTGAAATCAGTAATATCAGAATCAAATCATAATAGTCTATATAAAGCAGAGACATGTATGATAACCAAACTACGATTCACAACATAAGCGATCATGCTAAGTCGAGTGGAATACATTCGGAATGAACCTAGTCAAGTGAAATACATTCGGATGAACCGGTCGTCAAGTGAAATACATTCCGGGTGAACCGTGTCAAGTGAGATACATTCGGATGAACCGGTAATCAAGTGAAATACATTCCCGGGTGAACCGGTAATCAAGTGAGATACATTCCCGGATGAACCGGTAATCAAGTGAGATACATTCCCGGATGAACCGGTCGTCGAGTGAAATACATTCCCGGGTGAACCGGTGATCAAGTGAACACAGTACTTGCACAACAAGGCTATCACACGTAACATGGTCAAGTTTCACAACAACAAGCATAGGCAAGTTCACAACAACAAGCATAGGCAAGTTTCACAACAACAAGCATAGGCAAGTTTCACAACAACAAGCATAGGCAAGTTTCACACAACTCAAAGTACTTTCATTTTATGCCAAAGTCCGGGTTTTTAACCCCAAAGTACTACATACGTTAAGTCCTTTTTAAAAGAGATACATTCATTTTATAAATGTCACCCGATACCCGTAGTATAAAACTAGAGTGATTCACATTATTAAGTAAACCAGAACACTTTCTTTTTAAACTCAAGTACCAACATTCTTTTCCTAAAGTTCCGGTTTGCCTAATTACAAAGGCTCAAGTTCCTCATTTTAGAAAAGGTTTCGTAGTTCATAGTTTTAATCCTTTAAAACATAATTCTCCTTTAAACGTTTTGAGAAACATATGTCTTATATGTGAGTAGGTTATTCTTATTTATAATCAATATTATTAGCGACCATGATCTAGGAAATGTAATATCATTTTGTCTCATCTTAGCTTCTATGCATGGAGGTTTCTACTGGTTTTAATACGATACATCATTATTCAATACATTTTCCTTTATTAACGCCGCAGTTGGTTTGTCGATACACATTCTCGATTTCCAAATCAAGAAACATTATCCCTTTAAATAAAACCAAGTACTCATTACTCACGAATGAGGTTTCACATAAACATCCACATTAAAACAAATAAGTTAAGTCTCTTATCTTATAAGATCAAGTCTCTTAACTTCTAACATCAGTAAACCATTTTCTTTACCTCTCTTAAGACATTATACCTAACTCCCATAAAGCTAGTATAACTCTTTTAAAACCTTTAAAACCAAGTGTTACTCTTTCTTTCAAAACGATTCACAAATCTTTTGAAATACTTCAACTTCTTCATTAACACATAACAAGCCAGTTATAACCAAATCGATTACCTTTGAAAACCACAACCCATTTTCTAACCTACATAAAGTCATTATAACCAACTTCCCATAAAGCCGTTATAACACTTTATGTTTTAAAACAATCAAACACGATTAACACGTACGCTCACCGTACTACATAGTTCACACATATCATGCTAGAAGAGATAGGAAGAGGTTCACATACCTCGCGACGAGTATCGACTATTAGCAAAATGCTCCAAGTACTTCAAACCGTCGGCTACTCCTTAAGCCACGTAGATCGCGCCACGCATAGTACTTCCACCTATAAGGCCACAAGGCGCTTATTAACAATTAGGTCTCTTCGTAGAACATTCTACAGAAAATTCGGCAGCACCTCCCCCCCCCCGCAACAGCGTTAATCTCCTCCTCTATCGAGGCCGGCTATCAAGCCAACCAGGGGGGGGTTATACATCTAACCCTAACGGGTACAATTCTACTCCACGGTACTACTACACAAGTCTACTGTAATACAGCCCTATGTAATTACGCTCAAGATTCTTCTTAAATTCAGGCTTAAGTCGCAAGACATTGCCGTAAGTATTATTCAGGCTTAAGTCAAAAGACATTGCCGATAACTACGTTCAGTTCTATATATAGTATACTACAACTATATATTCAACACTTATGTAATTTCCAATTACAATAGGGGGACAAGATATTTACCTCGATAAGCCCAAAAATTATCCGAGTTTAATGTCGCTCCTGAGCAAGGTTTAGCTCCTCCTCCGAGTGCTCCAATCCGCTCCAACCAACCCTTAGAAGTTCTAACCAACTTCTCTTAAGTACTTCAAACAACAATGAAGATTTCCTTAGGGTTTCGTTTAGTGGCTAAAGGAAAGTATAATGGTATTTTCAGGCTTTTATAAGTGTAACCTTGGGAAAACTACAAGATATTTGGGCCAAGGTATTTGGACATAATAACAATACTAGGAGAGTATTTCTACACCACAAAGGGTGGTATTATACGAAAGCAACTAGGCTAGTGGGGTACCCCTGCAGGAGCACCACAAAGGGGAGGGGTTTCGCCAAGGCCTACTCAAAGGGGAGGGCTTTTGGACGATTTCAAGACAAGAGGAGGAGTATTTGAGACTTAGATAGATTGCTCAATTTTTGGATGAAGAAAGTTCATCAACTAGAGGGGTATTTATAGGTCAAGGGATGGCCAACCAAAGGCCAAGATCAATCCATGTGTTAGGCAAGTGTAGGGCTAGGATTTACTACACACAAATATCCTACCAACTCCTTGACTTTAGCCAAGGCACCAAAAACGTGCTTCACTTGTCCATTTCGTCCATTTGGACGATTTCAAGCCACCAATTGGAGGGTGCCAAGTGTCGCCCTCCCGTTGGTCCAAAATGTTTCGTCTCTCGGAAAAATCCGCAAAAAATATAAATGGCATAGCCGGAAATTCCCCTACGAAAGCTGTGGAAACGTTTCGTCGAAAAACGACTCTAAACGGGTGTTGTGAACAAATAATTTTCGGCCCTTCACTTTAAAGCACAAACTTTTCTACGTACGTCCTTGCGTACATACTCTGGAAATACGGGGTATAACAGTCACCCTCTCATTGGGACACCTTGGGCGGTAAAGGGGGTTGGCCGAATGGCCATTAGTTGGTCAAGGGGTTGGTAGGATATTTTGGTGGTAGATGGATAAGGTGCACTTGGCAAGATCTTGGCCCTACACTTGCTATGCACTTGGCTAGGTCTTGGCCATTGGTTGGCCTTCACTTGACCTATAAATACCCACCCCTTTGAAGACTAATTCATCCACAAAATTGCCTAAGTCTTGAAAGCTTCTTCCTTCCCCCTTAGTGTAGTGTCTTGGCCGAGAGCCCCTCTCTCCCCCCTTGGCCGAGTCCCCTAGTGGGTAGGCCGAGGGTAGACACCCCCTCCTGGGGTGCTAGCCGGGGTACCCCTAGCCTAGTTGTTTTCGTATAATACCCCCTCTTGGTAGAAATACTCTCAAAAGTATTGTTATAATGCCCAAATTACCTTAGCCGTATACCTTGTAGTATTCTAAGGTTATACTTATCTAAAGCCCGTAAATACTATTATACTTCCCTTCACTACAAAACCGAAACCCTAAGGAAAATCTCCATAGTTAGTTGGAGTATTAAGTAGAAGTTGGTTAGAACTTCTAAGGGTTGTTTGAGCGGTCGGCCTGAGCGCACGAGTAGGAGCTAAACCTTGCTCAGATCGACATTTAAACTCGGATAATTATGGGCTTATCGAGGTAAATATCTTGTCCCCTATTGTAATTGGAAATTACATGTTGTTAGATTATATAGTTGAAGTATACTATATATAGTCTTGAACGTTGTTATCGCAATGTCTTTTGACTTAAGCTGAATAATAAGAAACCTTTTCGAAGAAGAGTAATCGAATCAGATTTACATGGACCGTATTCATGAGACTTGTGTAGCTTTTCGTGAGGTAGAATTGTGCACGTCCAATTAAACGTATAACCCACGGTTGGCTTGGTAGCCGCCCCGATGAGGAGGAGATTTACGCTGTTGGGGAGGTCGCTAATTTTCTTAGAATGTTCTACGAGCGGATCTAAATGTTAATAAGCGCTTGTGGCCTTATAGGTTGAAGTACTACGTGGCGCGATCTACTTGGCAAAGGAGTAGCCGACATGGAAGTACTTGGGCGTTTTGCTATTAGTCGATAATCGTCGCGAGGTATGTGAACCTCTTCCTATCTCTTCTAGCATGATATGTGAACTATGTAATGCGGTAGACGCATACGCTAAATGTATTTGATTGTTTAAAACATAAAGTGTTATAACGGCTTTATGGAAGTTGGTTATAACGACTTTATGTTGGTAAGAAAATACTTGTGGTTTTTAAAAGGTAATCGATTTGAACTATAATGGCGTGTTATGTGTTAATAAAGAACTTGAAGTATTTCAAAAGATTTTTGAATCATTTCAAAGAAGAAGTAATACTTGATTTGTTTTGAAAACTTAAGAGTTATACTAGCTTTATGGAAAGTTAGGTATAACGTCTTAAGAATGTTTTTGATTTTGGAAATCGAATGTGTATCGACAAACCATCGCGGCGTTAATAAAAGGAAATGTTTTTAATAATTAAGTATTATTAAAACCAGAGAAACTTCCATCTGCATGAAGCTAAGATGAGACAAAATGATATTTCCTAGATCATGGCTGCTGTAATAAGATTGTTATAAACAAGAATATCCTACTCACATATAAGACTTATGTTTCTCAGATAGTTTAAAGGAGAATTATATTCTTAAATGAATAAGACTATGAACTACTGGAACCTTTCTAAAAAAGGCAAACTTGAACATTGGAAACTAGGCAAACTTGAACATTGGAAATTAGGCAAACTTGAACATTGGAAAAGAATGTTGCTACTTGATTTTACAAAGAGAAGTAATTGATTTACTTTAAAAAGATAATCACTCTATTTTCATATACTACGTATTGTGTGGTTTTTGTGAAGTAACGATCTTTTAAAGATTTAATGTATGAAGTACTTTGGGGATAGGTATCCGAACTTGTTAGTAGAAAGTACCTTGTGTGAATAACTTGATTGTATTGGTTTGTGATAGCCTTGTAATACTTTCTTGTTGATTTGATAAGTAAGCATGTTAGGATGCTACGTGTGTTAGTATCTTGTGATTATTGTGTAAAGTGGGTCACTTGTTGTGCTTACGTTGTCAAGCGTTAAGCCCGTTATCGTTATTGTATCACATACCCTTGACTTATTATACCGAGGGCTTGCCACCTTGATGCGGGTCTCTACGGCTATGCAGTCCTTGTGACTATGCGGAGTCGCGGTAGCCGAGATTGATCATTCCGGTGTTTAGCTTGACGCGGGGATTCCTATGCGGTCTGTTGAGACTATGCGATCTTTTGAGACTATGCGGCTGCGGAGCCTAGGCGGATACCGAGGGTTAGCCGCCCGACGCGGGTATACCTCGGCGATGCAGGACCATGATTCGAGGAATACCTCATGCGGTCTGGGTGACCTATGCGAGTCGCGAGAGTTCGAGGATAGACGCGCATTGATATTGCGGGCGAGTGGCCAGCTTCGATCATGTGGTGCGGTCTAGAAAGACCTCGGGATACAGTTTGTGGTATTTTTGGTACTGTGGGTCTTAGTAGTCGGCTATGCCTTCGTACTTGCCCCATACAGTTTTATTGTAATAACTTTGAGGGCGTGAGTCCCTGACTTGACATGACTGCTTATTTATTGTGAACTGTAGTTTGGTTATCATACATGTCTCTGCTTTATATAGACTACTATGATTTCATTTACTGATTTATTTTCGCCACATACTTGGTACTGTTATCGACCTCGCCGGGCTGCGTTCATGCCGCAGTAAAGGTACACCGCCGTTGATCCTCGCTCTTAGGGTCACGATTGCGTTTGGGAAAGCTCCGTTTCTCCGGAGGCTTATCTTGGTATAGTCCCCTGTCGTTGTAGGTATTTACATTCAGGGGTATGGCGGGGCCGTGTCCCGCCATTGTTGTCGTATCATTTCTTAGAGGTCTGTAGTACTGTTGTGGGCAGGGTTGTAAAAAGGATTAAACTGTTCATTTGTAGGAGTTGTTATTTATATATATGCCGAAAGGCAAGTTTTCCTCAGATTACTGTTTTGTACTTCATTTGTTTCATGTATGTGTTTTATGTTCCGCTGATTACTCTGATGTTGTATCACTAGGGTGCCCGGGTAAGGCACCAGTCACGGGCCCAGATTCGGGTCGTGACATAAGCGTTATACTAGCTTTATGGGAAGTTAGGTATAACGACTTAAGAAAGATAAAAAGAACGATTTACTTACTTGATTATGAAAGCCTTGTACTGATTTCTGAAGGTGTGGTAGTTGGTTTGATAGTTAAAACATGTTATGATGCTACGGGTGTTAGTGTCGTATGACTTTTGTGGTAAGGGGGTTTCTTGTTGTGCTTATGTTGATTACGATAAGCTGGTTGTGCTTATGATTATATCACTTACCCCCTGACTTGTTACGAGCCGCGGGTTAGCTACCCCCTGTCACGACCCGTTCCGGGGCCCGTGACTGGTGCCTTACCCGGGAACCCAAGTAGTCATACATCAGAGAAATCAGCGGAATATGAAACATACAGATATGAAACAAGAGATAAGATAATAAAACAGGCCAACCAAAACGGTTGCCTTCTTGCATATATACATAAATTTTTGAATAGTTACATCCTTTTTACACACCCTGCCCACAACAGTACTACAGACCTCTAAGAATGTAACAATACCTATGACGGGACAGGGCCCCGCCATACCCCTGAGTGTACAGAACCTACAACTCAGGGAAACATACCAAAAGATAAGCCTCCGGAGAAACGGAGCTTCCCAATATGCTGAACTGTGATCCTATGAGCGAGGATCAACAACCTGTACTCTACTGCGGCATGAACGCACTCCGAGGCGAGGCATAACAGTACCAAGTATGTGAAATCGAAAATATCAAAATGAAATCATAATAGTCTATTTAAAACAGAAGACATATATGATAACAAAACTACAATTCATAAAAGCAGTCATGTCAAGTCAGGGAATCACGCCCTCAAAGTCATCCCTCATGCCCGTGGAACTCTTTCCTCACTGCCGGCAGTCTAGGTATAAGTTAGGTGATACATGTAACATGTTTCAGCCCATCTCATGGACTCGAGGTGGAATCGTGTGGAATACATGTCTCGGCCCATCTCATGGGACTCGATAGGAATCGCACATGTCTCGGCCCATCTCATGGGACTCGATAGAAATCGCACATGTCTCGGCCCATCTCATGGGACTCGATAGAAATCGCACATGTCTCGGCCCATCTCATGGGACTCGATAGAAATCGCACGTGTCTCGCCCATCTCATGGGACTCGATGAAATCGCACGTGTCTCGGCCCATCTCATGGGACTCGAGAAATCGCACATGTCTCGCCATCTCACGGGACTCGATAGAATCGCACATGTCTCGCCCATCTCACGGGACTCGATAGAATCGCACATGTCTCGCCCATCTCATGGGACTCGATATGAATCGCACAGGTCTCGGCCCATCTCATGGGCCTCGATAGGACTCGCACCTGTCTCGGCCCATCTCACGGGACTCGATAGAATCGCACATGTCTCGCCATCTCATGGGACTCGATAGAAATCGCACATGTCTCGGCCCATCTCATGGGACTCGATAGGAATCGCACATGTCTCGGCCCATCTCATGGGACTCGATAGGAATCGCACATGTCTCGGCCCATCTCATGGGACTCGATATGAATCGCACATGTCTCGGCCCATCTCATGGGACTCGATAGGAATCGCACATGTCTCGGCCCATCTCATGGGACTCGATAGGAATCGCACATGTCTCGGCCCATCTCATGGGACTCGATAGAAATCGCACATGTCTCGGCCCATCTCATGGGACTCGATAGGAATCGCACATGTCTCGGCCCATCTCATGGGACTCGATAGGAATCGCACATGTCTCGGCCCATCTCATGGGACTCGATAGGAATCGCATGGAATATTCACGTCTCTTATTTTCGAAATGTTTCATAGTTCATAGTCTTAATCATTTAACAACATAATTCTCTTTTGAAAAACAGTTGAGTAATATATGCCTTATGTGTGAGTAGGTTATTCTTGTTCATAACAATCTTATTAAAACATCCATGATCTAGGAAATGTAATATCATTTTGTCTCATCTTAGCTTCTATGCAGATGGAGGTTTCTACTGGTTTTAATAATACTTTATTAGTCAATACATTTCCCTTTATTAACGCTGCTGTGGTTTGTTCGATACTTGTTCTCATTTCCGAAATCAGTAAAACATTATTCCTTTTACAAACCAAGTACTCATTACTCACAAATGAGGTTTCACGCTTTTTAACAAAATTCATATTAAATCAATTAAGTCAAGTCTCTTATCTTTTAAGATCAAGTCTGTTATCTTTTAAGATCAAGTCTCTTAACTTCTAAAATCAATAACCCATTCTTTTTATCTCTCTTAAGTCGTTATACCTAACTTCCCATAAAGCTAGTATAACTCTTTAAGCTTTTAAAACCAAGTATTACTCTTCTTTCAAAAAGGTTTCTTAATTCTTTTGAAATACTTCAAGATTCTTATTATTCAGGCTTAAGTCAAAAGACATTGCCGTAAAACTACATTCAGTTAACACACGTACGTCTACCGTACTATATATATATTCTTTTAAAATATCATGCTCAAGAGGATAGGAAGAATCACATACCTCGCGACGATTATCGACTATAAGCAAATAGCTCCAAAGTACTGTAATCCGGCTAGCCCTTTCCACCCTTAGAGTAGAATACGCTACTTGCAGTACTTCAACCTATAACGGTCATAAAAGTCTATTAGCGTCTAGACTACTCTGTAGAATAATTCTAGATACAGATTCCTTGTTCTACGGAAAATTGGGCAGCACTTCCCTGCCCGCCAAACTACACAAGTCTACTGTAAATACAGTCCTATGTAAGTACAGTTCAGTCTCTTTCTTTAATATCCTTCTGATGTGATTTCCGTTTAATTCTTTTCTGTAATATCCTTCTATTACAGTTCAATTCTCTTCTGTAATATCCTTCTATGTATCTAATATTCATTTCTATACTACTACAGTATGTAATTTCCAATTACAATAGAAGGACAATAGTATTTACCTCGATAAGCCCAAAATTATCCAAGTTTTAATGTCGATCCTGAGCAAGGTTTAGCTCCTACTCCGTGCGCTCCAACCCGCTCCAAACAACCCTTAGAAGTTCTACGCAACTTCTTCTTAATACTTCAACCCGCTATGAAGATTTTCCTTAGGGTTTCGTTTAGTGACTAAAGGAAATATAATAGTATTTCCGGGCTCTACGTATAGAGGTAACTTTGGAAAGTACTACAAGGTATTTGGGCTAAAGTATTTGGGTATAGTAACAATACTTGGAGAATACTTTTCTACCAAGGGGGGGGGTGTGTTTATGAAAACAACTTTCAAGAGAGGGGGGGGTTTCGGCCAATGGCCTTCTCAAGGGGGGGAGGGGGTGTTCTTTGGACGAGAACACTACAAAGAGGGGGAAGGGATTTTCAAGACTTAGAAAATGATTTGTGGATGAAGAATTCTTCAACTAAGGGGGGGTATTTATAGGACATTCAATGGTCAAGATTGAGCCAAGTGGGGGGGCAAGTGGAGGGTCAAGATTTGGACAAGTGTTTGTGGGTCCCACTTGCTCATCAACAACACAAAATATCCTACCAACTCCTTGACAAAAATCAAAGGCAAAAAACGTGCCAAAGAGGTCCCTTTTGCCGTCCACTTTGAGGGTGACACATGTCACCCTCCCGTTGGTCCAAAATATTTCATCTCTCGGAAAAATCCGCAAAAATTATAAATGACATAGCCGCATTTTTCCCTTCGCAAAGTCCGGAAAACGTTTCGTCGGAAAACGACTCTTTTCACTAGTTGTGTACAAATTTCGTCTCTAATGCCTACTTTAAGGCTTAAACTTTTGTACGTACGCCCTCACGTACATACTCTGGAAATACGGGGTATAACACCCCCGATGCGAGGAATACCTCATGCGGGTCCATGTGACCTATGCGGAGCTGCGGGAATTCCTGGATGATCACTCCGGGTGTGTTACGCCGATGCGAGGAATACCTCATGCGGTCCATGTGTGGCCATGCGAGCTGCGGGAGTCCAGGTTGATGCCGCGGGATAGCTACCCCCGTCGCGGAGAGTACTGCATGCGGTCCGGGACCTATGCGGACTACGGTAGTCCAGGATTAGGCTCGCATAATGATACTATGGGCGATTGGCCTTGCTTCGATCATTAGCAGCCTAGAAAAGACCAGTTATGTTACATCTACTTTGCTCTTGTTTATGCTGTGGCACTATGTGCAATTAAATTGGGTTGTTTCGTACATATTTGTGAAATGATTTTAAAATGTTATGATTTCATTTCAGTACTTTACAGTTTCACATACTTGGTACCTGTTGTACTGACCTCCTTCGGGGGGCTGCGTTCATGCCGCAGGTAGAGGTACTCCTGTTGTTGATCCCCGCTCCTAGGATCACCGTTTCTGCTTTTGGGAAAGCCCCGTTTCTCCGGAGGCTTATCTTTTGGGTATGATCTCCCTGTCATTGTAGCTTTATGTACATTCAGGGTATGTCGGGGCCCTGTCTCGCCATAGTTGTTTACTTTCTTAGAGGTCTGTAGTCCTGCTGTAAATTTTGCGATGTAACTATCAGACTTGATATATATATACATGCCGAAAGGCAAATTTTTCTAGGATAGACTGTCTCTTATTTTACTCTTTATCTCATGTCTTTGTTTTTATATTCCGCTGGTTACTCTGATGTATATCTACTTGGGTGCCCGGGTAAGGCACCAGTCACGTGCCCGGGATCGGGTCGTGACAAAAGTGGTATCAGAGCAGTTAATCCTCGGAAAGTGTCTACAGACCGTATCTAGTAGAGTCTTGATTATCGGTGTGTTGTGCACCACACCAAGAATCAGGAGGCTGCAGGATATTTAGGATTGGTTTCCATTCTTCTCACTCTGAGATCGTGCCTTAGAGCTATGTTATAAGCTGGACTCTTTCTAACACATTCTTATGTACCAGCTATGCCTCCACCCAAGGCAACCCGGGCCCAGAAGGGCAAGACAGCTGAGGGAGCTGCTAGTAGGACACAGAGGGCCACGAGGGCACAGGCCCGGGCCCTTACGGAGGTGGTGCTACGACGGCGAGTTCCACGACGCCACCAAATTTCAGCAGAGTTTAGAGCCGCAGCAGAGGCTACCGAGACCACAGTACCTGCGCCTCCAGTCCCACAGCCTGGAGCGGAGGAGATGGGGTACAAGGAGATGGCCCAGTTACTGGCCAGGATCGTGGCCAGACATGAGGATAGGCTGGATGCAGCAGTTCCAGTAGCACCCGTGGTTCACCCCCGATCGGATAGCTTGAGGCTACGGGATTTTCTGAGTTGCAGCCCACCTGAGTTCTACGGGTCGAGGCCTGAGGATGATCCGCAGGAGTTCATCCGACAGTTACAGCGGATCATGAGAGTGATCAAGGCTTCGGAGACCGAGTCGGTGGTCTTGGGTTCGCATCGGCTGCGTGATACCACAGTCGACTGGTTTGATTCATGGGAGCTGTCCCGAGGGGAGCATGCGCCTCCCGCTGTTTGGGACGAGTTCTCTGAGGCATTCCTTGACCATTTCTTGCCGCCACAGATGAGGAGGGCACGGGCCGACAGATTTTTGATGCTGAGACAGAGAGGGCGTACGATTCGGGAGTACAACGTGGAATTCGACTCCTTGGCTCGATATGTCCCTGCGTTAGTAGCAGACATGGAGGATCGAGTGCACCTCTACGTCACGGGGCTAGATGACTACTTGGCAGAGGCTTGCTCGGGTGTAGCACTTCAGACGGGCATGGACATTGCCCGCATGCAGGCTTATGCACTGGGATGTGAGGAGCGTAGAGGCCGGCCGCTGTCGATATCGCCAGCAGGAAGGCCAAGACGGCAGGTCTTTGGTAGCTCGGGCGGACGGCCTCGGCAGACCGATTTGCACCACCGCCAGCTCAGAGCACTCCTACACCGTCTTCAGGACAGCCAGGGTATTCGGGCGGTGTCAGGGCCCTGTGGCTTGACTTCAGCGGCG